>OU963899.1:9035845-10285845 GCA_902850365.2 Chilo suppressalis | reverse complement strand
ATTGCTTTTCAGGAGGAGCGTCTCTTCCCACTGGGCGCTACTTACGGGCGTCTCTCTTCTCTCATTTCACGTTTATATGATATTATTTAAAGGGAAAGTAAAAAAAAAAAAATTTAATAATTGATATAATAATTTAATTTATGATAGATCAGAAAAAGCACCTCGCAATGATAGTTGATGTGACCGTCCGTCATGACGAGAACCTCACGAAAGCCGAGAAAGATAAACAAATAAAATATCTTGACTTGGCTCATGAGGTTGTCGCCTTGTGGGATGTTGACTCGGCTATCATTGTGCCGATAGTTGTGACGGTCAATGGCCTGATAGCCAAGAGCCTTGACTGTCATCTGCAAAGGCTCGACTTGGGTGACTGCATCAGCTAGGACCCTGTTCCCGATGCCGGTTGGCTTCTATTTTTTATATATTTAAATGGTTTTTATTTTTATATTAATATTTAAAAATATTTTTTTCTTATCACAAATAGTGTTACACAAGTTTCATGTTATCATAAAAACAAAGTCACAAATGAAAGGTTTGTGAGAGACGGAGATAAATTAAGAGAGAGTTGAACTCCGATTGTAAAATCTTTTCGCTTTTCAGGAGGAGCGCCGTCGCACTGGCCGTTACATTGCGATTCTAGTGGGCATCTCTCTGTTCCTGCTGGCGATGTACCACGCATGGGTACGCCGCATCCCGATCGTCGCCAGCCTGGTGGTGCCCGCACTCATCATGTTTGTCTACGTGGCCTGGGTGCTATACACCGCGTCCAAGGACAAACATAGGGTATGAATTTGTCAATTATACCCTCGCTCGCAAAAATAAAAGGTCACCTAGTTAACTCCAAATAACTTTGGAACTACAAAGGCTAGCTTTTCGAATTATTATTTCTGCAAGAAAATTTAATTAAGTACAAACTTATTATTTAGACCAACAATTGTTGATTTGTAAATGATATTGCTGTTTTCAAGAGGATCCTTATTTTTGTGGTGTGTGAGTGAATTTTATCTTTAGTAATTAATTATTACATTGATATCTTGCTTTATCCTTCTTATCAGATAAAAATATCCTGAACTGAATGGGTGGTAGGTTTTTTTTTGATGATTTAGAAGAACTTTCTTATAAGTCAATTTGAATTAAATATTATGCTCGATTTATTTTCTGCGCATGGAGAATGAATGATCTCGATATATCGTCGGTGATATTCTGAAACCGCGGAACTAACAGTGTTTAAAACCGCGTATTTACAAAACTAGCAAAATCGAGATTTCGCGGGCTTAGCTTCGTTGTAGTGATTGGCTGCGTTCTGTGATGATGGCTGGGCCTATTATCCAATAGGAAGCCGTGGAATCGAATGTCTTTTAATCCGCGTAACGTCAGGTGATTGTTTATTGTGCCCAAACCGCGTATGCATGTAACTTGCTACTGGTTCGACGAAACCGTCTGTGATTTAAAAGCTACCACTTACGCATCATTTTTCATTGATTATTTGACTAAGTTATAGAAGAAGATTGCAGGGATGTTGTCATCTGGACGGATGGCTGCACTGCACAGAACAGAAACTCAATAGTTTCTAATGCCCTTATAAGATTAGCAGTAGACAAAAATACAACAATTACAGAAAAGTATCTGGAAAAAGGTCACACTCAAATGGAGGTTGCCTCCGTTCACTCCGTAGTGGAAAGAAAACTGAAAAATGTTGAAATTTTTCTTCCTTCTCTTCCTCAACCACTATCCACCCACTGCTGAGTGAAGGTCTCTTCCATTGCACTCCATCTATTGCGATCTCGGGCAGACTGCATCCATTTCGCTCCGGCTATCCTAATGATGTCATCTGTCCACCGGGCTGGTTGACGCCCCACGTTTCTGCGTCTGGTTCTCGGCCTCCATTCCATTGCCTTTCTGCTCCACCTGCCATCCTCGCGTCTACAGACATGTCCCGCCCATTTCCATTTGCTGCGGGAAATTACACAAGCGATGTCAGGTAACTCTTCCTTCTCAGTATGCCTCAATTACAAAAGAAGCCAGGAAGCATCCTTCTCCATACCAGGTTTTTCAACCAGATTACACCTTTTTTAAAGACTACAGTCTAAAAGAATACCAAATTTATGATTCCATTCGTCCTGGGCGTTCTGCTGCGATTGCGTAGTGGATCTGAGGG
Source organism: Chilo suppressalis (assembly GCA_902850365.2). Classification (NCBI taxonomy): domain Eukaryota; kingdom Metazoa; phylum Arthropoda; class Insecta; order Lepidoptera; family Crambidae; genus Chilo; species Chilo suppressalis. The sequence continues at coordinate 10,283,687 of OU963899.1, read as the reverse complement.
TTTTAAAGTATAATCCTAACGGCACAATAGAGTTTAAAAAACACTTTAAAGATGATTTCAGCCCACTTCATCGGAGACCAAAACCTATTTCAGCTGTAGTTATAATGTACCTCCCCTGTATTCATCTAGACTGCCTATATTAGACAGTAAGTATCAGCACTTACAGCAATTAAAGAGTGTGATACCTGCAGATAGACACTTATTTTACGATAATTTGCCATTTAAGAAAAAGTAATGTTTCATTGATCTCATTTTTAACAAAGACCTCAATGTGCAATTATTATTCTACTCAGAAGTAATATTTATATACGTTTTTTTCTTCATTTTTAGTTTTAACTGTTAATTAGTAAGTACCCTCTCAACAAGGTATGTTTAACACACTTAGCTATAAAGAGCTACTTTTTTTTAACATTATGGGGATTTATGGTGTTAATTTCCTGTATATTGTTGATTACCTAATGTACCGGTGTTATATATGTGCCAAAAATTAAACTCTGAAGTTGACTTAATAAATAATTATAGGATGTTGATTGTATTCTTTTGTTTTATTTCGGCGGACAATTCCGCTTAAGTGACATAAAAAAACTCATTTTGATTTTATTTGAGATAATAAAACCGCGAAAGTCGATTTACTAATTAATTAATACATATTTAACATAACTAATGCCTACAATACCAAGAAGAATATTATAATTTGACAATTTAAATGTTTAAACAATAGAAAGTCATGTAATTATGTAAATATTATGTTTTTCTTCGTTCCTGTAAAATTCACTGCACCTACCTTACGCGGTTTTAAACACTGTTAGTTCCGCGGTTTCAGAATATCACCGACGATATGTAATTTTGCTTATCATATGTTATCAATTGTTAAGTTTACATTAAGTTGCTTTATAGATGCAAATCCACTTTCATAGGTAATTTTCGGTGAATTTTGTTCATACAAAGAATATAATTTGCTTTATATGAACAAAATTTAGTCAATGGTGACGACGTCGGATATAAAGATAGGATTTTTGCGATTTTTTTATGCGAACAAAATCCCTACGGTTTTCACGAAAATTCGATTTAAATCATCCTGCGGAACAAATCACGAAGCTAACTTCGACAAGGATTGACATATAAATCCTTGGCGATGACCGCGTCAAAATCAAAATAATTAAAGTTTTACGGAACACGTTAACATTAAGACTCATCAAGGTTCGTTAAAACGTAATTATAACATCAAAGAAGACTGTTGGAACACGAATTCACAAAATGTGTAAATATGAAAATACAATTTTACTTTTATTTGTTAAACAGTAACAAATGTACAGTCACGGTCTCGCCGCCCGGTGGTAAAATGTTGGCATTGTCAGCGCTTTTATTGCGCAGTACTAAGAGAGATATATTACAATACTGCCTGCCTTATAATCTTCACAATACTGTGGTATTTTTAGATTTTTATAAAATTAAATAGGGCTTTATAAGCCTTTCCGTTAACAAAAACGAGTTATTAAAAAAAGATAATAGAAAAATACTTTCCGTATATTTATTGTATTAGATTTTTGTAACACGTTTTTATTCGGTCGACTTGTATGTTGCTAATTGATTTGATAAATATTGCAATAGCGCCCCAAGCTTTTTCATTCATAAATGTGTGTTAAAATAAACAATAAACATGGCTTACTCTAAGGCCCTAATGAAGTAAACAGAGAGTATAATTTGTTTATTTTTGGCTTTAAAGTGCAGCAAATAAAAGCGTGTTTTTAGTTTTTTAAACTATGAATTTATTTTTAATTTGATAAGAGGTTTTACATGTCATATATTATTTAGACTCCAAAGTTTAAAGTTTAAGCTAAATGCCGTTTAAAACATCACTATTTTTATCAACTGTTTTTAAGTCAAATGAGATAGGATGAAGTAAAAAAAAAACTTTTGTGCATGTACTAGGCCTAAATTATTTAAGACCCTAAAACGTCTGTCAGGGAGTGGTAAAGGTTATCTCAGTTACTTAATGAATAACCATGTAAACGTGCAGTCATTGTTATAACTGAATTTCTGCGGGACGAACACAGAACTTTCAGAATAGTGACATTGAATCAGATAACTTCTCGATACGAGTACAATGAGTGAATATGAATCGCAATTATATTACGTGGAACACTCTTGAAAGAAGAGAGTAAACAATATTTTTTCTAAGTTCTTGTTTGTACATATTTTATATCTGTTTGTTTATATCTATACTTTATATTATATAGAGGAAACATTTGATTGTTTGTTTGTATTAAATAGGCTCCGAAACTACTAGAACGATTTGAAAAAATCTTACATATTTAGAATCCTACATTATCCCTGATGAACTTGTAGAGTATTAGAGTATTTTCAAAAAAGTTAGGGTTCCCTATGAAAAATTCGATAATGTAACTCTCAGGATGTGAAAAAAATACCAAAAAATTATTAGAAGTCATTGACAATAGAGTAAAGTAATGTAAGACATAAATATCTACAAAAAAGTTTCGCAAAATCATATGTCTAACTTTTATGAATATGTCACAACTAAAGGAAAAAGATTATCGTGAGTCAAACGTAAAGATGGGTATGCTGTCACAAACTATTTTATAGGTCTATTAAAGGAAACGATTCCGTCATACGAGTACATGATTTTTGTGTAACTTTAATCATTTACGCAGCACACGCTACGGATTCTTCCAAATGGAATATGTTTACCCGTTTTGTAAAATTTTACATCGACAACTGCAATCTTCTGGTGGCAGCGTAATATTATACAGCCTTAAACCTTTCTCAATAAAGGCATTATCTAACACAAAAAGATTCTTTCAAATCGGACAATTAGTTCCTGAGACTTGCGCGTTCAACCAAAAAATGGTGCATTCGGTACAACGGGTCCTAAAGTACGTAACAAAATTTTCACTATATATTGTATAATACAAGCCTGAGAACAAAAGCTATAGTCTACACTACAGCTCTACACGCCAAGCGGGCCAACTTAACAGTTACGAAATAACAGTTCATTATTCAAAAAACAGGATCATTATTTCTTTATAAAACTTTATTAAGCACTAAAATCCATACGAAAAGCGTGATTAAATGCTAATGTATTCTCTGCCAGTCTACTTTTGGGAAAAATGATAGACGTGAAGGCGACAAAATTATCGCCAAACATTATTCGTATTGGGTCAAGGGAAAATAAATCAGATGTTTTTCCACGGATTCATGTCCTCAGTACGTACAATTTTACCGTGTTCATTGATTTATTTACCTTGTAACAACAGTATATTTAAAAGAGACGTGATATTGCTTACACCTGCAGTATTGACACGATGTTTATGTTGATCAAAGAATGAATCACCGGCCGACTGTTTATCCAATCGCCGCGAACTATTACTAGACTTCGTTGGACCACGTGGTAGTTACGTTTCTGTTTGTGTTTTTGGTTTATTTACATTGCAGTCATTCACATGTTCTCTTCATTATCTTCAGAAAGCTAGCGAACCGCCCTGGCTTCGAATTGATGCAATTAAGGCGCCTTCGTCATCGGAGCGTTTTGTTTTTGTTTCCTGTACCGAATCTGTACAGAGACCGTAGAACGAGGTTTGACAGATCCGTATTCATATCGTCATCGTCAAATTTTGTATAGAAAGAGTTAGTTTGTTCTTACTGATAAGTTTTCATAGAAACTTTGACGGACCAGGTAAAGTTCCTGCTTGGGGCTCAGACCCTTTACAGAAAATCACTTCTTGACCGGCTCGGTTTCCGGGCGCTATCGTATCGTTTTGTTTACTACGGTGTTTGTCATCATCATCATCATAACAATACGATTTTCGAGTTTCGAGGGTTTTTTTTGGTGGATGTTCTCAAATGATTTTTTTTACAAACCTGTCGAAACGATAATACGTGGAAAGACCATTATATTATTTAATATATTTAAACCAGTTAAAATAAACATAATGATAACACCTTAGATCGAACGCAATTTTATATATATCCCTCCAGTGTCTACTAACTATCGGGAGAATGCATACCTCTCACGAACTTGTAATAATTTCAATATACTCTCAAACCAGGCCAATTTAGATCTTTTTGATACTAGCAAGGCTTCGGCGAGGCGTATTATCCCTGAATATTATTGAAAAATGTGGAAAATTTCAAAATATTTTTCTATTGTACCTTATATTGCAACGAATATTGGCGTATGCGTGCATGTGTTTAAATAGTGCGTCCTTAGTAATGTAATATGTTGTTATCTGTGAAGACCTATATATAATTGGCTAGTTGTTACTACTGTAGTTATATTTTCTGTTTTAAATTAGCTGTTGGTCTGCCCAATAATAAATAACAAACAACGAGTAGGTAACAAAATAGGTTAATGACTGGAGACACTTCCACTTTACATAAAACTGCAGTCAAATATGACATCATTTATTCTTCACGAGCTAAAGTTGGCAAGTTAAGAATTGAGCTGAGCGATGATGCTGATTCGGTTTTTGTTATAAAATCGCAAACAAATCACAATCTTTCGATATTGCATTTCTATTAAAAGGAACGCCAACTTCAAAGTTTAAAAACTCTATGAATATGTAATTATTTACGTCGCAAGCTGGTCAATTCCATACAATAAATCAAAGTTTGATACACATGATTCTAAGATACGCACAAGCATTGCTTTTGTTTATTTCAAACTTTTAAGTTGTAAGCGTTCAAAGAATAAAGAGCGTTCTTTGCCTAAGCCTACAGTACGGTAACGGGCAAAGTTGGTTTGTGTTATTTTTGTTAAGTTTACATAGAAGTTCGTTCGTCGTTTTTCGTCACGAAATTTGGGATCCCCCTGTTGCAAAAGGTTGCCGATAAATAAAAGACCTGCTAGGTAGGGTACGAAACAATCATGGTAGAAATAGAATGACCACAGAAACTACGTAACCATATTGTAAACAAAGCTTGATTCGTGGCACACCAAACACAGCCCATTGGCGCAACGTAAACATGATGGTCCGATTGATGCCACGACAGGGTGTTTATGAAATAGTCTAGACGAGGAGCTAGCGTCATATACATAGTTTTAAAAGGAAGGTACATTAGCTTAAAATATGTGCCGTGCTATTCTGTAAGAATAAATTCACTTTTCACCACGGAACCGCGGTGGGTGTTCAAATTTGTATTCGATTCCGCGGTGAAAAGTGAGCTTGTTCTTACAAAATAGCACGGCAGTGAGCTCAGCGTTGAACCTAGCAAAGTATAATTGTTTGATTGACAGAATGCTTTATTAAATCACCCGGAAAAAGTTAGTTATTTTCAGCCAATGTAGCAAGAAAATTTTTTTTAAATGAATTCATAATTATATAATATAAACATTCTTAAAAGAAAACTCTTGTAACTAATTTGATAGAATACTGTTATGGGTACGAAAATCGCAATTTTTTTTTGTAATCAAAGTCACAATCGTAGAGATGCCATACCAAGTAGTCACCTTAACAACAATTAAATTTCATTAAAGTAAACTTTAAGCAAAAACGTGGAAAGCTAACATCATATTTAAATATAGCATATAATTTTACTGAAATATGCAGATCTCGTGCCTATTCTCAAAACAGTATTATAGGCACTTGCCTAAGTGGCTGAAATTTACAATTTAATTGAAAAGTTTGTTTTCATTGAATGTTAAAATAACGATGAACTTATATAGACTTTACTTCGAAACCCATTCGATAGCTTTACACAATGGAGCTTCGATATTCGTTGGTGTACTTATTTTGAACTCCAAATACGCTTTGATGTTTCATACCAAAGTTGTTATTTACTTAAATAATTGGCTATTCGCAACATGAATTACTTTCTAGATAATGATATTAAAGTTATTCAATGTAACAAAATAAAGCAAAGATTTTTTACCCTTTAGTTTATTATTCTTGCAGACTTGCAGATTAATCCATATAACAAAAATATAATTATTATTATATAAGAGCAGATCCTATCTTAGTGATCTATATTTACGTTAGTGATCATGAAAGTTTCAACAAAAAATATTAAATAGGCCGTGGATTTGGAGGGTAAGGCAAACAATCGCTGTATCAAAACAGTCAACAGAATGTTTTTATCACCCTAAACAGAGTCAACGTGTCACTGTCTGGCTTTGGCAGTTAGCAAACAGTCACTGTCTAATAAATTTAAATTCATTACAGTAAAATGAATAAGGAATAGAATCAGGGTGGGCCATCGCGGTAGAGAGACCGCGAGTGGTGACAATATTCCGTGATAATTAAATTTCAGTGTTCCATTTTAATGAATTCGCATAAACCGATAAAGGACAAGTCGTAATCGAACACAATGGGTATTGTACTATTGTACAAGTGTATTTTAGTATTTGTTGTTATACCGTTAATATAAATATATACTCAGGGAGCCTACCTTTTACGATCAATGACAATCAGATTGCAGATACATACTGCTGACAGCGGAGGCATAGTAATAAGGTGCCTTGCACATAACACAGAGAGAGGTTATAAGAGCCTTGTGGGTGAGGCAGGCGCTCCACAGTTATGTGTGAGCAAATGCTCATAATAAATTGTTTTAAACTATCATGGTCACTAACGTTATAGTAATATAAGTTATTTCGACACGCCACTACATACCAAGATTGGTCAGGGAAGCGATTGAAATAACAAAACATAAAAATTTCAATCGTGAGGACGGGTTTAAATTGTCGAGTGTCTGGAATCCTGTGGCTCGTATGTGTAAAACCGGAAATAATCAAAAAAGTGTTGTCGCGATCCGATACTGTAAGTGTTGTGTGTTGAGAACAGTTTCGAGTAAATAGTGAGAATGTGAACAGTGGTACGGGTATCGAACGCAATAAAAGACTTCGTCGGAGGGTAGACCGATATGTCTTCCAATAACAGCCTACCCGCAATTTCTTCAGTTACTCCGTGATCATGGCGCTTGCAACAGTGCCGAAATATCGGAAACTCGCTAAAAACAAGGTACATGGTAACAATCCCGTAAATAACCTATATTACTACAAATGCTCATAACTTGACCAAAACTTTGCGTCGTTGCTCTAGGGGGTGAGCGCTGATTGGTTTGATTGTTTGATGTCGGGTAGTAGCGCGTTTGATGTCGGGTAGGAGCGTGCCGGCGATATCGGTTCCCATACTGATAGTTTATAATCATCCTTCTAATCTCTTTCTGCGTACTGTGGTGCCTTTCCTACTTTTATTTCCGTTTGGGTACGGAAACTGAAAGGGCAACGTGAATGGTGTTAATTCGTGGATATTATTTGAAAAAAAAAACCGAGAGACAGCATTTTCCTTGAAACTCATTTTGCAATTAGTCTGACTTGTGATGACGTCTTAATATTACCTTTAAAATGTTATTTAACTGTTCCATCCATCCACTATACATATGTAATGATGGGAGTAGAAAAAAATAAAAATATTTTACAATTTTTGGTTACATCAAAATCTTAACTGATTGCAAATTAAAATGATGTAGACAAATATTTACCTAAAAGGAGTATAATTATATATAATAGTTATTTGTTCAACTAGAGAGGAAAGTTGGTTTTCCAAGCGAGTGCTAATTTTGAATCCCGAGTAAGCGAATGATTCTAATAATTGAATCACGAGCGTTAGCGAGTGATTCTACATTAGAATCCTGAGCGTCGCGAGGGATTCAAAGGTACGAGATGGAAATAACTTTTCTCTCGCGTGACACATACAACTTTTCACCTTAGCAGCGAGAACATTATTAGAGATAAAAAGATACAATATGAATAAAAATGAAATCACATATATTTGCAAACAATAAGTATCTACTAAAATTTAAAATTGCAGATAATAAAAGTTATATTTTGAAAATGTATAGTTTTATTAGGAAGTGATACCGTGGAGTTTGCGATTCGAGTTTGACTCGAGTTCGTTTCTATTTCTTTCATGGACTGTGACGAGACAATACTATTAGTAAACGTTGGCGAGTCGGTGCGGCTTCTTACTGAATTTTCAATGATATTTGTGTCTTTGGAAGTAGACGGGCGCGGGTGTGCATAAGGATCAGGTTTAAAATTTATGCTTTGTGTTATGCGTTTACAGGTTTTAGACTTATTTTCGATCGAATCTTCAATATATCCTTCCGCGACCGTGTTTGACTTCCAGCCGCCATGACGTTTTAATGTTGTGAGGTTGGCTCCTGAATCAGCCAAAAGCGTGGCCGAAGTTCGCCTAAAGCAATGTCCAGTGTAAAGGTGAGGCTCTTGTAATTTTAAAAAAGTGGCTATTGTTGTGGTGTCCCGCCTATTTTATTGATTCCCATAGGCTGTCTTGAACACTTGTCATTACGATACTGCAGGAAAAATCGATCTGTTTTCGTATTATCAGGTCGTAATGCCTTATATTTCTTGACAATTTTCACATATTCGTCGCGAATAACAAAGGACTTGTCAATGTTTGTCTTTGTGTTGGGTAGGTTGACTAATAGCAGTTCGTCAGAATGTTTTTCGATGGCATTAACAGTCAGATTTAACAGTTCGTTCGAGCGGTATGCTCCATTTATTCCAATAATGAGAATAACCTGTAATAAAAATATTATATAAGTAAAATGTTAGTAATTAAAATGTATGACAAACAAAACGTAGTATTTACCCACTTTCTTTACATAAGTCACTCGTATTTTAGTAAATATTAGCGAAAATAGTTAGCGTACGTGCACATATATTACTAATTAAGTATAGATATATAGCTAGTAACTTACTTTTGCAGCGAGAAAATTGCAGTCCAGAGCTTCATTAAGAAATTTTTCAATATTAGAGATTGAAAAAATTTTGGACTTTTTAGATTTGTGTCCTACTGACTTTCTTTTCAAAAATGCAATAAGTTTGGGATAAGTTTCAATATGAACTTTATGTTTTGTCTTTATTGTAGCTTTCAACATCGAATAAATACTCCACATTGTAGGTGATTGCTTCGTTTGTGATAGTTCTATGAAGTACGACAATAATACATTCTCCGAGAGTGTTCGCGCCCTTTTCAAGTCTCCATTTATTAAAAACATCATAGGTTTTCAGATATGTATCACATGATTTCTGAGGAAGAAAACTGAATTCAGCATTCAACACTTGTTGTTTTAATTCTTCAGGTGTTAAATTGCTGTTATCGTCACTAGACTCACTCATATTTTATGAATTTGTGATATGCAACACTAATTGTAAGTAGTTACTTATCGAAAAACAAAAGAAGAAGAAATAATATTGATTTTTGTTTCCCGCTATTTTTAAAGTTACGTTCTGAAACTGCACCCGTAGTATTCTGTTCTACCAATAAAGATGTTTAAAACTATAACTTATTTGTGCATAACTACTTCGTATTTTTTCTAAATCATTTTCTTTATTTATTTTTATTTCTGTGTATTTATTATATTTTATTATTTAATTAGATATTACAACAAAATTACAACGTTACCAAATAATTTTCATTTTAAAGGTTTGTTAGTTTCTGAACGTTTTATTGTTTAGGTGTTCTGAAATTTGATAAATCGACCTTCGAATGACGTGTTTAGTACATAATGATAATTCGCAGCATTCTAAATTCAAATCACTTTCCCTCACTCTCGCAGAGAAAACGCGTTTCTCTCACTCTTATTAAGCAGGGAACCCAGTATGTTTGAGCTGCTAAGGTGAAAAAATATATATCACTCTATGAATGGGTTAAGTAACAGTACCCTTAGAACGAGTTTGAGCGCACGAAAACTATCATAGTTTTCGTAAATGTAAATTATATTTCCGTGTCCATTTTGGTGAAAAGTAACCAAATATACTTAAAATTTAAGAAGACGCAAATGATTTAATGATAGAATTTAAACACTCTTTATTTGTATTGAAACGAAAACAATAAAATCAGTACCCTTAGTATGAATGCAAGCTCACGATAGTTTTCGTAATTGTAAAACTCGTACTAAGGGTACAGACAAGTAAGAACTTGCACTCGTGCCCGTTCTGAGCATCAATCCTTAAACCGTCTCGTAAATAGATAATCCCCAAGTAAAGTGTTCCCTTAAGCTGTTCCCCTACCTAAGTTTGTGTAACCATTCTAGGGTTCACCTTAAGTACAACTTTATTATGTGACATTTCTTTTTGTTCCTTTCTTATTTTATTTGGCCTTCTGCGCTGCAGTTTGGTATGATTTACAGTGCAGTAAATATAATTGAAACATGAAATATGATTGAAAATCCTTATACATTAATTAATCTATTTATTTGAGGACGACCAACAAAATTAAGTATATTCTAAGTGACATTACCCTTCTACTAGTCACTAAGTGCTTTTTTCTTCTAAACTGTAGAAAGAGTTGTAAGAATGAAAAAGCACAATTAGAGTGATTTGTTGAAAACAAGCGTAATTTTAAGAACCTTTAAATATCTCAAACTTCAAAAAGAAATCATGTTTAATTTCTATCTTCTACTAAATGTACTGGTAAAATAAACGATACTCATTCATCTACAAAAAAAATGACGGGCGCCAATTGACTGACAGTTTCCATGTAGATAGTAGGCAGTAGGTGTTTAGCGAAACTTCAAGCTTCGATATAATATTAAAGCGGCTATCGAAATTTGCGTTGTTGATCTATTCGCGATACAAAGATCCGGTAGACATAATGAAAGCGAAAGGAGCGTGCGCGTACCATGATATTTATTTATTTGGTTTACACCGCGCCTACGTGTATTGTTTACGAAATTAAATCATCAGGCCGGTTACCCAGGTGCAAAGTCAAGTACACCATTAATTCTGTTCGTTTGGGAAGACGAGGTTATTACGCGCGCCTTGGAAGACAAGAAAGTGTGTTAGTAAAAAAATGGCATGGAAGTGAAAACTCAACACAAAAGAAAATAAACTAAAATCCGAAAAATAAGAGTGCAGGCATATACAATTTCAAAATTCCCCATCGTTCCGGTACTTGGAAAAATATTTATTTGAGGTCAAAGATCCAAAAAATTTCTTGTAGAGTTGAATTACTATTATTATTTTTTGAAACTTCAGCACCTTATTCTCATATTTATACTTATGTATATTTTGTATTTTAAATGTAAGTTACAATCACCGATAGAAAAATATTATTACTTATATTAAAGCTATATACCTAATGTACTTATGCATATTTTGACGCTTACAACTTTTTCAATCGGTTAATCTCAGAAACGGTGGCTCTTAGGAAAAAAATATCTTTTTTACAGATAGTTTAATGTTTTTTTAAATAAAATACTAAATAAAACCGACTTTTTAGACCTTTGATGTCGAGTAATTTTTTCCCAGAAACCGGAACGATGGGGAATTTTTATATGCTATTTATAATTATATTTGAACAATTTCACTCGCTTCCAACTTGATGTAAATTTCTGTACCTTTGAATGTCTAGATTGACCGGACTATAGGCAAAATGGAAACAGAAACAAATAAAAAAACTCATCACCAAAAATGTCCAATGCGCCTAAAAAAGTTTTTAAATCAAATAAAAAAAATATAATAAAAACTAAGCACAACGTAACAAAGTCTAAAATTTAAAAATTATAATGCCTTTCGTATTTAAACTTAGATCTCTCACACCTCAAAGATGTTGTGCAAAATTAAAATACATATACTTATAATTTCTACATAGGTATCGGTCCATAGTGCAGCGAGTTTAATGGCTTTTTTCCCAACTCAAAAATTTCCGAACGCGCCTAAAGAAGATTTTCTTTAATAGTACAAACTTCAATAGGTACTGGTGATTTATTCTCGGTCAAGGGTGTTTAACATGCCAGTGATATCAATAACTGAAAGGAAGCTACTATTATACTATACAATGAGTTTGATTCTTAGATAGGTACTACCTCGATTTGTGATGACACAAATGCTCAAACATTGTAATTTGATTACAATATTAAAAGTTCACATCAAATAACATTATTTTATCACAAATATATATTATAATTAGCCACTACGATTTGCTTAAATGTTAACTGTTTTGTTTAAAATATTACCGTATTTTAATTGAATATAACCCTATTCCTAAATGTAATCTCGCTTATAACATGGAATATGGTAATATTGCATAATCATTTTGTTTCTAATTGCAATTTGACATACCGGTTTATCTTTTACCTAAATGTTCTGCTCGCATGCATTACATATTGGCGTTAGTTCAGAATTAATACGTTATGGTCTGTTATGGTGGTTGGCCATGAAACAGAGTTCCCGTGGGTAATTCCCGAGACTTTCATACGGTCACGTACTTTGTTTTATCGTCGGGACACTGTTTTCAAACAAAAACAATATTTTCTTCCGAGAAAATGTGAAATTTTGTTCGTTTGAAGTGGTTTGCATAAGTAAGTAGTAGAAGGAGAGCGAATTTATACATTTTCTTCTATATATTAATCTCTCTGTCAGTAAACTTAGGTGATATATAATAAGTGAAAATCTAACATTTTAGTATTCTGTTAAGGTTGAGAACGGAACCTTTTAACTAAGGCTCACTGTCCGTCAATCTGTCAGCGGTTTGAAACTGCAAAAATATAATGGGCCCCATTTTGTTTGAGTCTGACAAACACTGTATTTCGAATGTTACATTGTCTTTGAGTGATACTTTATATTATTTCAGTCGGACGTCGTTGCTTGCCGGATTTTCCTTGTAAAAGACCTAGTAAATTATTTACTTTAGTTCATCTGATTTTCAGTGTAAACAGACTCCAGTTGCGAAGATAAGTCAGAAGACCTTGTCTCTACATCGCTACTTCACGTATTGAGCTGACCTAGCTTAACGTACTGCAGAGATATATAGTTTTCCTATTTTAGAAAATGTCTGTCAAATTATATTATTGTTTTCTATAATCTTAGGTGGCTCGCACTTTTTAAGAGCTTTTCTACGAACCCTGTTCATATGTAGGTATAGATAGGTACACACAAACACACTGAGACGAATAAAATGCATAGCAGCGCGCTCATTCTTAAGAGAGGTGGGGCATAGCGGATTTTCCACTTGAATAGGCTTGTATCCAAAAATTTAATTATCGATTAATTCTTTTCTTTATTAGATATTTAACAGAAATAACAGATTTTTTCTTCAAAAATCGATCAGTAACATTATTATTTTATATTTTTTTATAAACTTGTGCGAATTTGCCGCGAAACGCTCTAAACCTGTCATGGCGTATGAATGACGTCACACAGTGCAATACAAAACGCACCGTGAACAGCAATTGATACTTTTCTTTGCTTTATTTAACTTAAAAGTGGATTCTACGTTTTATAAGTTTTGTATAGTGCCTAAGTGTAAAAGCACAAGTATAATGACACCAAATAAATTGTTTGTAAGAGTTCCAAACAATGAACAAATACGCATAGTTTGTCTTTAGATTCAAGAATGTACTTTTGTGAAGATCATTTTGATGTAAGTATTTAAAATAATGATGAATTTCCAGTACCTTGTTAGTATATTATAACCACGAAGTAGTTAGATTATAAGTAAATAATATTTTACACTTGTTTTTACTTAAATTGTAGTTTTCACATTGCGAAATTCCGAAGAGCAAAAATCACTGTTTCTCGCGAAAAATGATCCGAGCATAACAACATTTATTCTTGATAGATTCGTAGAATTTGCTTTGCTTAATCCAGACTGCATCGCTAATTATATGAAACTAGTGAAATAGACGCCAAAACTGGTTATCTATTAAGTCAAAATGCAAAAAAATTGGGATGAATTCTTCGTTCACTACTAAAATGTCAACAACAACAATGGCGGATGCACTCTGTGACGTAACGCTTTCTGATTGGTGTTTACTGTCACATGACTAAATCCTTTTTTTTTTCAGTTTTAAAATCCTTAAAATAATATTAATCTTTCTATTTCATTGTAAATAATAAACTTCATTGACATCTTTTAATAATAATAAAACTATAAATACTACAATAAACCCGATTTAATATTAGTGGACATAAGCCTATTGGAGCGCTTATCTGGAGAAGTAACCTTCACCTTGACTACAGTAAAAGTATACTACCATTTGGTGGTGCTGTGTTTTGTTTTTATATTTTCTGTTTAGGAGCTATTTTTCCAATGACATGGCAGCTCCACCGAAACAAATAAACAAGTGCTGGACTACTTAATTAACAATATAAGAATGATTATATAAGATTTAGTACTTGTGTAATTTACTGGCAGCATTCCACTAAACTACACAAGTACAATGCGGCTTCAGGTTCGGGGTTGTTCAGAACACTGAATATATATGTCTCATTGAACTTGATTCCGCTCATATTCCATCAAAAGTTTATGCACGTCCTCAATTTGATGACATATTTCGCAATTTCGAAAGCAAATACGCCTATGCTTTTTTCATGATATATGCAAACTTCCTTGATGGTATTGACCGGACCTAATTCTTAATATTAGTTTTATTTTTCACCTACATATTTTAGTGTTTAAAAACCACGGTACTCGAGGAGGCTCGCTTTGTATTGTTTTGTACCAAATACCTTTTGATTTTCAACGGTCATTAAAATATTCCCTCCACACTTTTTGACACTCTAATTTTAACTGAGAAAAGACTTCGGTGTTCTACGGTCTCATGTCACACACTATCCCGTTTGAAAAAGCAGAATTAGCCAATTTGTCAGCCCACTCGTTACCCTTTATACCGATATGCGCGGGAACTCATTGCAATATCATTTTAACGTTGCGTGATTTAAATTGAAATATTTGCCCGACTACACTAAAGGCTCTCGGTACTCCTCTGTGTCCAGAGGCGCATCGAGCTAAGTGTATAGCGCTCTTACTATCCGAACAGATGACTATCGTATCCCAATTATATCTTTCCGCATATTGCAGTGCTTTAGATATTGCAATGAGCTCCAGTGTCATAATACAGACATTATTATACCATGTTATATATACCAAATTTAAGCTACCATGTTGCTTTAGGTCACAAAAAACAGTGGCTGTGGCACTTTTTTTTTATAGATAGGTCCGACAAATGACTCCATCCCACCTGATGTTAAGTGAAGGTGAAGTCCAGACATGAAGATAGCTGATACAGCAGTTCTACCTGCCACACCAGCTATCCTCACCCTGCCGGCCTGCATGTAGCTTCTTCACGCCTCTTTTAAATTCCTATTATTCTAGCGTTCTTGTCTTTACTCTTAGATCCGTCTGTAACAATGGTGTTGTGTTTCTGTCGGTGAGTAAGCAACGGCGCAAGTGATATTTCTGGTATCGCAAGTGTCTATAGGCCATTGTGGCCGTTTAATATCAGACGGGTCATATGCTTGTATGCCGCCCTTTTCACATAAAAAAAGTATTTATTTTACCTACTATTAATGAAAAAAAACGTCCAAAAACGCACCAAAAATGCGAGTTACAAAGGATCACTTTTGTATTATATTTTCCTTGACTGTCTTCTGGAGCTTCACTTTGTCGTGGTGATCTGGTTTAAAATCTACAACTACACTGTATAGGTTTTGTCATGCAAGAGTTTATCTCACTTGACCATTGATTTTAGGTAGGTTTAGTTAAAATAACGCCACGAACTAAGTAGCGTTGGCCGCATTCCAAACTAATAGCTTTCGGGGTCGAATTCCAATTGAATATTTGTAACAGCTGTCGGAAATGGGATAATCCGAGTCGGGAACGCTTAATTAGAATTTTTTGCAGATTTTCACGAATAAAAAGAACATCAGAGGCGAAATTAAAGTTTCCATTTGCAATTTCACACATTTGGTACATTCAGACTGATTATATTGCGTTTTTATGACTTTTCGTAATTAGCGTTCCTAAGTATATATATTTTTTTGAATTCTTCAAATTATGCGACTTAAGTAAAGACAACTCTATTAAGGAATCTACTTATATATTATGAAAAATATAACAAACTATATAGCGGCTGTCCTCCACTTTGTCCGGTTTAGCTTTAGTTTTTTAAGCGTCCCACAGAAACTTAACATTTTTCTGGACTTAAAGCATACTGTGTCTTAATCCAGGTCATAAACTATAAGCGTACTAAATTTTATCCAAATCCGTTCAGTAGTTTTTGCGTAATTGAGTAACAAACATACTGTCACAAACGCTCTCGAAACAATACCGCGAAAATACTGGAGACCGATTTTACCAGAACCGCTGTTCTGGTAAAATCGGTCTCCAGTATTTTACAGAAAGTCGGGTTGCTCTTTCTATTATGAGCCTTATGAAATGCGGCTTAAAGGAGTAAGTTCAATGACATCTGCACTTGTTTACAACTTATGCGCGTTACCTACGCACTCACGGGTGCTAGTGAACTCTCAATTTAGGGCCGTATACAGAAAGAAAGCTGAAAGCCTACCAGCGCTTATAGGAACCGGTTTGCGCAGATTACCGGCGCAGGCATTTCTATGGTCCAGCGCTGATTAGCGCCAAACGTTGCCGACAAGTTCCGACAATCTTCGACACGCGCTGGTCAGCGCTGGCACCGCCCTTTGAAATTAATGAACAACTACGCTTCAATCTGCTTCCTTTATGTAACTATTACCAGTAAGGTCCAGCGCTGACAAACGCTGGTCGGCTTCCAGCTTTCTCTATGTATATGTTACCGGCCAAACCCGATTTCAGGACAATCTAGTTTTGCCTAGGCTAAACTGGTTCTTCCTATACGCGATAGGATTAACTAGTATAGCCTAGTCCAAACTAATTTATCCTAAGCGCGACAGGATAAACCAGTTTAGCCTAGGCCAAACTAGATGATCCTGATATAAATATGCACACTCTAGGATAAACTAGTACGACCTAGTCTAAACCAATTTAGCAAAGCGGAAAGTAATTGAACAAACATGTCAGGACTTGTACAGGGCGCGTCATGTAAAAAGAACGCTGGAAGAAAGTGGAGGGAGTGTTTTTTCTGTAATTGGTTTTTGTTTAACTCTTTTGTTGTTGCCGGGAGTTCGGAAGACAGTAAAGCCGGGTACGCATTAGCGATCTGTTACCGTAACATGCGTGATACAGTACGAAGTTCTAGTGTGTACGCTAGTAGCTCAGTTGTGAACGTTGGCTCGCTTCAAACCGCACGCGTACCGTTCTCGCAGCAGGTTATCGAACCACGTACACACTATGCTTTTTGGTTACAGTGCGTGCAACGGTTATGGTTACAGCTCGCCAATGAGTAACTACCCGGCTTAAGAAATTCCGAATCATTCGAACCTTTTACAATTCATCTCACTGTAAACTCAAAATATTTTAAGAAAAGTTTTCTAGAAAAAAAAACCACGCAGACCAGGCAGCGGACCGGACTCGAACCCGCACCCTTCGCAATCCGGGCGAATGCACTGACCATTATGCTACCACGGCCCTATTCGCCGCGTCGAAATTTTCCTAGCCTTAAGCTGCAAGGCAGCGCCATCTCTTCGCATTGTAGGTTGCAACCACGCAACCCACAATGTCAAATGAATACTTTTTCAAGTATTAAACATTTGAAAGAAGAAATAGCAATTATAGTTAGTGTTTTTATTTATTTTTAAGCATTTAACTGCTAGGTGTTTAAATCTGAAGAAAAGTTTACTAGAAAAATTAAACTTTTCTTACTTTTCTTTGTATTACTAATTATCCATAACTTGTAACGATGAATCATTATGGTTTTAATAAAAAATATTATTTTTCCAATTACGAATTATTTTATTCAGTTTATCTATTTATTTTGACTTTCTAGATATACTATAATGTTTACACTAGGCCATACTAGTTTATCCTAGAGTATGCGTATTTTTATCAGGATCAACTAGTTTGGCCTAGGCTAAACTGGTTTATCCTATCGGGCTTAGGACAAATTAGTTTGGACTAGGCTATACTAGTTAATCCTATCGCGCATAGGAAGAACCAGTTTAGCCTAGGCAAAACTAGTTTGTCCTGAAATCGGGTTTGGCCGGTAACATATACAGCCTAACGGGACTTTTCTAGAATACGAGCGATTTCGGAACGAATAAAAAGGCGATCAAAGTGCAAGTTTATAATTACATTTATAATATTAGTAGAATAGTAGGATGAAATTAATTATTTTTTGTATTCGATCAGGCAAAATATCATTAAGTCCTTTCTCCTGTCAAATCTATCACTATGATTAATTCAACAGCAACCATGTAATTCAATAAAGCAATCTTCTTTTGAATCTCAAATAACTTCCATCGGCTACATTTAAAAGTTAGCTAGCTGACAATAAAGTTAAGGCTCTAATGACTGATATTGTTTGATTTTGTTGACTTAAAGAAAGACAGAAGTTAATGCGTAGGAAATTTTTGATTGCCTTTCCATTCGATTTTCCGTTTTTTGGCATATAAACCTTGTTCTCATTATAAAAAGAGCAACCCAAAAAGTAATCAGCAAAAGTAAACCATAGAAACTCTCAAAATACGATCACTTTTGAGGGGAGTAGGGCACAGCGGGTATGCCGTTCGAATTGGAGCACCTGTCTGGGGAAGAAACCTCCACCGTACAGAAGACGGTTCTTTCCGGTTGACTGGTAGAAAATGCCATGCTGGCATTAAGTCCGCCATATGCAATGTAAAGACATTAAAGATTAAATAAATAAATAAGACACAGTGACACAGTGAGCGTACGTGTGACATGGTACAACAGGCTTTTACACGACTGCCCAAAACAAAGTGTGATATTTTCAGTGTTCATGTAAGAAAGAAAGAAAACTGTTTTTATTGTTGACAGCACATAACATACACATAAAATGCAAAAATACATTAAACATATAGTAAAACGAAACGAACAGGTAAAATTAACAACAACAAGATGAAGATGTTTCCTTATTCCACTATATAAACCCTGAACCGATTTAGATGTATGTTGTAGGTATCGTTAGAATTCTTTCGCCACCCGGGTGACAATTTGAAAGGTCTTAACGAGCCCATTCAAATCATTATATCTTTTTTTCAAATTGGATGCAAAGTACAACTCTTTTGAATCGCCCAATTTTTTTTTCTGTACCACTCGTCAATGGACACATTTTTCAGTTGCGGAAAAAACGAGCGAAATGAACTCCACATCTCCACAACATAAAAAGAATAGTGTAACAACATTTACAAATCATCTTAAATATGTACAAATATAGTAGCATTCATTAACAGGTTTACCTGTCCTCTTCTTCACTGTCGTAGTCTTCAACATTCTAACGGGTCGAAATAATTTAAATGTCCCCCACAGAAAGTTAATGTTCACCTAAAAATACAATTGGTAACCTAAGGTTTAGGTTAGGTTACCAATTTTTTTTTGACGATGAATTACTATTTTATGGTCATTTAAATATAACCTATATCCTTAAAAAATATGTTACTATTTTATACTTTTCAGTTCAATAATGGGCCATGTACCTAAATCCAATAGGCACTAGGTGAGCCGAAAAGTCGAATCTTGAGGGTCCCGTACTAGAACATTTTTGAGACAGAGAAACTCCTAAAAATTTTAAAATTAACTTTCATCACAAGTTCTTACACCTCTCACACTCATTGACCTACATATTCATATAATACAAAGAAAGGAACAAAACACGATTATTTTAAAAGAAGCAAAACAAAAATAAAGGAACACCAATATATAGGTATTTTTATAAACGTCTTCTATGGTTTATTTATTGAAAAAATTATGAAGAATGGCGTTGGATGTTGAAATACATGTTTCCTAACCAAGTTCTCCAACGAATGCTATATTATTAAACTTGGTGAAAGCTGCTAGAATTGAAAATTGTAATTTAGTAAACTAAGCTTATTGGAATAAATGATGACTATCATTATTTATTTTAGGGACGACTGCCATGTTTATTAATTATTGAAAATGTATTACCTGAAATGAAAATTTGGCACATTTTAAATAAATAAAGATATGCATATTCAAAAAATAAAATATATAATTGGGTATTTGGAAGAAATCGCTTTAAGCTGAAATTTTTTACATTATATTATGATTAATGTTTTACACAATATGTTCCTAAGTGATGTAAACGTTATAACTCACTTATGTAATCAAATATTTTTTCTATGCATTATATGGCAGCCGATGCGAGAAAAAATACAAAGAAAACATTACTATAACGTATTTTTGACTCGTGATTACGATAAGTCTCGAGTATTTAGTACGAGTATGAATGATAACTTAAAATAATAAGCCTCGAAAAACCTTAAGATTTATTAAGGTCTGAACTAAGCTAAGGTTTCCTTTTTATATCCTCTTTCGGCTACAAATCTACTTAGTTATACTTATAAAAAAACGTAAGATGGTAACTTGCTGAAAAATAAAAGTGCTTATGTATTTAGATATTATATATATATATATATATAGATGATACGATAATATTACAATTATTTAAGTAAAAATTATAAATATAACAATCAGAGTTTATTGTTGGTACTTAGATTAACAAAATACTTATTTATATTTCTATCTTCGCAATCGATATACAATACAATATTTTATCCCCTGTTGAACCAATTACGAATTGAATTTCCAAAAATCCCTTCGCACTTACGTCATTAAAGAAAACTTTCTGTAAAGCTTTGTGCTTTTGAACCCTGCAGTTTCGGCTGTTGATCGTGCATTCAATCTGTTTCTTCTTTAGTTTAAATACTAATAGGTATTAAATAATAGTACTAATAAGTATTTAAACTAAAGAAGAAACAGATTGAAAGTTTTCTTTTAAGATGTAAGTGCGAAGGCGATTTTTGGAAATACTAATAGGTATTTAAACTAAGGAAGAAACAGATTGAATGCACGATCAACAGCCGAAACTGATGGGTATTTGCAACTATTATTTTATATAGATGGATTGTTTCTATTTTTTGCTCCAATTCGATCGGCAAATCCGCAACGCCCTACCTATCTTAAATCTATTCTACACCGATCGTACAAAAAAAAAAATTATATGTTATTTCTTTTTTATAGATACTGGACGCGGAAGCTGCACTGCGCGCCGCCGCCGAAGCTGCAGATAACGAGGCACTGTCCCCCGACTCAGAGAACAATATAGAAATATCAGTATTTTCTAGTAAAGAAAATTCCAAACTCAACTCCCCAGAAGGTTCGGTATGTAAAGACTGGCCAGAAATAACTCCCACAAACAGAGAAGAGAGCAAGACTGAGTGCCGCTTTGTGACTCCCATAATACTAATAAACGACAGACTGCCGGAGGACTTTGACCAATCACTCACCCATACGATAGCCTTGGCGAATATTGAAAATTTTAAACCCTTTCCCTCGAGGATAAGGTTCAAAAGAAAGTTTTGCAGAAGAAAACATGAAGTGTTTAAGAGATCTTATTCAATAGCATGATAGTAGTATTTAGATGTTATATATTATAGCCATGTTCTACCACGACGACGCAACGTTACATGCGTTTCTTTATAATGTTATGTAAGGTAAGATAATATTATATAAATTATACATTCTACTAAGACAACTGTCAAGGTTTTTTTCTGTTCTACTCCAGTAATTTAGATTTTACGAATATAATAATATGTGCAAAAAATATCCTCAAAGATATGAGACTGTTCGACTGTGCGAGACCACAGTCACAGTATATAAACTTATATATACATTTCCGGACACATGTAACAAAAATTTAATTAAGTTAGATTTTTTAAAACACACGTAAAAGATGGGTAGTAAATTAGCTTCAAAACGGCGTAAAACTTTCAATGTAACATATATTTTTAGCTAGGGACCGTCAAAACCATATAAGTCAAAACTTAAAATGCTAGGTGGGCCGGTAGATGTGTCCGGGGGTATATATTGTGCCACGGGGGACCGAGGATCTTGTACCTTTTTTGCTCAACCTTTTAGTTTAGCGACACAGCGAGGAAACTCTGCCAGTCTTCTGGGGACCGCGCGTCGCACAGGCGAACTATACAAAAGATTAAATTTTTAACATATACATATAATTAACAAAGAAGGAAAAATAAATCAAGTTTCAACGGGTTAGATGCACTGATTTTATTTATTTATTGACGTTTCGCACCCTTTGCATGAATGCATCGTCAGAATAATGATTTTTGTTAAGTTTAAAATCATTATTCTGACTATATTCCGAAAATAAATAAAATCAGTTCATCTAACGCGTTGAAAATTTGTATTATTTAATGAGTGATGTGCGTGGAAACCTAAGAAACAAATAAAGAAAGAAAAAATACTAATGATATATAAAATTATAACTATTTAAGTATGTACCTACTTATGTACTTGTTTAATATACTCTGAAATAACAAATGTGACGTTCTCTGCAGAAAGCTTAAAGTGATTGTTTTCGTCATACCTAAATTATATATTATTCACCTTTATATGTTATTGCTTAGATGTAAGATCACATCTGTTTTTCAGACAGTCGACAGAGACAAATGATCTCCATACTTCTTATCGGCTCCGCTAGTCAGAATTCGCAACCACACCTCTTTCCTTTCAGGCAGTAGGTACTTACAATGCAGGCATTTTTTTTTATAAACATGTCCGACAAATTACTCCACCCCACCTGATGTTAAGTGACGGTGAAGTCCAGACTACCTGCCACACCAGCCAACCTCACCTTGCCGGCCTGCAAATTGCTTCTTGACGTCTCTTTTAAAGGATCCCGGTTTATATAAAGGTTATATTAAGGGAACACGTGAGCTGGCAAAGCATTCTATTTGCGGATAGTGCGACAAAGAAATGAGTCATCAAATTTCTTTGTACGCGTGGTAATAGTGACCACAGTAAGTTAGTATTAACGTAGGTCAGCGTGCGTGGTCCTCTGGAGAAAATGGGAAGGTGGGACATCTTAATACCTCATCAGAACACTCGCCGTGGTATAAAAGATAGTGCTTAATGACGCCGTAATTGATAAGGCTTGAGGTGTTTAGCCACCACCTCATGGTCTATAATGCATCGAGTAAGTACTAATTAAGTGTTTACCTATAAAAAATACATTAAGAAAAAAAGTGTTATCCATACTAAAATCATAACCGATTTAGCTGATAATTTGGTATAGAAGGAGTTTTAATTCTTGAACTCAACCTCTTAGTTTGTATGAAAAAAAAACACCCACCTCCAAATTTTCCACGAACACGAAGTCGCGGTCACCCGCGTCAGTTTAGTGTCAGCACTTCATTCGTGTCATCAAACATGACATCAGTCTGCCCTTATCATAATCTACAAGGAGTGAAAAGTCACTCCTTGACTGTACACTTTATTTCATTGTATTTCATTATGTCAATTTCATTACTATATTACGCAAATTTTGGGGCTACCAATTATATTTATTCTCTCAATACAGCTAAAAATATCCATTAAGTGGAAAAATATTAAAGAAAAATACATATTTTTTTCAGAATTTGTCAATTTTATTCAACGTATTTTATTTCACTATGAAAGGATAAAAAAATTAATACGTATTTTTGAATTGTATACAAATATAAATTGGTATTTTTCCAGCAAATAAATGGATCTGCACACAAATGAACTACCTACATACGCTTTTAGAATAACAATATCACTAACAACGCATATAAAATTCTGTTCGCTGAGGTCTCATAAAATTATATTTCGTAATTACGGTAACACATCCATGCCTATAGATGCTTTGCATAATGTTATTTACTAAATAGCTGAAATTCCCTGAAAGTTTATGCAATTACTAAGAAAAATTTGCATTTTCTGCCTTTATTAGAATTTATCGTATAGCTTCACAATATATAACCTTTCAATGCAAGCAGTGAAATTTGATACTCGTCACCACGACGTCATTCATCAACAAAATGGCGTCTCAAATCAAAACATACATTATGGAGTTGGTTAGTGAAATGTCTAAAGAGGTACCAAGAAGCAAATAATAGTTATTTAAGCAACTGTTGTGTAATGAGGGGTATTAAAACACGAATGTTGGCTTTATATATGTGGGGTAATAATAGTATCATATGAGTTTTTTAATACGTAACAGTTGCTTACAAAACTTTATCTACACCCATTATATAAATCCTCTATATAAGATTCTGAAACCATGGGGCCTTCCAAGAACTTAAAATTCATGAAAAGTTTCGGCGCTGTGGTAGTGAAGCTTGCGAGAATAACAATGTCCTTTTTTTAAATTCATAATACCATGCGTCCAGCACTTAAAAAATGTGGCTGTACGATGAGCAAGCCCTTGGCGCGGAAAGGGTTTAAAAAGCGAAGGAGTGTTACATTTACGCAGGACACTCAGAAAGTTTTGAGAAAATAAAAAACTAACTTTTATGAAAAAACAATTTTTATTACATCTTTTCAAAGAACTCCACCCATGCGTCTGAAACATTTTTTCCAGAGAGCAGACACCTTTTCCACGGCCTTCTCAAACGCTGCTAGCGCTTCTTCCGGCGATGTAAACTGTATCCATTTGAGCAGAATTTTTATTTTAGGGAATAAAAGGAAGTCAAATCAGGACTGTAAGGAGGGTGTCCCAAGACTCTGACTGGTGTGGAGCCCAGGAAGTCCTTCGTTTTGATCGCAGAGTGCGCGGGCGCGTTGTCGCGGTGTAGGACCCCGCGGAGCCCAATGTTAGGTTGCTTGTTGCTCATTGCAGAAAAAGCTTCTGGCAGGCAATATGTGCTATACCATTCGGCATTGATGCTGCTTTGGTCTCGAAATGGGACACCCATTTGGGTGTTATAATGTTTTTTTTTTAATATGAGATTCGATGATTTAATGTTGGCAATAAGCTGGCTATTTCAGTATCTTTAATAGTGGTTTTAAAGCATTAGTGTAAATAAAATTTGATAACTTTAAAACTATATAGTCACTCTTTGCTGAATCTATGTTTTAGGAACAAAAGCGAGGCGAATTATATCACACAGTCGTGTTGTTTGAATAGGTTATAAATAACCATTATCATGGGTAATTTTTCGAGTGTTCTTATGTTGTGATTAGTTAAAGTAAGTTTATTCAAAGTATTTTGATGCAGTTTGTCTTGGATTTATACGATAGATCGTCGTGGCGTTAATAATAAACAAACATTTAACTGTCATTTTACGGGTTAATTATTATTTTACCGATGAATTATTTACATGACGATAATAAATGAGTTTGAAAAAATGAAAAATGTTAGCTGGCATGGTAATCCTCTTGTTTCTTGCAAAATACTAAAAAGGCTGTTTAATGTTCCAGCCACTATTCGAACATTGACTTATGGCCATGCGTGAACAGTATCATTCCAGGGTGTCGATTATGCTAAGCTAACGTAAAAATCGTGTCTCAATAGTGGTTAAATAGTATCGCTTTTTCTTGCTACTAAAACATAAAATAACAAATACACATAAATAACAAACGAGGAGCTCGATGGCGCAAGTGGTTAGCGCGTTCGGCTGCGATCGTTGAAGTTAAGCAACTTTCGCAGTTTTCGGTCATTGGATGGGTGACCCAAAATTTACTATCTTGAGTTCCTCCGTGCTTCGGAAGGCACGTTAAGCCGTTGGTCCCGGCATCTGCAGTCGTTAGCACCCGCCAATCCGCACTGGGCCCGCGTGGTGGGTCATGGCCCAATCTCCCTATTCCACCCATAGGGAAGGCCTGTGCACCTGCAGTGGGGACATTAATAGGCTGATGATGATTATGATGATAAATAACAATAACAACTGAGTAATATTTGTGATTTTGAGTTCAAGTGACAATATCTGTGTTAAAAATTAAAACAACTTAAACACCATTGATACACAATTATTACTTTAACTTAGCAGAATCGACACCCAGTAGGCTGGCGCTCGAACATGGGTGTATTTTTCAGCCGCCTTTATGCGCTGGAGAAAACCCACACCTTCTGCTTGTTTGTATTGTATAGGTATTTTGCCACCTACGTTTGTTGTACAAAGTAGGAATAATATTTATAGGCACCTCACAAATAGGTAATATTGTATTGTATGCTGCCTGCATGAGATGAATCTATGTGAGGTAGAAAAAAATGTTAAAAGAATATTATCATACGATAGATAAGATAACTTTACTAGTATTAATTTCCTTTTTCGAAACGCTTGCCAGATATCGCATTCTTGTTTTGTCCTTCAGAGCACTCGTATAAACTGTTCCGTGTTCCTTAAACACGTAATGTCTTCTCTATGTACCTTAACCTACCATGTAAATGATTCCTAATTTTCGAGTAAAAAATGTGTAAAGTAATTACTTAAAATGAAGACGAGATGACATCTTGAAAAGTCGTTGCCGCTCGAAAATTTCGTACTCGTGGATTAATAGCTATTCCCTGAGGAAGTGCGTGCTTTCCGGCAGTCGGGTGTTTCATCTAGATCAGGGATGGGCAAACTTTTCTTTTAATGTGAATATTAACTGATGAATGATGATATGAACTAAAATAATAAAAATATTTACTATCAGAATCTGTGGCGGGCCAAGTTTTTGAATTTTTAAGTACCTACTTAATCGATTTGCACTTGCTATAATTAATAAATCAAAATATAGCTCAGTAACGATGCCCCTCGCACAGCCTGCAGCCCAGCAGCAGAGTAAATACGCTCCTGAGTTTGCTGCATACGATAAAATTGTACTTGTCGCTGAACACCTTTGATTTTTGTTTGATGGTCGCGAGCCGGATTTAAGACGTTCGAGGGCAGGAGATGGCCCGCGGGCCGTAGTTTGCCCATCACTGAACCTAAATCAACCATCAAATTGTGATGTCGTAAATACTGAGTGAAATAATCTTGGTGAAAAATTGCAATCTCTGACGTACCTACGTATATATGTAGTACGTTATTTGAACTACACGTCTTACAAAAAGCGCTTATTTTTCAGGTTTTATGCATATAAATGAATAGTGTTTTCAGAATCATCAATCAATCAATTAGTCCAAAAATGCAATTACTTCAATTGTTATTATCTTAAATAGTTTATATACTGTCGAAACTTGAAATGGAGTTAATGTAGGTCATGTAGTACTGGAAACATTTCAGCTAAACGCAGCTTTTCTTGTATTGGCCATTGTGATTTAAGTAGGAGAAAAATTAGAGTTTCTTACTTATTAACCTTCCGATGATTTGTGGTAGTCTATACATATGCACTAATAATATTTTTATGTTGAAAGTGTGGCGATTGAGCATTGTTCCGCCATGATCAGCGGCCACTAAAGCTATTATCACATAAACAAATCTGATTTATTTTTCTGTGTCCGATCGAGATCCGTATTCGTTTCGCCAACGTCAAAGTTTCTATAGAACAAAGTAGCGCCCCTACCAGACGTAAGAACAAACTAGCTTCTTCCATTTTTTACTTTGACATGGCGATACGAATACTTCCTTGCTAGTTGTTTGTGCTTGGGGTATCGATCCCCTAACTAGTAGAGTATTCACCAACAGAGAGACAACATCACAAAAAGAGTGTTATTTCGAGCAGTCTTCAGTAAGATAGAGATGGGGTAATTTCCGTCTTTTATTGCCCTATTTCACCAGGTCGACATAATGTCACTGACATATGTAAGCTGCTGATGATTGTCGAGTGACAGGTGATAAGTGATAAAGTTGAGAATTGTTTTCGGAAATGCTTATAAAAATGACAGGCATTTCGTTACAATTGCCCATATCTGACTTCAACGATAATTATGTTGTGAAACAAGGGCAATATTATAAGTCTGTATATTTGAAAAATTGTCGGTAATTCTTGACATGAGATAACGGACTGTGTCAGATTTGCGTAACAATTGCAATGTTTTTGTTGTTTGTTATAAAATGGCTCTCCGCGAAAGCTTGAAAAGATGAGTTCTTATACAAGAACGTAATGAAGATTGGATAAATTTCTCCTCCGATATCATAGATTCTGCGTTCAAAGAAAAATTTCGCATAAGCAAAACTAGTATTGAACTTTTTGATTAATGAATTCGGTGCAGTATATAGATCACCCCACAACAAACCGTCGGCTTACATAATATATGTCAGTGACACAAGTCGCCTTTTTCCAAAACGGGGACTAAAGGTAGACTTGGTTAAAACCTAATGTTGTCTCTCTCTTATTTTTTGTAAACAAAAGTGTGTGGCGGGTCTGTCTGCCGCTCCAAACTTAGTTTTAAGCTAGATATAAGTTAGTTTTAAGTTTTGTATTATTAAAACTCTTTTTGGCTTTAAACTTTTCAAAATTCTATGTTTATGGTACTTTCTCGGTATCTATTTACTCTCATACATTTTACTCATTTCCATATATAATATTCACTTATAATTTATTTTTGTTCAATCTATTGCTTTTCATATTGAATCTATCTAATCTTCACTTTTGGATCATAACTTTTTCTCCACTTATAAATAGTTTCATCACTTTTTATGTATTATCTCAGAGATAATACATAAAAAGTAAAAAGACCATACATACGTACATAAAGAGACCATAAACGTATTCTTCAAAATTCAAAAATGTTTCTTTTGTGTTGGCTCGTTCTATTAATTTCTTTTTATTCTTTCGGATTTCAAAATTGAATATCAGGCAATTCGGTATAAAAACCCTTAGCGCCTGGCATCTTGATCCAGTCGTCGATTTTCGCTCGCAAGCTACACACTGTAGTTCTGGCCGTTTCCTTTGGCATAGGCCCGGGACTCAAGAAGGCCCCGAGTAAATATATTCCGCGCAAAACCTATCTTCGTGCTGTGTCTCCGATCTCCGATTCTCCTGCGGCAAACGGTCACCTTGGCTTGGCTGGTGCGCCGCTACTCCTGAGCGCGCTGCCACTCCTGAGCGCGCTGCTAATCCCGAGCGCGCCTCTACTCCTGAGCGTGCCGGCTCTTCTGAGCACATAATCTTCGCAGTGCGCGTAGTGACGAACCTATCCTCTGCGTTTTCGCGAGTGTGCGTCCGTCTTTTACCGAGTGCGGTTGACTCTTTTAGTTTTTTTAAGTTTCTCTCTCTCTCTCCTTTCTGTATTAGGCTTTGTATTATTTACCATATTTTATCTCTTTCCTTTACGTAGTTTTACAGTTCTTTTTCTTCTCTTCCAAATCTTTATATGTCTATTCTTTCTCTTAAGCTGGCACTACACTCTCCTAACTCTCTTAGGGGAGTGTACGTTACTAGTGACAGCATCAGTTTTAGTCCAGGTTTAACTTTAGTCTACATTTTGTAATAAGCCGTATCGCTATTTAGGTTTTAACAATACTACAAATCGTGTCTGCAGTTTGATTTCCAAGTACTTGAAGACTTGTACTTCCACGCGTAGCTATCAAAGTTATTTTTCTAGATTCAATTATATTTTTCTTCATTATTATTTTGGTACTTAATCATCTAAAGATCCGTAGTTTTTTATTATTTACTTAATTCGAGTGCAAATGACATTACAACTTTAATTTATCATTTTTAGGGTGTCGGTTCCAAATTTGAATTCCATACAAGAGATTACGAAGCCCTTGAACGGTTCAACCTAAGTCGTGAAGATGTGATTCGCATTAAGCCGTGTGGGAAGCGAGTGGGTGGGACGGGGGATTCAGATTAGTACAATCAATCATGAGGGACTGTAGCAACATGCTCTCTAGTCGGATTCTTTACTTGTGTTATTATAACATCTTCATGTTTTACGTGCTACTATTAACTATATTATTGATAAAAAAATACGATTAAACCGGGGATATTACGAACTTTGGATAGCACGAAAAATACTTTTTAAAGTGAGAATTTTATATTTTGGTACAATATGACGGTTGATCAAATAGCTTCATCATCATCTTCAGCCATTGCTGGAGCATAGGCTTCCCCTATAGCATAGGGAGATTGGGTGTGACATGACACACCATACAGACCCAGTGCGGATTGGTGGGTGCCAATGACTGCAGATGTAGTCAACGGCTTGACATGCTTTCCAAAGCATGGACGAGCTCGAAAATGTTTTTTTTATCACCTAGTTTAATTTGGATGACAAAGTCCAAACATGCTAACCACTTGCGCCATTAAGTTCCTAAATAACATATACCTAAAGTGACAAATTGGCAAAAAATGACTAGCATTCATACAAATCTTAAGTCGGATTAACCCTAATGAAACTCCTCTATATTATCTACAGCTCCCTAGGTACTTTCTCAGCAATAGTTCAAATAGGTTCAAACGAATTACGTTTTAATCAGTATCACTCCTATTTCTACAGAACCTAGAACTTCATAAATTATTATTTAAAGTCCATTTATTGAACGAATGAAGCTATACGAATGAAGCTATAAGTATCCGCATCAGTAAATTATAACTGGAATCGTACCATAACGATTCAATATTTAATCACTATTAAAAATATGTTTAGATACATTGTTTAATTAAAATTTTAAACTATTTATGATAAAACATATGTATATGATAACGTAGGTAAAATAAAGTACAATAAAGATCATTTTTTTTTACTTATTGAAGGCTAATGCTGAATTATCGAAACGGTTGTGCGTCAAGTCGTACTATCCTATCCATCATAATTTTAAAGACAACTTTATTGTCACAACCTAGTAAATACTTTCTAAGATGGGGCGTTTCTATTGTGGAACTTAATGTGTTGTTGCAGTTACCTCCATGTTAGTAATTTCGATGACATCGTCAAAATTGTTTTCCGTTTAATAAAAAGTAGAGCATCGTCAAAGCCACACATTAGCTTACCTGAAGCCACACACGAGTGTTGACCAATGTCATTTATATAAATAAGGAAAAGGGTTGGGCCTGAAACGCTGCCCTGTGGGACACCATTACTAACTCGATGTTCTATTCTTTTATAGGCACCCTCCTGTACAAAACGATACGCAATGTAGTCTCTTGCAAAGTGGTAACTTTTGTGTAAGGAAACTGGAGCAGAATTTTAAGTGATAATCGATGTATCGTATCCTAAATCATGAATTATGCATCATCATGTACGTAATTAAACTATGTAAGTTAGAGTAAGATGGTCAAAGATGATGATCACGATTTTTTATTAAAATATCGTGAAAGTGTGGCATGCAAGGATTAGTCTGCCTGTTGCCAGTAAGTGGCCACCAAAAAAGTCTTAAGTCAATAATTATTTATTCGACTTGGGAGCATAATAAAACGTAACGAAAACGTAATAGTCCATATTTATTTCCCTACCACTAGTTAAGGATATTTTTTAGCTGTGGAGAAAAACAGGCGAATAAAACTTCACAGCGTTTAACAATATTTACAAAATATTATAATATTCATCATAGAAACAAGTTTGTCAGAACGTTAAGAACAGTATAATTAAACCCAAGCATTTTTGTCTGAAATGAATAAGGCTTTATTAATAAAAGCTTTTTGTATAGCAGCTTTAAATTTATTGATGCTCATTTTTTGGATAGTGATTGGACTTAATTGTAGAAGCGTACAAACGAATTATTGATTGTGTGGAATTTATTTTTATTTCTAGTAACTACTACATTAGTAAGACTATACATAGCCTAGAGGCTTACGATACCAAAAATGTAAGTCGCACCGTTGCCTACCCTGGCCCGATAATCCTTTGCCCTGTGGAGACCTGGAAACTTACTCACCGACAGAAAAACACCACCAAAAAAAGGGTATTATTTGAATGGTGGTCTTCTGTTAGTGGAGGTTAAACACTTTCTCAGGGCGGCCGCAATTTCGCTATGCCCTATCTCTCTTAAAAAGATTTGACAACGGTGGGATTCGAACCCACGCCCTTTCGGACTGGTGCCTAAAACCAGCGCCTTAGACCACTCGGCCACGCTGCCACTACAATGATCGCCAAATTTAAGATACAATTTAAGAACAAAGATACCCCCCTGAAAAGGAATCATAAGTCGAATCTTTTAAAACTCCTTCCTCAGGGTCTCATCAAACAAAGTCGCTCAATGTAGATTTACTAATATGATATTAGGGCAATATATAATATGATATTTCGTATTTCTTATTTATGTACTCTACCTATACATAAATTATAAATAAACAGTTACACACAAGGTCAGAGACAAATGTCAAATGTTATCTATTAATCGCAATTATTTATTTGTTCTGTTTTTATCATCATCTCAGCCGTACGACGCCCAGTACCCACTGATGAGCATAAGCCTCCATGTCCTGTGCCAAGCGCATCCATCGGCTTCCCGTAATGTTCACCAGATCCTCGGTCATCCTTCGTGCGTGGTCGCCATCCGAGAATCTTTCTGTCCCAACGGCCATCGGTTCTCCTTTTTTATATATCCTATTTTATATCGTTATAGCAAGTAGAGACAACTCCAACTTCAATCACATTTAAAAGTTACTCAACTATGGAGATGACCATTAAACACATTTTATTATAAACTCTTTTGCAAAAAAGGGCCCTGTAGACTTTTTTCTGTACTTCAATGAATATTTGCAAAAAAGAGGTTTTATTAATTTCACAATTTAATGGCACGTTATTTGAAGCATCCTGGCATGATTCATTACGTTTCAAATTTAAATATTGAAATTAACAAAAGAAAAATAATGATTATTGCGGTTTTTTGTTATTTACGAATTGCAGAAACGATTCTTACCGATTACTAAAATTTTAAAACTTTATGGATATTTTCTGCAAATTTAACAATTTAATCTTTCTTTTTACATTAAATATCACTTTCTGACATGAGTGATAAAGCGATAAGGGCCGGTAAAATTAAAGTCCTACTTGAAGAAGGTTGTTCGCAAACTTACTTTCTCAGCGACTAAATGTGAGTCGTTCAACTGTCCAGAGGACATTGCAACGGTATCAAGAGACCGGTTCAGGAAGAAAAGGATGCACAGATCCAAGAGATGGCCGCTTTTTTCGAGTCAGGCGTTGCGGAATCGTAAGTCATCAAGTATGGACCTAAAGAAAAGCCTTGCAGAAGTAAGACGAGTAGAAGTTAGCTTGTGGACGGTCAGGAGGAGGCTTTTAACTGCCAATACCAGGAGTTACCGCCCGGCGCGGCTCCTCTAAATTACTCCGTGAGTACCGTTTTGCTCGACTTCAGTTTGTTGGAAAATGTGCTTAATAGACTCTGGAGGAGTGGAATAAAGTATTGTTTATAATTTTTATTATTTTAAAGCATGTAACTGCTTGATGTTTAAATCTAAAGAAAATAAAACTAGAAAAAAACCACGCGGACCAGGCAGCAGACGATTTATAACTATAATTTAGCAAGCAATTTAGCATTTTAGCAAGAGGAGATCACTAACGTTATTATAGCAAGAGGATTGGCCCTACCCTTTTTTACCCGGCTGCGCAATGCAAGAGCGCGAAGCGCGACGCGCAGACAGGGTTATGTGTTTAACAGTCTATATATGTATGTTTGTTCCTTTGTGGCACACTAGAGACCAAACGCCTGGACCGATTTTGATGATTCATACATCAATCGATTCGTCTCAATCATGGGAGTGCTACTAAAGATATGATAGTAATCAAAATTCAATATGGGCAAAATTTGGCGCCATATTGTGACGAAGTAAAAAAAATAAGTTGACAAAATATGTCGAGTGGGGTATCACTGTCTAGATAATCAAAAATCATATTTAGGTTCCTAACACCATTTTTCATTTTATATGATTGTTTAGGATCTACAACGCTTTAAAGTTGTATATTAACCACTTACGCTTTTAATTTCAATCTTACCTTTGTATGGATCTTTGTAACTCTTTCACCTTGAAAAATACTGAATGGATTTTGATGAAACTTAACAGTAATATAGCTCATATATGATAATTACATATATATAATAATTTATGTAGTTATCGAGTGAATTGGGCAATATATAACAATAAGTGTCACATAAGACGGAAAAAAATATCCCATCTGCGAGCCATTTTGGCCTGCACTGCAATAACAATAAAAGTTACATGAATGTAATGTAGAGTGAAAATGTATCTCTTAAATAGTTCTAAAAAAAAGTCCGTGACACCATATATCTATTATTAATGTGTAAGTCATTACCGCTAAAATAGTGAAACAAAACTAAAATATTATTTGATATCTATTTCCAAAATGCACATTTTGTATTAACAAATCGTTTTTTATCAAAACAAATACTTTAATCGCTTTTGATATTTAAAGACGATAAACTTTGCTTTTTACACTATGTCATTTCGACAAATATTTAAAAAGTTACAAAGATGACAAAGTGATAGCGCGGTGTACTATGTAAAAGAAAAAAAAATGGGGTATTCGCAGTATCTGATCCTATACGAAGTACTAACAATAAAACTGTGATACAGTTCCTTCTTATTAAATGATGAAAAATATATTATCATAATAGGTATTTATGATTATTGTATTGTATATATATATATATATATATATATATATATATTATAATATTGGTTTTGTAATAATTCTGCAAAATTCAAAGTAAATAATGTAGATTTTTATAGGTAAATCACCCCTTTCATCACCCTACGCCTATAAGTATTGCGATGTTGTAGCTAAAAACCAAGTTCCCATCTACTTCTATATGGGAATTCATAATATTCGGTTTAGCTATTAGGGCACGGAAGCCCAACAAACAAACTCACTTTCGCATCTATAATATTATATTATACTTACTAGTGATCCACCCGGGCATTTATCGGGATAAAATATAGCCTATGTCACTCGGACAAAATGTATTTAAATAAAGAAAAATGTTATAATAAATAATGTAGCTACCTTATATGTTGAATTATTATTTGAAACCGGTTTAGTAGTTTGACAGATTATTTGTTACAAACATACAAATCTTGCCTCTTTATAATATTAGTATATATAGTTAGGATAATAGTATTTAATTGATGAAAAAGATTTAAAAATAAAGTAAGTAATAGGGTTATCTGATTATATTATATTATATTTTGTAAAAGTTACTTAGCATTTGTGCTTAACAGTGATACGATATTCGGTATTTTTATTACACAAAAAAAAATGGAAATTAATTGCCATGATTGCACTATTTGCAATACCTACTAGGCTGGTAGCAGCACGCTTGATATGTGGAAGTACTCTTCATTTGAGCTTTACACTACCAACAATAAAAAAGGGTCGATCACAAAGTCTTTGACCTGTTATAATATGTGAACGCTTTAAAAGAAAACTACAAAATAAATTGATAATAAATGAGATTGCTATGGCGCTCTACCTAACGTTATCAAAATTTTATTATGCGTCTTTAGTTTTCAAATATTATAAACTTTGCTTTGGTGATTGCATAATTATTTAATTTAGCGATCTAAGGCAGTTGCCACCATTATCCAAAACAACAGACGGGAATTACTACTTTCTTCAACCTGCGACATAAACGTCATTGATTGGTATTGTATATAGGGTGATTAACAACATTTGAAGTTAACTTCTGGCATCTACATATTGGGTTTCTGTGAATTATGTAGGTATATCAAATTATGAGACTAGGATATGACACTGCATTTGTGTATATCACAATCTTAGACGTCCGGCGTTGACATGACAATGCAGCCACTGCCAATTTTAAATAGTCGACGAATAAAAGTAAATGAATTTTATATTTACTGCAAAACTACTAGAAAGAACATAAACAAAAGATGACTTTTTGAATAAGGGCTAGTTTTCTATAAAATTTACATACATTAAATATTTATGTAACGACTTGATTTAACTTCACACATTTTTGTGAAAAAGGGCAGAAAAAGGCCCATCTGTAGCCTTGACCCCGCTGGTAAAGTCTCTATATGTCTTAATAAATCAATCTTTTAGACCACCGCAAGTTACTTAATAATTCCTGCGGTATTAATTCCCTTACTGAAGTAACAAGACTACGGTATTTACCGTCTTAAGATCTAACTAGGTAACTAAAAAGTGTGAAATAAAAAAGGTAAATTAAAAAAATCAAAAAACCCGACTGCTTAATTATACTTCAAATTAAAACTGAAAAGAAAAAAAACAAGTCCAGTAGTCTATAATTCTGGTAATAAGGAACAAAGCTACTTTAACAGTCGGGACCCATTATTGAAAAATATTATGTATTCTTGAATATCTAATGGGTCCCGACTGTTAAAGTAGCTTTTTTCTTATTACCAGAATTATAGACTACTGGACTTGTTTTTTTTCTTTTCAGTTTTAATTTGAAGTATAATTAAGCAGTCGGGTTTTTTGATTTTTTTAATTTACCTTTTTTTTTTATAGATAGGTCCGACAAATATGACTCCACCCCACCTGATGTTAAGTGAAGGTGAAGTCCAGACGCGAAGATAGCTGATACAGCAGTTCTACCTGCCACACCAGCCATTCTGATTACTTTTTTGTCTTGGCAACATTTTTTCATGAAATTCTTTTTGGTGGGATTAAATCTTTTCTAAGGTTGGAACCACAGATAACGACTTACAAAATGGATTTAGCGTTCCATGTGCTTTATAGAAAAAATTGCGCGAATAAGTATGAAACACACGAATGGTAAATTAAATACGTTTACAAGAAGGTTAAGGTATTTTTTATTTAAATTTTATACATTAGGTAGTTTTTAAGTTGTTGTTATTTTATTTCTATATATTGCAATTCTGTAAACAAATCACATCTAAGGTTATTTTTCATCGATAATTTCAAAATTGACGAAGTGTTCTTTAGGCCAATAGTTCGTAGATGTATTGGCATTTTCTCTCTTTCTGTAAGATGTCAATTTTATGCGAGTGTCGCTGTCCATTCTTTATGTTTATGGTTAGAACGATACCGATACGATGTTGAATAGTGTGTAAAGCAGTAGGGGATTTCAAACAAAAATTCCAAATAGGGCAAAGCCGAATCCGTTTCCGCAACAACCTAATGTCCACCAACCTTGCGTTACAATAAGAGCTATATTCGTACTACAATCGCATTAACTATCATGGTGTTGACAGTGCCAGCTATCGTAAACATTGTTGGGCGAAAAGTGTAATCGATTTTCAGTAAAACGACGAACGTAACATATTACACGGTGAATGTTTCCAATGAGATACCGCCTAAACCTCAACATTAATGGCATTAGCAATTTGCAAATCAAGTGAGGTCTTGCGAGGTGTCGCGTATTAACCGTCGTCATTATATATTCAACGGGGCCACGAATCGTGTTACAAAGAAGAGGGTTGTTAATTGA
The DNA here is from genome assembly GCA_902850365.2 of Chilo suppressalis. Lineage (NCBI taxonomy): Eukaryota > Metazoa > Arthropoda > Insecta > Lepidoptera > Crambidae > Chilo > Chilo suppressalis. The sequence continues at coordinate 10,246,675 of OU963899.1, read as the reverse complement.
ATAGGTACGACACGTATTTGTTTATCATCGTTTAAATATACTTAGATGTTCCGTACTGGGTAGAAAGCGATATAAAATCGTGATCGTCTGTTGTTTTTAAAGCGGTGTCGGTGTATATCTGTAATTCTGCTAATGTTAAATTGCTTTGTAATCAACTAGCGGTAGTTGCATTTAATGACAAATTTTCTGGCACTAGAGCTAAGCGTTTGTGTTTTTTTCCATAAATCGTGGATATTATTTTTATTTTCATTATTTCTCCACACTGCTAAGCCACAGAACTAACATATGAATGGATCAGGCCATTATCCACCATGCGGATTGATAAATCTGCAACTACAGATAGAGTTGGGACTACAGAAAACAGAATTCTGTGTCTGGGACCAACGGCCCTTCGAAGCTTTCGAAGCACGGAGGAGCTCATAATAGATTTAGCTCAGGAGATAATAGATTTTTGGTACCGTTGTATCCTACCTATTATTATCAAAACGTACCGCAATCGAGTAGACCGCGCTTTCCTTCCCTCAAGCCGACAAAGCTTTTTTAAAGTTAAATGCCAGTAACTATAGTGTAGGGCTTTCTCAAACACTTGATCGCATATACAATAGCCTATCGCTTATTAGAGCAAGTCACCTTCTTGTGCTGAGCGTAACCACTGTGTCACAGAAAGGAAATCTTTAGCCGTTTTAACATATTGAGAGCATTAGCTTACACAGTCCATTCTGCACTTATAGATATTGATTCTGCCTACGTATTTGCAAAATTTCATTGCTGGAAAAGCACAAACCACGATATTACACATAATTTTTCATATTGCAAATAGGCACTTTTAGCGAGATAGAATAGAAAAAGAGCGTCCCAAAAAAATTCGAGTGCCCGACCTTATATTGACACAGTGCTAAAGTGTATCTGCCATAGGTAAATATAAGGTAAATATCTACCTAGTAGTGAGCATGGAAACAGGCTTTGTGTTGTCCGTTTTTAACTAAATATATAAACATATATATATATATATATTTATCGAGATTTGTATTGTTATATTTTGTACTTATAAATACTTATTCGTCGTAGTCACAAACATCAACACTAGGAATAAGGTAGAGATTCCGCTGTGTTCGCATGTGAGAGCACAGAAATTGTTGTCCAGAAAAGGTTTGGAAAACGAATGAGATTCGTTAAAACGCCCAAGTACTGTCATTCTTCCTAAAATGGATTAGTACAGAAAACGTGAGGTGGCCAGATAAAAGTTGATATTTTTAGGGGTGGGTTTGCGGGCACTTCGGATCTACAATTTGATTAATTACCACGATTTTGAAGTCTTTTACAGTCTCACTGGTATTACCCTTTAAGCAAATATTGGTTGGTTTTATTTTTAAGGTTCTGTACATTCAAAATAATAAAAGGGAACCCTTATAGGATTACTTTGTCATCCGTCCGTCCGTTCGGTCCATCTGTCTCTCTGTCAAAATCCTTTATGCCGAGAATGCGTGGAGGCATCTATACAGGGCGTCCCACGGGTTTGTCACACGGCGGCCAAGTATATTAAATATTGAAGATAGGATATTTTACTGAAAGAAAACATCATTTTATTTTTATAATAACAAGAACTTCATTCACTGTTTTTAAAAAATCGTCTGCCTAAACGGGAGTTGATCTCGTGAAATGTCAAACAAAAAAACACATGTATTTTATGATGACCGTCGAAAGGGTTTATCATGAGGATCATTATAACATAGAAATCATGAAATTACAATTTTGTTCAGGAAAATTTCCATCATCTCTTTCGATGGTAATCGTAAAATACGTTAAGTGTTTGTTTCTTAGGTTTTCACGCACATCACTCATTAAATAAAACTAGTTTTTTACGTCGATTCCGACGACGAAGCCTGTAAAGGCTACGAAACGTCAATGAATAAATAAAGTTTCGTGCATTAACCCGATGACCTAAGAAACAAATAAATAAATAAATATTTCCAACACTCACACCAATTAGCCTAGCCCCAAAGTAAGCACTGTAAGGCTTGTGTTATGGGATGCTAGGGTAACGGATAGAATACATATACTGTACATATATAAGTATATTTATATAGAGATACATATTAAACATCCATGACTGGAGTACAAATGCTCGTATTCATCACACAAATATCTGCTCCCACAGGGATTCGAACCCGGGACCTCTTGAGTCGGTGACACCATGAAACCCGGCGTACAAACCACTCGGCCACGGAGGTCGTCAAATATGTTAACCAGTACGGGCTGGAAACCGCTAATAAGATACGCCTATTGGAAGGTCTGAAGACAAAGCGCGATTCCGACGACGTAGCCTGTAAAGGCTACGAAACGTCAATAAATAAAGTTTCGTGCATTAACCCGTAAAAAACTAGTTTTCCGTTAAGTGTGTTTTTTTTTCAAATATCACGAGTTTGATTCCCAGTTGTAGCAGGCGATTTTTAAAAAACCTGGGAATGCAGTTCTAGTTATTATTAAAAATAAAATCATGTCTTCTTTCAGTAAAATATCCTATCTTCAATATTTAATATACTTTCCGTCCGTGCAAAAACCCGTTGGACGCCCCGTATTGTTGATATTTAAATCACTCAGGTCTACGACCCCTTGAAGCTGTGAAATAATCAAGCTTCCAAGTTACGTAAAAATAAAAATACGGCTGTCTTTGCTGCAAAAACATATATTTCGACACTCTTAAGATAATCAAAATTGATAGGGTATTGTACCCTAACTTAGAACTATGAGTTGTAACAATCAAAACTAAAATATGTATCTAAAATTTTGCACGGAACCCTCGGTGGGCGACTCCGACTCACACTTGCCCGTTATTTTTATTAATGAACCTTTAAGGCAAAGTGGTTGAGGAACCAATTCAAGATATTGTTTCTGAAAGTAATGTTCAAAAACAACAATTTTTCGTAGATAGATCATAACTAAAAAATAGAATTTTTAGTTCTGTGACAATTAGTTAAGCGATAATAATGTGTTTTTGAGGTTTTTAGTCGACGAAAAGCTTTTACAAAATATTTCGTTACATTCAACTAAAGTTTTTAGAGTTCTGTCAGCGTGCTACTTATCACTAATAGGTATGGTTTGAATAAGCTGCTATGCATCTACTTTCCGACACACCCGAACGAAATAATTAAGCTTCATAAATCCATGGGATGGGTGAGGGCGCAGCTCATTTATCTGCATAAATCTAACTTACTTCCAGTTTTTTTTAATTCACCGGTACTGTTACCTACCTGTAATAACAATACTCGTAGCGTAGCTTCGTAAGAGCAAAACTTCACATTTTAATTATGAATTTAGTTTGACAAAAGAGTTTTTCATAAAGTCAACCGTTCATAGATTGAACTAGAGAAACAATTCATCCATGGATTGAACTGTAGAGTCAACTGGGGCACAGTGTAACATTGGTAATATCTCTGCCCTTTGCTTATATGTCTATGGTCTATCTTGACGTAGTTTTATGATTTTCCTATGCCGCCATCTTAAGCAGCTGTCATCAGATGTCAAATACAGAGGTATTGCTTTTGTTATAATGTGCCCCTTGAAATCAAATAAAATGAAATTATACTTGTTTTGTCATCACTCAATCATTCCTAATTTAAAGAAAATATAATGCCACACAATGCCTTGCAGCTTAAGAATGGCTAGAAGAATTTCGTCGCGGTCATCAGAGCCGCGGTAGCATAATTGGTCAGTGCATTCGCCCGGATAGCGAAGGGTGCGGGTTCCAGTCCTCTCTGCTGCCTGGTCCGCGTGGAAATTTTTCTAGTCATATTTTCATTAGATGAAAACATCAAGCAGTTACATGGTTAAAAAAAATTATAACTATAATTGCTATTTCTTCTTTCAAATGTTTAATACTTGTAAAAGTATTCATCTGATATTGTGGGTTACCTACAATGCGAAGAGATGGCGCTGCCTTGCAGCTTAAGAAAGGCTAGAGGAATTTCGACGCGGTCCGTGAGGGCCGCGGTAGCATAATTGGTCAGTGCATTCGCCGGGTTAGCAAAGGGTGCGAGTTCGAGTCCCGTCTGCTGCCTGGTCCGTGTAGAGTTTTTGAAGTTATACTTCTTTAGGCGCGTTATGAAAAAATGATGAGAGTAAAATTTTAAGATGCGCGCGCATCACTGTAACACAAAATTTTAACAGCATGAAGTTGGTCGCTTTAGCTACCTCTATAGAATCTCTATTTAGTGGGTGCTAACGACTGCATTGTGAAGGCCTATCAAAAGTATTTATTAATCTGGAACAACGGAACCAAAGCGATATTCAGGAGACTACAGCGCCATCTCTTGACCATTGGTGTAGTAGAACCAAAAACCACATCTTTATTTTTTATATTATAAAGTAACAGTTATAGGTATTCATATATTTTTTTTTTTTTTTTTTTGAGTGTGTATGCTGTTGGTCGCAGATGACCTTTACAGCGTCACCGGGTTTGGGGACGGCGAGATCCTAAGGGGACCTCCAGCCGAGAATTGGCGAGTGCCTCTGGAGGTATTCCAGTCGGATGGCGTCTCCCCGGGGGGAGTCTCCACTCCGTCTGAAGCCTCCAGACCACTCGAACCTGAGGGGGTCGGCTCAACTAGAGGGCGTCTCTGAGACTCGGACCTCGGCTCTAGTTAGCCGTTGTCGTTGTGGGGGGCGAGGAAAAACGCCCCGGTACGTACCTGTACCTGGTATAGCGTGTCGTGTGTAGACCGGGTCTTCGCACTCTTATCCTACGGGTGCGGTGTCTGCCTAATGCTAAGCTAGTGTGCACGTTTGCTAGCTGTGTAGTGTTGGTGTTTGTGGCCTGTGTGGGAGGAGTCGGAGGCGCATTGGCGCGTGTGATTTCGTCGTCTAGGTAGTCTAAGACGTGCCTAGGCCGACGGAATCGGAGGGACCTACGATTGGAGGACGGGAGGGCGGACGTATGATAACTACTCGCTTTTATTACTAAGGGGTTCGGGTGATGCGCGGCTTTATCGAAGTAACGCCTCGAGGCGTCCTTCATATACTTCGCGATGGAGTCTAATTTGAGGTCGCGATGCAAATCGATGTTGCGCACGTACCACGGGCAACCCGTGACACCGCGCAACACACGATTTTGCAGCGTTTGGAGTGGTTTAAGACGCGACGGGGGTACGTGGGCGAAGCAAACACTCGCGTAGGTCATTATAGGGCGGATGCAAGTTTTGTAAATTGTCAACTTATGTCTAAGTGACAACTTACTACGCTTCCCTATAAGGTGGAATAGCCTGCCGCGAATGAATGCTGCGCGATCGCGAATTATCTTGAGATGAGGTGCAAACGTTAATCGGTTGTCTAACGTAACACCCAAGTACTTGACCCGGTCCTCCCAGGGGATGACCCGGTCAAACAATTGGATGCTCGGAAGAGATCGCGTGGGAGGTGGTGTCGTGCTAAAGAGGATCGCGACGCTTTTTTCCGGATTAACCTCGATACGCCATCTACGGAACCAATCGCCAAGGGTGGTAGCGGCTGATTGAAGTCTATTACAGACTGTTCCGAGACGTCTATCGGAGGTATAGAGGGCGGTGTCGTCGGCGAAAAGCGCGAAATCGACCTTAGGAGTCTTGGGCATGTCGTTCGTAAAGACCGAGTAGAGGATAGGCGAGAGTGGCGAGCCCTGAGGGACTCCGGCGCGTATTGGACGAGGCGAGGAGAGCGTTCCTTCGACGCGATAGCGAAACGAGCGATTCGACAAAAAGTCCCGTATGATGAGCACGAGTCTATCCGGCACACCGAGTTTGTATAGCTTATAAATTAAGCCATTGTGCCAGACTTTGTCAAATGCTTTCGCCACGTCGAAGAAAAGCGCACCTGTGGGAATCGCGGTGGCTCGATATAGATCGCGGTAATGGAGGATGTGCTCCGTTAGGCGGTGCACCTGGTGGACACACGAGTGTTTGGGACGGAAACCAAACTGTTCGTTCATAATGAGGTTGTTCGTGAAGAGAAAATCTTTAAGGCGGCTAGCGAGGGCTCGTTCGTAGAGTTTCCCCAGTGTTTTGAGGAGACTAATAGGGCGGTAGCTAGAGGGTAAGGCGCCGTCCTTACCGGGTTTCCGGATCCCGATAACGACGGCCTCTTTCCACTCTGAGGGAAATATCGCGTTTGACATAGCCGCGTTAAAGATAGCAGTGATAAGGCAAAGGAGTTGGGCTGGTAAGATCTTAAGGACCTTACTAGAGATTCCGTCTGACCCGGGGGCGCTACGCGGGCGCAGTTTACGGATTAACGAATGCACCTCGTCTACTGTGACCGGCTCAAGTGTGGCGGTGGGCGGTACAGAGGAGGACTTTTCGACTTCCGAGTCGACTAACTGTACGTGTTCGAGGGGGACTGGGAGGGTGCTAGGCGAGCACTGCGCCTCCAGGCTGTCGGCCAGGCACTCGGCCTTTTCGTCGTCGTTAAACGCGATCGATCGGTCAGGTTTGGTCAGGGGAGGCATAGAGGATTCGACCTCTGACTTGAAGGATCTCGCCAGCTTCCAATAAGCTTGGTGTGATGGCGAGATCTCTTCAAGCAGTTCATCCCACTTAGATTCCCGCATTTCCTTCATGCGCGCCTTAACAGCACGCTGCAAGGCACGCAATCGGGAGCGGTTGTCGTCCGTGGGGTAGGTGTCGAATGCCCTAGTGGCGGCGTTCTTTGCCCTTATCAGCTCTCTAGCGTCGTCCGGTAGGTTGCAGCGATGGTCTGGCATCGCTGGAACCTGTCGGGACGCCTCGCTTATTGCGGAAGTGAGATGACTCGAGAGGGCTCCGATCGCAGAGAGGGTGTCCTGAGTGGAGTTTATGTGGTCGGGGATGGAGTTGAGTGGCGAGCTGGCGGAGGGTTCGAGTAGTTTCTCGATCCTCCTCCAGTTCGTCACTGTCCTTGAGGATGGGAGGTCAGAGGGAGGACCCAATTGTAAAACAACTGGGCGGTGGTCGGAGGAGAGTTCATGAACCGTTTCTATCGAACGCAGCCTAAGGGCTACGTTCTTTAGTAAGGCCATGTCTAGGGGATTGGCGGCGTGACCTGCTTGGGAGGGGAAGTGGGTGGGTGTGAGGGGCACTATGATGTCAAACACCATAGTGTCAGAGAAGTTGGAAAGCAACCTGCCGTTACGGTTGGTTGTGTTGCAACTCCACTGCACATGCTTGCTATTGAGGTCGCCGGCAATAATGACGGCGTCGTCCATAGCAAACAGAGCCTCTAGGTCTGGTTGGGTGAGGTTTTTGTTGGGGGACAGGTAAGCTGAAGCAATCGTGACCGATCGATGCCCGGTCATGCCTAGCCGACAGACGGAGACTTCTAGATCAGTCAGAGTGGGAGGGACTAGCGGGGAACAATGGAGAGACCGCTTGTAGTAGATGAGAGTGCCACCGCCGCGGCCGTCTCTATCGTTCCGGACTAAGTTGTAGTTGGCAATGCGCGGGCCACGAATGGACGGTTTTAAAAACGTTTCTTGTATTAAAAATATATCTATCGCATGATCTACTAAAAATTTTACAATTTCCGCACTCTGACTGGAGAGACCATTAGCGTTGAAGAACGCTAACTTGAGGGACCGCGGTTTGATCCTTGAGGACGCCATTAAGAGGAGGGGATGGTGAGCGCGCGGATTGTGGTGATTAGTGCGCGGTGTTCGGTGAAGATACGGGTGAACATGACAATGTCACCCTTAGCTTCCCTGAATTTGGCCCCCAGAGCCTCGAGCTCCACGGGGTCGATAGCGGTGGCGATCCTGATCGCAAAAGCTGCGTCAGAATCACCAGGGCTAAGGGCCATCGAGTTGCCCGAGACAGTAGGGGCGCGCGCGGTCGCGGTTACGGAGGCGGGTGTGGTGGGTTGAACCGTCGGCGGCTTGGAGAGCCCTTGAGGAGGGTTCTTGTAAGGGACCGCGGGGGAGGGCGTCAGTGGCTGGGAAGCAGCCACTTTACGCCATGCGTTGGGTGCGGGGGGCGCGAGTGTTGTAGCGGGGCGGAGGGAGATCGTTCCCTGGGCGAGGGAGGCCGCGGGCGCGCGTGCGCCGGTCTTTGCTCTCTGCGGGGCCTTAGGGCAGCCGCGGTAGTTCGCGGTGTGCTGGCCGCCGCAGAGGACACAGCCGGGCGGGTTTTCAGGTATTGGGACCTTCGGCCTTGTGCAATCCTTCGTCCCGTGGTCGAGCGTGCATTTGACGCACCGAGCACGGGCGAAGCAGAACCGGGCCGAGTGTCCGTATAGCTGGCAGTTGTGGCATTGTCCGACAATGCCACGCTTTCGTGGGGGCTCGACACGTATGTTAGAGATGTGGCAGATGGCCTTAATTGAGAAAATTTTCTTTCCCTCGGGGGAAAGATCGAGAATGACCAAGAAGAGGTCATAGGGCTGCCTGTCCTTAGTGAACAGGCGGTTCACGGAGTGTGCGGGGAGGCCTTGGGACTTAAGGTCCTCTAGGATTAGTTCAGTGTCGAGCTCCCTCGATAAGCCACGGATGACGACGCGTAGTACTCGCTCCTCGGGGAGGGAGTATGTATGAAAGCCAATCCCGGATTGGCGGAGGAAGGAGGTGAGCTTACGGTGCTCTTTAGCGTCGGGGACTTGCACCTTGATACCGGTCGCGGTGGTGCGTGCGTGTGTGTAGTTTATATGTCTGTCGGTCAGTAATTTCGACAGACTGTTCCAGGACTTAAAGTCCTGGATAAAAATCGGGGGTGGAGGGCCGGTGGTGCGCGGGCCGGCTGCGGGCCTGGGTCGCGGCGAGACGGGGCGAGCGGAGCCACTGTCGGCTTTAGCTGCTTTCAGCGGGGGATCGCGTTCCTCGGAATCGGATTCCGAAGAGAATTCCGTGGGGGTCTTGGCCTTGCGGGGCCTTTTTCCGCTTTTCCGTGTGACGAGCTCGAACTCGGAGTCGTCGGCCTCCGAGCGCACGTCATCGATCTGCATCTCAGAAGGAGATGCATCGGGGGACAGCGGGGCGTCCTCATGGATAAGAGGTTTCTGCGCTGAGGGCGCGGGACGGGAGGCGGGTGGTGCTGAAGGCACTTTAGAGGTTTGCGCTGAAGGCGCGAGTCGGGGGACGGGCTGCGCTGAAGGCGCCGGGCCCTGGGCGGAAAGCGCAGAAGGCGCAAAATCGGGGACACCGTATTTCTCACGGAGATACTTAAAAAGTCCCGGTCGGGATTGCTGGAGTTCCAGCAGACCTGACCTGGCCTCCTCAGCCGTGACCTCGAGAGTCATTGCTGAGCGTGTGTGACGGGGGGTGAGTGAGGGCGTCAGCCCTCCCTGTCGTGGGTGACAGGGAGGCGTGTGTTTCCTATCCCTAAGTCCCGCGACAAGGTGATTACCGCGGGGTGAGTACCTTTACTTACAGAGTCCAGGCGATGGGCTGGCACAGAACACTGCACTACACTAAAGTACACTACACAATGGCGGTGGTGAATGGGAAACCACACCACTGTAACCTTTCCAATCAATTCCCGCAGTAAGAACTGCGTCGAAAATTGATACGCGACGGACCGAGCCACGGGGCTCGGGGGAAAGGTGAATTGGACGGCCGACGAAAATACCACGCGCCGGGCGCGGGTGACCGACGGAAATCACCACGTGCCACGGAGGCACGGGCAAAGAATACGGACACGAGCGAGGACACGATGCAGAGCGCGTCTGCACAGCGCGGCGGCTAGCGAGCGAATGTGGGTATTCACATTTATAATATCAAAAGTATTTATTAATCTGGAACAACGGAACCAAAGCGCGATTCAGGAGACTACAGCGCCATCTCTTGACCATTGGTGTAGTAGAACCAAAAACCACATCTTTATTTTTTGTAATAAAGTAACAGTTATTGGTATTCATATTTATAATATTTATCCACATGTTTCTAGTTTGTATATTCGGAATACGTGTTTGAGTTTCATACAAGTGCAAATCACATATGTTCTAATAAATTATATTCAGTAGCGATTTTAATTGAATATTTTGATTATTTATTTATTTTTTCAAATTAAAACTGAACTTTATTGACTGTGTCCTTTTCCAGACTTTTTATTAATTTATTGTAATTAATTATTTGCATGCAATTAAAAACTAATTTTAAACGATGCCAAAGAAGGATAACTTCTCACGCGCCTACATAAGTACACGCACCCATTTTTTTTTCTAGTTATATTTTCATTAGATTTTAACATCAAGCAGTTACATGCTTAAAAAAAAATGCTAATTGTTTTTTTTTAGATGTGGGTAGATTCGCCGAGAACGATGCATCTGCGAATGTGGTTAATTAGTAGTCTAACGTAGTCAGCTAGCCACTGGTCACACGAGCGGACCTACGTCAATCCGTCCCGCGCCCGCGCTCTCGCCAATAACGTATTAAGCATAATCTTTACTTGCGATATACCAAACAAGTGAAATTCGTCAATAATAAACTGTGATTTTGTTATATGTCTGTGTGTGCCATTGTATGTGCCCAAATCTAAAAGGTTTCAAACGTGAGTACGATATGCTGTTAGCAAACCCATTCGTAATTATTTATCGTTTTCTCGTTACAGCCTCTTTCTAATCGTTTTAATTACCTATATCTGCTGCACCTAATATGTATTCGCAACAACAATACAACACTTTCAAATTGACTTATTGAAAGCGCTTTTGAAACGTCCAATATTTTTTTTTATTTCTATTCAACCCTCATGGCATTGGCTAAGGAGGAAAACGTCGATGAGTCTTAGTCAAAAAATGTCTCTCGTTTACATTCTTTGGGTTAGGCAACACGATATTTTGGAGGGATTTCAAAGACTTCTAGGAATGTTATCTTGAGCAAAATCTAATTTACGATTTTCACAGACAGATCGCGACGGTATGCGGTTGAGCAGATTAAATTGTGGTGAAGAGGAAATTAAAGGATGAGTAGGTACCTATAGCAATATTCGGGTTTGGATGAGACAGAATATAAATATCGTCTATTTTGGTTTGACATTGTGGGTTACCTATAATGCGAAGAGATGGCGCTGCCTTGCAGCTTAAGAATGGCTAGAGGAATTTCGACGGGGTCCGTGAGGGCCGCGGTAGCATAATTGGTCAGTGCATTCGCCCGGATTGCATCCGGATTCTGCTCCGATCGTTCTGACGTCATTCTCGCTCCGACCGCGGACCGTGCGCCACGTCGCACCGCCGCCTCCTTGCTCCGTGCGCCCCGCCGCACAGCTGCCTGCTCCGAGTCGACTCGACGCGCCTGCGCTCATACGTGAGATCCAAGATTGGACCAGTGGATACCTAGCGGTGTTAACGAAACTGGTCGGCGTAGCCCCGGTACGTCTCGAGCTCTCCTGAGCTCGGAAACCGGAAGACCCGATCCCATTTGCACTTGGGCCTTCCCAAGGGTGACGGTTGTTCCCATATTCGCTAGGAATATCGGAACACATCTCTTACAGCTTCAACCGACCCCCTGCCGCGGGCAGGGGAGTCCATCGGTGTCGCATAGGGTGTTAGGACCTGTGGCTTCACGCCACAGTCAGGGCACACCTACACACTACAACCTACACAACCTACACATACCTACACACAAACACATCACAATGGACATCACACAACAAGTACTGTCCCTCTTCTCCGCCCTCGGCCTCACCCCGGATGAGGCCGCCATCAGGGAGCTCGTCGCGAGAGCGCGCCCCATGCGCGACTCGCCCGCCAGCCCCTCCCCCGAACCCCCCCCGCCCCGACACCCCCTGCCTCCCCGGGCCCTCGAGCGCGGGCAAGCGCCCCGCCTCGAGCCCGGTCTCGACCTGCGACTCTGACTCGACCATTGTGTCGGCGTCAGACGACTCCGTGTTCACCACTGTGGTGAGCAAGAAGAAGCGGCGCTCCAAGCGCCGCGCAGACACCGCGTCTCCAACGGCGCCTTCTCTCTCTGTCCCTCTCAGCCCTCTCACCCCTCTCGCGGTCGCCCAACCGACCACACAAACCCACACAACATCACACAACACTACAAAACCACACAATAGGTGCACCGCCGCACCTATCAAGGCAAAGCCGCCGCCGCCCGTCTTCCTGCGCGATAAGGCGCAATGGGCTTTGCAAAGCTCAGAACATAAATTACACACAGGCGTCGAACACTGGTCACGCCATTAAAATCACCACACCCACAATCGACACATTTAGGAGCCTCACAAGGCTACTAACCACTCACACAATCCCTTACCACACATACGCCCTCCCCGAGGAGCGCAAAGTCCGCGCGGTACTCAGAGGAGTCCCCTTCGAGCTCTCCAACGAGCTCATTCTGAACGACTTAACCGATAAAGGCTTCCCAGCCGAGGCAGTGCACAAGTTGCACAGCCGGACTGGGAAGCAATACCCGTTGGCTCTTGTCATTTTGACCTCGGTCCCGGCAGCTAGGGATATTTTTAAAGGTCCCATCACAGTCTGTGGCCTCGACAATATCAAAGTCGAGGCCCCACACCGGCGAGGCACCCCTGGGCAATGCCACAGGTGCCAATTATATGGCCACGCAGCAGCCAACTGCTCGGCGGCCCCGAGGTGCGTCAAGTGCCTCGTACCCCACCTCACTAAGGAGTGCACCCGCACTCGTGACGCACCCGGGGCACCCGCATGCGTGCTCTGTGGCCAAGAAGGCCACCCGGCCAATTACAGGGGTTGCCCGCGGGCCCCACGCCCCAGGCCCAACACTCACACTCACACACACACAAAGCCAACCACGGCGACAAAATCACACCCACCACCACCTAAAAACACCACCACAAACTTCCCGGGGCTACCCAAGGCGGCCGCCCCTCGCAGCCCGGCGCCCCCGACAGCCTGGGGACCAGCCAGGGCCCGCCCAAAACCACACCCACCACAACACACCACACCAACAACACAAGCTAAGCCAGCCCAAGACGTCTCTCTGGCCGAGGACATGGCGCTTATTCGCTCCTCGCTCAAGAGGGTGAATATCGCCGAGATCCACACTCTCGCCGCGAAGCTCCGGCTAGCAAAGACACCCCTTGAAAAGGCTATAGCTATAGCCGAACACCCCGAACTCGTTGCCGCGTTCGATTAATTTTTTAATCATTATAACACTGGGAAATAACCAGACTCCGAACACAAACAAAAACACTATACACAAAACACGCGGTGATAACTCAAACAAACACCACTGTTGTTTAAATTATGACCGCGCAAAACACTAACATAACAATCACTCAACTAAACCCCGGGCGTACCAAGCCGAAAGGCGCTTCGCTTGTGTCATTTAATACGCGCAGCTTAAAGTCCAACCTTAACGAAATTAAATTATTTTTGCAAGATAGGGAACCCGACTTTCTGCTCCTTCAGGAGACTTGGCTCAAACCAACTCAAATGAAGGGGCTGTCGATCCCTAAGTATAAATTAATCCGGAACGACGGTGCCAACGCGCGCGGCGGCACCGCAATTTACTATAGACGCAATTTACACTGCACACCTATACCCACTCCCGCGCTCACAAACATGGAAGCCACCATCTGTAGGCTGGCGATGACAGGACACCAGTCCTTAATCATCGCCTCAGTCTACATTAGATCAGGTACACACCCTCACCGCGCAGACTTCGAAACACTCACTTCACTAGGTACATCAGTCATAATGTTCGGTGACTTTAACTCCAAACACACCGACTGGACATGCGAGACCACCACCACCTCTGGCCGCAGATTACTACACATCACCGAGGAGCTTGGCTATGATGTCATATGTCCCTACGCGCCCACCCACTACCCAGACAATGTACAAAACCGACCCGACGTCCTGGACTTCGCGATCCTTAAAAACGTGTCGCTTCGCCTCAGCTCGATTGAAACACTCGACGACCTGGGGTCAGATCACAGACCGGTGTCTCTAGTTCTAGGTCCCCAAGACCCACTAGACGCCCCCGCGCCCCCTAAGAGGCTATTCACCAACTGGGACGGATACCGCTCCGCTCTCGAGACCGCTTTAGACTCCCCCGAGTCCCCGTTCCCTAACTCACCGGACAGTCTCGACAGCACCGACAAGATTGACGAAACTATAGAGTCTTTAACTTTACTGGTGACCGAGAAGGCGAAGGAGAACTCGCGGGAGGTTGAGCTGCCAAAGCCCAAGCTCCCGCTGGCCATCCGGAACCTAATCCAAGCCAAAAACGCCGCTCTCCGGAGAGCCAAATTATACCCCACCCCCGAGTATAGGGCTACAGCTAATCGCCTTCAGCGACAAGTTAGGTCCCAATTAGCCGCTCTGAGACACTCCCGTTGGGAGGAACTCATGGCGGACATTACCCCATCCCATCTTGCGTACTATAGAATCGCGAAAGCGCTCCGTAGCGACGTCACCACTCACACCCCCCCGCTCACTCGCCCCGACGGCACCGTCGCCTTCGAAGACGACGAAAAATCTGAGTGTTTTGCAGACAGCATAGCGGCGCAATGCACGCCTAGTACGCAGGAAACTAACCCGCAACATATTCGCGGAGTGGAGGAGGAGGTCCGCCGGCGGGCCGCCCTTCCACTCATTGACAACCCCCTAGACCCCGTCACGACAGACGAACTCAGACAGACCATTAGAAACTTTAAGCAACGCAAGGCCCCGGGCGCCGACGGCATCTCTAACAAGGCGCTCAAGCATTTTCCCATCCAAATGCTAACCTTGCTTGCAATTCTCTTTAACGCATGTTTTGATCTGTGCTACTTCCCAGCCGCCTGGAAAGAAGCAATAGTGATAGGCATCCCCAAACCCGGAAAACCCGCGCACCTCCCCAGTAGCCATCGCCCTATTAGCCTCCTCAAGGCAATGGCGAAACTTTTCGAAAAAACCATACTGACCAGACTAAGAGAGCACCTCCTATCACCATCCGATCCTATTATCATTGACCACCAATTCGGCTTCAGAGCCAAACACTCCTGCCCCCAACAGATCCATCGCATAGTGGAGCACGCCCTAAGCGGCTTCCAACTTAATAAATATAAAACTATTGCAGTCTTCTTCGACGTCGCCAAAGCCTTCGACAAGGTTTGGCACGACGGATTAATCTTTAAATTATATCAATTAGAGTTACCTGACCGCCTAGTTAGGTTAGTAGCCTCTTTTCTATCAAACCGCACCTTCCGCTATAGATACGAAGGTTCACTATCAACGCCCCGCCCACTACGAGCCGGTGTACCGCAGGGGTCCGCTCTCTCCCCCCTGCTATACACAGCGTACACCAACGACATCCCTCAGACCAAGGGTGTCGAGCTCGCTCTCTTCGCGGACGACACGGCCCTCTACTCTAGGGGAGCCAGTACCAATCAAATCATAGCCAAGCTCCAACCGGCAATCACAACACTTGGGAATTGGTTCCGCGATTGGAGAATCGACGTAAATCCGGACAAAAGTTCGGCCATTTGCTTCGATCCCAAGCGCCGCACCAAAACCATACAACACGGTGCGCGGTCTCTGCGAATGCAAGGCATAGCAATACCGTGGCACCGCACAGTCAAATATCTAGGGATCACACTAGACAAAAAACTCACCTTCCGTGCACACATCACACGCGTAGTCGCGAACGCGCGCTTTTATATGAGCCGCCTCCACCCGATGCTCGGTAAATACAGCAAAATGTCACTTCGTAACAAGCGAACGCTTTACAAAGTTTGCATACGCCCGGTCCTCACTTACGCGTCACCAGTGTTCGCACACGCGGACGAAGCGATTTTGAACAAACTTCAAGTGCTTCAAAATCGCTTCTGCCGCATAGCCACAGGGGCCCCGTGGTACGTCCGCAACGCGGACCTCCACAGGGACCTTCAACTCGACACAATTCAAACACACCTCACAGAGTGCTCGGAACGGTTCTTCAAAGCTGCAGAAGAGCACTCTAACACACTCATTAGATCGGCGTCGGGATACGCTCCACACACTCCATCTCGATTCAGGCCCCGCAGGCCTAAACACGCACTCACAGCCACACACAATAAACTCACGAGCGATCTCGCGGCCCTCTTGGCCGCTGAGGATCCAACACCCGCGGTGAGTCCCCCCCGCCCCCCCGACACAGAGAGGTTCGATTCCTCTCAGTCCCCTCCCGTTTCAAGTGCACATCTGAGTGCACTTGTCCTCTAAGCGCATTTTGCGTTATTTTAAACTATGCACTAGTTTAAACTAACGCAGCGCCGCATCATCCCCCTCTCGGGGGGTGACCGCTTCAGATGAAGCTTGTAAGGCCCTTCTGGCCATAAGCATGAATAAAGGGTGTTTTTTAGTCAGTAAGAGTCTGACATAACCTTACAGCCGGCTGTAGGGTATCCATGAGGATTTCTCACCCTCTCCCCCGCCTGGGAGGAAACAAAAAAAAAAAAAAAAAAGCCCGGATTGCGAAGGGTGCTGGTTCGAGTCCCGTCTGCTGCCTGGTCCGCGTGGAATTTTTTCTAGTTATATTTTCTTTAGATTTAAACATCAAGCAGTTACATGCTTTAAAATAATAAATATTATAATCGTCTATTTTGTTTGTTTTGGGTGACCAATAATTTACTATCTTGAGCTCCTCCGAGCTTCGGAAAGCGCGTTAAGCCATTGGTACCAGCTGCATCTGCAGTCGTAAGCATCAACCAATCCGTACTGGGTCCAGGTGGTGGGTCATTGCCCAATCTCCTCATTGCACTCATAGGGAAGGCCTGTGCCGCAGCGGTAGGGTCATTAATAGGCTGATGATGATGATGTTTTTTTATATAAGTCGCAGCAAATTACGTAATCCAACTTGATACAACAAGTGTAAGCGAATTCCTATATACTACAGTAAAAAAAAAGAAATTTTCTTTTATTTAAAAAGTTTTGTTGGCTACTATTTTTCACAACGCAAAAGCTGTTTAATTGATTTGGTTTAAGTTTACCGCTTTCCATTTGTTCCGCAATAAACAGATTCTTTTTTATTTATTCGTTAATTTTCCATCATGTCAGGAATATGAAGGAAACCCACACTGATCGGTCCTGCGCCACTCGCATCCATCGGCTTCCCGCGACCTTCTTGGATCGTCGGTCCTCCTTGTAGGGGCGCCCCTGCGTCTTCCAGTACGTGGTCGCCATTCCAAAACCTTTCCGCCCCAACAACGGCCATCGGTTCTTCTTGCTACGTGTCCCACCCACTGCCACTTTAGCAGAGCAATCCTTCGAGCGATATCGGTTACTTTGGTTCTCCTACGGATTGCGTAATTTCTGACACTGTCGCAAAGGGAAATACTGGGCATTTCATTGCTCGCTGTTTGACCTTGGGCCTTTTAATGAGACACGCAGCAGGTCTCATTAATTTTCCAAGACAACTCAAATTGGAAGATAGATTTCTTTTCTTAATTTATCCATGGGGTAGGTAACAAACCGAACTTCGTTCTTAAGCCTACCACTATGCCTTATGTTCCACTACACGGGCGATGCCAGCGCCAATGAAAGAGAAGTTCGATTCGAATACCCGGCGTGTAAGCACCTATCAATCAACACTCAAGCTTTTTCCGTTAAATCAAGTGTGACGACTCTTTCTCCGGAAAATATCGTGACCCCTCTGACTTGTGGACTCTTGTGCGTGATAGCCCTCGGTACCCGTGGCGGTGTTAAGAACGTTTGCGGTAAGTCGCTGAACCCCGGCTTTTATCATACACCATTAATTCTAAATTAATTACTTTCATTTAAGTTTCAGAACATTACCGTAGATAACTTAATCGTTCAAAGTTAAATATGAAACAACAAAAGATTTTAATAATGATACATTACAAGCTTGGAGTTTATGAGATAACCTATAATTAAGTTACTACCACGAATATTTTTTGAGGTAAGTAGATGAAATAGATTGCCATAGGGTTCATATTTGTTTGAGAAATTTATACAATAAAGCAACTTCGTTCAAATCTGATCAATAGTTCTTACGTTATTAAGTAACAAACATACAAACTTTCATATTTATAATATTAGTAGGATAGGAAGGCTTCACAGTTAAGTACTCCAAAAAACTACTAGGTATATTTAATGTATGTACGGGGAAATGTTATATGAAACAAAATTATAAAGTTATTTTTATAAATATGTACATAAAAATGTTCAATACAAACCTATTTACTTCTCAGTAGTATTATTGATGAAGTCGTTTTTTTTTATTTCTATTAGCGTATTTACGACATATATTAGAAGTTGTTACGAGTTTTTCTTTTTCTTATTTATCCGTAATTTATATGTAGGTACTTCCTTTCCCCGGATTATTTTTTATGTCGCCGTATATTATGTTCCTCCATCCTTTTGTTGGCGGCTCTGGGAGTAAACTAGTGACCTACTTGTTTAGATGAAGAATGTTCGGGTGCATTCCCATTTGCATTCGTGAGTAAATGGTATCCACATTAATTGTATTATAAGATAAATTTGAAACTTCTTCGGGGCTTTGGTTACGTATGTTTTGTTATTTAGTAAATACTTTTGAAGTTATGAGTCGTTAACGTAGCAATGGTATAAGTCGTTAGTTAAATTTATAGTAACATGCTACTCTGCAGGCGAAGGCATGTAACAAAAAATTGTATTTTAATTAATAATATTTACAAATTTAATTATTTATTTTATGTTATCATATATTTGGGTATAATGATGTTAAAAAAAATATTTGTAAGCAATCACAGAATTTGTATCGCTTCAAAGCTTATTATATATTACCTAAACTTATTTCATTATAACGGTTCCTTATTAGTTTTTTAGTCTCTTGTCATCCATTAGGTAGCGATTACTGTAATAACAATAAATGTTTTACTTGTGCAACAAACAATTTATTCACAAATTACCTAATTAAGTACTAACACCCCTTAAGAAAAATCCGGTTGGGAACAAACCTTGCTTTGTAATGGCGTTGTAGAATAGCAAAGATATAACGTGAGAGTTAACTAATGAACGTGCCAATCAACGCGACGGACGTGCGTTGCTCACGTTATCACCACATGAGTAAAGAAGGCACGGAGACAAAGCTACATACAATAGGGATGATGCTATGTGTCCATGTATATATATGTACTAGCTGACCCAGCGAACTTCGTACCGCCTTAAAAAAATAGGGGTTGTCCAGCGAACAAAATTGTGAATCTAAACCATTCTCAGATCCCCTTGAACACACACAAAAAATTTCATCAAAATCGGTCCAGTTGTTTAAGAGAAGTTCAGTGACATACACACTCACAGAAGAATTATATATATAAAGATATATATGATCTACCTGATAGATGACGAAAAAAAGTTTATGATGGCTAACTTTTTTAGTCATCTTTCAGGTAGATTTTCAAAAATATTGGACACATTACATGATTATGTAAAAAAAGAAAAAGAGATATCTACAAAATAGCTACATTACAGGAGACTGAAAAGATTGGAGAAATGTCTTTTTTTCTGAATTTTTTATTAACACCTATTTATAGTATTCTTCATTTATATGTAATGTTTTTTAAGCTGATTTCTTATTATTATACGAGAATTTGCTATTGTTCGCTATATTGATAGTGACATTTGATTCAAGTACCAGTAGGTCGTATATACAAGGGGCTTTAAATAAAAACAACGAGCGAGCCTTACAGTAGTCGCGTATGATGTGTAGCATTTGAAACCTCACCTTATATTAGTAAAAAAAGAAATAAAACCTACTAAAAAAGGAATTAGCCATTTGAAAATTATGTTCTAAAATCAAATCAAATAGCGCGCGCTTTCGCGACTTCCGTCCCGAGCGAGAGGGAAGATGTTATACATCAAAAAATAAATTGCATTCGCTTTAAATTATCATATTAAGTTTTACAAATATCATTAAATTTTGATAAAACTTGCTAACCTACATAATATGAATATAATAATGTATCTATTACAGAACATAATATTTTATTACAGAACATCACGTAGATAGCTTTTTATGCTTGGTTTTTTCAAAGTAAGAAATGACGCACAATGAGGTCAAATGAAATTTATTATAATTTGAATATATTTAAAAAAAATAAGAGAAACAAAACTCACCAATTTATTTTTAACGTAAACAAACAATTTTCTACATTAAGAAAAATGTAGAAACTATGAAAATAAACTTGAATTTTACACCGAAAATAATTTTACTAGCACATTTGAATTACGTCATCGAAGAAACCAATATTTAATCCTTTTTTTAATTGAGTGATATATCCAAACCTAAATTAAAATTAAATTGCTAAGTTTTTATTGGTTATAAAAACATATTGTTTCGTCGTTAAAGCGTAGTTCTTCAAAAAGCTCAGTTTTCTTGAACAATGCGTATATTATGAAGACATTACAAATAAAATATATATAGAGAGAGGGTTTTTTTGATCACGTGGGTCAAAGCTGCTTCTACTGGTAGAAATATAGCGACGTTCCGGTGTAGGCAGAACTTCTTACTCATGCGTCAACACCCTCTATCTCTATCTATCCCTAATATTATAATACATTATTATTATAATTTTATAAAATTCAATTAAAATGTCTTTAGAATGCATTATCGTCAAAGTTTTATCATTACATAAATTCAGTTGAATATTACTTTTTCGATATATCAATATATATATTTTTAATTTTCTTGTGTTATATATTTTTAAAATATTGTGTAAGGATAGTCCACATTTATTGCAATATCGTGTACTTGACTCCATTTTACAGTTTCGTTGTTAATGCTTTTAATCCATCTATTATCTAAACATTCTGAAAATTGAAAATCAAGTAGCGCGTTATTTCATAGGGATATCCAAAGAGTGTAAGTATAGCATTCTTCGGAATTATAAATATTTTTTCATGTTGGCAACCTTTCTATGTGAGCGTGGACGTTTTCCCGTATGTGTTGTGTATGCCTACTGTCTAAAAATCTATGACAGATATTATATAAACTTCCACGAACTGTTTACTGAAAACGAACAAAGACAGACATCCTTTATTATTTTTTTAAGAGAAAATTTCATTATAAGTAGAAAGTCACCTCACTTTCTACTTACTTATAATGAAATTTTCCCCTTTTTAGTTCGCCTTTCAGGACACACAATAATATACTATAAAGCATACATACTACTGCACTATAAGTAAACATAGCTGAAGTTACAATTTCAATATGTACATGATATTGAAATTTATCCTATTTCTTTGAAGACTAGCAACATCTTTATTTTTTATGTGTTGTTTAAACTCTTTAGAGTTTTGAATATCAACTTTTAAAGACAGTGTACACATCGCATACATTTTCAAGATACAAAAAATATGTTTATACATTTCCCTGTTAGTTGTCTCGATATAAGCAAACTGCCACACTATCTAAAACCATATTTTCCTCAGCCCATGCTTCCCGGTTCAAGTCACTGGACAAGTAATGCTGAAACTCTTGATTTGTGTAATGTGACTCTACAGGCAGAAAAGATTTTAGCTGATCTCAGTCATCTTCGATTACAGCCGCTATGTTTGTTGATTAACAGTTGTCAGTACTGAATATTTATCGTTACTATCAAATGCGTGCAATAGAAATTAATAAATGATGGACAATGTAATTTGAAATATTGTAAATCATTATAAATAATAAACACTATGTTAAAGTATAATATACTATGGATATATGAGAAACAATCACCCCCGCTTTATATTTATTGTACGCGACGACCGAAGCGAGAAGAAATAAAGTTTACATCGAAACGAGATTGATTTGTAAAATATATCTATAATTTCACATGTAACGGATGTGTACATTAAAAATGTTATTTCCTTGTTGTTTTATTAGAATGAGTCGAATATCATAATAATAGAGAGCTTTGCCCATAGTAACTGACTGTAAAATTGATAGTTCAAAGCGATATTCTGTCTCTTTCTCACCAATAATCTTATAAGAATTTGCCATATCGATCGCCACGACGCCAAGCGGTGGCGCAGGGAAACTGTACTAGAATG
Source organism: Chilo suppressalis (assembly GCA_902850365.2). Taxonomy (NCBI): domain Eukaryota; kingdom Metazoa; phylum Arthropoda; class Insecta; order Lepidoptera; family Crambidae; genus Chilo; species Chilo suppressalis. The sequence goes on along the minus strand of OU963899.1, from coordinate 10,224,763 downwards.
TGATAGTTCGGACCGATAGGAGGGAAACAGACGATAGGCTGTCTCTTTCTAGCATTCTTATAAGATTTCACCTAAATTGTTAGCTTTCGAAAATAGTATGTTTTTATGTTTGAATTGGTTTGTTTTATTAGGTAATAGGTAGCTATAAGATTAAAATAACAAAGTTTCATGTAGACCACTTTAATAGTTTGGGCGTAATTAAGGGAAACATTAAATATAGTTTTTTATGAATATCTGATAGGTTATAGGTGTAATTTTAATAATAAAGCTTTTATTTTGTGTATTTTCACTTGTCCTATACAATGATATATGATAGTTAGGCATTAAATGAATGTAAGTAGGTTTTTTAAGACCTTTGAATTTGTAAGCGTGGGTGGGGCAGCGGAGCCCTGTGGCAGGCGAAGCCCCTGTGGAGGGGGAAAATATAAATATCTCGAAGACCTGTTTTTGCGCGCCACACCTAAAATATCATGTTTACGGACGCGCAACTGCGCTAAAAATATGCCTATTTGTATGCCTAATGTATGTACGTATAGTTTTAAGCTCGCACCTATGTATTTTTTGAATAAATGAAAAATAAAGTATAGCGGGGGTGAGGTAATGGATCGCTGGCCAGCTCAGTCCTAGCATATAAAATTCGAGTCGTAACAGGCTCCGACATGCATTCAGCGACAGGCGCTCCTACCCTAAGGAACAGGAAGAAACAAGCGGTTCACTCTGAACCTGAAGCCTCCTCTCACCGGCCATCCATTATCAGCGCCCACCGATTTCTTCAATACCGAACACCAGGAGTTTTATTCACCGAAACTACAGTCCACTATCGCCGTCAAGACTCCTGCGTGTAACTTCCTCCACCCCGAAGTACGAGTCGGTAACTGTCCGCTACTGCGACAGCCCGGCGTCCCGTACATTTATGAAAAATTCAAATACTTACCGTTTCTGAACTAAGCCGCTGGCAGAAATATAGAGAGACCTACACAAAGATCTTTGAAAGGACTACAGGACTCCGAAACCCTAAAAAATCTTCATAAAACAATACATTTTGTGCAAAATTATCCGAATTCAATCGTAACGATAGATGACAACGAAATAAAAAGAGTCAGATGGTAACTAGTTGTTTATGCGTCAGTACTTTAAAACATTACCTCTATTGAATCTCTATTGTCACTTGTTTTTTTTTACTTTGTCTTCTATTGTTCAACAAACGATAAAACTAAAAAAAATATTTAACTTCAAAATGTGAACTACACTGCGAAAAGCGTGACAACTGACTGATGACATTTTGTGTTTGCGTTGGGGAAGCCAGAATCAATGCGGCCAACGTTACTTGGTCGCATTTACTTCGTACTATTTTAAGAAAAATACGTAGCCGGCTTTTTTTACATACGAAAAGTAAACGAAATTTTCATTTTAAATAAAAAAAAAATCACATTGTAGAGTCTCGTTTAATAAAAACGATAGTTCAAAAACAACAGAAACGAGGTTTTGGTATCACGTCTGCGACTCTTTCTTTACGCAGTTTTCGAAATTACACTAGATATCAGCGTATAAAAAAAAGAAAGGGAGAAACATTGTGGAGAGAAGAAACTGTCTACATATATTTTTAATGGACGTGCTCTAAGAAGAGCATGTGTCAATCAAATTATAAATATATGAAACTTTTTTTTACTAATATCTGCCTTGCAAAGAAGAAAAAGGGTTGAATTAAGAAAATATATTAAATAATGAATTAGGTTGAGTTAGGAGAATCTATTTTGGGATGAATAAGGAAATGGGATGGGACGTCATAGAATGAATACGGAACAACCCGAATCTGGACGAGGTAGAAAAAGAAAAAAAATAAGAAGAAATAAAACAAGGGATAAACTGTATGATAGTGGTAAAGAAAAGAGTTACATAAATTACTTTAAAATGGTTGGTCGAGGACTATAGAAGAATACTTATATTACAACGCCAGTCCAAAATCAAGTTGAAACCGGACAAAGAAAATGATAATTATGATTATTACAGATCATTAAGGTCGTTGTTAACAACTCGCATTTTATTGGAATGAATTTCAGTCGAAACATAAATACAGACCTACAAAGTATAAACTACATTGTATTATTAAACGGCAGACACCTTGTTCCAATTATTATTGATAACACTGTTTAAAGGAGAAGTGATGGCACAGTATTGAAACTTAATTATATTTGACAAATTAAATTACCTAACCAAACCGGCAATAATTTAAGTAGCGCTCCAAACACTCGCTCATATATTGAAGCTGTACAATTTATACGAAAACACAATTCTCTCTTTGTGGAGAAAGCCTTCCGTTTATTTCGCTTTACCTATAAGTCCATGAGATTTAATTAAAGTAGCTGTGTTTGTATATAGCTATGTCTTTCCTTAGATATTGCTGTGGTTAAGATAAAATCTCTATTTAACAAATAAGTTTTTATACTATGAGGTGTTTAGTATATAATAATGTTCTTAACAGCTGTATCGGTATAGGTTATCATAAGAAAAAGATAAATTATAATATATATATTCCCACTATCAAACAGTCTCAATGGCACACTTAGCATTCCATCGGCCATGACCATGGCCTTAATGGCCCTTTTAACCGACTTCCAAAAGGATACAACAGGATGCAACGACAGGTTCTCAATTCATTTTTTTTATTGCTGCAATTGTACACCGATTTAGATGATTCTTTTTTTGTTCGGAAGAGTTTTTTAGCGAGATAGGCTCCTATTTGTTTGGTGAAGGTGTGATAAATACTTTCGGAGTTAAACAACGGACCTCCTCAAATACGAGCAGTACACATATCGTGTTTGATTATTTTACGAAATATAAATCATAGATCGTAGGTCAAACATCTATATTTAGTAAGTTGATGTTGCTCTCGCTTATAGAAAAGTGTACAACAAAAACTTTTTAACCAAAAAAAAAACAACTTCATAAAAACGAAACCACTATAAAGTAAGAAATAATGCATATATCATCATCATTAGCCTATTAATGTCCCAATAGCTGGGGCACAGGCCTCCCCTATGGATGGAATAGGGAGATTGGGCCATGACCCACCACGCGGGCCCAGTGCGGATTGATGGGTGCTAAGGACTGCAGACGCAGCCGGGACCAACGGCTTAACGTGCCTCCCGAAGCACGGAGGGGCTCGAGATAGTAAATTTTTTTGGTCACCCCACCCAATGACCGACCACTGCGAAAGTTGCTTATCTTCAACGATCGAAGCCATCACGCGCGCTAACCACTTGCGCCATCGAGCTCCTCTAATGTAAAATAAATATTTTTTTACTTATATGATCCTAATACATCATCATGCTGGACTTGCTGCTCGAAGTGCAGCGCTCGTCTGCGGAAGCAACTGCAACCGAACAGAAAACCACAGAAAATTGATAACACCTGTTCTTGGTTTTGTGTTGCTGTTGATGGATAAGGTGATAGGGCTCCACGGATAAGAGACTCATTGTGCTTATTTAGGCCTGCGCTGAAAACAGTTTTAAGTTTTGAGAAAATAGTGGCTACATAACTAGTTACTAGAGTCTGTGCGGAAATAGAATAGGCGTGGCGAAAAATGGAACTAACATTAGATTTTTACTTGGCAATCAAACCCAGCAATCTGTAAAACGTCAAAGTTTTGTATTGATACGGATTTGTTTGTTGCTGTGATTTCTTGTGGTTTTTGTATTTAATCATGTTTAAACAATGTGGGCAAAACCTAACAAATACAGTAGAAAAGCACTACAGCGCCCTCCAATCTAAATCCCATTCTCTTACCGCACAGACTCTAGTGGACAAATTTGGTTTTGTTAAAATAGTTTTGTTGTGATCAAGTTTTATCATTGATAATATCTTATATATTGAATTTCTCTGTGAGATAATAAATTTTTTTTTATTAAATTATCTTTGTATTATTATTTTATTAAAACCACGTATGACCGACACCGACTAAGAAATACTATAATAAAGAATTTAAGCAATGCGCCTCCATGCCTCGATGCCAGTACGAGTGTATTGTAATCCTTATAGTTCAGAAATTAAGTCTACGTGCATAGTACCAAAATACCAGCAAGTACTTCAATCCTTTTAGTTCAGTAATTAAGCCTACGTGCATAGAATATACTTGCAAGTAATTGGCAACCTGGTTTTTCACCATGTTATTTATAAGTGGTAGTAATTTAAGACCCTGCATTAGCAATTCTAAAAATTATGCGCGCATCCTTGCGTTTGCCACATAGATTCGCACGGATCCACACCGGATTCGCGCGTGAAAATTTTACAGAATAGCACTGGTGGTAATTGATTTTGCAAGTACGACTAATTGCTATTACTATCAAGTAAGTACTGGGATTTAACAGGGGATTGAAGTAGTCATAATACCCTGGTTCCCAATTTATTTTCAAATATAAATTTTAGAAACTTACCTTTTATATATATGTCGGAGTGAATTCCCTCACCCTACTTGATGCAAAGTGGAGTCTAGGCTCGAAGATGGCTGAAGCAGCAGAAAGGTGTGCCATTTCCATTTCCGACCGGTTTCCGCCGGGTGTAGGCACGGTTTCTAACTGGGCCGGTACCGGCTAAGCTTGCCCACGAGCATGGTTTGTATGTTTGTATCGAACCCAAACCGCCGCTAGCGCCGGTGTCGTTAACAAACTTCCATAGTATTCGATAATAAACTAACATCCGGACGAAGACACTGTTTAGAACTATGCCTAGACCAATGTAGAAATCGCCTTGTTAACAAGCGCTCTAATCCGTGGAGCCCTATCATCTTATCCATCAACAGAAACAAAAAACCAACAACAGGTGTTACAATTTTTCTGCAAATTACTGTAAGGTGCTAAGGTGGCGGTTGCCTCAGACGAGCGCTCCATTTCGAGCGGCAAGTCAAGCATGATGATCGAAATAAGTCTAGATAGCATATCTATGTATAAATTCATTGACAATATGAAAAATACTGGACCAATGCGAGTCGGACTCGCCCACCAAGGATTCTGTACTTTGCAGGTAAACGAAACATAAACAACATAAACGACCGTACCTTTTTTAATTGACCTTAGAAGTTTGATTATTTCACAGCTTGAAGTCTATAGTGACTTGAGTATATGGATTAAATTTCAATTCGATACCTCCATGCGTTTCCGATAAACAGATAACAAAGTGATACTTTATGGGTTTCGTTTTTAAAATTTTGAGGTACAGCACCCTAAAAATATCCATACTTTTCTTCTGTGGAAACAACATGGCAAATCCTATTACAGATACATTAGGTATTGAGCAAAAAGAAGAAAAAGAAAACCAATTCTTTTAATTCATTGTCTCAAATTGAAAAGAAAAATGTATATTATTATCATATATTAATTAGAGTTACGCTCTTTGTCATTAAAATCGAGGAACTTTTACCGTTTTGTAAATGACAGAAATAAGAGTAATAATTCTTTAAAAACGATAAACGCCTCAAGCTAGAACGAAGTGGAGGATTACAACTGACTTGCTTTAAGTTATCTCAATAATTCGTATTTCCTTTGGGAATTTTATTTCCTTGTTCTTTGACCTTGTTCTTTCCGAAGAGAGGGCGAGGACACGATGGTCCTTAAATCCGGCAACCTGCTCTATTTCCGGGAGGGCGAAGATCTGTCCCAGGGTGGTGTCGGGTTTGTTGTCCACAAGTCTCTCGTGAACAATGTTGTACAGATCGGTAGTGTGTCGAATAGGGTGGCGTACCTTATACTCAGAATCACCAAACGGTATTCGTTGAAGGTCATACAGGTATACGCTCCGACCTCGACGCACCCCGACGAGGAAGTGGAAGTCATGTATGAGGATATTTCTCGGGCAATGCATGCTTCCAGGACCCATTACACCGTTGTCATGGGGGACTTCAACGCAAGGCTGGGCAAACGTGGCGATGATGAGTTGAAAGTGGGGCAATTTGGAGTTGGAATCCGGAACTTCCGAGGTCAAATGCTAGCCGATTACATGGAGAAGGAGGGACTCTTTATGATGAACTCCTTCTTCAGAAAACGGCTGCATCGAAAATGGACCTGGAAAAGTCCGGATGGCGTGACAAAAAATGAGATTGACTTCATCATGTCGACTAAGACTCGGATATTCAATGATGTCTCAGTGATCAATTCGTTCAATACGGGAAGCGATCACCGAATGGTAAGAGGCACATTGAATCTAAATGTCAAAGCCGAAAGGAATCGACTGATGAAGTCCACGCTCCGTCCTGAAGCCATCCAGATCCAAAACCCCGAGCGCTTTCAACTCGAACTGCAAAATCGCTTCGATTGCCTAGAGAGCTGCGTAGACGTGGACAATTATAATGACAGGTTTGTTGAAGCTGTCCTTACGGTGGGCTCGAAGTTCTGCAAGCCCATCCGTACCAAAAAACGTAGCAAGATCTCGGAGCCGACTCTCAAGCTCATGGAGAAAAGGCGTGAGATGGGTCTGCAGTCCTCTGAAGATGCACGTCGGCAGCTCAATAGGCAGATTTCGAAGTCTCTGACTCGCGATGTACGCCGCTTTAATACTGATCGTATTAAAGAGGCCATCGAGCGGAACAAAGGCTCGAAAGTGTTCGCAAGAAATCTGTCTCTTGGACAGAGTTTGCTGACGAAGCTGAAGACAGAGGACGGCAGAATCATTTCGTCGCAACCTGAGCTTATGGCTGAGATCGAAAGCTTCTACGGACAGCTATACGCGACATCACGAGTACCTGTCACAAAGGCGACCGACCCAAGAGCCAAATTAACCCGACACTACACCGAAGATATCCCGGACGTCAGCCTGTACGAGATTAGTGTAGCTCTGAAACAGCTCAAAAACAATAAGGCGCCGGGTGATGACGGAGTTACAGCCGAGCTTCTGAAAGCAGGTGGACGACCAGTCTTGAAATCTCTTCAGAAGCTATTTAACTCTGTCATACTCGAGGGCAGAACGCCTAGCGCATGGCATAGGGGATTGGTGGCGCTTTTCTTCAAGAAGGGCGACAGGGCCCAATTGAAGAATTACAGACCCATCACGCTCCTGAGTCATGTATACAAGCTGTTTTCGAGAGTCCTCACGAATCGTCTCGCGCGCAGGTTTGACGACTTCCAGCCTCCCGAACAAGCCGGATTCCGAAAAGGGTTTAGTACCGTAGACCACATCCATACGCTGCGGCAGGTTATACAGAAGACCGAAGAGTATAACCTGCCATTATGCTTGGCGTTTGTGGACTACGAGAAAGCCTTCGATTCGATCGAGACATGGGCCGTGCTTCGGTCACTCCAAAGGTGCCAAATAGACTATCGATACATCGAAGTGTTGCAGTCGTTGTATGAAAACGCCACTATGTCAGTTCGACTCCGGGACCAAAGCACGAAGCCAATCCAGCTACAGCGTGGTGTAAGACAGGGTGACGTTATATCACCGAAACTGTTTACAGCTGCGCTGGAAGACGTTTTCAAACTTTTGGACTGGAGCGGACTTGGCATCAACATAAACGGCGAGTACATGACGCACCTTCGATTTGCAGATGATATCGTAGTCATGGCTGAGACCATGGATGACCTTGGCACAATGCTCGGCGACCTCAGTAGGGTTTCCCAACAAGTGGGTCTCAAAATGAACATGGACAAGACGAAAATCATGTCGAATTCCCATGTCGTACCCACTCCAGTGACTGTTGGGAGCTCTACACTGGAAGCTGTTGACCAGTACGTATACCTGGGACAAATAGTCCAACTGGGTAAGTCCAACTTCCAGAAAGAGGTTAATCGACGAATCCAACTCGGCTGGGCAGCGTTCGGGAAGCTACGTAGCATCTTCTCGGAACATCTACCGCAGTGCCTCAAGACGAAAGTCTTCAATTCGTGCGTGTTGCCAGTGATGACATACGGAACCGAGACGTGGCCGCTTACAATGGGTCTTGTAAGAAGGCTCAAAGTCACCCAAAGGGCAATGGAGAGGGCTATGCTCGGAGTTTCTCTGCGTGATCGAATCAGAAATGAGGAGATACGCAAGAGAACTAAAGTCACCGACATAGCCCACAGAATTGCAAACCTTAAGTGGCAATGGGCAGGGCACATTGCTCGCAGGACCGATGGCCGCTGGGGCGGAAAGGTCCTCGAGTGGCGACCGCGTACCGGGAAACGCAGTGTTGGCAGGCCCCCCACAAGGTGGACCGACGATCTGGTAAAGGTCGCGGGAAGCCGCTGGATGCGGGCAGCATGGGACCGATCGCTGTGGAAATCCATGGGGGAGGCCTATGTCCAACAGTGGACGTCTTTCGGCTGATGATGATGATGATGATGTTCTTTGACAAGAGATTTAAAACTCTTTTTAACGAATCAAAACCACTCTGAAACTTAACATTGCTTTGTCTATTAGTACGTACGTACTTAGATGATTACATTCAAATGAGATTTCAAGTTTCTTTAAGTATTGAAACAAATACTAAAGATATGGATCTCTTGGGAAGTATGAATATAAAAATAATCACGGCAACGCCACGATATTAAAAACACGGGATGCAAAAAAGGAAAACAGAAATAGATTAATATATTTACAAATAACTAATCATATAAATGTGGAAACTGATTAACCGACTCCCTCGATTAGGAATAATTTAAAAGTATGAAGTCCTGTACCCCTAGCACGAACCATTATCGAATTAAAATAGTTTGCAAACCGAAATGTCAATGTCAAATTTTGTATGGAAACTTGAACAGCAGCGCCACAAAGTACGTAACGGGAACTAAAAATCAGTATACATTTGACAATGACATTTCGGACTCGCAAACGATGCAAATTCGATATTGGTTCGTGCTAGCGGTACTGAAACAGGATATTCGAAAGAGATCACATTAGAACGTGTACCTATGTCAAAAGCCCCAATAAAATTCCAATGATGGGACCGAGTAAATATATTGAATCCATTATTCATATATTTTTTAGTTACGCATTTCCCGACTCCTTTCATTTTCATCCAACGATATCAAGCATCAATTTTATCGCAAAAACTTTTAAAGCCATCAATATTATGTAAATTGAGAAATGCAGGAGCGTGAGACGTTCTTTTCTCTGTAATCAAAATCTTTACTTATCTTGATACCTACAGCTAAAGGGAACGGAAAATATTTTTTATCACATCTATTTGAAAAGAGCTACGTTCTCTGTTTACAAGAACCAAAATGGCATTTTAGTCCCTAGGGACTAAGTGTTTTTTTTATAGATAGATCCGACAAATGAGTTCACCCCTACTGATGTTAAGTGACAGAGAAGTCCAGACGCGGAGAAAGCTGGTACAGCAGTTCTACCTGCAACACCAGCCATCATCACCTCCTTACCCTGTCCGCCTTCATATTGCTTCTTCACGCCTCTTTTAAGGGATCCAAGGTTGTAAGAGGGAGTGATGACTTGATCGGGCAGAGCATGCCATTTACGGATACTGCGACAAAGAAATGAGTCACCAAAAATCTTTGTACACGTTGTAATAGTGGCCACACTTAGTCGGTGACAATGTAGGCCAATGTGCGTGGTCCTCTGAAGGAAAGGGGAAGGTGAAATAAGAGAGAATCACTTCTCAGAACACTCGCCGCGGTATAGACAATAGAACGCGTTTAATGATGCCACGTCATGGCGTAGTTGAAGAGGCTCGAGGTGTTTAGTCACCTCTTCATCACCTATGATGCGGATCGCGCGCCCCGGTAACCAAACCAAAGCATCGAGCATGTACTTGGCGGAGCCATCCCAGAGGTGCGAGCAGTATTCCACGCAAGATCGCACCTGCGTTTTGACGACATGCACAGTTGCTCAAGCGTGAAAAACGGGCGTAAAAAAGATTTGAATGCGAAATTTGATGTTGTTAGTAAAAGTTCCAATCACCAAAAACATCAATTATTACGAACATTTTAAATGCTAGTCACAGTGTAAGCCGCGTACTCACCACGCCCACCACCACAAAATAAGTTTGTAAAAAAATACAAACGCGCCAAATACATCCCGCCTTCGTTTTCTAATTTTATTGTTTACTCAAATTCGAATTTATTTGTTGTTAAAAAAAAAAAATAGTGTCTTTCTCGAGTAGTGCGAATGAAAGTATGCTAAATGTGATACACAGTCTTTTACCTACAAAAGCCCGCGAATAAATCAACACTGTGAGTATCGACTTGGTAAGTCGGTATACTCTGAATATTATTTGTGTTTAAACTTTAAAGGATGTAAAGAGATGGCGTTTATTATAAAGTTAATTGGAATTACTGAGTTATATCTATTATAGAAATTATACAAAGTATTTTCAAATATAAGGTTTTAAATGTAAGGTAATGTATTTTGTTGGTGCACTATATTAAAATAAATAAATAACAAATATATTTAAGCAAATTATGAAAATTTCATCGTTTGGAAAAATGCAACAAAGTTGAAATATTTTTCATGAAATGTGTTTTTGACCTTGCTAAGATTGCCTTGTTATTCTTGTATGTAAATAACGAAACGCAGTTTTCTTACCTACATATTCGTAATTGCATTAACTTATTTTCTCATAAACAATGTAAATTTTTTTGTGGCAACTTGAACAGCAGCGGCACAAAAACGTAACGAGATCTAAACATCAGTACACATTTGACAATGACATTTCGGATTCGCAAACGATTCGAATTCGATAATGGTTCGTGCTAGGGGTACTGTACGCTTCAACGCAGCGCAAGCGAAACGGCGAGTCCGCGTTGCTTGGCAACCGACTGCGTTATCTTTTCTCTCTACAAAAGGCTGAGTTATATTGTGGTCCATTTCTTGATAACAATGAATGATGATGAATGGCGAGTAAGTAGATAACATTCACGCATGACTAACCGTGATATTTAAGAAAAAAATATTTTTATACTTTTGTAGGATGAAAAGTGTTGGCGTGATATATGTTATTTGATCTTGAACAATTGGTGTTCTTTATAATAGCATCGAAGGCATTGTTTTATCTTTATAACATAGAATAGAATAGAATATAATTTTATTAACACAGATATTACACTTTACCGATATAAATAAAAAAAAAAACCTCAGGGCTAACCAGGACCCTGCCTCAGCATTAGCTGATGCGACATTGTGTCGCACCAGCGCTGTTATTCTGGCAGGGCCTGTTTAGTGACACAAAAAAAAGACATGTAAAAATAAAATTTTATTACTTGAAAGGATGTATGGACTTAACATCCTTTGCTTTCAAATAACAAAAAATTAAGATAAAAAAGTCAATCAAAAAACACAACACTATAACAGCAAGCAAAGCAATGCAAAACAAAGCGAAGCAATTCATTTCAGCCTAAAAATAGTATATTTCATTACTAGTACGGAATGGTTGTCATTGCAAAGAGTTCCGACAAATGTCTACCCGAGCCGAAGGCGAGGGTTGACAGTCGGAACGAGTTGCAATGACGGTTCCGTACGTGTACTGAACGACTATTTTTAATACAGTTGCGAAAAAATGAAGCAATTTAATCAAATTATAAAAACACAATAAACTCAATTAACTAATCATTTATTTCTTATAAAAGTTATAATTCACATATACATTGAAATTGGTACAGTTTTTTATACTAACTGGGGAAGTTTTACGTTGCATATTTACTGTTTGAGACAAACTATTATTAATTTCGTATGATTGTTCATGTATATTTGTCATACAATGGCGTTTGCTAGTTGATGGAATTGGATCTGATGAATTATCATTATCAACGAAGGTACTCGTAGACGGACTGGACCTTAAATTAATGGATTGTGTGATCTTTTTCCCAGTTTCTAGTTTGTTGTTTAATGAATCACCAATATAGCTTTCTGCAACTTTGTCCGATTTCCAACCACCTAGTCGCTTTAAGGACGTCAAATTGGCTCCTGAATCTGCCAATAATGTAGCAGAGGTCCTTCTGAAGCTGTGCCCAGTATAACACTCAGCATCCGGCAGACCAAGAAACGTAGCTATTTCTTTTGGCATATTACCAAATTTGTTTATGCCGATTACTTGAGCTGTACACTTCCCTTTTTGGAAATTTTGAAAAAAACGGTCGGATTTTCCTTTTTGGCACCGCTGGTTCATATATTTTTTCACTATTGTGAGAAAATCTCCTTCAACAACAAAGCTTCGCGGTATCTTATTTTTTGTGTTTGGAATCTTGATAAGTAGCATTTCTCCATGGGCTTCAATATCTTTTAAAGTAATATTGGCTAACTCCTCTCTGCGGCAAGATCCAACAACGCCAAAAATCAGAGCAACCTAAAAAAAAAACGATTTGATTCATATAAATAATGTATTGATTGTATTTTGCGATTTTGTAAACTGAACACTAAAGAAAAATGTAGATATGTATACTTATTAATAAATTACCTTTGTGGCTAAATAACAATCATCGGGAGCTTCTTTCAAAAACCTTTCCACGTCATTCGATGTTAATATTTTCGACTTTTTACTGGTAAACCCGTCTGATTGTCGTTTTAAGAAAGAATTTAATTTTGGATATTGACTTATATCCACGTTGTTCCTTATTTTCAGCATACTTTTTATCATCGAAAACCTTGACCATAACGTAGAAGGTTTTAATTTAGCTGAGAGTTCGGAAAAGTATGCCAACATAACATTTTCTGAAAAACTATTTGCTTTTTTCTCTTCTTTCCACGCAATAAATTCATCGTATGTAGATATGTAGCGAATTTTTGACTTTTCCGGTAAAGTGTTCTCCGAAGCATTTTGTGCAAATAATTGCACAAATTGATACTGAGTTCCGGTGGAGTTAATTCAAAAAAATTTAGGTCGAAATTACTCATTTTGTGTAAAAAACAACTAAACTCGCAAAGAAAATTTCGGAAAATGGCGCCAACCGTAGAATGTAAGCAGTTTTTTTTCACCCATTCTGGTAGGCAAAGGGAACTGCCCATACAGCCAAGTCTTTAGTACTTAGTATTTTTTATTATAAGAAATGAAATTGAAATTTAATGATATGAAATGAACTGAAACCTTACCTAACTCATTCAATCAATTAATTAATTCTGATATTGGACAAATTAGTATAGGTAGCTTCTTTTTAAAAACAAATAAACCTATTTGCATGAGTCGCAAAAACTTCTATGATTTTTTTTAGTTAAAACTTCATGGTTGTTTTTTTTAACAGAAATAATTTTGACAGTTGGGAAAGAAAACGCACGAGTTCGGGAAAGGCAAAAAAAAAGCACGAGTGTGAAATAGCCCAGATCCCGAACGCTACACGTCCCTGCAATACGCCACTTTTTGAGCAACTGTATTAAAAAATCATTTAAATTCAAAATATACATAGCAGTTACTCATTATAGCAATAAGCAGAAGTTATGTACTGTTATTCAGAAACAGGACATACTAGTGTCAAAAAGTATAAGGCCAAATCATGCTACGGACAATTTGCATCAATGCTGTGAAGCGGCTCCTCTCCGTTTTTATTCAGCAAAAGAAATCAAGGTACATATTACTTACAAGTTACGCTATAATTGATTGTTCATTTAATAGATCCTTTTTGAGATGTTTTCTAAAAGTGTTGATATGTTTTAGATCGCGCACTGGAGGAAGGAGAATATTCGCAATATTGTTATATTGAGTGTACATGCAGCGTGTTTGAATGTCTAATTGTGACTAAATACTCATGCACCACATTTTAAGTGGTATACTTTTGAGCCACGAGTGCCGTATATTCCCTTTTTTTTAATCTAAGGTAAAAAAAAGCGTTAGAACACTTAAAAAATATTTTCTCCAGTTTTCGATCCCCACTTGTATCTACTCCAAAAACCCCAAAATTGCTAAGGGAACGAAAATTTATGAGTGACCTAAATCTGTTGAACGCGCCCTACCTTCGAAACTCAAGTTGTGCAATTAATGACTTTGTTTTGAAACACCACAGGTGTTTCCTTACCTCTAATTTCCTAATCTATACTGACTATTTGAACTGAAAGTTCATTACTCTGATATTAATCTTTGATTATTTGTTAAAAGCTATCCGTTTAAGTTTGAACTATGTATCATACCTGTTTTAAAATAATTATTATCTTTGCGCGATTCAGTTTAATTGGCATGCTCAGTACGAAGGCAATGCATAAGGCGTGTGGCGTGTATTAGGCATAAGCGAACTGAATAACATGGAAATCCGTAGCGATTAGCCTATTGGCGTTTGTAAACGAGACGGTTTTCGGCCTGGTCTACCTCCGGTCGTCATTTATGGGACAGTATGGAGGTTTATTAAAGACACCGGTGCTAGCCACGATTTCGGGTCGGTATTAACGTACAGACCGTGCAGGTTAACTATTTCACGATTTCTACCCGGTATTTACATGGGCCGGTGCCGGCTAACACACGTGCTATTCACGAGTACGGTTTGTACATTTGTACCAGCGGCCTCGGTGTCTGAGAGCAGTGCGCTGCCTGGAGGATCTCGTAACCTCGTACGTAGTGCGCGGTCGAGGGCCGCAATCTTCTTCGGAGCGTGGGGGCCGCGAGGAAGAAAACCTCTGTAAATAAATACCTGGTGAGTCACGGCTGGCGTCCTAGGCATCCTGAGCAACGGCAGACTATTAGAGGGGCGATAACGCCTGCTTTGGTGAGGGCGGTAGTGGCGCGCCCCTTTCGGCCGACCCGCAACTCCACAGTAGGGCCAGGAGTAAACCTCTCCAAAAATCCTCTTTAGACGAGGTCTGGTAGGGTCCCCCCGCCCGAAACGGGAAAAAAACTTATGAAAATGTCTGGTAACGAATTTTGAATGTCATGTGCTCCGACTGTCTACCGGCGCTGCGGGATAACCGGGTTTCGTAGTGTGAAGTGTACTTCCGAGGGGTTTGTGGAAGAAAAATCCTAGGAGAATTCCGCCTGAGAGGCGGCAGTCACAGCGTGGCGGATTTTAGCAGTGATGACGACTACTGGGGGGACATAACACAACCCCCCCCCCCCCAAAGGTGACAATGGCCCGACGTGGAAAAGGCAAGAGGAAGCGGGTGGAGGCCACTCCTCAGCCTTCCATGTCCATGTTTCTACGGCTGAGGAGAAGCAAGCCTCAGGCTCCGCCTAAGTAAGGGCGGAGCAGATAGCACAGAAGGTTGGAGTGTCATCCGGGTCCACTACAGAGGAGCTAAGGTTGTCGGTCAAAAGTTTCACGGACCACATCGACTTCTGGCGGAGAAGTACATGGTGGAGAGGAGAGGAGAGAAATGGAGAGAACTAATCTGTGATCTTGAACATCTATTATCATCATATATCATCTTATGGTGGTCATTGTAGACTGGCTACTTGAAAACCCATAACACAACACAAATAGTTGTGTTTGTAGTGTGGTACATATTATTATACCCTATTCATTCATTGGACAATGAAAGAAGTCATTATATTTGTAAGTCATACCCAATGTAAGCTTCAATTTCCCTGTAGTGTGAGTTGTATAATATATATAATATAATCTCGAGATAACTATGGTGAACGGTAATATATATTACATCTCAGTGTGAAAGGCTCAATGAAAAACTATGGTGAGCGATATCAATTTATATCCCGTAGTAAACAACCGGCTTAAGTCTTATAAACTATTGATTGCAGCTGAATGTAAGCAGGCAACCGCTTTTCTTTCAAATGAAGTTGGTTATTATACTTACTAACAACTTGTGGCAACTTTTCTTTTCAGACCAGACCCTGCTACATTTACTCTACTAGATATCATAGAACTAACTTACTAATAAAGCTAAATAAATATTTGCAGCACAGCACACCAATTAGCCTAGCCCCAAAATGATACTAGGGTAACGGATAGAATACATATACTGATACTAAAAATCAGTATTTTATATGGAAATACATATTAAACATCCATGACTGGAGTAAAAATGCTATGCGAATGTAATGAAACTTGGTAAGTAGATGTATTCTGTGAACCGCATTAAGATTTTCACACAAAAGTAGAAAATAAAACAATAAATTTTAGGGGTTCCCCATACTTAGAACTGAAACTCAAAAATATTTTTTTCAACAAACCCATACGTGTGGGGTCACCTATCGCTAAAGATAAGTCTTCAAAAATGATATTGAGGTTTCTAATATATTTTTTTTTAAAACTGAATACTTTACACGAGAGGCACTTCCAAAGTGGTAAAATGTCCCCCTCCCCCCACCGTAACTTGTAAAATAAGGGAATGATAGAACTAAACAATATATATGATGTAACATTACCATGCAAACTTCCACCGAAAATTGGTTTGAATGAGATCTAGTAAGTAGTTTTTTTGATACGTCATAAATCGTATGCCACTAATTACCTTAAATCATCTGAAACATAAAAATAAAAAATAGGTGACGGGTTGCACTCCGGGAGTGCCGGCAGAAGTGAAAACTTGAATATTAACATTTGTGCATTTTAAATATTTTGCAATGGTTAGGCAATAAATTTGAATTGCTTTAATTATCAGTATAAAGGTACTATCATTTATGTGGTGGAATCAAATATTTATTTATTGCGCAATCGTACACAAACATGACAATTTATGTTAAATTAAAAAGTTTATCGCTCAGAAAAATCAACTTACATGAATCACATTTAAGCGCACCTAGCGACCTCTATTGTAAAAATATGCATTTTCTTCGCAATAAAGCTGCCACGTGGACGTCCTAGATCCACTGAAACTGAAACGTGTATCCGAAGTGAAGGACTTAGGCGTGCGCTTCACTATCGATGTGAATATTCGACAGCATATCGTGGATGGTGTAAGAAAGCTTACCGGAATTTGGGCTTAGTTTTACGTCAAGCGAACGAATTCACAAATCTCAGTGCAATAAAAGCTTTAAACGAATCCCTCGTAAAAAGCCATTTAGAATGCAATGCTTTAGTCTGGTCGCCACAAGAAGCGAAATATAAATTTATGTTAGAACGCATCCAGAACAAATTCGTGAGTTTTTTTTTGGAAGCAGTATGGTGTGTATCCAGGCTTTCCACTTTTGTACCCTACTCTGTTCACACTAGGCATGACGGGCTATTTTAAATTAGAAGTAAGGAGGGAAGTGTCTCTGGCCTCTTATTTATTCAAAGTGATTCGTGGTAAACTAAGGAACCCAGAGATTCTTCACATAGTTCAGTTGTGTGTGCCCAACGAGTACGGTGGGCGACGGAGGCAGCCTCCCCTGTTGTGTGTACCGCGCGCGCGCACTCACCTGTAGCACTGCGCGCCTCTCACGCGCGTTCTGCGCGCGCTCAACACGCTGTCTCTGCACATTGACTTGTTTCAATGCACATTGAATGAATTCAAACGGGCCGCTTATTGTATACTATCATAAAATTGATTATTTTATTTTCGTGTTTTTTTTTTTTAATTTTTTAGTATAATAATTGATTGTATTGTAACTGCTCTATTGTATTAGGTTATACCTGTAATGATAGATGTAAGTGATTATTAAATAAATAAATGTTACTTGCTGCTACGGAACCCTTCATGGGCGAGTCCGACTCGCACTTGGCCTCTTTTTATCTAGTTTGGACGTATTAGTGCCTTTGTGGGTTGACGTTTTTGGTTATGTCATTTCGGTCATTTACGAGTACGATTTACACGAAAAAAATAATTTGCCATAAACAAGGTTTTTAAACAGTTTCCAAATATTTTTGTAGTAATATTGCAATATTTTATTTATTTATTTTTATAAATATTAACGCAAATAAAAATAATCGCTATTATTATATAACCACGTTAAATCCTTATGTTACATATCCTGTAATAACTTGCAAATAGTTTAAAAGCATACATGTGTAAGAATTTCAAAGACGATTTAGAGAAACTCCGCTAATTTTGAAACTAAACTTTACAAGGAGTAAGAACCTTTAACCTTCCTCAAAACTTTATTATATGGTATAGTGGGAATCACAACAGCGAACACCATCGAGCTAAGAGTGTCATTCTTACTGCCATATAATAAAGAGCTTTTTATTGCCAAAAACGTGGTTAAGCATACAAGTACATGAAGACACAATTAGTGTAATTATGTTGTGTAATATGTTACCTTTACGGCGAAAATGCGTATATCTCAGAGTTAGGTATGTATATCCTTTTTCTCGGTTTCCACGTGAAATGCCGTAGTTGAATGGTTAATTAACGGGTAACACAAAATTGCGCATTGTGTAAAGGAAAATTGTAGCAAATTTATTAGGATTCTGTAATCAAAGGGTGAAAAAACTGTGCAAGTGAGCGTTTTAGCGTGTTGTATTTGTTAATAGATACATTACTTTTCACGATTGACGGAAACCTTCGTGTACTAATCCACCTCGCACTTTGCTGAGTTTCTTCAATTACAAGCTTGCATGTTAAAAAGGATTAGGTATTTATATTAGCATAATATGCTAACAAAATATCATATATAAAACTTCTTATCATATAAGTACCAAGTATTTTTTATTATTATAATTAAATACAGGCACTATGTAGGTATTATACACAATGTGTTAACAACTATCTTATTAGGATTTAATTGAAAGACTTCCATGCCATGTTGAATTTATTAAAGTACAATGACAGATTGACATTGACGTAAGGTGTCCTTTCTTCTTCTCGCGCGTCGCCGGCGCCGGAGGCGCCGCGACGTGCGGGGAATCTGCCCTGGGCGTATGCCCACCTCAGATGTCGCGGGTTCGCGCCCCGTATACGTACGGGGCGGTCAATGTGGGTCTACCCCCCTCCGCGTCTTCACGCGTCGCCCTCGGCGCGGTCAAGCCCACCGGGTGAGACCCATGAGGGAGGCCCAGTGAGCGACCAGCGAGCGGGCGACGGACTTAGCGCGAGGGGGTAGGATCTTGTGCGGGGGTGGTTTCGGTCTTCGGTGTGCCGACCTGCCCGAATTTTTTGATAAAATCCGTAAACAGGTCGGCAAATTGGAGCAACTTCTGTATTGCGTCTTCTTCTTGTTTTGGCGGCGTGCTTCGATTTGGCTCTTCTTGGATTGGGGTGGCGGGAGTCGAGTCGGTCGAGTCAGTCGAGTCCGTCGACTTACTCGGTCGGCGTCTTCTTCTGCGGCGGCGTTGCGGTGTGGTGCGCGAGGGAGGGTCGTTCGCGGGGGCCATCAGTGTGGCCGGCGCGTGCTCGCTCACCTCGGCGGGCCGCTGTCGTGGTGCTGGTGTTGGTGCGGTGAGTGGGCGGCCTGTTCGGGCCACGGTCGTGGCGCGTCGGTTACGCGCCTCTCGTTGCAGTGCGGGGCACGCGCTGTGATTTGCGGGGTGAGCGCCCCCGCAATTCACGCACGTTGCCGGTGATGAGAGCGGGCGTGGGCAGTCGGTGGCGGCGTGTGGGTCACCGCATCGCATGCAGGCGGGCGTACGGTGACAACCCAGGCTGGAGTGGCGGAACCCCTGGCAGCGGTGACACTGCGCGGGGGTTTTCTTCCCTCTCCAGGCCTCGATCCGGATGTTGGGTATACACAGGAGCTCATCCACTGTGTATATGGTCGCTGTGATGTTGGGAGTTGGCTTCAGTGCGGCGAAAAACAGACTTCCGGCACGGCCTGCTCGCGCCGGAATCTGTTTGCAATATTCGACCTCATATCCTTTGTCTCCAAAGGCCACGGTGACATCGTGCGGCGTGGTGTTGAGCGGCAGTCCCCTGACTGCGATCTTGAGGCTGCGGTCTTCAGGGCGAGCGTGTGAGTACCAGCTCGCTCCCTTGAGGTTGGTCAGGTAGGCGGCGATCGTTTGGCTCTCGTGGTCGTCAGTTGGTAGGAAGCGCACGCCCGCGCCAAACGGGCGCACGCTCGGCGGGCGACCGAGTGCATCTTGCAGTGCGCGCATATGCGTGGGCCAGTCCGGTAGCTTCTCAACCACAATGGGCGGGCATTTGCGTTCCCGCTGTGTTGTGGGAGCGCCGCCGGAGGGTGGTTGCGCTTTCTGTGCGGTGGTGGGAGGTGCGGCGGTGGTGGGGGATTTTTCTGCGGCGTGGTGGGTAGTCGAAAAACTTTTTGCCGTCTGGGCGTAAGTTACCGACTGCGTCGGTAAAGCAGTCGGTTCAACTTGGGCTGCGGGGGCGGTCTTCTGTGCTGGTTGTTGTGGTGCAGTGGTGGTCTTCCGTTCGGGCTGATGCTGAGCGGTGGTCATCTTTCCTTGCTTGTGAGGCAAGGGTAGGAGTTGCGACATGGGTGTATCGCCGCAGCTGCGAGAGCGGCGAGCCGAGTCGCGTGATAGTCTCGTGCGTGGGCGGCGTTTCTCCTCTGGGTTCGTTGGCGGTTTCCTCTGGATGGGAACCATGTAGATGGAGCGTGGCGGCGGGAGCGTGAGTGGCAACAAGTTAATCGATTTGGATCCTTCGATTATGCCCCAGTCTTTGGGACCGTAATCTGTCCTTGTGCTCTCCTCGCACTCGAGTAGTCTGACGTACGTCCGTATCCAGTTCATTAGTCTGCCGGATAGGAGGCGGGAGTCAATGAGACGGCACACCATCGCCGCGTCCAATTCATATTGGGCGCGGGCTGATCGTGTGGTAATCGTTTCGGCATTGCAGGAGGCGGTCGCGTGGGTATTTCCCTCGTCGAACACCGGGTCTGGGTATATTTTCTGCTTCGGTGGATCTTCGTACATGGCGAGATCGGGGCTCACGTCGGCGCGACCTTGGCCGAGCTGCGCCTAGCGGCGTGCTCAGGCCTGCGGCTGGGAGGCGCGGTAGTCCCCGTTGACGCGATGGCGCCAGGCAGTGCTCGCGGAGCGTAAAATTCAATTTTACGTTGGAGCACTTTCGTGGGAGGGTAGGTCCGTGCGCGATCGTCGTGAGTGCGGTCCTACGTAAGGTGTCAGACAGTGTTTCCATATATATCACACACACTATCAGCTTAAAGCAAATGCAATAACAGACGGGTATATGTGGGCAGTTCTAACGGGGTGCCACCACTACGCCTGCACTCTGTGCGTGGTGGGCGACCAGTGCAAGAGTATTGTCTGGTTTTTGACTGGGTCATCATCAGCCTATTAATGTCCCCACTGCTGGGGCACAGGCCTTCCCTATGGATGGAATAGGGAGATTGGGCCATGACCCACCACGCGGGCCCAGTGCGGATTGGTGGGTACTAACGACTGCAGATGCAGCCGGGATCAACGGCTTTACGTGCCTTCCGAAGCACGGAGGAGCTCAAGATAGTAAATTTTTTGGTCACCCATCCAATGACCGACCACTGCGAAAGTTTTCACCGAGCCCACGAGCTGGATGAAACGACAAAGAGGATGAAACCGTAGAGCCCTGTTCACTTTTCTTCAGGGTGGGCGAGGGTTGCGGTCACGCATTTTTCAGACAAGAAAAAAAATACGAAAATGATTGCTTTGATAAGCAGGTAAAGCCCTAGGCCCTAAGCCTAGCTCTCTAAACCTGTGGCTATAGACTAGGCTATTTCTAAATCAAGTACTTAGAACTATTCAGTATTGGGCTTGCGTGAAGGGTATAAGTTTGACCTTTCCCTCTTTGTGACCACACAGGGAGGCCCCCCTTCCCACTGCTTAAGGCTTATAATGCTCATAATTTAAAAGTATATGGCAAGGTTAGGGTAGCGCACCTAGATGTATATAGGTAAATTAAAACGTGTCTCCATACAATAGTACCTACATACATAAGCAGATGCAAATTCTTTTGGCCGTCTTAATATCGTCACCGCACGCTTGCCAGAGATACTTAACGCGAAGAAAATTTAAATATACCATTCACCATAACAAAATCTCTTCGAATTTTCGCAGAAATTGGATGAAATGAAAACGGGATTACTTTTCCCCCTATACCTTTCGTTCTGTCGAGAAATCGGATATTTATGCAGAAAGAAAGAAATACATATTGATATACGACAATGCTGAAAATAGGAATGAAGAGGTTTTTATTTTTATTTTAGAAATATATTTCTTTTAATGAGCGTTAAGACTAAAAAGTCTGTCTCGTATCAGTTATAAATTATAAATAGGTACAGTAAGTGCTTTAGAGAATACGAAAAATAACTAATGTTTCGTTTTAAAATCAATTTGTTATTTCAAAATATGGATGTGATATGTTACGTTTTTTAATTCAATTCAATAAATGTTTTAACGTAACAAATAGCTTTTGAGTTTCTAGTCAATGCAAAAAAGCATTATTTTATTAAGTACACAATGCGAGGCCATAATTATGTTGTCTTATTATACTTAAAACAAATTTTAAATATTTTGAATGATATGTATTCCTATGTCGATTGGGTTTTAGTATAGGTTTTACTGATAAGTCATTCCGATATAGGTAAGGTTGTCTAATGTAATGTTAAATTCCCCTCCACAGCTCTCTTCTCGCTCACTCAGAGCACCGGGGGAACAATAAAAGAAAACCAAAAAAGTTCTCAGTGAGATAACCAGTTATATAGATATATGTAAATATATGGAAATGGGTAAGTCGGGGTCCAACCTCGCCTGGTGGTTCCTTTCCACGTTCACCCGGGGTTAGTAGAGAAATACCTTGATTATGATAGGTTAAGCTGTGTATAATCTGTCTGCTGTTACGGCCGGGTTACATAAAACCGGAGAGCGGCTGGCAAATAAACTCCCGCGTCCCTCCTGGTCCGTGCACAGAACAAAAGTCTCCTTGTTAGTCCTCCAGTATTTCTTGAGGGGAACGTACAAGCCTGAAGTTCACATTGAAAAAAAATGATCAGATATGGGGAAAATACATAGATTACCACATCTGTAGTGGGTGAGGGAGTGAGGGATATTCACGGTCAATGTTTACACTTTAAAATTTGAATCACTACAGGACTGGGGCCCGTCCCACCCGGTTTGAAGAAAATCAATTCCACGTTCACTAACTTGACAAGAATGATTAGGTATATTTGCTGACAAGAATCACGATATTGTGCATAATGCAGTTCAATTAGTGCTAGGAGAATAAATATGAGGTCAGATGATAGCTTACCGTTCGAAATATGAAACTATCCGTAAGTATTTTGTTTCCTATCACAAGTTACCGCCTTATTATTGCAATCGCCTTGCGAAGGTTCGTGTTCGTCCACCTACGATACAGAATATCAACAGAAACGTTATTTTTCACAGCCCAAACTTGCAAATTATGTAGGAAAAAGAGTTACTCCAATATACCTACGAAACTCAGTTCGGTTAGCGACTCCGCGCTTTTTCCGCCAATATCCTTCGGGGTATAAACTTTTCGGATCTATCTCACGACTCCGACGACAATATTATGCCTTTTATTATACTTTGGGCAGAAGAAAAGATGAAAAGTTAACTGTACCACAAACAGATTGTGAAATTTTAAAAGTTGTTTTGACAATTGCTCATAGATGATAGACGGGTCGTCCACTCCAAAACATGTGTCTATGATTTGTTTCCCACTTCAACTGAAGGCAAAGGCCACAGTCAAACAGACAGCCGCCGCATTCGAGACGAACCGAAGAATAAACTCAAAACTATATACCTACGCTCGCCGTAAGCTGAGGAAAAGGGAATACCTACCTAAATCAGCGAGGAAATTCAATTTCGAGTAAAATTCAAAATCGATTAAAAAACAGCACCCGATAAGGAGGACTCAAATCGATCTGGGAAAGACTATTCAAAATTCAACAACTGTCAAACTCCATCCATTCATCCACGCGCCCTCACAGAGATTCACCGCCTGATTACTTTTTTTTTTTTTTTTTTTTTCTCAAGGCGAATATTTTAGTCGAATAGGAAAATCGACTCTTCCCTCAAGGCTACCAACCCAATCAATGAAGTTTGACAGTTACGCTGACGTAAGCGGTTCGCTATCATAGACAAAACAGCTGTCCTACGTGTGTCAGTGTCACGCTCTGTTTAAAAACAAACACTACACTAAGGAAAATAATTTAGGGTTAGTCGGAAAAAGTGAAATGACCCTTGAAACATCGGGCGCCTTTGACAAAAATATTATACAAAGTAAATTTGAATATTTAATCAGTTTGTTGCCTCGTAAGTCGATGACTATTTGGGGAGGGTGCGGGGTCGTGCCCCATCTGCTGCCTGGACAACGTAAAACTTTTTGTAGTAAAAAAAAACTTTACATTTAATAAGATCTAGCAGTCAAATGTTTAAAATGAAAAATATAATAAAATGACGATGGCAGTATTTCTGTTAAGTAGTAGTAGTAAAATAATTCCCACAATAAAAAACCGGACAAGTGAGAGTCGGGCTCGCCCACCGAGGGTTCCGTACAAATTTGTAGGTACGCAACATAAACGGCGGTATCTTTTTTTCACGTTAACTTAGAAGTTTGATTTTTTAACAACTTAAATCCTTTGAATACCATATGCGGTCCTCCGCAGACTTGAGTATATGGTTTGAATTTCAACTCGATACCTCTACGCGTTCCCGAGATAAAGGGTCTTGACAAGAAAGTGATCTTATAACGCCGTTTTGTCTTTTGAGGTACGGAACCCTAAAAAGTAGAAAAAAAACAATTGACGATTCCATATAATTGATTGAACAGTAAGCTTGCTGGTTGGACTTTACATCTTTACCAACACTGTAAGTATTTGATGAAAACAAAGCAGAAGAGAAGAGAAAAATTGGCGTGGTTTAACGTAATCGCGATGCAAGAGAAATTTTAAAAGTGTTTTACATCGCCTCAAATATTTTAAACTTAGTTGATGTTACTGTAGTTTATAAAAGGTAGAAAAAACCTTCCTCAGATGAGAACCGCGGCGAGCTTTCTACCACCTAACCACCGATGCTTGTGGATAAGGTCTGATTTTTAACGACTATATACAATGTAATACGACATGCTAAAGATGAACGATAAAAATTGTGGCGATGAAATAAAAGTTTTACTTTAAAATAAGGTTCATGTAGACGTTGACGTTTGTATTTTGGCAAAGTTTAGCTAATAACTAAAAATGACAGTGACAGACACCAAAGACACAATGTCATTCAAAGTCATATATGAGGAGCTCACGCACAAAAACAAATATAATTCTATAAAATTAAATTTTACAGGAGCTGTATAACACTGAATGACATACCTCCAGTGAGATTTTGGCATGGTTTCAATTTATAAATTTAGTAATTTTAACACTATTTTAGGCGGTTTTGATTGAAAATTATTTGAGATTCAAATTCAACGGGACTGTAAAAAGAGAGCTAGGAGAGTTTGACCAGATGCGTTATTATACCGTTTTGTTTGCCAGCTCCTCATATCTTATTCTATTAATTGTTATTAAGTAAAGAAAATTTATTCAAACTTAAATGTTTGATATTTCTGAGAGAGGCCGAAAAGGATTTTTTGATTTTCATTGTTATTTTATCAAAAGATAGCTACTGAAACGAGTAAGCTACTGAACAGTTTTCATGACATGTGAACTCAAAGTACGTAGTTATTGAAACAGCTCAAGTTTAACAACAGACTGTAAGGTCGAGATAACACGCGTCGTTGTATTCGAGAGTAGGGAAAAAGGACTTTTCTATTTATTACTTTTTTATCTCAAGTTAAAAGTTCCGTAACCGCCTGAATGATCCTCAACTATTGACTTTACTAGACATCCACTCCACCAGTAAGTAAGTATTTGTTCAATCTCATAACTCGGGATTATTAGTGTTTGAAATTGGGTATTTGACAAGTTTTAGAACACGATCTCACGTTATTGACTAATGTTTATGGAGTCCGTAAAAAGTGGATATTCATCATTCTGTTGTATATTTCAGTAAAAATTACAAATCTTAAACTCCATTTTCAAATTGCCGCGAATACGTTTTTCTGGACAATATGGCGTCTTAATAGTGTGTGAAGTCACGCGACTGTTATTAAAACGTCAAACAATACAATGTAATGTCACTTTAACCGGAAGTTTACTTGCGTGTGACGTCATTTTAGGATCCGCCAAACCCAAGCGTTTTGGGTCACGTGACAATAGATAAGAAAACTACTATCTTTTTCGTGGGTTTTTAGTAAAATTATGAATATTTTTATTGTAAAAATCTGTAATCTGTATTGTAAGGAACTCGAGATAGAAGTTTTTGGTCACCCATCCCAATGACCGACCACTGTGAAAGTTGCTTAACTTCAACCATCGCAGCCGAACGCGCTAACCACCTGCGCCATCGAGCTCCTTAACTAGTGTAGTTAAGGTTAAATTAGTAAATCATAACAGTAAATAAGAAATAAATAAAAAAGTTTTATGTTTAGTATTAGTTACTAAATTAATATTCATAGAATCAAAAAATTTAGTAGTGTCAAAATCAAGTATCCGATCGTCCATTAAAAGTTTTTAAAGGTAGCTCGACAAAATTAATTAAAATTATACTCTTGAAAACGGAGCCTGTAAAAGAACCGAAACGTAGAGATAATTATAAAAGTATAAAAGAAACGCATTTTCAACCCGTTGAAACAGTGTTTTATTTAATGAGTGGTGTACGTGAAAACAAAAAATAAATATTCAAGAAGAATTTTAATTTAAAAACAGCAGAATTTTAAAATGACAATATTTCACGTGTCTGCTGGGCCGCGGAACGCTCAAAGTCAGGAGGATAACAGATGTGCTCGTGTAATCAGCAGCGGATCCAGTAACCGGATTACGGCCTCCTTGATTTCGAATTCAACCGAATCTCGTTGAATTCAGGAGTTTCAATTAATCCTGAACAGATTTCTCGTTTCTCTAACAACTGTGACACGATGAAACGATATAACTGTAGCCATTAGCTACATTAACAAACTTGTTTAAAGGCAGCGCGAGATGTTATTCATTAAATAAAATAGTAATTATTAGTAATTGATTTCACTAATTTTGGGAATTTATTAGGAATACCTAACTTTTATATACATACAACAGGGTAACTGGTTGCTAGCGGCGCGTGTCTCCCCCACTTCAGAGAATTTCGCTACTCCAACGATTAGGATCCTCATGTATTGGTTCCGTTCTCAAGAACATCATCATCATCATCAACCCATGTTCGTCCACTGCTCGACATAGGTCTCCCCTAATGCACGCCACTGCTCCCGATTTTGTGCTACTCCCATCCAATCATCAAAAATCTCAAGAACATGATTTATAAATATTTTTTCTCGCAGGCTTGGAAAGGGAGCTTGTCAAAACAAATTAAAAATCATACTCTTTAGAATAGAGCCTGTAAACTGTAAAGGATCCCAAACGTAGAGATATGGTTAAAAGTATTAAAAAAAGGATTTGAAATCTGTCGAAACAATGTTTTATTTAATGAGAACAGTGCGCCGGAAAACATAGAAAGTAAATTTAATATTTATCGAGCCCGCCATTGCCGTATATTTTTCCTAAACCATTAAATTTAGGAAACAAAGGGTCTGGTATTCAAAGAAATATTCCACATTTTAAAATCGATAATTCGAAGCAAATAAAAAATTGTAGAAGCGACAGATAAAGGAAATCATCTAGTCAGCATCAGCATCCACCAATCAATCAATAAGTGTAAATTTTTCTTTGCTTTGTAAGAGCCATTGTGCAATTGTTACAATTTTTGTTTATTTTTCGGCGAAAACTTTTTCCATAACTAGAATTTGTTCTATCTGTAGACATTGCAGTAAAACGTAAAGCAAAAACAAGCGGACAGGAATATTGGAAAAATTACTGTTCATTTTAAGATTCCTTTGACCTTCCAATAAAAGGAGAAGTTTAAAAAACAAATCTACTAAGTCATATTAAAGAAACATTAACGTTTTTCTTTATATCTGAAGTGAAATGAATAACACTTGGAATTAGTGCCAAGACAAATTTAGATCGGAACTGCAGTTTCCTTTTCGGCTTGGCATCCAGTTTTCACTGTTGACTTTTTACACCCCGTTCAGATGAATCGAGTTGACACCGCATACACGTTGCTGTTTTTTTCTTTTCTTTTAAACGTATCCCTCACACTCATGGCCTCGTTGGCCGTGCTGCTTTATGCTCACACTAGTCGAACCGCGGCTATGCACCCCGGCAAACTTCTTGAGCAGCGACCATAGACAAGGAAGTCTGCACAATAGCAATTTTACACATAAAAACATCGAATGCGCAAATTTATTTTTCTGTGGTTATGTTTAAAAAGTTTGCCTCTACCTATACAAGGAGTAGATATGTTGGTTGGACTTCGATAAATGGAGTTTGAAATTTATGATGTGCCATTAATATAACTTTGATTACTTAAATTTCATGCAACAAATTTTAAAACGTGTTATAGCGGGTTCTGGCCCACGTAGCGTATAGTGACATCGTGTCATCTGAACAAGGCCTTAGACTTGCGTACAAGACGACTTGCAACGAACGAGATGCGTGTGTAATCGATGCGCTCGTAGCACTGTTCGAAAACTGTTTTCAGTGGTTCTGTACCCAAAAGCCGACAAACGGAACCCTATTAATAAACCTCCACTTTCTGTTCGTGTCTAAATGCGTGTTACTGTGGCGGATTCTAAAGCAAAAAACTACGAAGCAAGTTTAACTAAATTAAAATTATTAATAATAAAAAAGGTGCTACCTCGGCTGGGGATCTAACTCGGTCCGCCACTCTTGGTTTAGTGGCAGAAAGATTTGTTTTTGTTTATTTATTATTAAAAATATTATCCGAGATGTTAAAGATGTACGATAAAATTTGTGGCAATTTTATAAAAGTCTCACTTTAATAATAAAAATAAAATAAAGTCATAAAATACAGGTCTTCTTACTAAAGCTCTGTGGCTGTTTTGAATTTGGCGTTAAACCTTGTAAGGTAGTACTTGTTAAGTGTTCCACATAAGGTGCCAACTCGTTTCGTGCTTGACTAACCATATATTTGAATTTCATATTATTACTATGTATTATATGTATAGTTTTCTATCACGATGCTCCATTGTCTTACTCTGCAAGTTCTGACATATCAGATCTTCACCAAAATATAGAACTATCTTAAAAATCCAATTATTAAAAGAAAATCATAAATATCATTCTATAAATGGATCCGCGAACAACAGTAAACACAAGAAACTCACCTGTTAAAAATCTCCAAAAAAAGGGTTGTCCGAGAAAATTTGATTATATTTTTATAGTTCTGGTTGATTAGCTTCAAGAGCATTACATTAACCATAAAATCTTCACTATTAAATAATAAGAGTGCGATCTTTCTTTCATCTGGAATGAAGATACGACGTAAAATATTTCGTATTTTCGTCTAATGAACTGCCGTCTGATGAGGGAAATGATAAACTCGCAGAGTGAATAATTCGTTCTCCGCTAACGAAAGCATTTCTAATTACTGATGATTTATGGCGACAGCTCCGATGCAGCTGAACCTACTTTTACTCGTACATTACATTATATTCAACTTTGAATATTTTTTTTTAAAGCTTATTTTAAATTTAACATAATATAACAATACTAGGTACCTGTCTAATGATTAAGGACTAGGTGACTCGCGCTTATAGATAAACGTTAAGGTCCGTACTCACATACAGTATTACGTGTGATCCGTAAAACTCACTGCTCGAAGGCTCGTACGTAGGACGCAACGCGTTGATTTTTACTTGCTTAAGTGTAAAACTATCGAGTTATGCCGTATGTGAGTACGGTCTATTACAGGTTAGAGTGAACGGGTATGGAAAATAATAATAGAAGAAAATATTTCCAAACTGTGGCCATATTAACTTCATTTATTTTTATGATGTTGTTGTTATCGATGCATTTAAAATGCGTTCTTTAGCTTTCAGCTATTTTCTTTTTCATTACATATTTATATAGCCTTTGTATAAAGTTCTAAAAGTATAGCAGTTTAAAAGTCAGTAATAAAGATTCAGTACAAAATTTAATACATCAAAAACAAAACAGAAACGATATCATGCTTTTCATTCCACATTGACCGCAATAAAAGGACATTGTTCTGCGTCCATACAATGGTGCCAATTCTGGCGTGATTCTCTAAACTTAAAACTAAATTTAACACCATTCTCTCCTTTTCATTCTGTATAGAGAATGACAAGCATATACTGCTGTCAAATTTAAGTTTAGGTTTAGAGTATCATGCTAGAATCGACACCATTGTTAGCCTAAGAACCAACAATAATGAAATATTATTTTCTAGGTTCGAAATTGCAAATGACTGTAAAAACAAAGATTATTGACGGACACTTCTGAGAACTTAAATTATCAGGAAAACTAAATATTTTTTGAGGTTATGAAACCTAAGTCAACCTCTGAACTAAGTATGAACTCAGTATGAAGTGAATTAATATTACAACTAATTAATTTTTATTCGGTGCGATTTTAAAGAATAACTATTAGGAAAAACTTGGTTATGTAGGAATCATGTATAAAATAAAACTGAAGTTTTGCTTCTTATTTATTGACTATTATTCACATAATTGTATCAAATACAATATATTGTATTTATTTATATATCACATGTATATTGTGTAAATATGCAGAGTGAATGTGTATCAGGTGCTCTTGAATTATGTCATATTATTCTTGAATTATTTTTCAGAAATGCCAAATTGGTGTTGGTTCTTAGGCCAACTTTAACATTTTCCTTTTATTGTTCGTAGTATAAAATAGTTTAACATTGAAGTTACACTGTATCTATAATTCTAAATTAAGTTACTTAGCATCGAAGTAGAAGATTTAATTTCTGGAAAGTTGAAAACGATATAATATTTTCTTGAGTCTGAGTAGTCATGATAGCTTTGTTTTTCCATTCAGATTTCCATAATGCAGGGCCAAATCTTCATGAAAACTTCAGCGCTTCGAAAGAAGCCAATGTCACTTCGCTACGTTTGTCGGTAAACTTAAGTACCTACGTGGAAAGATTATACTGCGCTCGTGCTCGAATGGAGTAGACGTTAAACGGTGTAAATTAATTTTATGTGACAATCTGAATTTATATTGATTAGATGTAATAACATATGGAAAATGTTTAGTGACAGTTTCTAGCTAAGTATTATATGATATATCCCATCGCTAATAGATAACTCCTTCATATAAAAAGTGGAAAATAAGTATTTTTGTTTGCTTCGTGAGCAAGGAAAGGCACACTAGCACGGAATGGAAACGCATAAATCTTTATTGATGAAGCAAAACAAATGTGAATACATACTTGGGGTGAATAAATGCATTGGAAGATAAGAGGCGAACTCTATATAGTTTGCGACTAAACAAAATTGTGTAACAAAACTTTTATTAACATATAGATAATATAAATAGTAGTTCTTGTGCTCACAACTTTATCTACGTCGTCGTCGTCGACACGTAGAATGTCTTATCAGTTATCTTATATAATATATAAAGAAACAAAATTTCAACCCCCATTTCACTCTCTTCAAATTGTAATATTTTAATGTTCTTCTCTTTATTTTGTTTGTCAGTAAATCAAAATACATCAAAATTGGTACTACCGCTGTACTAAAGGTAAAGGCAAAAAAAGGTATTAAAACATAAAAAATGGATTTCTCACGCGATAACGTATGTAAACTTGTTGTGAAAGTGACATTACTTTGTACCGTTTCGCGTGTTAATGACAATGTCTACAGCCGGTGAAGCGCTTCCGAGGTTTTGTTAACAAAATGTTTAATTTAGATATTTTTACTCACGACACAGAGATTTTTTAATGGAGCCCATAAAATACTAAATAACGTAAGATCGTTTTAAAAAACTTATTAAAACGCCTATTGTTCCTATGCTCAGTTTCAACTGTACTGTGCTCAACTCGAATAGAGTCCATTTTTCATTACTCCAGTGGAACGAACTGTTCTTTCCTAATGAACATCGACTATTAATCAATTAGTTGATAAAGTCCTACCAAAGAAACGGATCAAGAGATTTATTACCACACCCCGTCTTGGATTACTTATGTGGTTTCCTCAGTTTACATATTAAAGCAAGTAATTACCTTTAATTGCCCAACATTTTAGGTATAAATCAGCCTCCTGAGGAACGTAAAGCCGACTCGGAGTGCTTATTAATTCTCTTGGTAGGTAGGACACAACACGGGAAACTAACTGAAATTAAATTTCGCACATTTATCTCTAATGTACTTCACTCAAGTAGGCTATAAGTAAATACTTTCAAATTAAGATCAAATTAAGTGAAGTTAGTTTTCATAAGTTCCGTAATCAACCTCCTTGTGGGGTTAACAGAGAAAGGTACACCGCGCGCCGCCATGATCTACATTATTACATTAAAACTTAATAAGGAAAATGTCAACTCGTCGCTGACATAATTACAAGGCTGAAATCAAACCAATACACTTCGCTTTCCAAATGAAAGTCACCTGGCGCAGCAGGACTGCGTTTATTTTACTTGTTATTTTTTGTTTGCGATATACACAACACAAATCTTGCATTAAACACACGTAAAGATTGCTTTACACAGACCATGATATTGCATACGCTTTTAATGACCAGGGGGCCAATCGCCTAACGGGATTGCTGTGACTATAGCTATCGCTTACGACGGCGAAGATTTTCTAATGCCCCGCGCTCTTTTTTTTCTTTTGTACTGGTAACAACAACCTTCAGCGGTCAGAAATAACAAAATAAAAATGTAAGGCATACTTTTATAGTAAATCTCACTTAAACTAAACAGTTTATCTTATAGTTTTTTCGTTTTAGGGCGTATTTTACTTTCCTTTCGCTTCCGCTCTAACATACGTAGATAAGTACATAAAACAACATTGCGGTCTCAGACCAAATAAAAAGTATAGACGGAGTCTGCCGAACCAAAAAGTGAAGCCGATAAAACTACGCCTCGCCGTGTACATACACAGTTACACGCACACACATGCAACGAAACTACGCCTTGGCTTCTCAGTCGAGCTATCCCGACGCGCGGAGTGTGACGTAATAATAAATAACAATATTTATTAGAGAAAATGCCGAATTGTGTAGTGAAAACGTGTAAAAACCAATCTTCCAAGAATAAAAAACAGGATGGAATCACATTTCATACGTAAGTAAAGTTATAAACTGCTATTTTCAATTAATCAAAATCAAATTTGAGGTTGTCGCTTTGTAAACAAAACCTGAACGAAATGTTGCCATGATTATTCATTATAGTTTTACCCTTTTGTTGGGTAGCGTGAAATATAACGTAACGTTATTTTATTATATACATTGTGTGGCATACTTTTATATTATTCGAATATTGTAATGCATGGATAAACAATTACACGAAACATCTTTTTTCTTTATGTATTCGTTTAATTTTTTTGGGATGTAATACACATTATTTAATATACGTTCTTTTTAAGATTTCCTAATCGAGATCAAGATCTAAAAGAGAAATGGATTGCAGTCATTCGTAAGAGTAGAAATGCACCATTGTGGCAACCAGCTTCCCGCACCGTGGTTTGTTCGACTCATTTTCAGAGCGACGATTTGTAAAATAATAATATATTTGTAATTTTATTTGTATTGTACTTTTTAATGGCCTTTTTGACCCAAAATTCGCGATGTTTGTGGATTTATTTTATTATGTTCTTGTATAGGAACTAGTGATTATATTTTGTGTATTCTATAGAAAATTTCTTGTACATTTTAATAAAAGAAACTGTTTATCAACATTTGTATATGCTTTTCGTTTTATCGACATAAAGTTGAGATGACTGATTTGTAAGCGATTTAAAGTGCCTTGTTGCGAGTGCTTGAAACTATAAAATGAACAAACCTATTCCATCCGAGACTTGTAACTAAAGTAAAATAATCAATCCAACATAATTAAACGTCAACACATAAATCAAGGCACTTGGATCTCGCATTTGTTTTTATCAACACTTGCAACACGACCCTTTTTTTTCTGTTGCGTGTTATATTTTATAATTGTATTTGGTAAGTTATTATATACATTCATTCATATATAGTACATTCTATATGTACAAAAACCTGGATTTATAATTTACAAATTTTGAAAATACACCTCATTTTATCTATTTAAACGACTTTTTTTATCTTTCCTGAGTTTACCATAATGTAATTAAAATAAATTATAGACATGACGCATTGTGTACACACTGTTTTATTGAAAATTTTATGGAGAATCCAAATATACGTTTGTGAAGGGTATTTTTACAAAATAACAGAGAAATCGGCAGAACAATGCAATCGTTCCCACCCAGCGGGCGAGCGGTCCATAAAGAAGTCCGGCACTTGTAGGTGAGAACGGCGCATGACCTTTGGCTCACGAGAGGTTTAGAGAATAAGCTTACGATATTTTTTCTAATATTTTATTACGTTATTAAAAATGTAATAACGTTATGAAATAACGTTATTACATTTTTCTAATATTGGGGTGTTTCATATGACTATGGTAACACTGGCTAATGCACTACATACATAAAAAACCGGCTTCACTTTTTGGTTCGGCAGACTCCGTCTTTACTTTTTATTTGGTCTGAGATTGCGGTAATTATTTTAAAAGCATTCAAGGGAAGCAAACAAACTGTGTTCGTGAATAACGGAGGCAATAGCAAACAATGTTTGTGTATAATGGAGCCGCCTCTACTCTTCTGTCAATGACTCTTAAACAATATTGGATACAGAATTAATTAACTATTTTAATTTCTAACTACCTTATAAAATTGTTGGATTTTTAATATGAAGTTTTCGTCTTTTAGTAATAATACTTTTTTAATGAAGGCATCTAGGATTAAATGCAGTAATAAAATGAAGGTATATTTATAACGAGAATTAGAAATTTAAGAAGTATTTTAGTTTGCAATATATTAAGATAATGAATAATTTTCACTGGAAGGCCTAATAATATCATGAGCTTTTTTATTAAAATGAAAAGATGAAAATAAAAAAGGGGATGAAGAAATATATACAGTTCAAGGACAACGTGAAAGTTTAGAGTATAAAGTTTCATCTCTCTATTTCACCGAGACTAGCTGTTTTAATGGAACTAAGTGGATGCACTTAAAAAGGAAGTTTTGAAACAGCTTTAAAATTACTCTGGAATAGGATCATAAAACAGTTTCCTCTGCTTATTATTTTCAGTGCTAATTAACGGCTTTGTAACTGCTGACAAAAACTTAATAATCTAGATAATGATTTTATGGTTAGGATCAATTCAATGTCCTGCTTTTTTCGAAATAGCCTTTTGAAACTGAACGATCAATAAACTGCTCCATTGAACTATTCATTGTATAATTATACAACTGCTAGATGTTAGTGCCCTTCGGGGGTTTCAATAGCAAAACACGAATGAATAAAATGAAATATAAAATCTCTACCGAGATTCTCTCATATTTTAGTAGGAATGTTTCTTTATTCAGCTTTCGGTGTTTATGACGAGAAAGTAGAACAAAATAATGACAGATTTTTCTAGGAAATGTACTGAAGATTTCCGAAAGGATGCTAGGTTTTATACACTGTGAATTTTAAGTAACCTGAGAAAATTAAAAATTATGTAAATAAAAATATTGCGAACAATTATAAACAGTAAACGTACTCCCACACAAAATAATGCTTTAAATAAGTAGTTTACAAAATATTCTAAAAATAGCATACCTATTATAGTTTTATTTGAATCAATTTATAACAATCATAAATGTTAAGGTTTCTTAATTGTACAATTAGTAAGTTAATGCAGTGACATTTTTTCCGAAGAAATAATCAAAAATACATTTGCGGTAATATAACCTAAATCGTTGTCTGAATGAGCTAGTAAAGTTTCTCAGGTACAATAAAATTCACGGTACGTAGAATTAAATATAGATTATTAAGAAGTCATCTTAATTGATTCCCTTAATAAATTGAACTTTTCGTAATTATCTTGAACTTACACTCTAAAACTGACCATGAAAGGTGTACAAAAAATTTTTCCCGATTATAAATAATTCTTATTTCATTCCGGTTCAATAAAAATATGTATATGCACACTCTGCGGATCAGGGGCACTCATTGACATCATATATAGTACAAACAAGAATATAATTTTAAAATGATAATAGTAAACAATGCATATGAGTAGGTAAGTTCTACCTATATTAATTAGCATAACAATCAGTGCATTGTTAGCGCAGAGTTAATCTAATTCCATGTACAACTTTTTCCCTATTATTCCAAGATCGGCAGTGCTATTCTCTAAGAACAAACTCACTTTTCACCTCAGATTGCGAGGTGCAAAAGTAAGTTTGTTCGTACAGAATAGCATAGCTGCCCCGCAATTTTATAACGATAATAATTGTGGCGGAGATACATCTATTTCTTATAAATATAATGTCACTTATAAAACCTAAATAGCCATTCATAACATAACAAAAAAATGTCAGGATAATTTTAATTATGGATCAATAAATTAATGTCAAAACATACAAATTCCTTAGTGAAAAGTGAGTTTATTCTTACAGAATAGCACGGCTGATCTTTAGCTTGTAAACGATTGCGACATATCAATAAATGAGTAAATAATCAAAGCAATAAAAATGGGTTTAAAATATCAAAATTTACATTAATATGAAATTAGTGTAAATTTTAATATTTTAAATCATAAATTTATTAAACCATGTATTCAATTAAAACACGTCGTAAAGGAGCTAGGCGAATATAACATATGTATTTATATACATTAAATTCATATTTCATTTTGATCGCCCATCTAATAGTGAGCCTTAGTATTGCAATTAAGTTAAAATCTCCACCTTATTTTCGTCAAGTTTTCATTATTCCAGTTATTCATTGTAAGCTTTTTGTATATTTTTGCTTAATACTTATTAGAAATTTCTATTAAACATCTGAAATATCTATCTAAAACAAAATCTAGTATCTGTTTACCTTCTTCAAAATCTATTACAAAGTTTTAGAGATAGGTAATGTTGACGCTTGTCAGTATTGATATTATTACGAAACTACAAGTTATTTGAATTGGTCAGTCAAGCGAGCAATATAGACCTGTCTCACATGTCTACCCAACTTTAACTAATTCCATTTAATATTTAGGTATACGTTAGAACCATGGGAATGTTTCACAATGTTCGAAACAAGTATCATTAGAACTAACCGATGTAGGAGTTCTGGGGTTACTTACAGTGCTTACTTTTGGGCTAGGGTAATTGGAGCGAGTGCAAGTATTTCTTTTAGTTTTTACTAAATATTAGCAAAAATATATTTTTGGATAGGTATTTGTTAAGTAGCCACTCAATTAAGCATGCAAAAACGGATAACCAGAAACTAATTAAATTTCTTACACATGTGCTTCACAATCCGAGTTAGAATATGATAAGATTTTATCCAAGAAATAGCTCCGAATTATCAAAGAAAATACGAAATAAAAGGGTGGGTTAAAAGAAGGGCGGGATATGTAAGGTAAGCTTAGGTTCAAAGCATTATAAATCGAAGTCTTATATAGTTTTATAAACATATTTAATATTAAAATTATCTATGGTAATGAGATTATCAAATAGCTGCTAATTAGTAAGATCAAACCAATGAACCAGTCTTAATATTGAGAAAAGTACGAAAAGGGATATCTCCCCATCTTGCCGCAAAGGTCGGATAAGACCCGTCTTATACGGCATATCGTGTAACATGGGGTATAAAACTCCCATACTGACCAGAACTATAATATTTGTTCTTTAAAAAAGTCGTTTTCTTTTCTTCACTGCTTTCCATTCTTTATCTTTTTTGACTCTTTTGGTTTTTTCTTCTTTTGCATTAATCTTCTATTATTAACTATAATTATTAGTATTAACGTATGATAATGTAAGCAAGTTAAAATAATCGTTTTAGCACGCTTCTATATAGGTATAGAGAACCTATTCTTCTGTTCATTTTCTTTGTTCAGTTTTTCATAAGTAGTTTCTCGCCATACTTAAACAAAAGAAATAAAAATCAACAATAGAAAATATCCTATGTGGTAAGATGGAGTAAAGGTTTCGTATACAATTCCAAAAAATAATATTTTTTCTGATTGTAATAATGATGTGTATTGAAGTCAGCCTTTTAAAAGTTTCACTGAAGTGATTTTCACAAGAGGGTAGACTAAATAAACAGCTAAGAATTTGTTTCTCATTAGATTCGCTACAATTGTTTTTTGGAGTTGTATACGAAACTTTTACTCTATCTAACTACATAGGAAATTTTCTATTGTTGATTTTAATTTCTTTTGTTTAAGTATGGCGAGAAGCTACTTATGAGAGACTGAACAAGCTCGTCTTACAACTAAGTGTTGATCTTTACTTGAGTACAGTTACAAAGGGATGTCGCTATGTATATTATCATCATGGAACTTGGAAATTACATGACAATACAATATTATGGTAGGTACCATCGAGCTGGTCTGATGATGGGACTATAAGGTGGCTGATGGAAACTTGGACTGCCTAGTAGTAAACATATAGAATTAGGGCTCATTAGATTCGTCTTAACATATTGTGTTCATTTTTCTTGATAACCCATGTCCATGATGGACCCTGAACTGCTTACTCAGAAATCAGAAATCAATATTATCTTTATTCAAATTGGATGTATAGTACAACACTTTTGAATCGTCCAAACATTCTTTTCCCTACCACTCGTTATTGGACATATTTTTTAAGCTGCGGAGAAAAACGAGCGAAAAAAACTCCACAACATCAAAAGAATAATGTAACAACATTTACAAATCATTATGTTGTTACAACGTCAATACAATCATGATTTATTTAATATAGAACACCTGTTGGAATGATTGGAACAGTTCAAACCCAAGCATTTTTGTCTGTAATATAATCAGACACTTTGTAATAAGCTTTTTTAATAAGTGCTTTTTTTATACTATCTTTGAATTTATTTATGCTTAACTCTTGGATATTGCTTGGGACTTTATTGTATAAGCGAACACAAAGACCTTTAAATGAATTATTGATTTTGTGAAGCCTAGTAGCAGGTAAAGTTAGTTTATTTTTGTTTCTTGTATTAAGTGTGTGAACATCACTGTTTTGAAGAAACAAATTAATATTTTTTCTTACAAGTAATAAATTTTCGTAAATGTATTGTGATGCGACCGTCATTATACCAAATTCTTTAAACCTATCTCTTAAAGAATCCTTAACTTTAAGATTATAAATTGATCGAATAGCTCTCTTCTGCAGCACAAAAATAGTTTGAATGTCGGCGGCGTTTCCCCACAATAAAATTCCGTACGATATTACACTATGGA
Source organism: Chilo suppressalis (assembly GCA_902850365.2). Classification (NCBI taxonomy): domain Eukaryota; kingdom Metazoa; phylum Arthropoda; class Insecta; order Lepidoptera; family Crambidae; genus Chilo; species Chilo suppressalis. Next base: position 10,185,681 of record OU963899.1, on the reverse strand, counting down.
AATAACTAAAGTATACTAATCTGGCCGTATCTACATCCGTTAACTGGCGTATCTTCATTACGGCATATGCTGCAGAACTAAGTCTATTTGACAATTTATCAATATGTGCGCCCCATTGAAGCTTATAATCTAAAGTAATCCCTAAGAATACTGTGGTGTCTACAAGGCCCATATTCCTATCCTTTACATTCACACTGGTTTTTACCTGTTTTACATTAGGTAATACAAATTTAATACTAAGTAAATGCCTAGAAGTGGACCGTTTTCCCTTACCTAAGGTAGAAGATTTATTGGCTAAGTTACATGGGGGGGAAAAATTTTCGAAAATAGATTTGTCGCAGGCTTATGCACAATTTGAACTTGACGAACCCTCTAAAATGTACACTGTGATCAATACACACAAAGGTCTTTTTAAATATAACCGATTAATCTATGGTCTTTCGTCTAGTCCGGGTATTTTTCAAAGGAAATTAGAACAAATGTTTGCCGACATGCCTACAGTAGGGGTATTTTTAGATGACGTGATTTTAACAGGAGTCGATAATAATTCTCACGTAAAAACATTATACCAAGTTTTGGAAAGGTTAAAACGTTTTGGGTTAAAAGTAAAAAAAGAGAAATGTACTTTTTTCGCAGAATCGGTGACTTATTTAGGTTATGTAATTAGTAAAGAGGGTGTACATACTTGCCCGCAAAAGTTGAGTGCGATTAATAAAGCACCAGTCCCGAAAAATATTTCCGAGTTGCGTTCGATTTTAGGCTTGGTAATGTACTACGCTAAATTTGTAAAAAAATATAAGCATGCTGTTATCTCCTTTATATAAGTTGTTACGAAAAGATTCTAAGTTTGTTTGGACGGATCAGTGTTCAGAGGCTTTTACGAATGTCAAGCAGTTGCTAGTTTCAAGCGAGGTGCTAGCGCATTATGACCCAGGATTGCCAATTATTCTGACGACGGACGCTAGTGCACGCGGGGTGGGGGCGGTCATATCACACAGGATGCGCGACGGCCGCGAAAGACCTGTCGCTTATGCATCCCGAACGCTTAGTGCGGCTGAAGTAAACTACTCACAGATACAAAGGGAAGCATTGGCTATCATATTCGGTGTCACAAAGTTTCATCAATATTTGTACGGCCGGCATTTTTTGTTAAAGACTGATCACAAACCGCTCGTCAGTATTTTTGGTGAAAAGGCAGGTATACCTACCATGGCGGCCAGCAGGTTACAGAGATGGGCAGTTATTTTATCAGGGTATCAATTAGATATCGAGTATGTACCGACATTAAAAAATAGCGCGGATGCATTATCTAGGCTACCTATCGAAAACAGCTGTGTGGAAAGGGAAGTAATAACATATGTAAATTTTGTTCAGGATTTTTTACCAATAACAAAAGATTTAGTTTGTGAAAAAGTTAAAGAGGATAAAATTTTAACGGGAATTAGTATGTTTTTACGTTCAGGGTGGCCAAATAAATGTCCAGCATCGGACATAGAACCTTATTTTTCTAGGCGAAATGAATTATATTTAGACTCGGGATGTATCATGTGGGGATATCGGATGGTAATACCATCCGAGCTGCGTGATTGTATTTTAAAAGAACTGCACACGGGACACATGGGTATAGTAAAGATGAAAAGCATAGCTCGTAGTTACGTTTGGTGGCCCGGAATAGACGCGGATATTGAGCGAACTTGCCGAGAGTGTGTAGTGTGTGCGCTAGAGGCGCCCGCTCCGCCGCACGCGCCCCCTAGCCCGTGGCCTTATCTCGCCGAGCCCTGGAGTAGACTCCACATAGACTTTTTGGGACCTTTTGACGGGTATACTTTTTTTGTAGCGGTGGATTCGACAACAAAATGGATTGAGGCGTATAGAATGTCTCACCAGACAGCCAAGGACGTAATTAAAGTTTTAAGGGAAATATTTTCTCGATTTGGTCTCCCGAAAGAAATAGTGTCTGATAACGGACCCCCATTCACTAGCAAAGAAATAAGTAATTTTATGGAACATAATGGTATAAACCACACCTTCACTCCAGTGTACCATCCGTCATCGAACGGGGCAGCTGAAAACGCGGTAAAGCTCTGCAAAAAAGCTCTAAAGAAAGCTTTACACGAAAAAATTGATTTTGACACAGCGCTGCAGTCTTATCTTTTTGTATATCGAAACACGGTTCATAGTTCAACTGGTCAAACACCAGCTATGTTGTTGCAACATAGAAATTTACGATCTAGATTAGATCTTCTTTGCACTGCAAAGAATAATAATGCTGTAACCAACGCACAAAAAGCGCAGGAAAATCAGATAAAAAATGCCGGCGGGGTCCCGCGTAGTTTTGAAGTAGGAGAGGAGGTATGGGTTAGAGATTTTGGCACGGGGGATGATAAATGGTCTAAGGGTAAAATAGAAAAAAAAATAGGTTCCCGTAATTATAGTGTAGCTCGGGAAAACGGTCAACTTATTAAGAGGCACATAGATCAGATACAAAGGAGATCGCAGATTTCAATACTTTCGTGCCCCAGTTCGGGTCCAACTGATTGCGTTAGCGCGCCAGCCGCCGCGCCGGCAGTGAACGATCCGGACCCCTGTGTACGGGTCAGAAAACCGGTAGAAAGATTCGGCAACCCCGTGTTTTATTGAGTATTGTTTTTTTTTTTTGGTTACAATATAGTTGTAATTATATTTTCTTTTGTACTTCATTATTATTATTTTTTTTTGGTTTGTTTATCATTGAATAAGTGGTAGGGGTAGGTAAAAACGAACGCAACTCGGAAATATTTTTCGGGACTGGTGCTTTATTAATCGCACTCAACTTTTGCGGGCAAGTATGTACACCCTCTTTACTAATTACATAACCTAAATAAGTCACCGATTCTGCGAAAAAAGTACATTTCTCTTTTTTTACTTTTAACCCAAAACGTTTTAACCTTTCCAAAACTTGGTATAATGTTTTTACGTGAGAATTATTATCGACTCCTGTTAAAATCACGTCATCTAAAAATACCCCTACTGTAGGCATGTCGGTAAACATTTGTTCTAATTTCCTTTGAAAAATACCCGGACTAGACGAAAGACCATAGATTAATCGGTTATATTTAAAAAGACCTTTGTGTGTATTGATCACAGTGTACATTTTAGAGGGTTCGTCAAGTTCAAATTGTGCATAAGCCTGCGACAAATCTATTTTCGAAAATTTTTCCCCCCCATGTAACTTAGCCAATAAATCTTCTACCTTAGGTAAGGGAAAACGGTCCACTTCTAGGCATTTATTTAATGTGATTTTATAGTCACCGCAAATCCGTATAGATCCGTCCTTTTTTATAACGGTACAATTGGCGTGGCCCAGTCCGAAGTGTCAACGGGCGCGATGACGCCGTCCCGCTCCAGCTGTTCAAGCGCCCGCTCCACTGGCTCACGCAGCGCGTAAGCAAGCGGCCGCGCGCGCCGGAACACGGGCCGCGCGCCCTCGCGCACACGCAGCGACACCGCACCACCAGTGAAACGACCTAGACCCTCTTCGAACACATCACTAAATCTGGAAATTAACGAATCCATACTTAATGCCGTAGTACTAGTTCTAACAAAATTACAATGTAAATCGGCAACATTTAATCCTAATTCGTATATCCATTGCCGACCCAACAAAGGATTTTTGCCTTGTTTCACAACAAACAAATCTAATGAGACACATTTATTTCTGAACTTGACAGTCGGCCTAATTTTCCCGATCGGAACAATTTTAATACCAGTATAAAAGCATAGCACTATATTGGTTGTCAATAATGGTAAATCATTAAATTTACTTTTGTAAAAATCATAGCTCACACAGGAAATAGCACTTCCGGTATCAATTTCCATTTGGATATTTTTATTATCTACTTCAATACAAGTCATTAGAGGCTTATAAAAATCATAACTATAAGTACTACTAAAATTATTTATATGTACCTCTAAAGGTTGCACAGCATCCTCCTTGCCCTCTTCATTTACCTCCATAGTATGTACTGTAGCCCTCCTCCGCAAACGTGGACACACTTTTCTTAAATGCCCTTCTTCGTTGCAAACTCTGCAGGTATACATTAAGAATTTGCATCTATTTGTATCGTGAGCCGCTCCACACGCCCCGCAACTGCCCGTTTTATACGCTGATGAAAACGCTCCCGCCGCCGTCTGTCTATCCCGCGCGGCCCGGGCATCGTAAACTCGCGCATCCCTTCGGCCGGCACTCCACTGCGCGCCGTCACCGAAGCCCCGAGCACGCGGCCCGCGCGTGGCGGTCACGTGATGCACCGTGTTCGACCGGCCCTCCCGCTCGCCATTGCTGGTGTGCGTGGTACTCCGCATCTGCACTGCCGCCGCGTCCTGCTGAGCCGCCTCCATCGATACGGTGATTTGAAATGCCTTCGTAAATGTCACCGCTTCTTCCACGAACAATCTTTGTCTAATATTATCATTATGCAATCCACAAACAAACTGATCTCGTAAATTATTTTCAATCTCTTCGTTGAAGTCACAGTACTTTGCTAATTTCTTTAGACCGGCCAAGTACTCCGCGATCGTTTCGCCATTGCGTTGCATCCGTTGACGAAATTTGAATCGCTCCGCTAATATGCTCGGCTTCGGTTGAAGGTAATTCTGCATCAAGGTAACCAGTTCGACGAATGACTTTTTTGCAGGTTTACTAGGTGTACATAATGTTACCAGTAGCTCATAACTGCCGCTGCCCATCACCGTAATCAACGTGGGCACTTTGTGTTCTTCTTTGACATTATTCACAATAAAATACTGCTCCAATCTTTCGACGTATAATGTCCAATTATCCACCTGGTGGTCAAAATATTCCAATTTCCCGACTGACATTTTTCACTTTTTTAAACTTCCGCACTAGGGTTTCGTAAATCGTCGCCAATGAACTGTTTGTGAGTTGCCGTAATGAAAATACGTTCGTCTGGTACAACGGTTTATTCAAGAAAAAAGGATGACACCTTATAAAATTATAACGAAAACAGTTGTGGATACCTTCAATATAAAATATTAACTTTGTTGACAAAACCAATCTTATTACTTAGTATTAAGGTTGAAAGTAATTTATAACATCTCTAATACATACATTACAAATACATTTCGTTTTTCCTTCATTTAGTAATAAATTATTAACATTAAACCAGTGGACTACCTTAGAGATACAACTGTTCACGTCGTCAATAACTGTTTCCTTACGTTTGAGTTTAAATAAAAGTGATGTATTATCCGCGAACAATGTTATCTCATGCTTATCTCTAACGTAGTAAGGCAAGTCATTAATATAAATTAAAAATAAGAAAGGACCAAGGATTGAGCCCTGCGGAACACCCATTTTAACCGGCGAACCCGCAGACTTATTGCCGTTAATGTCAACCCTCTGAATCCTATCCATCAGGTATGACGCAATAAGATCCAGATCAGTATCTCTAAATCCATAGTGGTGGAGTTTCCTGAGTAATATTTCATGAAAAACGCAATCAAAAGCCTTGGACAAGTCGCAAAACACACCTAGAGCGTCCTGCGAGTTCTCCTAGCAGGCGTCAAAAATTTGTTGTATAAGTTCAACACCGGCATCGGTTGTTGAACGACCCCGTGTAAAACCAAATTGTTTACAGTGAAGTATATTATATTTATTAAAATGTGATTGCATTTGATCTAACATGATTTTTTCGAAAATTTTACTAAAGGTGGGTAGCACAGAAATTGGTCTAAAGTTTGTGGGGTCTGATGTACTTCCCGTTTTATGCAAAGGAGTTATTTTACTGTATTTCATGAGGTCAGGAAAAACACCACAGTCAACACAATCATTAAATATGCAAGCTAGAATAGGAGCTATTGTCTCAATTACCGATTTAGAAACATCAACGGAATTGCCCCACAGATCCGCGGTTTTCTTTTTATTTAATTGGTGAAACGTTTTAATTGCATCTTTAAAGTCAACATGTTTAAAATGAAAATGACTAGTACAAGGTTTCACGTTTTCTCTTAAGATTGATTCGGCAGCAATGGGGGAAGAGTTCAAAGATTTAGTAGTTGAAACTGGAATATCAGTAAAGAAATTTTCGAAAGCTGTAGCAACTTCAATATCTGAAGTAACCCTTTTATTATAGTATAGTTTCATCGTTTATTCCATGTCGTTTTGATTTTGTCATTACTGTTCTTAATAATTTGATTTTGCTAAGCGGCATACTTTTTTAAACAATTTAGAATAGTTACGAACATGCTCTTTAAATTTTTCACTAGTGTTACAGTTTCTTTCATTATAAAGTTCATAAAGTGTCCTTCTACTTTTATGAATTCCAGGCGTAGCCCACTTAGTAAAAGTTACCGCATCATTAACACAGATTTTTTGGGTACAAAAACATTATTAAATTCAGTGCAATATATATTAAACTAGTAAGCAAACCGACATTGAGCTCATGAGATTCGTCTTAACATGATAAAACTTGGCAATTATGTGTAGATAATATGACGATACAATATTATTGTACCATCGCAATGGTCTGATGATGGGACTGGAAAGTAGCTGATAGAACCTTACTACTACTTCTACTAGTAAACATATTGAGTTTGTGCTCATTAGATTCATCTTAACATATTCTATTAATTTTTCCTGATAGGGAGAATCCTACGATGGACTGGAAGGTGGCTGATAGGCCCTGGACTGCCTACTTGTAAACATATCGAGTTTGGGCTCATTACATTCGAGTATATTCAGATTCTGTTGATTTCATGTTAAAGGGGGTAATTTATTTCATTTCATTTATTTCATTTATTTATCTATTTATAATGTAATATTAATGTAATAATGTAATATAAAATAGATAAATAATTCAATAGTTTAAAAAACTAAAAACGTGCTTTTATTAACTTTTTTTTATAGACATGGCTTACTCTAAGGCCCTAATGAAGTAAATAGAGTACAAAGTGTAGTATATTTTGTTTATTTTTGGCTTTTTAGTGCAGTTAATAAAAGCGTGTATTTAGTTAATGAAACTATTAATTTAGTCGAATTTTAATTTCCATTTAAGGTTCTCGTAGGCTCTTTTGAATTATTAAAGCCACGCGGACTAAGCTGCTACCTACTGGCAAATTATGTTAAAAAAAACGGTCAAATCGGTCGGATATCGTTATCTACAAATCCACGCAAAGATAAATATTGTTAAATTAGGAGCTAATACTGACTTAGTTAAATTTAATAAAAACGTTCGGTCATTTTACTATGAGTAGATTGGGTTTCTTTGATAGAATACGAAAAGGAGAGAAACATAAAAACCTGTAATATAATAATATATGCTTCTATCATTTTAGCAGCAGGAGCTATCGACACAATCTATTTAGAGTCAAATTAAAAAATAAAATTTCGATTCATAAATTTATTAATAAAACATTTGGTATTTGTCAACAATCTTATAAGCTGGACTGGCAGTTTATTTACAAAGCTTAAAGCGAGAGTGACAAGAAAATTTATTATCCGTTTGATTAATTGTCGAAGTTATAAATTATTTTGTGTTTCAGTGGTAATAGAAATACGTTCTTTGGAATTTTCAAATATCTTTCTGTAACGAATTCAAATTTCTACTACGATTACAGTCCTCTAAGAGCCTGCGCTGCGTTTAGCTGGATCACGGAGCTGGCATCCGCTCCGCGTGTTTGTTTCATGTTATTACATAGACTAGCGGCCGCCCGCGACTTCGTGCGCTTGGAGTTAGTTATAAATAAAGGGTCACTGCTCGTTCCCCGTAAGTGATAGCGTGATAATATGTAGCCTATATGTTGACCCGACATCTTAATAATATTCGTGCTAAATATGAAGTAAATCCATGCAGTACTTTTTAAGTTTTTCCCGGACATACAGACAAACAGACAAAAATTCTAAAATCTATATTTTTGGCTTCGGTATCGATTGTAGATATTACAATCGATAACGAAACACACCCGAAGTATTCTTTTAAAAAAATATTCAATATACAGTTTTTACTTTCCTACCATTTTATTATATGTATAGATATTATGTAATAACATGTTTTTTCTCCTATAGGTAGAATGCTCTCTCAGTACAATTCACTGTCAAAGTCGACCGATATGGCCATCTTCGCGGATACATTGTAGAGAATATTTTTTTATGTTTGGTTGTTCCCACATAACTTTTCATTCATTTATTTTTCATAAATTTGTTTTATTGTTGTTGTTCATTAGTCAATAACTATTTAAAAATTTTATTTTTATTGGCAATTGCTTTGTATTAAAATTAATGTTATTATCAAAATTCCATAGGACTTAATTGCTAGTTAAGTGTATATTGTATGTCGTGATCGCCTATAATTAAAGTTCCAGTAATAAAGTGTCTTACGATAAATGTGTAAATAAGAAATGTCTAAGTGTAACTTTGTTGGCGATCAAATAAATAAATAAATAGAGCAGCGCTACGTGAGGCGGGTCACCCGCGCAGCGCTGTTTAATGAAATGAAATAAAAACTGCACCTGGAGCGGACATCCGCTTCATACTACACGCAATCAAGGCCGTAATAGACGGACGGACGGACGAAGGATGGATGGGTAGCGGAGATTTAGGAATAAGACTCTTTTTAAGGGTAATTAGTTATTAGGTATGGTACTGGGTAAACTGTACTTTGATGTTTGACTAATCAAAGTAAATATAAAAAAAGGTAAATTTAAAAAATCAAAAAACCCGACTGCTTAATTATACTTCAAATAAAAACTGAAAAGAAAAAAACAAGTCCAGTAGTCTATAATTCTGTTAATAAGGAACAAAGCTACTTTCACAGTCGGGACCCATTAGATATTCAAGAATACATAATATTTTTCAACCTTTTTTAGTTAGATAGTATTTTAAGACGGTATATACCGTAGTCTTGTTACTTCAGTAAGGGAATTAATATCGCAGGAATTATTAAGTACCTTGCGTCAATCTAAAAGATTTTATTAAGATATATAAAGACTTTACCAGCGGGGTCAAGGCTACAGATGGGCCTCAATTTTCGCAAAAATGTGTGAAGTTAAATCAAGTCGTTACATAAATATCTCTAATGTATGTAAATTTTATAGTAAACTAACACTTACTAAAAAAGTCATCTTTTGTTTATGTTTTTTTTAATAGTTTAGCAGTAAATATAAAATTCATTTACTTTTCTTCGTCGACTATTTAAAATTGGCAGTGGCTGCATTGTCATGTCAATGCCGGACGTCTAAGATTGTGATATACACAAATTCAGTGTCAGTCCCTAGTCTCATAATTTGATATACCTACATAATTCACAGAAACCCAATATGTAGATGCCAGAAGTTAACTTCAAATGTTTTTAATCACCCTATATACAATACCAATCAATGACATTTATGTCGCAGGTTGAAGAAGGCAGTAATTCCCGTCTGTTGTTTTGGACAATGGTGGCAACTGCCTTAGATCACTAAATTAAATAATTATGCAATCACCAAAGCAAAGTTTATAATATTTGATTAAACTAAAGGCGCATAATAAAAGTTTCATAACGTTAGGTATAGTACCATAGCAATCTCATTTATTATCAATTTATAGTTCTCTTTGTAGTTTTCTTTTAAAGCGTTCACATTTAACAGGTCAAAAGACTTTGTGTTCGACCCTTTTTTATTGGTAGTGTAAAGCTCGAATGAAGAGTACTCCCAGTGTAGTGCAATCATGGCAATTATTTTCCAATTTTTTTTTGTTCAAAAAAATACCGAATAACGTATCACTGTTAAGCACAAATGCTAAGTAACTTTTACAAATATAATCAAAACAACCTATGACTTACTTTATTTTTAAATCTTTTTCATCAATTAAATACTTATCTTATCCTAACTATCTATACTAATATTATAAAGAGGCTGAAGCTGAAGATTTGTATGTTTGTAACAAATAATCTGTCAAACTACTGAACCGGTTTCAAATATTAATTCATCATAAGGTAGCTACATTATTTATTATAACATATTTCTTTATTTGAATACATTTTGTCCGAGTGACATAGGCTATATTTTATCCCGATAAATAAATTTCGCCCGTACAATGCCCGGGTGGATCACTAGTAAGTATAATATAATATTATAGATGCGAAAGTGAGTTTATTTGTTGCGCTTCCGTGCCCTAATAGCTAAATCGAATATAATGAATTCCTATATAGAAGTAGATAGGAACTTGGTTCTTAGCTACAACATCGGGCGTAGGGTTTTGAAAGGGGTGATTTACATATAAAAATCTACATTATTTACTTTGAATTTTTCAGAATTATTACAAAACCAATATTATCGCGAGCTGATTAATAAATGCAGGGATTCCAATAAGTATGTACTTACTAGCGAAAAATGGGTTATTTGTTATTATATTAAAGTAAACCTTTTTTGTAACATTAAGTAATATCGTTAAAAAAAATGAAAAACATAAAAATTCTGAGTTTTTCATTAAAATTCAATAATCATAAATACCTATTATGATAATATATTTTTCATCATTTAATAAGAAGGAACTGTATCACAGTTTTATTGTTAGTACTTCGTATAGGATCAGATACTGCGAATACCCCATTTTTTCTTTTACATAGTACACCGCGCTATCACTTTGTCATCGTTGTAACTTTAAATATTTGTCGAAATGACATAGTGTAAAAAACAAAGTTTATCGTCTTTAAATATCAAAAGCGATAAAAGTATTTGTTTTGATAATAAATGATTTGTTAATACAAAATGTGCATTTTGGAAATAGATATCAAATAATATTTTAGTTTTGATTCACTATTTTAGCGGTAATGACTTACACATTAAAAATAGATATATGGTGTCACGGACTTTTTTAGAAATATTTAAGAGATACATTTTTACTCTACATTACATTCATGTAACTTTTATTGTTTTTGCAGTGCAGGCCAAAATGACTCGCAGATATGAGATTTTTTTCCGTCTTATGTGACACTTATTGTTATATATTGGCCAATTCACTCAATAACCACATAAATTATTATATATATGTAATTATCATATATGAGCTATATTACTGTTCAGTTTCATTAAAATCCATTCAGTATTTTTTAGGTGAAAGAGTAACAAAAATCTATATAAAGATCTATATAAAGTAATTACTTCGCCACAATATGGCGCCTAATTTTGCCCATATTGAATTTTGATTACTATCATATCTTTAGTAGCACTCCCATGATTGAGACGAATCGATTGATGTATGAATCATCAAAATCGGTCCAGGCGTTTGGTCTCTAGTGTGCCACAAAGGAACAAACATACATATATAGTTAAACACTGTTAAACACATAACCCTGTCTGCGCGTCACGCTTCGCGCTCTTGCATTGCGCAGCCGGGTAAAAAGCAAGTGATTACATTAGTCCTTTGCCCAAATAAATTTATTTTCAGCAGTGCTGTATACAAAGTTTGTACTTTTTGTTGGTAATTATAACTTTGGAACGACTGGTGTAGATAATTTAAGAACACCTTCCACCTCCTCACAAAAATACCTGCCCTAATTCTTGTGAGTTTAACTCGACAAATTAATGTAAAAATATCCCGGTGTTTTTCTTTATATTTGGTAAGCTATATAGGTACTTAATTCATTTATTAGTCAACAAAAAAAAATACAAAAAAACAAAAAGTAGTTAGGTAGGTACTTACTATTGATTATCATCTTTTCAGTTATTTATATAGGGAGGAAAAAACCCCAATCTTTTATATATCTTTATTTTACTACACTTATCAGCATTAGGTTTTTCATAGATTTATATGCATACAATATTGACTACTCACAATCCTGAGCTTCTTCTCGGTGAAGAAGTTTTTGTTCTAATCACATACCTATAATACTTTCGAATAATGAAGCTTTCTATCGGTAAGAGAATTTTCAAAATCGGTTCAGTAGATCCAGAAATTACCACCTACATCCTCACAAACTTTACTTCAGTATAACATTATCGTATTGATAACCATTTGAAGTGGTTTTATATTAATTTTAACAAAAAAAGTATGTCCTATAATGTTATATACGTTTCTTCGTGGTATTATCTCCTTACCAAAATTTACTATAATCGATTCAGTCATCAAGGTGTAAAAGCGTTATTTATTAGATAGACAGGTACAGTACTTTTTTGGGCAAGGCCTAGCATTGTTCCCCATAAGTTGGGAACCTTTTCATTAGTGTATAAGTAAAATCCAATCGCAGAGATAGCTGACGTGGAATAAAATATGAGTACTTCCATCATCTTCTCCTTGCAGGTCTGAACCATATCGCCTACTCCGTGGAGCCGTGGAACCTGACCAATAGACACAAAACCCCACCAAACGGTTGAGTTATTTAACTTCATCTCTGTGTGAAGGTTGTTTCCTCAGATGGATACCTACTCCAAATCAAAGATTTCTTATAATATTTATTTCTAATCTCTTATAAGAATGTGAGTATAAATACTTTGTTAGTGAGGCTAAATTTGACATACCTAATTCTGTAAACCTTAAAATTCATTGCATTTTTCTTTATCACGCTCTATAGATAATAATGTAGGAGACAGCTATCAAACTTAATTTTAAGTTTAATCAGCCCCACTGTACATGAGAATAAATAGATTTTATTATAGTATGGACAAACTTCTGTTACCGAGTGAAAAGGTATAAACAATACTTGGAAATCGCTGCTCTGAATTATTTATTTATCATCTATATAGTCTCGTTCAACGTTCTGCAATCCGCGCAAAGAGGTTTACCATGTCGCGATGCAAATAATTACGGTTAATACCTACCAACTGGCGGTGCTTACGTATATTCGTTCACCTTAAGAACCTTCGATAATGGAAAATATTCCTTACTCGACTGGCTGGATCTGATTCTGGTAATAGCGTTTACGATAAGTGAAGTAGTTATATACAAATGGGGGATCTGGCAGTGCACACATCGAATGAGACTAGGTAGGTAGGCATACGCGTATTTTATTAGCGTAAAATTGGCTTTTGCCTTGATATTCTGAGGAATCGATCAGTATTAAGATAACCTTTGATGCGTTACCTCAATTTCGCGATTACTCACATTTGGTTTCCAGGAGTATATACTGAGATTGCAGGAGTGATATGATTATTTGCAACAGTTTTCGTTTGATTATTTTTCCTATATCACTTGATTCGGAAACTCTTGCAAAATATTTTGAAAACAAAAAAACGAGATTGGTATTTAAAATAAAATTTATGATATTGCATTCACTCATGTGATAGAGTATTAGATTATTATCTTTTTGGTTCCATTAACGGGGACAACATGAGGAAATCTGGATAAAAAAATTCAGATGCCTGTGGAATTTTCAAAAAGCCAAAGTAAACGTGGAAGAAGTAGCGGGTGGCGGCTAGTATATACATTTATAATTTAAAGTAGGATGCACGACGATGTTGATCACGAAAACTAATTCAAAGTCACCCTTAATGATAACAAGCGCTGGACTCGCTAGGAGACTAGCAGAAGCAGAAGAAGGGGTACTTAGAATGAATTTGTATGGAACCCGACTAAACCGTAAGCTAAGTACTGCGTCCCACGAAGCAATTGGCAGCGCGACATACTCGTAGTCGCGGTAACATGTTGCAAACGCAAGCCTTTTATAAAAGCACATGCAAGAACTCTGCTAGCTATCCCAAGCGCCATGTCCTTTCTTGTAAGTGTCTCAACGCTTGATAAATTGTTGCTAGTTACTCTCTGTTGATAAATTTATATGTTTCTAATAAAAGCTGTAAAATCTTTCATCTGTCAGCTGAAGAGTAATTTATCAACGTCCTTAAGTGACATAGAAACTTAAAATACCGACCCGTATTGGATAATAAAAAGTAAAGTTTTGTATATAGTTTTATTATAATACTAGCGGTCCGCCCTCGCTTCGCTTCGGTGTAGAGCTGAAGTATAGACTACAGTTTTTGTTGTCATGCTTGTATTATACACAATGACATTCATCTATGATTCTTCTTATACCTGCATGCAAAGTCTCAGCCCGATCGGTTTAAAATTGACAAAGTTTCATACAAACTTTCATTCCCTATTTTATCCCCTTGGGGATAGAATTGATCAAAATCCTTTCTTAGCGGATGCCTACGTCATAACATCTACCTGCATGCCAAATTTCAACCCGATTCGTCCAGTAGTTTGGGCTGTGTGTTGATAAATCACTATGTCAGTCAGTCACCTTTGACTTTTATATACATATATAGATAATAACGGTCATTTTTATTACCTGTATTTATAACCAAACTAAAATTCTCATATTTCCGCTTTCCAGTACTCATTTTCTACACGTTTTACATGATTTATTCGCTAATTTTGTTTACAAATGTTTGGTTTTTATTCTAAGATAAGCACGGTTTCTCAATATCAATTATTGTCTGTCAATAAGGTCAAACGCTCTGAACGCATCAACAGCCAAATATTGAATGAAGCTCGCTTTCTTTTTTTTTTGTTTCCTCCCAGGCGGGGGAGCGGGTGTGAAATCCTCATGGATACCCTACAGCCGGCTGTAGAGTTATGTCAGACTCTTACTGACTAAAACACACCCGTGGGGAGTGCCTATGGCCTTAGGGGCCTTACAGGCTTCATCTGATGCGATCAACCCCTGAGAAGGGGATGATGCAGCGCTGCCTTAGTAAATACTACTGCATAGTGCGCTTAGAGGACGGATGCACCCTGATGTGCATCCGTATCGGTTTGGGACTGAGCGACTGAAGGTCTCTCAGGATCGGGGGGGCGGGGAAGCTCGCTTTCGGACCTCCCGCCTTTTTATACCCTACCGCGCCGCCACGACCCGTGTCGAGCGCGGCAGCCGTTACACGAAAAAAATCCTTAAAGCATGATTCAGTATTCCCGTGCGACGGCGCGATGGCTTATTTCATGTATAAGTTTGGTGTTTCTATACCGATTTCTATGATTTGAGATTATTTTTTTATTGAATAGGTAATAATGTTAACTTCTTTAAATTAGGGATGAGTGAGAATATTATAAACGTAAGAGTAAACAAATATAATCAGAATGCTCCGAACTGCTAAGCTATCAGGAGTTACACGTGTTATTGTGAGTCAACCATAAAAGATAGACATATGCTGTTGCGGGATATTTTTTAGACAAGCTATGTAAAATATTTCCGTCATACATGATTTCTATGTAACTTTGACCATTAAGGCTCCACACGCGACGGAAGCTTAAAAAATGCAGTAACTTCTCCCGTTTTCCCAACATTTCCCTTCACTACTCTGCTCCTATTGATTGTAGCGTGTTGAAAAGTATACTATAACCTGCCCAGGAGTATGAAGAATAATTGTACCAAGTTTCGTTAAAATCCGTCGAGTAGTTTTTGTTTCTATAAGGAACATACACACAGACAGACAGACAGACAGACAAAAATTTTACTGATTGCATTTTTGGCATCAGTATCGATTACTTATCACCCCCTGATAGTTATTTTGAAAATATTTTTCATGTACAGAATTGACCTCTCTACAGATTTATTATAAGTATAGATATTTTAATATGTATATATATTTTTATGTTGTATATTGGTATTACATATCTAATATATAAAATTATCGTGTCACGGTGTGCGTAATTGAACTACTCCGAAACGGCTCGACCGATTTTCGTGAAATTTTATTTGAATATTCAGTAGGTCTGAGAATCGGACAACATCTGTTTTTCATCCCCCTAAATATTGAGGGTGGTCTACCCTTAATTTTTTTATTTAGGTCAATTTATTTGTTTTTATTTTTTTATGATACATCATACAAAAATATACACAACCCTAATTTTTCACCCTTCTACCACCAACCCCTGTTTTTATGGCTGTATGAAATTCGCTGAGACAGCTAGTAAACATATATACACTTCTGGACACATCTATTGGCCCACCTTGTATTTTCAGTTTCGTTTGGTCCTAGCTAAAATTTATTTATTTATTTATTAAGAGAAAACCAACAGTGTTACAAATAGTACTTCTATAACTAATATAAATTACGGTAAGACCAATTACAGGTTTTCTTTTATAATCAATAATAAGTGTGATATTAAACAAAACAACAACTGCACAAAAACATCAGCATCGCCAAGTCCTTTAGTTTAACAGAGACAATGTATAAAACAATAAGCAAAACAGCAGCAAGGTTTCCATCATTAATCCATAGTAATAACAACGACAGATTGCAAGAACCCATCAAGCGACCAGGGCCGGGCGATGAGAAACCAAACACACATTTACAATATAATTATAATTGATCTCTCACCAGCCGACACCCGCCAACCAACGGGTCCCCCAACCAGGCGTGGGCACAAACAGAACCAGAAACGGAACTAAAATTTAGTCACTAGGTATCACAGTGCATCAGATAGGCATCAATTCGGAAGTTATTGCCCTCTTAAAAGTTGTCTTAGATAGTGAAAAAATATCATATTCACTAAAGTGGATGTTATAAGTCATAGGAAGTCGTGCCAATGGGCTGTTTCTAGCATATTTTGTGGAAGATGGAGGAACGTAAAGTAAAGGTGTGTGTCGTGTACGACGTTTAGGCGTACGATACTTAATACTCTCAACAAGATCAATACAGTCTATCTGTCCGTTAACAATGTCATACAGGAGACTCATATCTAGCAGATTGCGACGGTCCTTGAGATTAAGAATATTATAATTTTGACACGCATCTTGATACGAGTCAAAAGGCTTACGGAAGCGATAGTTCAGATGTTTAATGAACTTTTTTTGGATTTTTTCTAGACGATTTATATAAATAATATATTGAGGCGACCATACTGCACTAGCATATTCAAGTACACTACGGACATAAGCAAAATAAACTGACTTGAAAGTGAATAAGTTATTAAATGGTTTGCATGAGCGTAAGACAAAGCCTAAGTTTTTAAAAGCCTTATTAGTTACAGAGCCAATGTGATTAGAAAACAACATTTTTTCGTCTAGTTGCACACCTAAATCACGAATTTCAGACGATTTATTAATTAACAAACCATCAAATGAATATGGATATATAATAGGTTTTAACTTGCGTGTAAAATGCACGCACTGACATTTTTTTATATTAATGTTTATTTTATTGAGTTTATAAAAGTTAGTTAAATTATCTAAATCTTTGTGGACTTCAATGCAGTCATTATAGCCTCTAATTGAACAGAATATTTTCATGTCATCTGCGTACATTAAGTGCTTAGAAAATTTTATATATTTTGGTATATCGTATATATATACATTATAAAACAAGGGGCCTAAATGAGAGCCTTGGGGCACACCGCTGGGTACAGTGATGAAGTCCGATCTGTAACCACCTACAACAACTGCCTGGGATCGATTTTTTAAATATGATTCTATCCATCTGAGTAAATTTCCTCTAATACCAAGAGCGTGTAGCTTGCTGAGCAGGATGACGTGATCCACACGATCGAAAGCTTTTTCAAAATCTGTGTAGATCACATCAACCTGACCGCCATGATCCATATTTTTTAATACGTAGCCGGTAAAACATGTTAAGTTTGTAATTGTTGAGCGGTTCTTTATAAAGCCATGTTGACTGTCAGGAATGCCTTTAACAATCAATGGATAAATAGCATCATATACTAGTTTTTCAAAGAGTTTACCTATAGTGGAAAGTATTGTAATGCCACGATAATTTTCAACTTTAGTTTTAGAACCATTTTTATGTAATGGTAAAATATGACCTCTTTTCCAAATTGATGGAAATACACCACAACGGAGAGAACTTTCAAATATGATAGAAGTTGGTTGTAGTAATGACTCAATACAGTTTATCCAAAAAATCGGAGGTATTCCGTCACTACCAGGACTCTTTGCAACATCCAGTCTTTTAACAGCAGCTTCAATTTCGGTTGATGTAATGCATACATCAGCCAATGTATCAGAACTAACATCATCCGGTTGTAACACAGTACCTCCTAATGACGGTTCCGCAAAAACGCTACGAAAAAAAGTATTAAATGCATCGCATATTGCTTTACCACCACTAAAATAGTTCTGCCCATAGGTTACTTTGTTCGGATAATTGGACCCTCCACGCATAGATTTTACATACCGCCAAAATGCTTTCGGTGTTGATTTTATGGCCTGCTCAGTCTTATGTATGTATGAATTAAAACACTCATGCTGTATTTTCCGCTGTCTTTTGCGTAGAAGAGAAAATTCATCGTAGTCCAAAGGACTTTTATGTTTTTTTCCACCTAGAATGTGCTTTCATTTTTTCTTTGTTTATACGAATCAATTGCTTGCTATACCATATAGGATAGGTAACCTTCCCACAGTTAACATTGTAAGATGGCACGTGCCTATCTATACAATCATTCAAAATTTCGTGTAACTTATTTGCGGCTGTGTCCGGGTCGTCGCGCGGCAGTACAGTGTTCCAGTCATACTCATTAAAAAACCTGTTAATGGTTGCGTAATTAGCTTTTCCGAAATTACGTTTGGGTGCAAAATTTTCAGTTAGTTGGGGGATATTTATATCTAGAAGTTCCAGCTGTAACGCAGGGTGAGATCGGTCATTTGGCACCAGGATGTCTGTACAAGTATTTACTATAACAGGTAAGGTTGAGAAAATCAGGTCTAGGGTGTTACCATAGTAATTTTTAAACATATTATATTGAGTAAACCCTAGTAAACTTAAGCTTTCGACTAAATTTATCGCGGCATCCTTTACATTGCTACAACCTAAACTAACATAATTCGGGGAGTTGTTATTCCATGAGATACATGGCAGGTTAAAATCACCAACTAACAAAAACTGGTCATCGCATGAAGCAGACACATCAGAGGTAATAGCATCCGCAACTGCTTTTGTATCCACTTGTAAACGAAGTGGGTCAGGAGGGATGTATACCACACTAATATGCAAGCGATGCCGGCCAGAATTAACCCTACCTATGGGCAAACTAATTGTGAGCATCTCGGTACACACTTGTATATCTATCTCACTCCGACCAGCGCTCAGTTCATGTCGGGCCAAAATTAGTACCCCCCCACCCGTCTTTTTTCTAGTAGCCACTAAATCGCGATCCTTACGGAAGACTTGGTATCTACCATCACATAATTCAGCATCAAAAATGCCATCACACAACCATGTTTCGGTAATTATAATAATGTCAAAGTCGTTACGTAATATGGCTTGTTTAAGTATATTACACTTTGTTCTGAGCCCACGGGCATTCTGATAAAAAATATTTAAAGTTTGTAAAGCCATTCTTAAAGTGGTTAATAATTGCATAGTTTAGCTATGCCGTCGCGAATGTCCCTATAATTTAAATTATACATATTAATAAAACAATATAAAAAAGACATTCGCCTATAGCGTATCAAAAACCAAATGTTTAAAATCATAGTACGATCAGCACTATACTTACCTTCGAGCGAAGGTAGAATGTAATTTATTCTATCAGAATCCCCACGGCTGCAATAAAAATACGATAAGACAAGCTGTTAGTGCCTGAGCTTAGTGGATGTTAAAATAATAAAGTTGTTACCGAAAATAATTACGTGTTTATTGTTTGTTCACAAAATGTTCTTAAAATACTATAATAATGTATGTTAATGAGTGCGTTCGCTTATGCATCGAAATCTACACTAATTTATATTTGCACCGCGGCTAATGACCTAAATTAGGCCAGGCGCCGCCGTGACGGTGTTAAGTATTGCAAAATAATTAATAAGCAAAATATAAATGTTCGGTTATGCACCGAACATATTCCCGGGGCGGGAAAATTGAGGAAACTTAATACAAAAGATAAAGGGTTAGTTAAGCTGATGAAACTAATTGATAAAACAAAAATATTTTCTTATATCTAATGTTAGAACAATGATAAATTAAAAAAAAAAAAAAAGATAAAACTGTTCTTATTAATATTTCATGGCATTCTAATAGTTTTTCGAGTCAATCTTCACTAAACACTAATTTCTTCGGCACGTAGCCTGGCTTTAACACTTTTAGTTCTGTTTCACTATTATATTTACGCACTCGCGCACCTTCACCCGTCTCACAAATATCACTCACTTGACACATGCTGACGGAGCGGGAGGCGCGGGCGGCGGGCTGGACAGCAGTCTCCGGCTCCGTGGCCGCCGCCGGCGCCTCCGGAGTACCCGTTGATGATGAAGTCACCGCTGTTACCTCTTTCTTGTTGTTTCGCACTCGCCGGCATATTACCACGATACCAATCAATACAATTACTCCTATTATTGAATAAATAAGGGTATAATGATGAATATCATTATATGACATATCGCTTGTCTCTATTGAGAATTCAGTTTCCTTCATAGTTCTGATCTTCTGTTCGATCTCTCTCGATAATTTATCATCAGTGTTTATGTTTTCTGAAGTATATTGCTCCAAACTAATATTGATTATGTGGTTAATGGGCGCAATGAAACTTGTTTCAAAATTATCCTTTATGTTAATTTCGCTTGTTTGGCTTTGATGCGTATAAACAGTAAAATTATCTGTTTTTATTATGCAATTACTTTCCGCGTTTATTAGACTCGGGCTAGACAGCTGGTAGGCAGTAATCAGATCCTTACATATTATTCGTAATTGACACCGAGCACAACACATGTACAAGTAGGTATTCACTTTCGATAAACTATACCAATTGTTTTGGCATGCGGCTCTGTTTACATCGCATTCATTAATTTTCACTTTGTTTTTCATGCAGAGATCCTTATCATTTTTCATTTTGAAAACGGGGCTTTGAAGGCTGCAGATGATGGTTAGGCTGTCCCTTGGTATACAGTTTGTAAAATCTTCCTCTGACACTGGGATAAATGAATCCTTTTGCAAGTTAATGGCTATTAAATTTGATATAGGGCGGATGCTTATTGTATTGTTTTCCATTTTTCGTGGAATCGGTATAACTTGGTAAAGGTCAAATGCGTCTCTACTGATCAGTGGAATTTTAACTTCAAATAAAAAGTAGTCTGTGGTCATTCTTGCTTTTACTCTCAACAATTTGTATAATTCTCCCATTTCGGAATGTATGTTATGAATGGGTAGAGTGACATCGGTAGCTAATAATCCGGAGATCATGTTGAGTTCCTTTGTTAACTGGTCTGGTGTTAATAGATGTAGGTTGAAGTGTCCTTGATACAAGTCTGTTGCGGTATCTAACAGCGTATCTTGAATATTTTTTAGCGTTTGTAACATGCTCTGTGCAGTTATGGCTGATAAAGCAAAGTTTATAGACTGTTCCTGTTTCGTTGTTTGTCTACTTAAATCAATTACTTCTTTTTCGATCTTGTTAAATTGTTTATTGATAATTTTGTGATGTTTTGATATTATGTCTTCCGTCCTTTTTACTAAGTTGTATTGCGATTCTACGAGCGATGTTTGATTTTTCCATAATTTATATAGATGTACTTGATTTTGTTTTATTTTGTTTATGTCCTTAGTGTATTGTTCGGCGAATCGTTCGTCTAATACACCGAACAGACTGTTCGCCAGATACCCGACACCGTCGATAAGGCCCCGACGCTGTCTGGCGTGCCCGTGGAAAAGCTGACTTAACAACAGCTGGTTATAGTACTTTACTTCCGAGTACTGGTGATTCAAATGATTCATAATAATATTGCATTGCTCGTTCCCATTACCTGGCGTACAAGAGTTTTCTAAATATTGATATATTTTTTCAAATGCCGTGTTTCCTTCCCAATAGGGTGACATGTCATAGTACACCACTAGTGTCCAATGATCTCTGCTCAGTTGTAATTTTGTTTTATGGTCGAAATATAACGTTTGATTTTGTTGAAGTTCTGTGATAGTAGTTACACCAAGTATGTTTGTAAATAATGTTAGAAAATAAATGAGCGTCATAAATATTGTCGATAATGTTGCTTTCTTGTTACGTGTCGTTCGTGTATATTTTTGTTGCTGACCAGGTTGTTCTTTTTCGCTAGTTGACTCCAAATCAATTCTGTTTGTAACAGGAAGTAAAGATAATTTAACTACGGGCCTCTTTATTGGACCATTTTGTGTTTGAAGAGTCACAACTCGCACGTAACCATCTGATCCCGGGTGGGTTTCGATGACTCTCCCGATGGCCCATTTTCCTGCTGGTAAATTGTTTTCATGTATTATAACAACATCATGGATTTTAATGTTTTGTTGAGGGCTCATCCATTTTCTTCGCGCCTGTAATTGTGTCAAATATTCAGACTTCCATTTATTCCATATTTCTTGAAATAATTTGTTTGTTAAGTACCACCTGCTCCTTGCGTCCTCGGCTGTGTTAATAATGGTACCTCCTGGTCTTCCTGTTAAGAAATGCGCTGGCGTTAGCACTTCTAAGTTTTCTGTATCCTCAGTTAGGGCGCACAGAGGCCTAGAGTTGAGGCAAGCTTCTATTTGGGATAGAATGGTAGACCACTCTTCAAAAGTAAGCTTTTGTTCTCCCACGACGCGTTTCAAATGATGTTTAAGGCTTCGTACGGCACGTTCCCACAAACCGCCCGCACTTGGCCATGACGGCGCGTTAAAGTGCCATTCGATTCCCATTTCTGCTATTTCTGATAAAAAGCTGTTTTGAAAAGATTTCATAATTTGTTGGTACTCTTGCTTTAAAATGTTATTGGCTCCTTGGAAATTGGTGCCGTTATCGCTGTAAATATGGGCCGGAGTTCCACGCCTGGCAGCCATTCTCCGCAGGGCAGCAATAAACGCCGAACTGGTGAGGTCAGATACGATTTCCAAATGCACAGCTTTTGTGACCATGCAGATGAAAACAGCAACATAACCTTTGGTCGTCTTCGCACCGCGGCCCTTGTTGAGTTTGACATCCATGAAACCAGTATAATCTACTCCGGTGTGGTAGAATGGTGGGGCTGGGTTGACTCTTGCTTCAGGAAGGTCACCCATGAGTTGATGTTGATTCAGCGGATGGTTTCTTTTGCAAATGACGCAATCTTTTAAATGTTTCTTGATAACTCGGAGTCCGCCGGTTATCCAATAATTTTTCCTGAGATGTGCTAAAGTGAGTGATGGGCCACCGTGAAAAGTTTGTTGATGAGCTTGAATAATAAGTAAGCTGGCAATACGACTATTGGCTGGGATGATAATAGGATGTTTTGTACTCAAACTCAGATCTCCGTGTCTTATACGACCACCGACTCGTAAGATATTGTCAGAATCTATAAATGGATTTAAGTTTAAAAGATATGATTTAGATTTCACAACTTTGTGCTTACATAGATGGTCAATATCCTCAGTGAACTCATTTATTTGCACGTATTTAATAATTGTCAATTTAGCTTTTTTCAACTCTTGCAATGTGATATAGTGTGGTAACTGCTTACGCTGCGGGTTCAATGCTCGCTGTATCCACGCAGTTATGCGAATGATTTTTGTTATATTACTGTATTTAATTAACATATTATTAATTACGTTATCGCAATTTTTCGTTTGAACGATGTTTGACTGCTTTATATTTTTTGATCTGGTTTCTAAATTTGTATCATATTTTAGCAGCTCTGATTGTTGCTTATCGTGCTCAGGGAGCCAGGACGGACCCTCCCACCATAAGGAATGTTCTTTTAACTGATTAGGATAGAGTCCCCTGCTCGCCGCATCTGCTGGGTTTTCATTAGATTTGACATAACGCCAACAGTGAATAGGTATAATTTTGACGATTTTTTCAACTCTATTCGAGACGAAAGGCTGCCATCGGCTCGGTTCCCCTTGTATCCAACCCAGAACTGCCATGGAGTCTGTCCAGCAATAGAGTTCGATATGATGTTGATTTAATGCTAATATAATTTTGTCCGTTAATTTTGATAACAATGAAGCTCCGCTAAGTTCTAATCTTGGTAGAGACATTGCTTTTTTGTGCGGCACGAGCTTGCTTTTGGCCGCTACTAGAATGGATTTTTGATTATTGTTTACTCTCGCGTATACAACACAAGCATAAGCTTTCTCTGACGCGTCACAAAAGCCATGTAGTTGAATGACGTCAGTGCCGCTGCATGATAACCATCTAGGTATTTCAAAACTACTTATCAAATGTATGTCATTTTTTAATTTTGACCATTCCTTGTAAATGACGTCAGGAACGACATCATCCCATTTTAAATTCATTTTCCATAAGGTTTGAAAAAGTAGTTTATGTTTTGTTGATAATGGAGCTAGCCAACCCAGAGGATCAAATAACTTTGAAATGTCGGACAATAAACTCCGTTTTGTAGGTTTAATGTTATGTTTTGTAACTTGATAATTAAATGTAAATTTGTCAGTGGATGAGTTCCAGCATAATCCCAATGTTTTCGAGTTATCGTCCGTTTTGAAAGTAAATATTGTGTTTTCATTTCTGTTAACATCTTTTTTCAAATTTAGTAATAATTCGCTGTTATTTGATGACCACTTCCTCAAGTTCATTCCTGCCCTTTTCAATAACAGAGTAAGGTCTGCTATAAGCTTTTGACCTTCAGATATAGAATATGACCCATGGACAAGGTCATCGACGTAAAATGATGACTCCAGCACCTTTGACGCAGCGGGAAAATGTTCTTGTTCGTCGGCAGCTAACTTTCGTAATGTCATCATTGCTAAGTATGGAGCTGCCCTTGTTCCATAAGTTACGGTTGTTAGTTTATAAGATTTTAGTGGCTGTTCAGGTTTTTCGCGCCATATTATTTTTTGTAAGCTCTGATCCTGTTCATTTACTAGTATTTGCCTATACATTTTTTCTATATCAGCTGTAAATACGTACTGATATTGTCTCCACTTTAAGAGTAATGTTTGTAAATCTTGTTGGAGATTAGGGCCCGCGTACATTAAGTCGTTTAGACTGTAGCCACTGTTTGTTGAAGCGGAGGCATTAAACACTACCCTGTATTTTGTTGTGCTTGACTCGACGCGACTGACTCCATGGTGCGGCAAATAACACTCTATGCTGGAAACCAAATCGTTGTCAAGTTTCATATGTTTCAATGTTTCATATTCGCCCATGAATTCCTTATAGTCCTTTGCTAGTTGTTTCTGTTTATTAAATCTTTTTTCCAAGTTGAGGAATTGAGCAATAGCCATTTGTTTTGAAGAGCCCAATTTTTTCTGAATTTCCGATTTTAGGGGTAGCCGGACCTCATACCGACCATCCTCTTTTCTTACTGTTGTGGTGTAAAAAAAATTTATGCATTCCTGCTCTTCACTAGAAAGACAGCCGGCCTCTGTTATTTCTTCAATTTCCCAAAATCGTTCAATGTTTTCTATGTTGTTCGTGATGACGTTGCAATGATAATGTGTCTTTGCATGACCGCATAGTAACCAACCCAACTGTGTCTGTTGAGCAATGGGTACTGTTTCGTCTTCTACCTTAATTATGCCGCTCAAAATGATTTTTGAGTACACATCAGCACCTAGTAATAAGTCTACAGGACGACTGTTATAGAAGTCAGGATCAGCTAAATTTATGTTTGATATGAAATTCCAAGACGGTTTTTTGAATGTTTTGTTCGGTAGATTTTTTATTAAACTGTTCATAATGAGTACCTCTGCATGGAACGTGTATTCATTGTATAACGAAGTACATTCGATGTTTATAACGCCCTTACATGAGTTTTCCCTTTGACCTACTCCAAAAATAGTCCCATTGCATTTTTGTCTTTTTAAACCTAAACGCTGTGCTGCATTTTCGCTGATCAATGAGATTTGGGAACCTTGATCAATTAAAGCTCGCATTTGAAGGGGAGTTCCGTCCGCAGCTTTTACTTCAAGAATAGCTGTTGCCAATAAAATCTCCGAATAGTGATTTTGAGACACGTGTGAACTAGGTTCATTTGCCTTTTTTGAAGTCGATGACCTGGGTGTCACCGTGGGCATTGCTTGATTGTATGCGTCATGCAACAAAGTATTATGCTGAGCAGTGCATTTACGGCATGTTCTAGTTGATATGCACATATTACCATTGTGACTAAAAAGACAATTAGCACAAAGTTTCAAATTATTTACTGTTCTAAGTTTCTGGTCATTTGACATTTCTAAAAAGCTCTTGCAATTATAAATGCCATGATCTTGATTACATAACGGGCATTTGATAAAGGATGAAACATGTAGAGATTTCACCAACGGTTTTGTGTTTTTATGTTGAAAATTGCTTACGTTAGGTGATTTATTAGAGTGCAGTCCTTTTGAAACTAAAGCTTGATGATATCTCTGATTTTGAAAAAATGGCTTTTGGCGGACGGAGTGCGTCTCCTTTTCTACATTATTCGATCTCTGTTGATTAGTTTCTTGTTTGCGCCGCGATGATTCTAATGCAGTAAATTTTCCTTCGAGAAAATCTAAAAACTCTTGTAACACTGGTAGCTCTCTTGGGTTTTTCAAGGATTCAATGTAATCGGCATGAGTTTCCGAATCTAATTTTTGTGATAGTAAATGAACCAAAATCGGATCCCATGTTGTAATGTCGACCTCCAGGTTTTTTATTGCATTGAAGGTTTCTATTGCGACGTCGTGAATTTTCTTTATTTGACTCATTGATTGTAGTTGCATGTTAGGGAGCCCTAAAAGGGTGTTCATATAAGATGTAAAAATAAGTTTTTTATTGTTATAGCGATTGCTTAAAATATTCCAACTCGCAATGTAGTTCTCGGAACTAATGGTGAGATGTTGAATGAGCCTTTCTGCCTCACCACGCACCTTGCTTTTTAAGAACTGCATTTTCTGAGCACTTGACAAACACGGGTTGTTGTGGATAGCTTCTGTAAACAAGTCCTTAAAAGATACCCACTGGTTATAATGACCAGTAAAAACGGGAATATCTAATTGAGGAGTAGATTTCTCGCGATGTGCCATTGACCACATTTTTGTATTAATCGACTTTTTCAAATTGTTAAATAATTTTTCATAATAATCAAATTTTTTCTCATATGTTATATTTTCGTCGCCCGCTTCATAAACTATTTCCCAGTGTAGACTGTCTACCAAGGACCAACGAGTTTGTAAAGACCTTAACGCGTCTTCAAACTCCCACTTTTCTGTAATAGACTCAACATCAATGAGCCCTACAGTTCTTTGAAATGCTTTTAAGTTCGCTTCTTGTTTTCTTAGCATGTTGCTTATGTTACTGTTCGGAACCGGCGTAGTTCTCGACGAGGTTCCAATAGGATCAGGCGTGTATTTCTCTCTTATGCCTACTGGTGTTGAGCATCTAATGTCAACCTTAGGTTCTATGTTAAGGGTACTTGTTCTTGGTTTCGAAGAAAAGCTTTCAATGTATGCTTTAGCGTCAAAATAATATTTCTTTGTTTGTTCATAATCATTTTCGGTGAAATACGAATAAGCTGATTTATCAGTAATTTCGTCTAATTTAGAATGATTTGCCTGAAAATCTGCCCAATATTGGTAAAGAGTTTCCAACCGCCTTTTGATATTGGTAGGGGTCTTCCGCTCTGATGAATCTTTCTTAAAGTTGGTAAGTAATTTTTCCATCGCACCCATGATCTCACCTTGAGTTTCGATGATGTTGACATAGTCTTCCATGATGAAAAGAGTAAAATTAAAACGACCTTACTTGAATGATGATAAAGCTGGAATCACCTGGCCACCACGCCAAGTTTCCTTGCTGATAGGGCTACGAATCCTTTCGTAACCGGCACGTCAGTAACTACAGTGTTACTGGTGTTGCTTGATAGTCCACTAAATTCACACACCACTGTATTCCAATGTTCACTGTTCTTTCACCTCAAAAATCACGATATTACGCGCGCGAGGTATAGCTCGAAGGACCATATGTTAGTGCCTGAGCTTAGTGGATGTTAAAATAATAAAGTTGTTACCGAAAATAATTACGTGTTTATTGTTTGTTCACAAAATGTTCTTAAAATACTATAATAATGTATGTTAATGAGTGCGTTCGCTTATGCATCGAAATCTACACTAATTTATATTTGCACCGCGGCTAATGACCTAAATTAGGCCAGGCGCCGCCGTGACGGTGTTAAGTATTGCAAAATAATTAATAAGCAAAATATAAATGTTCGGTTATGCACCGAACACAAGCACTGCTATAACCCGAGACATTAACATTACGCAAAGATGCAAGTTACCAATAACAGCACGCGACCGATTTAACATTTGGATAATAGGCACAAAATTAACGTTCAAGGTATTTAGCAAAACGTTATTTATATAGGCAGAATAACACATAAGTGATGAACTACCATTGTGCACCAGAACGTATTTTAAAAATATAAACATATTCATATATATATAATTAATAAAATAAATGTAGGCATGTGATATTAGTATTTCAATTAAAATGAATGCAGAAATAACATTTTGGATACATATTATGTAACGTGTATGGTATAATTTGTTAGTCATATTTGTATAAGAAGGAATAAGTTTCGACATCAAAATAGGGTACACTAACATTTCACGCGTACGCATTGATACGGTAATCGATGAATAAAAATATAACAGCAACTTTTCTAAACACTCAACAGTGGCCATAGACATAAAAACGTATCTAGAACAAACAAGGCCATAACCTGAGCATTGAACGTAACATCGAATATGATAAACTTCTAACTTAATAAATATTTTCCGCATATAAATCGGTGAAAATATTAGCAAAAACAGTTTCTTAACTAAACATGGATCTGTAGCTCTGAATATCTTTAAGAAATATACGATAGGACAAATATTCACGCAAAAAACGCACATAAATCGACATATGACAACAACAAACAACAGTAAGAGTGAACTTCTTTTTACACTATTTTCATAAAATCTTCTTCCTTTAGTATCACCAAAGCCGGGGAGACTTCGTTTTTCCTCGTAAAAATCTTTCCGTTTTTTACCCATACATATTGGTACAACTTAAGTTTAGCAATTTCTTTGGTCTTCTTTAGAAGCTGTTTATTGAAAAATGTCAATTGCTCGTTAACATAAATATTTTTGCCTTCTCCAACAAATTGTAACATAGTCGTGTTCAGCTTAGCTTTCCTTGCCTGGGATAAGATATTATCCCTAATGAGAAGGGTCTTAAATTTAGCAACTATAACTCGTGGACGTCCTTGTATCTTCATTCTTGGTGTAATTCTATGCACGTGTACAATATCCTCCATAGATAGATCAATACCAGCAATTTTGGCTAATTCCACAATTACGTTCATCAAATTCTCACCCTTTAATTCTGGTATTCCTAAAATCTCCAAATTCATTAATCTTTCCCGCTGCTCTGATGCATTAATATCTGCTCTTAGTGTATTATTTTCGCATTTTATGACCTTCAACTCACTTTCTAGTGAGTCAATTTTCTTTATATAGTCGGTAAAGCAGTCTATCTTCTGCATAGTCTCATCCTGCTGATCAGAAATAAATTGCATAGACGTCTGCAGCACGGATACCTCACCCTCCAAAGTTTTCTGCTTATCTCCCATATCTTTTAAAGTTACCTTAAATGTGTGGAAATCATGAATAATTGATCTAATTTCAGTTTTCATCTCGTTAGTGGATTCAGTCAACATTGTGAGATCCTTTTTAATAATGTTGTTGACATTGCTATTGACCTCAGAAAAAATCCTCTCTAAGTCGGCTTTCCACTCATTAAGTGTGGTCATTATATTATTAGTAAATGCTTTAAAAGAATCCTGAAATTCTTGATCATGTGAGCGCTTGCGCAGCGTATATTTGCCAGTCGAAGAAGAAAGATCCGGATTCGAGCCGTAGCAACCGTCAGGGGAGCGCAGCATTCTTTCTTTTCCGAAGTGCCACTTCTAGACAAGCGAAATTCTATGCACTTAGATAACAGGAACAGTGCTCGCACGCCGCAAAGAGAGACAGAGATAACGATCGCTCGCAGCTTGTCCCTTGTTGGCAAAGTGAGGTGAGGCCTACCTCAGCCCGCACAGTCCGTCCGCGGCAATTATCAGCCGGTATTTATGAACAATAAAAAAAAACTGCAAACACTCAACTATTACTTCAATACAAAGGCAATATGGTAGATATTTCTATGCACGTTGCTATATAAATTAGGAGTAACACTGCTACGCGTCCACTCGCTAACACTCTCGTAATCGAACCTTATAAAACCTTATAAAATTTTATATTAGGTCGAGCAAAAAGTTTTTATGCAGTTTTGAACCTGGCACATTCACAATTTCATTCAATAGTCTTTTTTTGAATTTCGAACACAGAATTTAAAGAAACAAAAGACAATTTGGAGCCTGTTTGTTGATATCAAACAATCGAATACTAAGAAAACTTGGTTTTATTGGTTTACATGGATTTAATTCTTGAAAAAGTGATTGATATCTTTGGTTTTGCAACAAACATTACTTATTCTTAACATCAAGGTGAGGTTCTATCAATAATCTATGGATATTCACCTGAAGTCGCCGCCCAAGCTGTGGCACTTATTCAGGCCGGACACAGCCAAAGAAACGTGAGCGCTCAACTTAATTTAAGTCGATCTGCGGTCCGAAATGTTTATCGGAGGTACCTAGAGACTGGCGGCTTTGTTCGTCGCCAAGGAAGGCCACGATCTCGGGTCACAACTGAAAGGCAGGATCGATTTATCGTGACGACCAGCTTGAGAAATCGTCACCTTACCTCCATTGAGATACAAAAACAAATTTGCGACTTCCACGGAGTATCTGTGAGCGCTCGAACTGCTCGGAGAAGGTTAAAAGAACGCGATATGGTACCACACAAGCCAGCTAATGAGCCCAAACTAACGCGAGCCCACCGAACAGCGCGCCTTCATTTCGCACGCAGTCATTTAAATTGGACACAGCAAGATTGGAGCCGTGTACTCTTTTCTAATGAGTCTAAAATTGTGTTACATGGCGATGATGGAAGGGAGAGCGTTTCGCACAATGCTGCTTTGAAGAGAGGTTGCTTATGGCGGTGGCTCATGGACTGTCTGGGGCGGTATATCCGCGCGCGGCAAAACTCAACTTGAGGTTGTTACAGGACCACGGCTGCCAACATTAAATGCTGAAAGGTACATCGTGGACTATGTGGGCCCAAATTTCCTTTTTATGCATGATAATGCAAGAGCCCATGCGGCCGGCATCGTCAGGGAATATCTTCGGGATGTGAACATCACAGTTATGGACTGGCCAGCCAGAAGCCCAGACATGAACCCCATTGGGCACATGTGGGACGAGCTAAAAAGGCGTGTTAGGGCTCGTCAGCCAGTTGCCCAGACGATGCAGGAGTTGAAA
The DNA here is from genome assembly GCA_902850365.2 of Chilo suppressalis. Classification (NCBI taxonomy): domain Eukaryota; kingdom Metazoa; phylum Arthropoda; class Insecta; order Lepidoptera; family Crambidae; genus Chilo; species Chilo suppressalis. Next base: position 10,154,446 of record OU963899.1, on the reverse strand, counting down.
ACTGCCATAGAAGAGGAATGGGAGATGATCCCTCAAAATTTCATAGAGCGGTTGATAAACTCTATGCCTAATCGTATGAGAGCTGTGGTAGATGCCCATGGAGGCAACACGCGTTATTTAATTAAACCTTTATTTGATAAAAGATGTTATTTATTCAAAAATCAATTGCCTTGAACAAGGCGCATATCCGACTTGTTAGGCGTAGCTCCATGTCGTATGGTATTCTGAATTCAAATCAAAACAATACGATCGAAAAAGATGGTAAAATGAATCAGGTTTAAAACTGCATCAACAGTTTTCAACCTGTCGGTAGAGGCCATCGAAACCTAAACTCTAAGGTGGGCCAATAGATGTGTCCAGAAGTGTATATAATACCAACAACAACATACAACATACTGATGTAGAAACTTATTACAACACAATGTGAGTTGCATCTCTGGTTTAGTCTAATTAGGTTTTAGTGATTTATCTGTAGGTCTCTTTCTATTGGCACATCAAAACCATTTGAACAGTTTTCATTTCGAGTCATAAGTCAACTGTACAAAACTAAACCAGAAGCTGGATGTAGGCACGAATAACTTCGTTAATATCACTTCCCTGGTTCCCAGTATTGTTACAGTTTCTCGAAACAGGAAACGGTTCAATGTTCATTTGTTTCACTCGAGTGTCCCTCGTCATTACCCGCCGCGAAGTAAACTACGGCCATATTAAATTACACCAGCACTAGAGACAAATTGCGGAACTTCTAAACAAAGAACTTTTAAAAGATTAAAGATCGCTCTATCCTAGTGGAGGCAAGAGTTTTAATTGATGAACGTTTAATAATGCGTTGCTGTGCTTACGTAAAGTTCATTAAAAATTATCCTATTTGTAAATACTGAGTATGTGGGTTTTAAGGCAAATATTTTGTAGGAACTCGCATGATAAGGGAGGAAATTTAAATGAACAGGTTAAACAATTACACAAACTTAATTAGGTACATACCTACTTAATGTTTTGTTTCTGGTCTTCTGGATAATGAATAGAAAAAAAAAATTAAATGGTGCAATGGTAAGGCACATGATTGCGAGTAAAGCTTGAAACTAGACAAGAGTTGGCGAGCAGCGGGAATCGAGTGTGTAGTTCCGATAGTATCGCTGGGCTATAAGCGAGTGTGCGAGTACAACGGCATACACTCGCTTGCGGTGACAGTCCTGTGCAAAACTGCTTGAATAAAAAAAAATCCAACACACACCAATTAGCCTAGCCCCAAAGTAAGCACTGTAAGGCTTGTGTTATGGGATACTAGGGTAACGGATATAGTACATATATATCACACAAACATCTGCCCCCACCGGGAATCGAACCCGGGACCTCTCGAGTCGGCGACACCATGAAACCCGGGGAACAAACCACTCAGCCCCGGAGGTGAATGGATATCTATTGAAAGTTCCTTGAGAATAGCCGATAGTTAGTCGTTTCCTCGCCGGCGATGGGACTTCCTAAGTAGCATAAATGTCAAGAAGTCAGACTTTGCTACGGGGCTGCAAAACAACGTTAGAAAATATAGGACTCAGCGGGTATTCCACTCGGAATGGGGAAATATCAGATTGCTACTGAATAAAATAATATTCTGTAATATCATATTTGTGAAAGTCTTCGAGAAGAAAAATGTAAAAATGACTTTTTTCTTAAAAGTTAATGGCGTTGGCATATTAATAAATAAAGGCGGCGTTATACACAGTCGGTGTGCGAAGTCTATGAACAGTGCGTTGGAGCACAACGTGCCGGTGAGTGATATAGGACGGAGGCTTTTTGTCCTTTTCTAACCGTGTAATTAATAAATTATAAAAATAAATTTTATGCATTAGAGCAAAAATTTAGGGCTACAATACGGCATTAGCCTCACAAAAGTGATCCGCACAAATTGTGGCCCAAGACCACAATCGCTTTAGTCACAACTTGACATGCAAACGACGTACATGTGAACGCCAAAAAGAAATATTACTAATATTTTGTGTTTATATGATAAAACAATGCCTAAGTGTGTTTTTAAAAAGTGCTCAAATTGCTCAAGAACTAAAAATAAAACCCACGGCATCACTTTCCATTCGTAAGTACTATAAAATATATTTTTTCATAAAAATTGCCGTTTGTTTTGAATCTTATTCGGTAGTGACGTCGAGTACTGGTCGCGTGATTGGTCGGTAGTGCAGTGACGCAGATCTCGCCGTCTCGTTCGCGCTGCCGTTGAAACTTAACGTGCTGTTTCGTTCGGGTCGGTAATGCAGTGACGCGGATCTCGCCGTCCCGTTCGCGCTGACGTTGAAACTTAAATTGCTGTTTCGTTCGTTCGATTGTATCTTTACAAACAGGTGAATGTGTGAGTGTTGCATATGTAGTAAAGTGGGATCAGTTTTTGTTTGATGCAAGTATGAGCGTACCGTATCTACCCTTTTTGTTTTAATCTAAGGTTATAATGTGCATTATTTTCATAATGTGCATAATTTGATGTTTTCAGTAAAATCGATAATTATACTCAAAAATTGGTTTCTATGAAAAGTGTCCTATACGTAAAAGTAAATCTAATCTCAAAAATATTTAATTCTATAAATTATTTAAGAACAAAGTTTGAAAACTTAATATACTCTATTGTTATGCACTTCAAGAGTTTATGCCAAGACCCAAATTCATTTTGGCAACTGTCGTCTGTAATAATTTAATTCTTAACTTTTCACCAACTTCAAAACTTAACAAAACCGTAGGTATTGAGGGTTCCCTCTCTTGAATTTATTAATTTTCCAAACATTATGTAATTTGGACTTCCTGTCTTTATTAATTAACTCGCGATAATGTTGGTTTTGTAATTATGAACGATAATTCTGCAAAATTCGAAGCAAATAATATAAAGTTTTATAGGTAAATCACCCGTTCCAAGTTCCAAATTATCACGTGCAGATCCTTAGCGGATCCGATACGGATCCGCGAGTGACAATTTTACAGAATATCATCGCAACAGTGCTCTTCGCGTTCACGCGCGGGTTCGTACCAGATCCGCTATGGACGTTACCCCTGTAAGTATTTCGACATTAAAGAGTTTTTTGATTTTTTAAATTTACCTTTTTGTATTTGAAGTCTGTTAAATCGCAAGTTGCTAATGTTTAAACACTGTACAGGTAATAGGTAAATAGTGAATTATATAGTTGGCACATTCTATGGCTTCCAGACCTGCTCTGCTTATTATACTTTTTTAAAACTCCATCTGAGCAAATCTGAATTCTAATTACACTGCGATCCAGACACACACCACCTCTGAATATAAATGTACCTAACCAGATGCGTGCGACAAGTTCATATTAAAATAATAAACGTGATCCAGTCCATTATAGGGAAAAGTCTGTTTGTTAACGTTTGCCAACACTAGATCAAATCTCCGAGATATTAGAATCCCGGGCTCCATTAAAGACTGGCGACCTGTAAAAAGTGGAATGGTCGCTACACGGGTGCCATTAGGGGTAATTTATATACATCAGTATGGCATGATCCTTCTGAGAGTTTCTACTTTTAGGGTTCCATACCTCATGCGCGGACAGTCGGCAACGATTGCCGCGACCACACTCGCACTCCCGGCGTGCATTAGGGGGACTGCGGTCCTCAGAATGTACGCCGGGTGACTGGTGCAGGAGTATTGTCTGGTTTTTAGGGGCCCTGTTCAGGGCGTTAGGTAGGGCCTTGCTCGTTTCACCCGGCCAAAGGGCTGGCTGAAATGAGCAGGGAGGAGTCCCACATACCTTTCTCTCGCTCCACCGGTGGTTGAAGCATGCGTAAGGTATTTCCCAGACAAAAAATAAAAATAAAAAAAGGTTCCATACCTCAAAACGAAAAAACGGAACCCTTGTAGTATCACCTTGTTGTTCCTATCTTCTGTCCGTCCGTATGACGGTCTGTCAAGACCCTTTATATCAAAAACGCGTAGAGGTATGAGTTGAAATTTAAAGTAATTACTCAGGTCTACGGTCCCTGGAGGTTCGGAGAAAATCAAACTTCTAAGTTAACGGAATAAAAGATACGCCCGTTTATGTTGCGTACCTAAAAATTTGTACGGAACCGTAGTGTCGGTTAGTGAGTCCGACTCGCACTTGTCCGGTTTTTTATTATTCCTATCTCACGCCGCCCGGGGAGGGTCGCTCCATCCCTGTTTATCTGCCGGGAGAGGTTACATTCGGTTAATAAATTACTTTTGATACAAAGCGTTTATGGGTAGTTCTTCGAAATGATTCATCTGGCAAAAATTCAATCTCACTTTAAGCTCTGAAGTACACGTTCATGTTCATACGAAAACAAGTATATTTCAATAAGGAACTCGTTTTTGCCAATTAGTTTTCAAGATATCGATGTTGAAATGTTCAGTGTCCAGATGAATCAGAATTTGTTACAGAATAATCAGAAATTACAGATTTTTATTCAATCAGATCTTTTTTCCGAAGCAAACAACGACCATCTCCATATTTCCGTAATATTGGAACACACATGTTTCTCGAAAATTGATGTTTGATAAGCGTACCCAAAAAGGTTTTGCAAAACGCACTGTAGTTTATTAGACCAGCCCTCCTAGCATGTGCATGGCGATATGATATATAACGCGTTTTTATCACGCTCAATTGTCAAATTACTATAGAATTTGACAGGTAAACGCGATAAAAAAGTGACACAATGTAAATTGTAGTGCTCATGCTACGGGAGCAGGGCTAACTCCTTTGAAAATCGTAAAAAGTGATAAATATTCAAAACAAGATGAAACCCATAACAAAAGAAAGATAATAAATTAAAAAAAGAGTAAAAACAAATTATGGCAAAACAAAAAGGTGGAAAAACGGCTTATAGCGATAAATAGAACAAAAACGGCGAATAGCAACCACAGCATCCAGCGGAAACTACAACTTTTATAAAAAAAAATCCAATGGCAAAATTAAAAGTACATAATCAAAAGATCTATAACTTTTATTTTTATACTTTTTCACATAACTAAAAAAATCTGCGAAAAATCGAAATTGAAAGAAAAGAAGAAAAGAAAATGCAAATGCACGCACTTAAATTTTCTGAGAAAATTTTCTATATTGGGTATTTTTTTGTGTTTTTTTTGAGGCTGATATTGAAGTATTTGCTGAAGGTGGTTCTGTTATTCTCGAAGGGACGTCAGTATTTTATAAGCAATTGTATACAAGACTATCTATATCCATGTTATGAATCCTCTATAAAAGATTCTAAAACCATGGGGCATTCTAAGTACCTTAAATTCATGAAAAGTTTCGGCCCTGTGGTAGTGAAATGCGTGAATACGATTTTTTTTAAATACATAATAATACGCATTGAGCAGTGAAAATTGTTGCTGTCCGATGAGTAAGTTTTTGGAAGGGATTTAAAAAGCGAAGGAGTGTTATTATGAAATTTACTATAACATTATAACACCCAAACGGGTGTATAACGTTTTTTTTTTATTATGACATTGGATGTTTTAATGTTGGCAATAAGCTTACTGTTTCAGAATCTTTAATAGAGGTTTTAAACATGGCTATAGATAAAGAAACATGCTGGCTTAGTGTAGTGCGTGTAATATAGGAAAAATGAGCAGGGTATCAATGCGTAATATTGTTAGAGCTCCACGGGATTGAGTGGGACAAAGTTAAGCTCGCAATGATAAATATATTATCCTTGTGGGTTTGACTATGTCCCGTTCAATACATATCACACTTAAGATCCCATGTCAATAATAGTTTATGTATCATAAAAGAAACAATTCACTCGTATACTCTGATCAGAGAAAGCTCAAGTCTTAGATAGTAATTATTAGTAATTCAAGTATAATAATGTGTCCTATAAGATAAAGTAACGTTAGTAAGGCCGTATTTGTAATGTAGGTTTTTATTTAATATAATAAGCATGTAGGTATTATGAAGGCATATAAACATTTCTCTTGAATCACTTTATCTATTGTTGAATAATGATTTAAGAGCAGCAATGTTTTGTAGGTAGGTACTAGGTACGTGTATAAAATTATTATTATAGTAAAAATATATTACCCCAAGGTCGATGAAGGCCATAGTTTACTTACAAAATCAGCTTATTTCGCAGTGTGAACCAAGTATAACGACCCAGCTTCTTGAGAAAATCAATAAGCCTTATGCATAATGTGAACGACTGAGAAAAGTTTTCAGAACTATTATCCTGTTTGTCAAAACATTTAAAAAATAAAATATATATTTTTTTACATTAAAGAGAAATGAGTAATGAATTTAACAGTTCAGATGTTATTCTTGTTTTAATTTTGATCTAATTCCAAAAAGCTACATAAAAATGGACCATTAAATAAATGTTTGAAATCCGTGGAAAAGGCATGCGTGACTCTCCTTTGTAAAATACAAGTTATTTTATAAAATATTTACAATTTAGACAAATATTAAACAAACAAACAATAATTAATTAAGGCGTTTTACGATATACCCTTTGGATCATTGAATAATCTTATTAATTAAGTCTATTATAGGGTGTCTCGAAATGCTTGGGTTTTAATTGCTCAAAACCTTTCGACTGGCTGTTTCTCTAATTATGGTAAAGATGACACGATTTTGTATTGACACCGTAACAATATCATATTTTGTAAATATTGTTATTATTCAACGCTGTGAAGTTCTTTCGCTAGATTTTATCCACAGCTAAAAACGCTCTTAACTGGCGACAGGGGTAAAATTACACAGAACAACACGGCCGACGCAAAATAAGGAAACTTCAAAAGAGTTGTATTATGCTTCCAATTTTTGACTTTTATATATACCGACTAAAAAACCTTTGAGGCCTTTATAAACGTTGCGAAGACAACGTTCTTAACAGGTTGTACGGGGGCAAACATGTTAAAGTTGCGAGGGGCGGGTTCCACTTGTTGAGCGCCATTTTTCGCATCTTCTCCGCAACCCCCCTGAAACCCCCTTTGGCACCTAATTTTGCAATCCCGGACTAGCGGACGATCGGTCTCGGTAGGCTGCTCTGTATTACCTTTATCAAATTGTTAGTCCCCACCGCTGTGACTCAGAGAGCATGTTTTTTTACGCCAGTATTTTTTCATTAATACTAATACTGTTACTCAGTGTTGCCAATGTTACAGAAAAATCGATGTATTCATCGTTTTTTTTTGATATACCGATCTACCAATACGCCTATCAATGGAGACCTTATCTGCGAATAAATCTTTAGGCCGGATTTATCATAACAACATATAGTATAATTCGTTCCACATTCCTTAGCAAATGTAAAAAGGATATTTTCTCATGTAAATTTACTGAAAACGAAAATCCGAAATAAACTTTTACACTGTCTTACTTATTGCTTATTTACATACATAGGTAATTTACATACAATATGTAAAAACATGTTTCGATTATGCTTTGTACAGTAATTTATGAAATCGAATTGACAAAAATTGGTAAAGTGAAGAAGGTGAAAGTGACGATGATGAATGAACACGAACAGTAGAAAAATGAAGGTCTTATGCAAACTACAGATTTTTATTTCAATATACCAATTTTCATTTCTAAAGTATTCTGCTTTTTATGATCGGCAACCTGGCAACACGGTCAGTTAACTTTATACAGTGTGAGTGGGAGATATTATTATAAACAACCATCTTCTATTTGTTTCTTAGGTTTTCACGCACATCTTCTATGTAAACAGATGTATATAAGATATTTATGTTACTGTCTTTTATTTGCAAAATTTATTTTTCCTTCACAGCCTACTTGAAAGAGATAAGAAATGAGATAAGAATGAAACTGTTTAGATTTTTTTTCATCAAGTTAAATTTAAATTATGTTTAAAAAGTTTACAGTGTTAAAAAGAACAATTACTTGTTTTTTTGAACACTACAATATAGTATTTTCATTATTTTTAAAGCCACTAGTTTATGAAAATAAAATATAAAACATCAAACTGAATGAAATTTATCCCTATGTATTAGAATTTTATAAAAAATGAATTACAATAATAAAAAAGAAAAGGGAAGGATAAGAATAGGAAACGGTGAAATAACATGCCTTTTGGTGGTGATGTGTTTCTGTTGCTGAGAAAGGTTTGAAATGACATTAAACGAATGAAATTAAAAACCTTTATTGGCCATCTTATACACAAGAGTTCAGGGCAGGGGCAAGGTTTCAGGGCTTTCAGGAGAAGTATTTTTTTTTTGCGTTCAAAATTTGACTACACTTACTTAAGGTAGTGTGTGTACGACCTCCGTGGCCGAGTGGTTTATATGCCGGGTTCCATGGTGTTGATGTCGCCGACTCGATAGGTCCCGGGTTCGAATTCCGGTGGGGGCAAATGTTTGAGTGATGAATACGAGCATTTGTACTCCAGTCATGAATGTTTAATATGTATTTCTATATAAATATACTTATATATGTACAATATATCGCACCTCCGCGCTCCAGTGCGACAATGTCACTTAAGCAAAAACATTTTCTTTTTCAGGAGGAGCGTTAAAAAATATAATATCCCAAAACATACAATATTTAAAGATTTTTACGTGATGAAAAGCTTATACTGCTTAGCTATTCATCTAAAAAAAATTAAAAGAAAACTTTAAATATTGTATGATTTGGGATGTTAAAGTTTTAAACGCTTCTCCTGAAAAATGATTTTTTTGATAAGTGACAGTGTCGCACCGGAGGTGCGATATGTATTCTATTCGTTACCCTAGTATCCCATAACACAGGTGCTTACTTTGGGGCTAGGTTAATTGGTGTGTGTTGGAAATATTTATTTATTCATTTATAAGGATATAAAAAATGTTCAACATAAAATTAAAAAATTAAAAGTATTTTTACCTGATTTCCATTTGAGTTTAATGATGATGTATATTCGATATAGAACAAAAGCGGATCAAAATTAGTAATGATAATATTCATATCCATTGTCATCGTGAAATCCGTCATGTTTGGATAAAACATGATACTTCTACTACTTCCGCTATCATCCGATATTATTATAAATATTCTATGAGAAACCAATTCACGAGGAGTAAGTGATATTAAATTCTCTCAAGTACTGTTCAGTCCGACCAGCTGGAGAAAATCCTAACGGATAAAAAATAAAATAAAACCTTTCTCTTGTACCATGAATATTTTATGAGTTGAAAAAAAAAAACCCAACGGTAATAAACGCTTAAATGCTGCTTGGCTTGGAAAATTTTGCTCACTTACCTCAAATTGGGGAAGAAATGTGAAATCATTTTATTTTTATCGGTCTCAATAAAATATTTCGTTGAAATGCGAAATTTTATTAGGCATTACTCTGATACTGCAATACCAGTAGGTACTATTATTATATATGGAAATAATACTCAGCATTTTTTTTTTAGTTTAATGGTTGGCAAACAAGCTTATGGGCCACCTGATGGTAAGCGGCCACCATTGCCTTTAGACGCTTGGGATATAATAATATCACTCGCACCGTTGCCTACGCTGACCCAAGACCCAAAACCCTTTTTTTTGCGTGAGAGAAATGCTTTACGCATACCCACTCACTGAACAATGGTGAGCAGGTTATGTCGGACTCTCCCCTGTCTACCTACCAAACGAGAATGAATCCCCTAGTTGGGAGGCAAGGGCCTATATTACCTAACCCGTGAAGATCTAAAACCTTACCCACCGACAGAAACAGAACCCCAACAAAAGGTATTGTTATTTTACTGTGATCTGTTGTAAGGTGAAGGTTACTTTCTCAGACGCTCCAATTTGTGCGGGAAATCCGCTATGCCCTACCCTTGATATATCAGTTAGCTGAATCCTATTGATACTGTAATACTACTTTGGAATTTAACAACATTTTCTATAAAAAATAAAAAAATAATGAAAATTCTTTTCTGGGGGCCATTCGCCTAACGGAAATGCTTTGGAAAACGCTAACGCTTACGATTTCATTTTGTTATTTCTAGCCGTCTGAGGTTTTCAACTGTCTCGCGCTCCTTTTTTCTTTTGCATTGGTAATAACAAAATTAAAAAAAAATAGCGTGAGGTATTTGAAAACCTTCGGCGGTCAGAAATAACAAAATGAAATCGAAAGCGTTAGCTTTTTCCAAAGCATTTCCGTTAGGCGAGTGGCCCCCTGGTCTACCCAACATATAAAAAATAAAGTCGTGTCGTGTCTATCTGAACGTAATTCGATGCGTTTTTGCACAGTCAATTTTAGTTTTTTTTTTACTTGTTATAAATAATACAAAAACAATCGTCTACCGAAGCAAAGCATGGGCAGCTTTTTGACAATGAATAAAAAGGCAAACAAAGGTTTTGTATATCGGTGAAGTATAACCTATTCGTCGTAAGATTCGTATCAATATCGGCTGTTTACAAAATCACCCATGTGAATTTATCTATTCGGGCAAGTCTAGGGCTCACAAACATTTCTCAAAAATCCGCCATAAACAGATTACGTTTAGAAACAATTCATGAGATGTGATTATGACCGGTCTTTATTGTCCTTTCTGATATTGTAAAAGTAAACTCACGCTTTATGCTAATTGCAGCCCAGTCTGTTTAAGTTTTGATTTATCAAAGTTTTGAATTAAAGTCCCTCAGGTCTGGTTTCGGACTGGATTTGAACCCGTATCTTCCGCTACCCGGGCGGATGCACTAACCAATTACGCTACCGGGACCCTAATGGCTGTGCCGAATTTTCTCTTGTATTTCTTAGGCTGCAAGACTGCGTCATCACAAACATCTAGCAGTTAAACGCTTAAACATATCGATACTTATAATTTCAATTGACGTAAAGCACAAAACCAGATTTTACAGGTGAGCCAAAATAAGTTTTTTTTTAATTATTAAAATTCATTACGCTTGTGTTTTTAATCCATAAAAAAGTGATGTAGACAAAATATATTTAGAATATTGAGATTCAAACGATGAAATATTTAGTTTTCTAGTCCAGTTTGTTATTTAAAAAAATAGGTGTGCCTTACATTTATAATAATACATTATAATAATTAAAATGTTCTTCAAGTCGATTTGCATTATATGTTCAGATGCATTGACAAAAATATTGTCTACGCCACGAAAATAAATATCTAAAATGCTTATATGGACATAGTAAACAGGTGTCAAGCTAATAGAAAAAAAAACCGACGCGACGGGTTGCATTCCGGGAGTGCCGGCAAAAGTGAAAACTTGAATATTAACGTTGTGCATATTAGATATTTTGGAATGATTAGGGAATTATTTTGCACGAATTGCTTTAATTATCAGTATAAAAGTACTGTAATTTATGTGGTAGAATACAATATTTATTTATTGCGCTATTGTACACAAACTTGACAATTTATATCACATTAAAAAGTTTATCTCTCAGAAAAATCAATTTATATGAATCACATTTAAGCGCACCTAGCGACATCTTTTGAAAAAAAAAATGCATTTTCTTCGCAATAAAGCTGTCACCTGGACGTCCTAGATAGAGACTTATTATTATAATACGATAAAATAAAATAATACTGTGTTTCGTCCAATATATTGAAAGTCAGCAACCTTTCCAATTTTATTGTTTTCGTCTTACGAATTTTCGACTAGGTCACGTGGACAACTTAGACAGTAATGGTTGTTATGGGAAAAGTAAATGGTAAAAGACGAAGAAGCCGTTCACCTGTCCGTTGGTTAGACCAAATTAAAGACATAACTGGATTAAGTCTACCGACTGCCCCATGACAAGCCAAAGATAGAGTGGAATGCAGAGACTTTGTCACCGTCACAGTAAAGGCATTTCAGGGAAGGAATTACCTTTAGAAATGAAAATGAAGCCTTCAATAAAGAAGAAGTCAATATTTAACAAAATAATAAGGTTTCTTATGTTCGAATACCTAAATTGGTCAATTGATTCAGTAGGGAACTAAGAAGCCGTTAATATGTTCTAGGCAACCAACAGAATTTATCTAAATGATGTAGTTTTGGCATAAGTGTCTGACATATACTGCTTTTAGTGAAAAAATGTTACAACATTACTGTAAGTCCAAGCATCGATGGGTGCTAACGACTGCAAAAATAAACAGGACCAACGTGCTTTTCGAAGCACGAAGAAGGTCGACTGAATACATTTCTTGGCCAATTGTCGGATCATTGGGCATTGCGAAAGTTGTTTAATTTCCATGGTCACAGTTCGAGCGCTTTTACCACCTACTAAGACATGGTGCTCCTACACCTCCTTCAGTGTCTGCACAGATTCAAATTAAAGAACAGTGTCGAATGCCTTTGCGTTATTACTTCCATCCAACAACTTTTAAATAAATACAACACCGTTCTACATTTTAGCTAATAAATTTAATAAATACAACAAATGAACTTCAATAAATAATAATATAGGTATATCGATGCCTGTAATTTCAATTGCCGTAAAGCACGTTTTGACCAATATGTGCTATGAATACCATCTTGCTTTGTTTTTTCTTTCTGTCTAATTCTCGTGGCAATACGGTCATTAATAAATATTTAAGACACATTGAAAATGTTACGTAAATAACGTCATAGTTATATTTTGTAGTTTTAATCACTTTGTAAACATAATAGGGCGTAAAGCACACTTTTAAAATTATGTTCTTAAATTTTAAGGGCATAAATATCTTTTAAAGTAGGTATTGTGTTACCTGTTTAAGTGTTAAAGTCAATACTATCGCCACATTACTAACATTAACCCGAGACGAATAACATTATATTTTGTTCCTTAGGTATCAACATTGATTTTGTTCTCTAACCTATTAATAAAATCACAACAAATATAATTTGAACTCTATTTCAATAATAACAGATCGAAAATTCTGACAAACTTTGAATGTCGGTGTAGCAGCATCAACAGTATTGACTTTTGCAGCGCTGGGTGCAAGCAGGCAGCTCTACTATACTGATTGACCCCCCCCCAAAAGTCCTTCATTGTCTCATCATCAGCCTATTAATGTCGCCACTGCTAGTCCAGGAACTTTAGCACCAAAAATCGGTCCGCTCTGCATAAAATCCTTCTACGTGATTTTTTGATTGGATTATATCAGAGGGTGCCCCCTAAGTATAAAACCGAGTTTCTGTCGCCCGAAACCGCGAGCGTTAGCCGCCATCTTGGAAACCGTTTTTTCGCATATATCTCGGAAACGGTAAGTTTTACGTTAAAAATCGAAGAGATCTTTTTTGTAGAGAACAAAATTTCCCATCTTTTTTATACCAAACTTTTCCCCCTATTGTTGATATTTTCCGATATATTGAAGTAAAAAAACCAATTTTTTGTTTTTGTAAAGTATCTCAATAATTTTCAGAGTTACGAAAAAAATGTTTGAATTAAAGTTGGAGAGCATGAAATTTTCTACAAATTTTGTATAAAACTTTTTCTTGTAAAATGATTACTTGCTGAGTTCCAGCTGAATAAAAATTGTCACCTGGAATCGAAAATCAGCGATGAGCGGTAATACGTTACGCTGGCATGCAAACAAAAAAATATAATCGAAAAAATTTATCATGAAGACTGTAAAGATTTTATTTATCGTGAAAAGGAGGGAAATGAAAGATTAAAAAGGAAATTTTGCACAATAAAAATATTTTAACGAATTATTGGAAAAAGGAATGAAAATTTATTCATGTATCCAAATTCATTATCATTTGCGCGATATAAGTCGCTGTTTACAAATCAGGATCGCAGAATATTAATTTAATAAATTGTATTTGATAAATTTTATTCGTCGATGTCAGATTTATAAAATTTTTCGCTGTTTACAACTGGAAGGGCGATTTTGGAAGGTTTGCGAATTTTCTTCTTCCAAGTCCATGTTACCTGCATCAGAAGAATGTATGAGAGATTCATTCGGTGTATCCTCCTCGTCGCTGTTTTCATGCTCTCCAACTTTAATTCAAACATTTTTTTCGTATCTCCAAAAATTATTGAGTTACTTTACAAAAACAAAAAATTTGGTTTTTTTACTTCAATATATCGGAAAATATCAACAATAGGGGGAAAAGTTTGGTATAAAAAAGATGGGAAAGATTTGTTCTCTACAAAAAAGATCTCTTCGGTTTTTAACGTAAAACTTACCGTTTCCGAGATATATGCAAAAAAACGGTTTCCAAGATGGCGGCTAACGCTCGCTAAACTCGGTTTTATACTTGGGGGGCACCCTCCGACATAATCCAATCGAAAAATAACGTAGAAGGATTTTATGCAGAGCGGACATCTAAAAATCTTGGACTATGCTGGGGCACAGGCCTTCCCTATGGATGGATTAGGGAAATTGGGCCATGACCAACCACGCGGACCCAGTGCTGGTTGGTGGGTGCTAACGACTTTAATGTGCCTTCCGAAGCGCGGAGGAGCTCGAGACAGTAAATTTTTGGTCACCCATCTAATGACCGACCACTGCGAAAGTTGTTCAACTTCAACGACTGCAGCCGAACGCGCTAACCACTGACGCCATCAAGCTCCTCTCTTCATTGTCTCAAAAAGTTAAAATGACCTTTAAGCCGGGTGTCCTGCGCCATTTCGTGTTTGCTAACAGGATCACATTGTTTGCTTGATTGTGGACTGGCAGTATTGCGGCGATTGATTTGGTAATATGTTTTGTTAGAAATTTGGCGCAGAAGGCTTTACGTCTATAGTTTTACAATACCTGATGAATTGCACTTTTCACATACAATTAATTGTTGTCTCTTTTCTTTTCTACAATTAATTTCTTTAAAAAATACTTGATAAACATTATTTTCGTTCGGTAAGCAGAATATAGGTTAAGGGCGACCTCTCTTAGATTCTTGGACTTACAGTAATGTTGTAACATTTTTTAACTAAAAGCAGTATATGTCACTTATGCCAAAAAAACATCATTTAGATAAATTCTGGGCCATCATGGTGGGTAATGACCATAGAGAAACACGGCTGACGCGGCTAGGAGGGGATTAGGTATACACAGCTTTCCCCTCTATCGAATTGGGCATACAAACGATCAATGTGTTTAGGATTTGGCGGTGTATTGTGTCATCGTCTATATATGTGAGCTTCGTAATTGCAGTTCTGTTTTTTAAGCATGCACGTTATTAATCATATTATTACCATGTGCACAACCTAATGCTAAGTTATGCACTGCATTAGCTAACTTAAGTATTGCCAGATCTTGGGATTGGTTTATGGGCGCAACAAAGGGGAGGTAATATGTTATTATGTGGGATAGAAGCTGAAAAGAGTACATCACCATGAGCCGCAGAAGTAGTTGGGTGAACATCATCTTGATTGATAGTAAAACGGTCTGGGCGGCACACATTCTGTATCGCGCTTGTGCGACGAAGTGGTACATTTTGTTGCGCTACCCTCCGTCCTTCTGGTTAATGAATCTCGAGATCCTGTACGGGAACGCTGTTCATCTATTTCTGCAAGACGTGCTTTTATCAAGTAATTGCATCTGTGCTTGCATCATCACATTGTTTGCTTTGTCTGCCCACGGCAAAATGAATGGTCACATTTAATAATAATAATAAATCAATACCTTAATATTTCTACTCACACCCATTAGCCTAGCGCCAAAGTAAGCACTGTAAGGCTTGTGCTATGGGATATTAGGATGATGTATAAAATACATATACAAGTATAAGTAATAAGTATATTTATCTAGGAACACATATAGTAAACATCCATGACTTAGGTACTTGTACAAATACTCCTTTAAAATAAATCATACAAACATTTGCCGCACCGGGATACGAGCCCGGGATCTCAGAGTAGGCGACACCTTGAAATAAACGAATTTCAACTTACACACTATTTTAATATGAAATTTAAACAAGTCATTCCTAGGAGCTCTCTTGATTAAGAGCCGCCTACCTAATCAACTTCCAAGATGGTTCTCAAAGGTTAATTGACATTTGAGTTTCATATTTCTTTTTCTCACAGTTAAGAAGCCATTTAAAATGATTTATTTTTAAAATATGGCATTCAGATCTTATACGCACGTAGCCTAGTCAAGTGGCCCGTTAGTTGTTTGTTAGCGAGGTATATTCATTTTTGAAGTGAAATCACCAAACACTGCACGGAGGGACATAGGTCATGTTAAGCTATTTGGGTAGGAAATATTACATAGTGGGCGTAAATAGGTTAGTGAAGGCCTGTGTGCGAAAATGTGTAATCTGTTGTTGATAAATTTTTAACCCTTTTGTATTTAATTTCTTTGTCTTTCAGGAAAGGAGGACCCTCTAACTATATTTGTGAATTCAACAATTCAAACGGATACATGTCACGTGACGCAACATCTGCTGGATTTTGTTTAGACTGGACATAGTTCCACTGTTGTGGTTCACTAACACATAAAATTTCCGAAACCCTGTTAGCGATGAAAGTTTTCCATCTGCTTGGATGGCTATTTAACCAAGCTAAAACTATTTCAGAGTCAGTCCAAGCAAACATAGCTGATCTATCAATACCCATAATTTTTGATATTTCATTTAACAACCTTATCAACAATACCGCGCCACACATTCTAAACGAGGTATTGATACAGTTTTGATAGGAGCGACCTTTTTTTAGCTGTGATCAACGTATGTAACGTTGACCTTACCGTCAACACTGACAACCCGTGCGTAGACAACTGCAGCATAAGCTGTTTTCGAGGCATCCGAGAAACCATGCAACTCTACTCGTTGGTCGCCTAGACGGGTGCTTAGCCATCGAGGTATCGATAATTTAAATAAAGATTGCAGTTCTTCACGGTAAGTATTCCACCCCTTTTTTATATCGTCTGGAACTTGATCATCCCAGCCGATACCTAATATCCATAACTTTTGAATTAGTATCTTTGCTATCACAACCACTGGTGCAACCCAACCTAGTGGATCAAACAATTTCGCTACGTCTGATATTATTTTTCTTTTTGTTACAGGTCCCGGTATCATCAAAGGAAGCTGCACGGAATATTGGAAGCTGTCACTACTTCGATTCCAGGTAAGTCCTAAAATCTTTAATATTTCTTCTTGCTTAAATTTAATGCTCTTAGCTATTTGCATATCTTCCTTGTCATCACTAGCAATCTCAGCCAATAATTCATTGCTATTGCTATAATTTACGTTGACTCAACAAACTTCGCAAAATACAATGAGACAAATATTTTTTGTTGTTATAACGTGATTCCAACTGAGACCAACACTTATCGTAATTAGCTTCTAATATCGATACATGGCGCAAAAGCTGCTCCGCTTCACCAGTAAGGTAACACTTGAAATAATGTAGCTTTTGTACCTTGTCTAAACTGGTATTTTTATGAATGGCTGATACAAATAAGTCTCTAAACGTTGGCCATTCGGTATATTTACCCGAGAAATTAGGGATAGTAATCCTAGGCAATTTAATATTATTATTTTGCATTTCACCTTTAACATTGGTAGAAGCAATTGATTGAGCCACCTCTCTGCTTTTAAACTTACTACAAGCATTTTTTATATCGACTTTGAAATCTAAATACAACTGTTCCATGTTATCATAAGTATTATTTTTATAATAAGAAGTATCGCTAACCTCGTGCTTGTCATAATTTTGTATAATATTTGTATGTTTACTAGTGAACTGAGTCCACAACTGCTCTACATTTTCCAATCTAGACTAATAACATTTAGTAATCCTATCTTTAGGTGACTTCTTATAGTTACTCTGTGCTTTGACAAGTCTATTATAAATGTCTTCTTGAACTTTAATCAATGACAGCAACATCTTTATAGTTTTAACAAAAAACTACTGCTTTAGAAAAATTTCAAAATCATTGTAAGTCTTTGATATGTACAATCGGTCGCACCAAAATCGGGCATAGGTTCCCCGTATGAGCCAAATTTCACTTATTATTCTAAGTTCAACTAAAACTCTACTCAAATTTCGCTAAGTCCAGAATTCTTAAAATTATTCTTAGTTTGCAATATCTAGTACATAAGGTTGAATATTACCAGATTTTTCACAACTTCATTAAAATACTAAAGTTAAACCAGTCAATAGTTCTAAGGTTCACTTTCGCTTGTAAAAATCTTCAAGTACTCACTGTTGGCAAAAAGTGTAACACATATATGATGGCGCTGATATTTTTATGTGTTATCGATTATACTCCTTTCCTTCCACTATTCTTGTCCTCAGTAGCTGGTCATCCAAAATTCCAACTCCTTGGATGCCCTTCTTCATCAGGTATGGACAGAATAGAGATGATGCTTTCAAAAACCAAAAGCTGAAAACACCTGAAATATTATGTGCACAAATCGATCCGGCTCTCGAAGGACCATGTACAACCAACCTTCAATTAGGAAGGTTGGTTTATGGGGGTTAATTGACAGGGGGTTTCTTAAATCAAAAAAACTGGCACCCTGTTTCCACAGAAGCTCTGAATAAAATGGTAAAATATTTGAGTTAACACCTTCACTGACAGCTAACTTTGCCAATCTGCCTGGCACTTTATTTTCTTTTAGACAAATATAAGATAGAATCCATTGCAATCTCAAGTAATATTAAGCACATTCATTTCATAAATCCTGCTTAAAATGGAATATGCTATCGGTGTACATCTGTGGTGCCCAGAGGCGCATCGAGCTAAATGCTGTAAGGCACTTTTGCTATCTGTAAGTATAACAAACTGATGTTCTTCTAAACCGTCAATATAATTTTAAGCTTCTGAAATTGCAAGTAACTCCATGGTCATGATAGAGACTTCAGTGGTCGATTTAAACATAGCAAAGACTCCCTTTTCATCAAAGTAAGTAGCGCCAACCAAGATTCCCTTTGGAACCATCTGTAAAGATGTGTGTCCAACCTGTATACTTCTCTCTTAACTCAATCATAGCATCAATATAAAGTTGCACCGGTATATAGCTATTTTTAGCTTTCTTAACACAATCCATGTTATCTATTATTGTATTCTTTAGATTACTTTTAGATTTCTTTAGATTATTAGATGTAATAAATCCAAATGGACATTTTAAACCTTTTTAATGAACTTGAGGTGTTAATGTTGTACTCTTTACATTCATTATAAGTGACAACAAGCAAGGGTTTCTCTTTAGATTTCCAGTAAGCCTCATTGACAACAGCATTTAAATTATTCAGTTTTCTAACGGGGTCATTATTTTTTCAGGTCATGCTTTTAAAACAATAATTATAATCTTAATATAATCTTCTAATAAACAATGATTGGACACATATTTCACTCTCCATAGTATGTACAGGAGTGTTCCTAATAAAGCCAACTGGAATGTGAAGGGCCTGATTTTGAATTCTATCTAATTTTAAAATTTGAGCTCATGGAACAGAATATTTTTATCATGTGATCAAGGCGTAACGAACTGTACACAAATAATCGACTAACACCAAGCAGATGAAGAGTTTCCAAAATTGCATTTGACTCCATACTTACCTTGTGTAATGCTATTACACCAATTCGGCTCTCTATGTCTCCCTACTCCATTTTAATTTCAATTTTAATATCACGCAATTATTTAAAACCGATTGATAATGTAATCGGTACAAAATCAGAATGACAGATTCCAAATTCAAATGTAATTTATTTATTTTTGGAGTTTACTCCTTAAGAATCGATTTGCATATATAAGGGGCCCGGTATGAGAAAAATGTGAGGAGTAAAATCTATAGACCTCGTTACGTTTTTGGTGCGCATCCTATGTCGCGCAACTTTCTAATTTGGTTGTGAGTATAGGGTATAGGGACACGTGCATAGGGTATACTGCAAAGCGACTATACCTATATGTTATTGGGTTTGTTTATTTCTATCAGTGTCGACATACTTAAATTGCTGTTTTTATTATAAATATCAATAATTAATATTGTTATTAATTTACCCTTTCATACAGTATCAATCTTTTTTAAGTTAAATAAACTCTTTTTGCGTCTGGTTGAACTTAAGGAGTAAACTCCAGTCGTGCGTCGGAGCTGACACACACATTTTTTTTTTAAATGTAGGTAATAATAGTATTTATGGCCGGACTTAGTACAATCGAATATATTGATTCCTAAGTCACTTGCCCGATAATTTGCTTACAAATGTCAAAACACACAAGTTTTCCTTTGTAGAGAATGCCTTATTGCACTTAAGATCTTCTAAAAACAAGTAAACTGTGTTAACATAAATCAAAAATATTTGAAATTTGACCTATCTTTTCAATGCAATTGATAAAATAAGAACAGTAATTTCAAGATTGAAATCACTTCTAAAATCGTAAATGTTACCTTTCGATTTCTTGACATCATAAAAAACGTCAGTAAACTAATAGGGAAATCCTAGTCCATGGGCAAAACTCCAAATCATTTAAATGTCAAAATTATGTCTCAGTAAGGCGGCAAAATCTGTCACGTCAAATATGATTGTTCAGAAAATAACAAGTTTGTTTCCAGAGATACGTACATTTAAACAAAACTCTATCTTACTGTGGGTAATCTAGCTTATGGTGGGTCACGACAAGAATCAAATTGGCTGATTGTACATAGACACGATTAACAAATATACACTAAACACCGGAAACGATTATTGTTAAGCATTAAACAGATAAAATTAATTGTTCGATTTACACAACCGCGCGATGTTTCTTTTTGGGAATCAGATTAAGGAATTTATTACATAATCGGCTTTATTAGCATTGTCTTTTCTGTTGTTACGGTCAGGCACTATAAAGGTACATGTTAACGAGACGATTTCTACTCGGGTCTAGACACGGTTTTATACCGTGTCTACGTCTGGTCGTCATTAAGGTATAGGATGCTATGGAGGTGTGTTAAGACAGCGGCGCTAGTGACGGTTTGGGATCGGTACAAACGTCAGAACAAGCTTAGCCGGCATTGATCCGGGTAGAAACTGTGCCTAGACCCGGCGGAAAACTGTTCGTTAACAAGCGCTCTAATGGTCAGTGCATTTGCCCGGATATGAAAAGGTTTTTTTAATAACTATTTATGGTCAATAATGTAGGAAAATCGTAAACTATTTATAGTATGCGTTTTTCTATTGAAAGAAAAAGAATAACTTCTTTACACGGTTAGAAGGCATTCCGATTGTAACTTTAACGAGAATTATAACGAAATGTTTTGACGATATTTGCTCAGCTTAGTGTTACTCGTAGCTTTTGTAGTAACTTAAAGTTCAAATATACCTACGTGCATGTATTAAACGAGCCGATGTAGTCGAGCACACTCGTCGTTTTCCTTCTTTCAATCAAACACAAAATCTAATCGAATTTAGTAATTCGAAAAGAGTCATTATTTTCAGATAAGTACCCACTACACCATAAATAAAGCTTAAGATGTTTAGTCCCTTGCATGCCAGAGAATACTTTATTAGAATTGGCTACAGTCGATAATCAATTAATCAGATAGAATATTTTATTGCAGTTCCCTGATTTGGGCTTACCCTATTTCTTCCGTTCTTCCACTTAGATAGAGTAAGCAGGACAACGACTAAATTGCTTTGTAATTAAATAATGGAACAATTGACGTACACTCTTAAGTATGTACCAAACAGAGTGCATATTAAGCTAATGTGTAGTCAGGGGGTCGGGGTCTGTAATCATAGCCCCATTTCTATAATACCTATGTGGTTTCCCATCTTGCCTGTAATTGATACATCCAAGAGTGAATGTTGCCTGGCAATTCCTTTCTATAATATTATAGTACTTACCAGAGATAATGGAATATTACACTCTTCTATTCTTATGTTTTAAACTTGCGAAATAATAGTGAGATAATGAAAATATCGGAGTGTATAACAAGTCACAAAGATTTAAATGTGTAAAATAAACAATAATTCACTGTTAAGCACTGTATGTGTCACACGGATGATTTTTATTTTTTTGATGTACCACCCTCATTATAAAATAATTATTATTTTGTTTCAATCACATCTAGTTTTTATGTGACAGTTATACAGTTATATATTAATTTATGACCTCATTTACGTTTTTATCTATCATTTTTTTTACTCAATAACTTAATTTAGGCGACTGTATAACGATTGCATTTAACTAACATACGTTTCTTACATTGTAAATATTCCGTGAAAGTGTTCTAATAATCCGGACAATTATTGTTATGTGTGTGGAGAATTAACTTTTACACTTCAGTGTCAGAAATTTACGTCATTAATTCAAAAGTGCTATTTAGAGTATTTTGGTTTTCTGCGCGCCATCAAGATAAATCCTGGGTTCCACATATATGATATGTAACGTGTGTGACAGGTCGGACTAAACAAGAATCTAGACATTTGCCTTTTGGTATATCAATGATTTGGACGAAATCTTTGGCGCACTGCCGTCACGTCAACTGTAGCTTGTGATGTTCTATTTTACTCCACTGCCCCCCCCCCCCCCCCCCCCAGTCTATTTCAGAGCGCAGGGGAAACAATGAAAAAAAACAAAAGAATTAAGATAACATTATAATTATATTTTACTAACTATAGATATCCCAATGAAGATGAATACAGTAGTTTTAAAGTTGTAGTTTATATAAATCACTCCTTTCTCAAAGAGCAAAGCATAAAGTTGACATAAATGTTATAATTATATTTTACTAACTATAGATATCCTAAAGAATATGAATACAGTAGTTTTAAAGTTATAGTTTATATAAATCACTTTCCTCTCAGCGGGCAAAACATTAAGTTAACATAGATGTTAAAGATGTATAAATATCAGACATTCATAACAAACATGTACTTACATGAGTTCTTAAACTATATCTAATATATTTTACCTACTCTGCAATGGACTGTCAATTGAGAGACCACAAAACTAGACTTTTCCAGATAATAAAATATTCAGGGGATTTTAGGAGTTCTACGGCTCGTTTGATCGATATTGCTGTATATTAGGTTAATTCTAGTTCTCAATGAGACAACCAATTATATATATAGAAATGGGTAGGTCGGAGTCCAACCTCGCCTCGCGGTACCTCTGCTCCGTTCACCCAGGGTTAATTAGAGAAATACCTTGTTTAGGATAGGTTTAGTAGTTTATCTGTCCGCAGTTACGGCCGGGTTACATAAGACTGAACAGTGGCTTGCAACCTTTATTGTAATAATCTCATGCGTCCCCTCTGGTCCGGGTAAAGAGAGAGAATCTCCTTGTTATTAGCTTGTTCTTCCTCCAGTACTTCTTGAGGAGAACGTATCCGCCGTTCGAGATGTGAACTTTCCGTAACTCAGTTCCCCCTATCATAAGATACTGCCCTGCCTTGCAAGATTCCAGGACCATCTACCTACGATACGGAAGACCAACAGAAAGGTTATTTTTCATAGCCACAACTTGCAAAATAAGTAGGGAAGGAAGCTAAGACAAGTTACCTTGCGGGATGTTATCACCCCGAATCACAGTTCGGTTAGCGTCCTCGCGCTATGTCTGCCAATATCCTCTAGGATATAAACTTTTCGGATCTAATTCACCGACTCAGGAGTCCGGAGAGTCCTTCTTTTAATATACTTTGGGCAGAAAACAAAACGGTGGAAAAAGTGATTGTAAAATTTTTAAATGTTGTTTTGACAACTGAGCATAGAGAAAGACCATCAATTCCCAAATATGTGTCTATGATTTTTTCTCTCTCCAACTGAAGGCAAAGGCCACAGTCAAATAGACAGCCGCTGCATTCGAAACGAGATAACGTATCAACTCAAACCCATATAACTATGCTCGCCGTAAGCGGAGGGAAAGAGAATACCTACCTAAATCAGAGAGGAAATTCAATTTTGAGTAAAATTCAAAATCGAGTCAAAAAAAAACACCCGATTGAGAACTCAAATCGATATGGGAAAAAATAATTCAAAATTCAACAACTGGCAAACTCCATCCACCCATCCACAGGCACCAACAGAGATCCACTTCTTTTTTTTTATGTCTCAAGTCGATTTCTGAGTGAGTCGAAAATGGATAAAAAGCAACTGTTCCTTCAATGCTACCAACCCAATCAATGAAGTTTGACAGCTACGCTGACGTAAGCGATTCGCTATCATAGACAAAACAGCTGTCCTACGTGTGTCAGTAATATGAGTGTCAGTGTCACGCCCTGTTTAAAAACAAACACTACAAGCTCCGCAATATTATTGATTAAAAATATTCAAAGTTCGATGTTTGTAGTGAATCTTTAATAGTTCGGTACAGAAACTGTTTTTAGCTACCCGATTTTGTTATCTCAAAGACATTTTTGCTCAGTGCTGTGATAAAGTGAAACAAAAAAAACGAGCGAGCACTTACAGTAGTCGCGTATGATGTGTAACATTTGAAACCTCACCATAAATTAGTAAAAAAAGAAATAAAACCTGCAACAAAAGGAATAAGCCATTTGAACATTATGTTCTAAAATCAAACGTGAATAATATTGCGAAGTGTTGAACATTCTTAAATTCAATACTAAATTTTGTGCCGATAAAATAAAAAAAAAACAAGACGGGTATTACAATATCTTTTTATGAAAGGTTTTGCCTTATGATTACAATTTTCGCCATCAAGCGTCAACGAATAGCTGGGGTAGAGCATAAGCCTCCGGAATACAATGAAATTTTTAATATGTGCAGTAGCTAACGTAACCATAAGAAACAAATATAAAATAATTGTGTCGACTGAAAATTCATTTCACTCATTAACAGAAGAAGAACTTTAGGATGAGACTAACGTAGATAATAAAAAATTGAATGAAAGTTGTCAAGAACGAAGATTACAAACTAGCGGTGAAATCGAAGCGATAAATCTATCCATAAAATCGAAAGCCGTAGGATACAAACAAAGTAGAATCAACCAAATATATTTCGCACAAAAGAATTGATTATAAGGGTCTTGATAATGATATGGATAAAGTGTGTCTCAACTCAGTATATGATATATCTGATGCGAATGCAGCTGCCTCATTTTTGGTTGCAGAAATCAGCATTGTAATAAAAGCAAATACTCACACTATAAACATCTCAAATCGCAAAAGAATAAAAAGACCCTGGATGAATACAGGCCTTTTAAGATGTGTTAAAAATCGAGAGAGGCTTCACCAAAAACTTAAAAAAGACCCTAATAATGAAACTGTCATGGTAACTTATAAAAGATATAAAAACTATTGTGATTGATTTAAAAAAAAAAGGGTTACGAAAGTAGTTTACTTCAAAAAGCAGCTAGTACTAATAACAAAGCTCTCTGGGAAGCTGTCAAACAATTAACTTATTCAAATAAAAGTAACAATCCTGCTTCTGAACTGATTTCTGCCACCGAACCTTTAGACTCAATTAATAATATAAATAACTTTTTTGTGTGTGTAGGAAGAGACCTTGCTAAGAAAGCGTTCAGCTCTAGTTTAACCAACATCCAACCATCTGACTCTGCCCCACACTCTTTTGTCCTGTTACCTACTGATGAATCAGAAGTGTTATCTTGTATTATGTCTCTGAAAAAAGGCAATGCTTCTGGAAGGGACGGTATTACTGGATCTTTTCTCAAACTTTATCATTTTAAGTTGGTCCCTCCTTTGACACATTTGTTCAATTTGATATTTTCTACAGGAGTTTTCCCTGACTTGTTTAAGCTTGCTGAGATAATCCCTATATACAAGAGTGGCGACAGAGGCTGTGTCAACAATTTTAGACCCATTTCAAAGTTGCCTATGCTATCTAAAATAATCGAAAAACTAATAAATAAACGCCTTGTTGAATATCTTGAAACCAATAATCTCATTTCTAGTTCACAATATGGATTTAGATCGGGTATTTCGACTAATGATGCAGTACATCAACTGACTGATCATATAGTTAATCACTTAGACAAGAAGCGGAAAGTAATTACGATTTTCCTGGATATAGCGAAGGCTTTTGACACGGTCTCTCTCCCACTACTGCTTGGAAAGCTGGAGAGGTTAGGGATAAGAGGTGTCCAGCTCGAGTTATTCAAAAATTTTTTTAGGTAATAGAATTCAAAAAGTAAACGTGACTGGCCTGACTAGTGATGACTTACCAATAAACTATAGCGTACCACAGGGAAGTGTACTAGGCCCCACACTATTCCTTGTATTCATTAATGAGCTTTGTAATCTTGTATTGCAGGATGGTAAGGTGGTGACGTTTGCAGATGATACTGCTCTTATTTTTCATGGTGATAGTTGGGAAGAGACTTACAAATTTGCATTTCAGGTTTCAACTTAGTTAATAATTGGCTCAAAAATAATACACTAACATTTAACGTAGACAAAACTAGATTTATTCCTTTCTCTATAAAAAAATCTTCAATTCATGACAAACATTCTATAAAAGCGCACTCCTGCACATTGAGCTCTACTTGTACTTGCAGAAAAATTTCTATCACCGATAATCTTAAATATCTTGGCATAGTTATAGATAATACTATCAGTTTTAATTATCATATAGATCGACTTTCAGGTAGAATTCGGAAATTAATTTTTGTTTTCAAGAACCTACGTAACATTGCAGATAAATCTATTATCAAAACCGTATACCAATCTCTCTGTCAGTCGATTCTAACGTACTGCATAACGGTGTGTGGAGGTACCTGCAAGTCCAGACTTATAACTTTAGAAAGAGCTCAGCGTGCAGTCCTTAAAGTAAGTTATTTTAAACATTTTCTTTTCCCGACTAAAGACCTCTATGCTTTAGCTGATGTCCTGAGCGTTCATCAGCTTTTTATCATCAATACAGTGCTAAAACAACACTCTGCAACAACGTTTGACCCAAATCTCAATGCAAATAAACGTCACAAACACAAAGTGTGTCATCGTAACAATCAGTGGACAACTGCCTTTTCAAGAAGGTTTTTCGGTTATATAGGCTGTTCTTTGTATAACGAAATTAATAAATACTCTAACATCTATCCACTATCTAAGTATGATTGCAAGAGAGTTACTACCGATTGGCTAAAATCCCTGGATTACTTTACAACAGAGAAACTCTTGGCTGTCATCTCGTGAAATGTACTTAACATCATATAAACATTTTTTCACTTGTACGTATATCAACAAACAGAGACACACTCATACTACAAAGTCACAACACAATTAATAACTATAATAAACAACACAATACATACACGCACACACACACTCACACAATCGCACTACCTTCTTTTTGTTTTATTTTTTTCTCATATTTATGTTTATGTATTTCACTTAGGAACTAATATGTATTTGAGTTCCATATAGACGGTTCGGAGGTGGAGAGACTGGTAATCTGTAATACAGGTCTCCTAGTACAGACGCCAGTCTGTCACATAACTAGATTTAAGTATTAAGGTTAAGTTATTTGATGTATTGCTATGTGAGAGAAGAAATAAAGAAAATTATTATTATTATTATACGATCAAGTGAGCAGGGATATGGTTATAAATATAATTGACATTATCCTTCCAATCATTGGCCATATCGTCAATCCTTTCTGACTGGTTCCTTTCCACTTCCTTGGCGTAAAGCCTACGTTATTCCCCTTCCTAAAACTTCCACTCCTACACAACCGAACAACTTTAGGCCAATTTCCATCCTCTCATTCCTCTCCAAAATTCTTGAAGCTGCTGCTCACCAACAAATTTCACTTTTATACACTCGAGGCAGGTACTTACTCCTGTTCAATCCGGCTTTCAACCTGGGCACAGTACATCGATTGCTCTACTTAAGGTAACCGAAGACATCCGACTTGGCATGAAGAACCAGTTGGTCACCATTATTGTCCTTATTGACTTCTCCAATGCTTTCAATATGGTGGACCACGATGTTCTACTTGCGATTCTGAAAACTCTTAATTTTTCGTCTTTGACATTGGACTGGTTTTCTTCTTACCTCACTGGTCGCCAGCAGGCAGTGCGCAAGGATCGTGAATTGTCAAGTTGGAATGACTTGACTGCTGGCGTTCCACAAAGGGGCATTCTTTCCATTTTTTCTTTTCTCTTTGTTCATTAACTTTCTTTCCTTCTCGCTTGGCTGCTTTTATCATTTCTATGCTGATGATTTGCAGATTTATGTGCAGATGACTGCTGAGGAAATTTTTGCTGGATTAACTCAGCTCAATAGGGAATTTTGCACTGTAAGTTCTTGGTCTGCTGACTTTGGAATTGCCGTTAAGCTTGACATTTGGTGGAGACCAAATGTAAAGCTATTGTAGTGGGTGGCTCCAAGCAGATCTTCAAGATCGATATTGGTCTGCTCCCACCTGTTGTGTTTTAATTATTAATTAATTATTATTATTAATTAATTCTATTTAGCCTTAGCGTTAAGAATCTCGGCCTTCATATTGATACTACGCTAAGTTGGACGGCGCAGATTGCCGAAGTCAGCCGTATCGTTTCTTATTCGTTGCGTACCCTTAATTGCTTCAGAAATTTTCTCCCCATCAAAACTAAGATCACTCTCGTTACATCCCTTGTTCTTCCTCTCATTGATTATGCAGATGTCTGTTATCCTGATTTAAACGCAAATCTTCTCAATAAATTGGACCGCCTTATGAACAATGCTATACGTTTGATCTTTTGCCTCCGCAAATTCTACCATGTTCTTCATATCGATCCCAACTTAAATGGCTTCCTGTCCGCCAGCGCAGTCAGTTAAGATTACTCTGCACTCTTTTTACCATTATTTCCAACCCTCATTCTCCAGAGTACTTGAAATGCAAGTTTCAGTATCTCTGTGAAAGTCATGACCGTCCTCTCCGCTCTGCTGATTCATTAGCTCTCTATATCCCTCTTTCTTATTTCCAACTCCTTTACTCTTCAAGCCATACGACTGTGGCCTTCCTGACTCTATCAGAAGATCTCCTAGTAAACTTATATTTAAAAGGAATGTTCACGCTCATCTGTTGCAAAATTTAAGAAGTGTCACTTTTTAACCATCATCATGTATTTATTATATGTATCTATATAATACAGTAGTAAGAAAAGTTATTGCTTTTTTTTCAGTCAAATATATCAGCGGATAAGCGAGATTTTGTCTCGATATTTTTCTGACAAATGTGCCTGATTCTGACATTCCTTTAACTGACTTTGACCATAACGGCCTTTCTGGTGGTCATGCGGGCCTTTTTTGTACTATGGATGTACATAAATTGGAGCAAAACAAAACAAAATAAAATATATAAAAGCTAAGACTATTTAATAATATTAATAATTATAATTTAAGACAGAAAATGAAAAAATATGATTAACAAGAACTGGCATTAACACATTTGTTATATTATTAAATAAAATATTTGAATCTTTTAATGACAGTTTTAAAAATGTTGAGCGTAGATTGAGGGAAAATAAAATAAAATGAATAAATAAAGGTATTAGGATAGCTAGTAAAATGTAACGCTTAATAGCATTGTGTTGTAAGACAAACAAGAAAACCTGCAGTGCAAGCTGAGATAAGGAAAGCTAAAAACTCTACGAAGACAATATGGAGTGTAGTTAACAAGCATAGAAATAAATCTAATATCTATAAAAATGAAAAAAATATACTTAAAGTTAATGACAGACTCGTTTTTAAAGTTGAAGAAGAACTTGTGGATTTTTTTTCCTCAAAATTTTAAATTGTAAATTTATTAAACGTAGACGATAATAATAGGTCACAAGTAGTGTCATTTCTGAATGAATATAAACAAAAATATGAAGTAAGAACGCATAACTCCAGTTGAAATAAGAAAACTGTTAGAAAAATGATAAATAACAAGTCATGTGGATAATGCCTATTACAGACCCATATCCTTTTTGCCTTCATTATCTTCTAAAAACTTATGAAAACTAGACTAATGACATATTTAAATTAAAATAATATTATAAAGAAACAGTTTGGATATCAATCAAATATAGGCACTACAGAAGCAGTAATTACCCTTCTCTACGACGTATTGGTAAATTTAAATTATAAAAATAACGTTGCTGGTATATTTTTGGACCTCAGTACAGCCTTTCATTTGGTTGATCATGAAATATTGTTGAAAAATCTATGGCATGACGGTATGTAGTGTTTTTTTTTAAACAGGGCGTGACACTGACACTCATATTACTGACACACGTAGGACAGCTGTTTTGTCTATGATAGCGAACCACTTACGTCAACGTAGCTGTCAAACTTCATTGATTGGGTTGGTTTCATTGAAGGAATAGTTGCTTTTTTTCATTCGACTCTAAAAATCGACTTGACATTTATAAAGAATAAAAAAAAGAAAAGAAGGCAGTGGATCTCTGTTGGTGCATGTGGATGAGTGGATGGAGTTTGACAGTTGTTGAATTTTGAATTATTTTTTCCCATATCGATTTGAGTTCTCAATCGGGCGTTTTTTTTACTAGATTTTGAATTTTACTCCAAATTGAATTTCCTCGCTAATTTAGGTAGGTATTCTCTTTTCCTCCGCTTACGGCGAGCATAGTTACATGGGTTTGAGTTTATTCGTTATCTCGTCTCGAATGCAGCGGCTGTCTGTTTGACTGTGGCCTTTGCCTTCAGTTGGAGAGAGAAAAAATCATAGACACATATTTGGGAGTCGATGGTCTTGTTCTATGCTGAGTTGTCAAAACAACATTTAAAATTTTCGACAATAATTTGTGCCACCGTTTTGTTTTCTGTCCAAAGTATATTAAAAGAAGGACCCTCCGGGCTCTGGAGTCGGTGAAGTAGATCCGAAAAGTTTATATCCTCGAGGACATTGGCGGACATAGCGCGGGGACGCTAACCGAACTGTAATTCGGGGTGATAAAATCTCGCAAGGTAACTTGTCTTAGCTTCTTTCCCTACTTATTTTGCAAATTGTGGCTATGAAAAATAACCTTTCTGTTGATCTTCCGTATCGTAGGTAGATGATCCCGAAATCTTGCAAGGCAGGGCAGTATCTTGTGATAGGGGGAACAAAGTAACGGAAAGTTTTACATCTTGAACGGTAAGCCCATCATCTGTCATCATATTTATTCTCCTAGCACTAATTGAATTGCAGGCCTTTCATTATGCATGATATGGTGATTGTTGTCATCAGAAATACCTAATTATTCTTGTCAAGTTAGTGAACATGAAATTGATTTCCTTCAACTCAATAAGATGGACCTCCCAGTCATGTAGTGATTCAAAAATGTAAACATTAACCGTGAATATCCCTCACTCTACCCGCTAGTGATGCAGATGTAGTAATCTATGTATTTTCCCAATATCTGACCAATTCTTTTCAATGTGAACTTCAGGCTTATACGTTCTCCTCAAGAAGTACAGGAGGAAGAACAAGCTAATAACAAGGAGATTCTCTCTCTATACACCGACCAGAGGGGACGCGTGAGATTATTACAACAAAGGTTGCAGTCTTATGTAACCCGGCCGTAACTGCGGACAGATCACACACTACTAAACCTATCCTAAACAAGGTATTTCTCTAACTAACCCTGGGTGAGCGTGGCGGAGGTACCGCAAGGCGAGGTTGGACTCCGACCTACCCATTTCTATATATATATATATATATATATATATATATATATATATATATAACTGGTTGTCTCATTGAGAACTAGAATTAACCTAGTATACAGCGTCACCAATATCGATCAAACGAGCCGTAGAACCTCTAAAATCCACTGAAGAGTTTATTATCTGGAAAAGTCTAGTTTTGTGGTCTCTCAATTGACAGTCCATTGCAGAGTAGGTAAAATATATTAGATATAGTTTAAGAACTCATGTAAGTAAATTGTAGTTCGTTATGAATGTCTGATATTTATATAATTGTAATATTAATGTCAACTTAAGGTTTTGCTCACTGAAAGGGTAGTGATTTATATAAAGTATAACTTTAAAACTACTGTATTCAGCTTCCTTATGATATTTATAGTTAGTAAAATATAATTATAACATTATCTTAATTATTTTGTTTTCTTTCATTGTTTCCCCTGCGCTCTGAGGTAGACTGGAGGGGCAGTGGAGAAAAATATATCATCACAGGTATTAGGGGCCACATTCTACAACTTTTGAAATCATATTTGGAAAACAGATATCATCTTGGTGAACTTAGAGATACTAAATCTAAATTATCGGAAATTAGAAAAGGTGTTTCCCAAGGATATATCTTGTGACCTATTTTTTTTATATTATACATAAACGACCTTCCTGGCTTTATGTGTAAAAATGCACATGATGTTCGATTAACTTCTGCTGATAACTCGGAGACACTTTCAATAAAAGTTAATAGAACACTAAAAACCTTCCATAAATGGTTCAATACCAACAACCTTACTCTGAATGCTAGTAAGATAAATATAATGCTCTTTAGACTTACATCTAAGTCTAATGAACCTTTAGAGGTAAATTTAAATAACACAAAAGTAAGTGTAGTAAAATCTGTAAAATTCTTAGGTATTCGTATTGATTCGCGTCTGAATTAGAAAGAGAAGTTGCATAAACTAGAAAATAGAGTAAGTTCAGCGTGTTATGCCCTTAGAAGCCTTCGTGATGAAATTAGTCTGGATCAACTGAAGATTGTATATTATGTACTGGTCCCATCTTCGATATAATATAATGTTGTGGGGTAATAGTTATGGTTATAATGTTAGACAAGTCTTTGTTTTGCAGAAAAGGGCAATACGAACCATAGTCGAAATCGCTTAGTGGGAATCATGCAAAGAACACTTTATTATATCACTTAATAGTATCTTAACAGTCCCGGGTCTCTATATTTTAGTTGTCTTTGTCCATTTAATCAAATGACTAGACCAGTATGAAACTCCAGAACAGAAGAGTAAAGAAACCGGAAACACGGCGAAAGGACATTCCGTTTACTATGGTTACTAAATTTAAGGTCAGTTTAACAGTGACAGGCATCAGGCGGTCAGAATGTTTAATTGTTATCCTAACAAGTTAAAAATTATACAAAATGTAAATATTTTCAAAAATCGACTGAATTATCTTTCTATGACTTAATAGAGTTTTTATTTGACATGGCTAAATGGAATTTTGTGTTTTATTTATTATTTGTTTATATTGACTTTAATATGTATTGATATTGATTTATTGTATACTAGTTAATAATTTTATTGTATTTCCGACACATTTATTTTATTGTTCTGGAATCAATAAATTGAAATTAAAAGATCATGTATATGATTGTTATTTTTGTTTGATTCGCACAAAAGGCGTTACAACTAAGTCCAAACATAGTGTCCAGTACCCAAACTTGTTATCGACTGACAAAGCAATCTAACATAGTGCCGAACTGCCTGTGCCAAAGCCATCAACATTTTGTATAAGCTATGCCTTAAGATGGCAGTGGATTCTTATACTTGTAAGAGAAATTCCCTAGACTCAGCGAAATAAAAATGAAAGATAATAATAATGAAGGAGGAACGAAAGCTGAATGATCAGAAAAAAGTCGCCTGGAAATGTTTTGTGTGTGTTGTCCTACATTTTCTAGGAAACCATAAAGCGGAATATTCAAAGACTTAAACAATGAGCTTATAATTTCTTACAAAGCTTTGGGATGTAATCTTTAACAAACATCTGTGTGTGACGAACAAGACGAGGAATTTCATCAAGACATTTCCTTAATAGAAAAATGAATCAATAAAAATAGAGTAGAGGGATGCTAGCCGATTATTGATGGAAACTTAAAAGGGACCTACCAGAAGCCAAACATTCATGAAAATCATAGCTATTTATCGTACATTAAGGAATATATTTTGCTATGTAAGTGTATAAGTGTTACTGATTTTTGTATTTTTTATAAAAATATATTTTTTGATGTCACAAAGAAACCTGATATATAGTTTTTTTATATATTATTGTTTGGTGGCCATAGTACATTCAAAAACTAGTATATTTTTTCCAACCAAGAGTATACTAACTTTTCAATTCAACTAAATCCATATTCCGGAAGCTGATAACTAAATCCTTGTAAGTGTTACATAACAATTTGACGGCTTGATCCCTTCAGGCTTTTATAAATAAGATTAGTGTTGTGTGTTTTGCGGTAACCGTTCCTCGGGCTATGGCGATTCTCACACACACACTGCCCCGCACTACTGTGCGGGGTGCGTGGCGACCGGAGTTACGCGCGTGGTTTCTGGAGTGCAGGTCTGCATCATCATGCAGATTTCGCCATACAAACTCTCGTGTCTCTGCATGAAGGCGCGTAATCTGTAACACTGCGTGGGAATGCGTTTTCAGTGTGTTTTGAAAGAAAGGTACATGCAATCAAAGTAAGAACGTGTAATTCCGCGCTACGCAGCGTCATGCGTGACAGTGTGTGAAGCTCCCAACGCCGGGCGTTTTGCGGCAAGATCCATAATTAATAAGCGGTAAGCCTCCAACCAATAGCTGTTAATTCGCACCAACCAGTATCGTTCCAATATTTACGTAATTGGTGAGTTCTTAATATTATTTAAATTACATTATTCACGAATACTACTAGCTATATCCACCCCGTAACCCTAAATCCGTAATGTAAAATTTACATTCCACTCATTTAATGAGTGGAATACATATATTTCAAGCGAATTTGGTATTGATGAGCGAGTCCTGGTATTATTATGAGTCTAGTATTCTGTAGAACTTATAAAATGACACTATAACTTACGATGTTAAAATTTTGTATTCAAACATTAATAATCACTTGACTCGCCGTCGCTTCGCTTTGGTATAAGTTAAACGTTTATTTCCGAGCTATTATTATGCATAATAAACTTAGTGTGAAATATTCACGAACTTATTGTTTTCATTACAGTTTTGTAAAATTTATTCATTACACTTAAAACTAAACGCTCACAAAACGTTACACACACTTAACAAGAGGCTCGCCGAGCTAATCGGATGGCGCAGAAGAAACTTATATCTAATCAGACGTCCAACAGGCGGACAAAACAAATGAGTACGCGGCTGGGGCTGGGGTGGGCAGTGGGACGGCATTGGATCTTGACTCACGAATAAAGAAGCCAGAGACAAAGCTTCATATACATGCGCGTGTGTAAGTGAGCACTGGCGGCCTGTAGCGTACGCAGAGCAACGTTTCTATTGACTGAGGGCGGCTGACAGGCCACTTACACAAGAGCACTGCATGAAGATTTGCTTCTGTGCCTTCTTTACTAACGTGGTCATGGCATTCGAGCGGTGACTGTCCCGCGGCGCGCACGTCTCGCGCACCGTCCGCGCAGCATGTGTCAGTGAGGACCGCAAGACCGCGCAATGAAGGGCCGCCACCAGTTCCGCCGTCGCTTCAGCTTGCAGCCCTCTTTTATGAAAGAGGAGCATGAGGAAGACAGGCGCCCGCCACACAGGTGATAAACAAATGACACTCAACGCTCGTTGTTTAAAAGTGAAGCGAAACTTTGGTGTTTTTTTAAATACAAAAGAAACGCAATAAACTTTTATTCGGGCGTTGATATACTATTACAGAAGTGAACAATATGAAATTCAAAAGTCAAATTAGTCTAAGGTATAAAATATACTGTCCCTTTATTGAATTCTAACGATTTATCAAAGCGCGCAATATGTTTGCTACGGTTTTCGTAGCGCACTTTCAAAGTTCGTAGCTTAGGAAAATATTTTACTGCGAACTGGGTGCTTGATATTTATTCGGGTGTTTGCAGAATAAATACGGTGGAACTAATAAAAATGATAGTGTTATTTCTCTGTTAACTATTAAACATTCAATTTCATCGGTATTTGATATTTGGGGACACTTGTTACAATGGACTTTTGACTGTAACTTGAAATTTATTAGTACCTCAAAGAAGTTGATTTTCTTTGAGGTACTAATAAATAGAACACTTAAAAAGTTTTAATAATTCATATAGTCGTTGCTAAAATATTATTAATTTCAATTAAATTCATATACCTACATCATATAATATAATTTGCTTGCAACTTCAAGTGCGTATATGATATTCGTAATAGCAATTATCAAACATTATAAATTACTATAATTAATGTTGATTCTATGCTAGAAGCGATATGAATACGTACTTATAGATACTTAGCCTTCAAAAAGTTAATAATGAAAGATAAATAAAAAATATAAAAGGTAACATGCCTAAATAAGTGGTAGATGAGAAGACCCTTTTCGTTAGTTGAGTTGGTTCAGACTTTTAAATTCTTCTTTTATATTCTAACAGTTACGTCCCGAATTAATTCCACTAACAATGAAAAAAATCAGCCGTTAAGTCAGATACAAATTTTGCAATTGTATTAAAAATAAATACTATTCAAATAAGTTGTTTTAATGTTTCACACCGAATGAATATTATTGTTTATAATTAAATTATATTAAATTTTCTTTAGTAGAGATAATTCAGTTGTATTATTTTTATTTATGGATTTTTGGTCGTATAGAAATACCCTTACACAGCTCCATACAAAACATCTTATCACTTCTTTCGTTTTTCTATGGATTTTATCTTCATACCGATATCTCGACCTAAATATGCCACAACCTTATGTTTACCAGATATCTTCAGTGAGGTACTGTTTTTCATTTAATATTTGATGAGAGAGTACTATTGTAGTATTTTTTTCCTTCTATTTGTTTGCATCTAACTGCGAATGGGGATTGCGCGTATAATACGTTCGTTCATTCTCAGTAGATACATTGGCTAGATAGATCCATTAAGGATCTAGTGAAAACTTATTTTCTCTATAGATCATAGCTGTGTGAAACAAAATAAAACAGATTTTTTTTTAACTTAGAAAGCCCCAATCAATCTCTAATCTTTAAATACTTCATGCTTACTTTACTGTTTTTTGCGAAAATACATACTTATATTGACTTAATTGTTGCAAGTTAACCTGTCTCCGTTAAACTCTTCTTCCTCTTTTAAGGAATGAGAGTTGTTAGAATAGAGCAACACGGAAACAAGTAGCCATAGCGACATAATACTATTCAAATCTTTTTGTGGGGGGAATTATGCATACAAACGCAGTTTTACGGATACGCATATAAAATAAGACTGTAACTACGACACTAACATATAAAAATGAAACAATACATCGACAAATCCTGCACACATGTATCGTTTGTATGTACAACTCAGACAGAGGGGAAAGCTGTGTATACCTACTCCCCTCCTGGCCGCATCAGCCATGTTGCTGTATGCTTGTTGGCGACTGCCTGCAAAGCTGCCAAAACCATTTTATATTATTTTTGATGTGTAACATC
The DNA here is from genome assembly GCA_902850365.2 of Chilo suppressalis. NCBI lineage: Eukaryota > Metazoa > Arthropoda > Insecta > Lepidoptera > Crambidae > Chilo > Chilo suppressalis. The sequence goes on along the minus strand of OU963899.1, from coordinate 10,117,332 downwards.
TTTCCTCTCGCTTTCCCGCAATTTGTGGGTGTGATTTCGTGAAATGGGACGGAAGTGTGTAACAGGGGGTTGCGAAAGCGCGCGCCATTTGATTTGATTTTAGAACGCAATGTTCAAATGGCTTATTCCTTTTGTAATAGGTTTTATTTCGTTTTTTACTAATATATGGTGAGGTTTTCAAATGTTACACATCATACGCGACTACTGTAAGGCTCGCTCGTTTTTTATTATATTATGTGTTACTAGCTGCCCCAGCGAACTTCGTACCGCCATAAAAAATAGGGGTTGGTGGTAGAAAGGTGAAAATTTAACGTTGTATGTATTTTTGTATGATTTATCATAAACAAAATAAATACAAAAAAAATGTTAAGGGTGGACCACCCTTACACATTTAGGGGGATGTTTGTGTGATGAATACGAGCATTTGTTTTCCATTCATGGATGTTTAATATGTATATCTATATTAATATACTTATATATGTACTGTATATGTATTTTATCCGTTACCCTAGTATCCTATAACACAAGCCTTACAGTGCTTACTTTGGGGCTAGGCTAATTGGTGTGCGTGTTGGAAATATATGAAAAAAAAGTTTCTATGAAAACGAAGTAGCCCCCTATCGGACGAAAGCACAAACTGGCTCCTTCCATACAAAACTTGACCATGACGACACGATTACGGATCTGTCAAAGTTCGTACTCGGGCCTCTGAATAACGTCGGACCTTCGTCCAAATCAACCAACGTTAAAATAGAATCCCTTTCAAAGAAATGCTTCCCCAACCATGTTTCTAAAGCAACCCAACGGTAAATAAGCCTATCGTTTATAAAAAAAGTCAATAAACACACTTATCAACGACAAACGTACCAAAACTATTGAAAGGCTGACACATAACGGAAATCAGTGTGAACAAATTCTTCGGAACCTTGTATTTTTTGAGGCTTTCCCATGAAACGATGTGTCAAAACAGGTCACTTAATATTTGACAACTTTATAATAAATAAAACCGGCCAAGTGCGTGTCGTGCCATGCGTAGTGTAGGGTTCCGTAGTTACCACAATATATTTGAGCAGGAGTCTTTTCTATTTTCTACATCGGAAATTAGAAAAACCAATTAATGTCAATCTATGTATCTCAACTAAAATACCTTAATCAAAGTCAAACTGTGCCTCAAACTCAAAATCAATTCGATTTTTTTATGCGAATGATAACCGCCGATTTTTTTTTCTCCAAGGCCGGCGGGGAGCGGTTGTGAAATCCTCATGGATACCCTACAGCCGGCTCCAAGATTATGTCAGACTCTTACTGACTAAAAGCTTCATCCGAAGCGATCATCCCCTAGGAATGGGATGATACGGTATAACTCCCGATCTTTTCAAGTGCATACATATATACTTGTTATAAAAACGTTACGTTAACGCGAGTCAGAAGCTGTTGCCGTTAGTAGTCACGGTTGCGTTGTGGAACTAATGATATTTTTTTGTAGTTTTTAAATAATGTTTTTTTTAGATTTTGTTACAATGCAAGGTTTACGCTGCAATAACTTCATGTATGTCACTATTAATATTTTCTACTAAGGAATTTTCAATAGGTTAGAAATTTTCTTTAACTTAAGTTGAACGACTATTACTCTTAAAATAACAAATCTATCTTAACCGTTATAGTTTTCCTTAAAAGTTCTGAAAAACAAGCCAATAGTTTAGCTTCTATAGGGGGGGGGGGGGCACACTACTCGAACAAAAATTAGCACTTTAAAGTTAAATATTTCGCAAACGTATCCCTAAATCGAATTAAATAATAAAATGAAAAATAGTCTACCATTTTTTTTAAATTTTAAATACATATTGCCACAGAATTACAGTTCTCTAGTGCTAATAGTCTCCAAGCAAAAGCGGGGACGGACAGACGGATATGACAAAACTATAAGGGTACTGCGGCGATCTACCCTGAAGGGGTAGGCCCTGGGAGCGTAGCAATTTATTGAAACAACTTTGATTTGATACGATTACGAATTATTTTAAATCAGGCGAATATAATAAATGAGCTTAATCTTATTAATGCATGGTTTGATGCCTGAAGTCTATCTGATGGAATCTTCTATCAAACGACAGAAGATTCTCAATTTCAAATATTTAAAAATCATGACATTACCTTTTTAATATAACTGCCAACCGTAGGCATTACATGAACAAAGAGTTTATCCAAACAAGGAGGCTGTTACAGTACCTTGTCAGGACTACGGAACCCTAAAAACTGAACAGTGGGAGTCAGACCACGATAAGTTACATCCCAGCGTACAAATTTTAATAATAATTTTAATCCTTTTATTGATAATTAACTTTGCGTAGTTATTAACTGTGTGTATTAGTAGTAATTAACTGTGGAGCGTAGCGAGGAAGATCCCATGGATCAGCTTCAATGACTGTCCTGGGCGTATCTTGCGCTGTTTAGGGTGTGTTTGGTGGAGAGGTTATTTTAAGTATATGTTTTTATTTGGTTACACTAAGGCAGGTGCGCCTTGTTAGGCCCAGTTATTTGTATTATTAAAATAAAAGAATAAATATACATATCTTAACAAACAAATTGAATGATTTTCCTTCACCTATGAGAAAACTGGCTTCCAAAGTCCCTTTTAAAAAGCAGATAAAAATATACTTTTTAGAAATTCAAAAATTAGATATCCCCAACTTTTATGTGTGGCAAGGCAGGAAGCCAAGTTTGGCAAACATTGAGATAAATCATGTGTAATTATAGTTATTATATGTATGATATCATATAATTTTATCTCGCCAACAATCACTTCATTATAGCTATTAACGGGATTGTTACCATGTACCTTGTTTTTTATGAGTCTCCGATATTTCCCGTCACAATCCCGTTAATAGCTATAATGTTAGTGACCATGAAAGTTTAAAACAATAAATCACTTCATTATTTGACTCTATAATGTAGTTTATCTGTGCTCGTCTCCACGTCTCCACTGCATTGTGATGGCTGTTTACTCTTTTCTCCTTGCAAAATCTTTTAAATGTTTATTATTAATAAGGCTGATCTACTCACTCATTGATGCTTGAAAATCGTCATTTTGCCTTAAAACTGGCAAATGTTTAGCCGAGCCTTGGCATTTTGCTTTCTGCAGCATGCATATTTTATATTATATTTATCCTCACTTAGTAGCTCATATTCTATCGGCATAACTTTTTATCTCCTGCACCTTTACTGGTTGACTGGTAGAAAATGCCTATGGCATTAAGTCCGCCATTTACTGTTTTATGGTAATAAAGAATACATAAATAAATAAGTAAATATGGGTATTTCATAGCTGATTTCTTGTATCTTTTAATTTTTTATTGTATTACTCTGAAATGTATGTGTATGTTGAATAAGAAAATAATCTAATCTATCTATTTATCTAAACTATATAAAAATATTATTTAAATCTTTAAAAAATAGAAATATTTGGTAAGTATAATTTAAGAATTGTTTTAAAAATACCTCTGTAGTGGGCCTTTTTAAAAACATGGTACATATCATGTCCCTGGATTAGCAACATAATTTATAAACTCTATCAAAACAAAAGGACAAGTCAAGACACGTAGCCTGATCGAAAATTCGTAAGATGAAAACAATAAAATTGGAAAGGTTGTTGACTTTCAATATATTGGACGAAACATAGTAATATTTTATTTTATCGTATTATAATAATAAGTCTCTAACTAGGACGTTCAGGTCGGACGTCAGCTTTATTACGAAGAAAATGCATTTTTTACAATAGATGTCGCAAGGTGCGCTTAAATGTAATTCATGTATTTTACAATAGTTGTCGCTAGGTGCGCTTAAATGTGATTCATGTAAGTTGATTTTTCTGAGAGATAAACTTTTTAATGTAATATAAATTGTCATGTTTGTGTACGATAGCGCAATAAATAAATATTGTATTCTACCACATAAATGATAGTACTTTGATACTGATAATTAAATCAATTCGTACAAAATTATTCCCTAACCATTCCAAAATATCAAAAATGCACAACGTTAATATTCAAGTTTTCGCTTCTGCCGGCACTCCCGGAGTGCAACCCGTTTTTTTGTTTTTTGTAATAATTTGTACATTAGGATATCTTAAGGTCAGCAAAACTTAATCTAACTATAATTTTTATTTTAAAGCATGTAACCGCTTGATGTTTAAATCTAAAGAAAATATTACTACTTATCAAATAAGAACCTTTTTCATGTCATTATTCTAACAATCACCATTGGTGAGAATATTCACAAAATTAACATTGAAAAATATTCTTTTGACTAATGGTTCTAATTCGATTGCAGACACTAAAGATGTCAGAACTTTTAGTAAAGTACCTTATTAGAAGAAATTAAAGTTATACTATTTAAATATAAGTTCCAGTTTTTACTAGATGTATAGAAACTATGATATTCTATAAGCCCAGGCTATCATAGGATCCTTTGCGGTGACCTTTTATAGGGAATTCATCCCGTAACAAGAACTATTTATTTTAAATGAAATTTAAGAAATAATACAAATAATGCTTAGCTTTTCAGGAGAGCCCAAAAATCCATGTCATTTTGTATTAAAAGAACAAAAATACAAATTGTTTTTCTGAATAATTACTAAAAATTGGAAACATGAGGTTACAAAATCGTAACCCACTTGCAATGTTACTTAAAAACTGTCAACCACTGCAATGTTGGCTTCATCTGATATGAACTTGCAGTTTTGTTTATGAAACTTTCAACATATAATACGGGGGCGAAATTTAAAGTCATCCGAAATAATAAAAGTATGAAATTTTGAAAGCATCTTAGGAACCGGGCCATGTTGGGTGGTACCTTATAGTAAATTCTTGTGATTTTTAAGTTCCATAACCGAAGTGCAACACCAAACTAGCCGCATTTATTAAATGATTTATACAGAACTTATGCTATTAAGTCAGTGCCTACTACTGAGTCAACAGACCTATTTAGGTATTTGATCATGGCAAACCCTTTTCTTCGCAGTTTTTATTAGACAACCTGTGGCCGAGTGGTTTGTACACCGGGTTTCATGGTGTCACCTACTCGAGAGATCCCGGGTTCAAATCCCGGTGGGCGCAAATGTTTCTGTGATAAATATGAGCATTTGTACTCCAGTCATGAATGTTTTATAAGTATTTCTAAATAAAATAGAGACTTTTCTGTATCAGTATATGTATTACCTTAGTATTCCATAACACAAGCCTACAGTGCTTACTTTGGGACTAGGCTAATTGGTGTGAGTGTTGGAAATATTTATTATTTTATTTATTAAATCAGCTAAGAAAATTCGTAAAGTATATCACAAGAATATTCACACGCCAAGTAATGAGTAATCTATCTATGATATATCACGCTTTGCTCTAATTATAGTGCTAGCGAGGCTTTATGCTAAGGGACTGCATCGACCTAGTATTTACATACTTTAGGTATACGATTATACTAAAAAAATACTATACAATGTTTTGAACGTAATTTTGAGTAACTCTAAATACCTAACTTATTCAAAACAGTCTGCTACATTTTATACTAAACAATCAAACAATAGACTTAAATTCATTGGGAAAACATTGTCCTTTTCCAACTCTACAAATTGATTGTAAATTGCTCTCTACAATCTATGAAAGGACTCTCAGCGCTAACTTTCTTTGTCATATTTTGTCCCTGGCCCGGAGTGGCAACAAACAGTATTAACAAGTTCAGCACAACTTTATATTAATTGGCACTAACTTGCTATTTCCATTTGAATCCCCTGTAAACCGAATCATGAATTGATTCATAACTTCTAAGCCTTCGAAGCGAGTCACGACCTGGGTGTTTTAGTTATAAAATAAATTAATATTGGTTCTTAAAGTTGGCACCGTACATAATGAATTTGCATTGTTTTGGTGAACAGCTTTTATCAGTAATGTATATTGAGAGAGAAGCTTTGTATTGATTTAAGTACTTTTAAGTAGACGTTATCATCATCAATGACCATGCTGCATCAACCAGGCTCGGTAGCAGCCTGAAATTTTGGAGGGGTCACCAAATTTACGATTTGTACTACCCCCAACCCAGATTTTCCTCTTCGTAAGGGCTCTACGCACTATCTATCCTGCTGGCTCCAGTGCGCGAGACACAGCTATACACGTAAAAGAGATTCTGTATCTCTGATTAAGCACCACTTATAGGAACAGTTGCCACAATTTTCAGCAAAGTCTTTATTATCTTCGTAGAGATCATCGTCGCAAACTTCTATGAATGCATCGCGGTTATGAATGCAAACCAGGTTTAGGCATTTTTTTAACTATATATAGTACAGTTTGATTATTCATATTCTAAGGAATTGATTTTGCAAATGTTTCAGCAATAAAACTTTCTAAACCACCAAAAACCACCAAGTTCAAAAAAGAAAATACCACGTACGTTGATTACACGCGTGTTTAAATATCTTTATTTGTAGATGCTTGAGTTGTTAGATTCCTTTGACTCGAAAAAAAAGGTTGACATTCGAGGGATTCCACCGAAAGGTACGTAAAGATAAAAGGGCACAAAAAGAGGTGCGCGTTTCGTGTTAAATTGTCGAAAATTGGTGTGTTCTGTCTTTCAGAGTGAAAGCTTTGTGTTCACTGGTGATTCTAGTATATTCACGATCGTAATATTATCTTACTTACTTTGTTTATTGTATTAATGAAAATATGAAATATATAGTTTTTTTGGTTCCATCTTTGCGCTGCTTATATTTATCTAATTGAAATAGATGAAATATTAAACCCAGCGTTAAAGCAAATCGTCAATTCTATTCAAACTATTCATAATTACTGGATAATACTTGAAACAGGAATTTGTCTGTTCTCGTTTCCGAAACATTAATAATTTGTCAGATTTCACAGAATTGTTAATGGAAAAAGGGGCCGTCAGCTACATGGCATAGAATTGACTTTAAACGGTTTGAAGTTTTTGATAAGAAATATCAATCAACGTAAATGATAGCGGCAACTAAGATGTATATTCAATTTAAAAATAATTAAAATAAAATAGAATAGATATCCTTCCATACAACAGACCGATTTATTTTGCCGTTTTTTGTTCGATATTATAATATAATGTCTAATGTTGGAAGTATGGTACGGAACTCTACATGCGCGAATCGGACTCGCACTTGGCCGATTTTAACTACTGTACAAAAGCTTTTGGAGTTAACCGATGAATAGCCAAACTTTGTTTACTAATTAAATTTTTAGTAACTCATAGACCAACTGTTCTTTTGCATTTTACATTATCATTTCAGTTAAGCGAGTTTAGTTACAAACTACTAAACCATTTTGTTATAAGCTGTCAAATTCGATTTCAGTAATCTGTAACATAACAATGTATTGTTATAATGAAACACTATTTAGGTGATTATATACATAGAATTGGCCTAACTACAACTATTTCGTGCTATTTATTAGTAAACATAAAATCCGCAATGAATAACTGAAAAGTGATGTCACTGTTAGCCAAAAAGTACGGTTACTGATTGCAAGTACATGTTTTGTTAATGTTCGGGACATCCCCTGAATCGCGCTATAGAGATTGTTTCATGCATATAGGTATATAAGATAAGTTTATAAAATTTGTATTTGAAAATAAATTGGAAACCGGGTATAACGATTACCCTTATTAGGCCCCAGTACTTACTCGTTAGTAAGTAGTACGTACAGGGTGGGTTTTGAAAAAAGGGCAGAAAAGTTCTTTTGCAAGTAAGATAATAATAGACAGGTATAATTTATCAGAAAATAATGATGCAGATAACAAAATAGTTCAGTTACAAATAACAGTATACTGGTGCTATACTAAAGCAATCATTTTGTAACCAAATACTGAACAAGTTTAAGAATTATTAAAATCATAGTTATTTAAACAGTTTTGTAAATCTTACAAAACTGTTTTGTTGTAACAACAAAACTATTTTAACAAAACCGAGTTTGTCTACTGGTAACTTTAGTTATATGTAGTCACTATTTTTATGTAATTTTTTTTTGTTGTAAGTAACTCAACACTTTTTTCAGTACAACTACGTGTTTGTGAAAGTATGAAGCACATCAGTAAGTTCCGTTTTATGACAGAACACAAGCTGCTGGTACGTTTCATCCGAGCTTAATAACCCACGATGCATTATCCGATATACTTTTCTTAGGCGAAAACCGGACAACAGACAGATTTTGGCCAGACATTTATACTGACTCTGCCGATATCCACTGAACTGAACTAAATTACTTTTTTCATTTTATTTTTCTCAGTAATGGCGGCTTTGACATCAAACGAAAAGTAAAATAGTAACTTTCTTCGATATTTTCGGTGTATGGGCATAATGCGATTTTTAAATCACTTGCGGCAATATTTTCTGCGTATGAGCAAATTTCTGAAGAAATCGTAATATGCAAAACTTGGATGTCGTCAAGCGATTTCAGGAGTCTTTTTATCTTTTTGTGGATTTCAAAGTCATTCATCAATAAAAGAGCTTAATTTACGTGGTAACTGATAAAAGTTAAAACTTTCAAGCCAGGAAAGCCCAGCAGTGTTGTATTGAAGCAGCGTCCAAATAAATTTTATTAAATAATTTTAGTTTTTAGAACTTTTGAGTAAAAACTATATATATATATATATATATATATATATATATATATATATATATATATATATATATATAAGTAGCATCAGTACCTAAGTGCTAATATGTGGACTTTATTAAATTAAGTCTTTTACTGGAATGTGTATTTCATTAAATTTTTGATAAATTTCTGAATTTTAGTATATTTCTATGATTGTCAATATAAGGTATTTTAGAATCATTTTGATACTAATAATATGAGCGTTGGTATATAAAAAGATACAGATAATTTATTCTAAAAACGTTCTATGCTCTCTCGAAATGGAATTCAGATTAACCTATAGAAATTGGGGTCTTGCATAAACTATCCCTCGGGCATGTTTTATTCAACCATTTCCTGTTGCTCACAGGGGCTGTAATGTAGATAAGCGTGAGTAATTACCAAATTGCATACGTATATCCTCATTCATATTTTATTTGAATTCTACAATAATAACTTATATTGTTATATTCTTATAATCATATAGAACTCGGCCAATTCAAAGTGACAGATCGAGTGTTATGAGCTATAAGGCCAAAAGTAGCTACTACTAATTTTACGTTTTCTTCCCCACTTAATTGCAAATACAGTATATTTTCATTCTCAGTTAAACCTGTACTATCTTACTAATAAACAGGCAATAAGCTTAGACTAGTTACGCCGTGTTTTGTTCATGTCACTCATATGCCATTTGTCAATTCAATGAACAGAGGCAAAACATAAAGTAACTAATGCAAGCTATTCTTCGTTTAGTAATAAGGGGGGTACAGTATATATGGCTTGAATGTTCTTGTATCATCGAACTAAATCGAAGAAATGGATTAGACGAAAAAATGGAAATCGTATCTACTCGATTTAAATAGACTCTTAAGAGGTCTTTAGAATCGTCCTTTTGTTATCTATCCAGGAAATCTTTAGCCAATGAAAAATTCATCAGCATTTAACAAAAGTACCTTTAAAGCGACATTTTCACAAAACCATATCATCATAATAAAAGTTTAGTACATAAAATAAATACGAAGTTAAAGGTCATCAATGTCCTATAATTAAAGGATGTTTATTACTTCTGTAAGCAAAGCCCATCAATTGAAGGCACTTTGATCTAGAGATGGGCGTTTTTTTAGATATTTTTGATATCGATGCGCAACGATATCAGATAAATCGCATCCGATGCGCACATCGATGCCAAGTGATTGTCAGTCTAGCTAATATCGTAGTATCACAGGATGCAATGCGATACAACTTATACAAGTAAAATAAATCCTGTATCTCCATCTCTTTTCCGCGTGTAGCATTGTCCCGCACGCTGTTTTTACTGTCAGCACGGTAAAGCTAGCAGCCAGCGTATCTTATGCTTTTTTGGCGGTCCCAATCCAGTATCTATTCGCATACGGGGTTACCAGTCATCCGGATTCATCAGGACACGTCTGGACTTTTACAACACCTTTACCCGGATTTTATATTCGTCGAGTTTCATGAAGCTTAGTACAATATATTTGCTTAATGAAAAGTGTAAAACGTCAGATTATTTTATCGGGATCCAGCAAGATGCGTGCGTAGAGGACTTAACGGAATGAATTTATTTTCAAGACAATAAAAAACAAGAAAATGCTATATTTTAGCTGAACAGGCTTTTTTTTAATTATATAATAAGTTATGTATATAGTAAGTTGATAAGTTTGTGGTTTTGTAGCTATAGTTACATTGACAAAAACTAGATGGCATCGGCATCCAATAACGGTACCAAGTCGCATCGGATGCGCGCATTCAAACCTGACATCGTTATCGCGCATCGTTATTCTAAAAACCCCACCCCTACTTTAATCTTTGGCAATTAACTTTTTGTTTTTTTTAATATGTCTAATTTAGGACTTGGTGACCTTTACCCGACAGAGTTTTTTATTAAATGTATTTTGAAATTGTGTGAGGGAAGATTATTAAGGCTGCGCGATAATTTATTTTAAAAGTCTTATGGTCTTAGCAAGATAGTTTTATGTTTCTTTATTATATAAAACATATTTGCCTCCGCTGTTGCTATTTTTAATGTATCGTGAATCTTCTACCCGCTAAAGTTTTAACCAAGGGGGTGCCGCACGGATAAGATGCCGTCACGTGAACAATATTCAAACGAAAAGACTTGTAAAAATTATTACACAGCACTGATTGACTCTGAGACGCTTTTAGTTGACTTAAGGCTCATTTTACTTCGATAGGTGAATAACTATGTGCACGTCTGCTTTGTTCGACTACTGGACGAATTAATCATACAAGGACCAATAAATTACTCCACCCTAACTGATGTTTGTATGTATGTGTGAGTGTGTGGAGTGCAGTCATAAAAGGTCGTGTCAGACATTTCAACTCGGAAAAGGATTGTCACCGCGTCAACTCGAGCCGTTCAGTATTCCTAGTACAAAATTTACCGCGTACTGCAACGCACACTAATCGGAATCGTACTTAACGTAATCGCCACACCTCGGGATAAGCTCCTATTTTATTTGTGTATACGATTACGTTACGATTCCGATTAGTGTGCGTTGCAGTAGGGACTTTCAGACAAAGAATACTGACCAGCTCGAGTTGATACGCTAACGATCCCTTTCCGAGTTGATATGTCTGCTGCGGCCTTAACCCGTGAACCTTGGAATCCCCACTAAACAACAGAAACTCAACACCAAAGTTTTCTATAATCTTCCAAGTATTGTGCTGTATACATTGTGAACTTCTTAAAGATACATACAGGTTACCTTCTCATAATTTTCCTAACACCTGCGCGACGAAGCTTCGAGTGGCTTTGGTACTAAATGCGCTAAAAGTTAACATTCAAAATTGAATTAGTTTTGTCGTAATGAATAAGTGGGCTGCTTGTCCATAGACTCTAGACGATAGCTTGACTGGCAATTATTTGACAAACTAAGAGAGGTTCTGGAAAACGAATACCTTTGTATGTGGAGGTGAAGGAGCGTACCTACTTAATTCAAAGTTCCAACGCATTTTAGGCCATTTTAGTACCGAAGCAAGCCGAAGCTTCACACGCAGGTGTGGGATCAGCGTCAGAGGAGAGCTCCGTTTCGTGCGGTAAATCATATAAGCTTGAAAAACCCAATTTCAATATCATTTAGGTTGTTACAAACAAATAATAAAAATTTAATCGTAGTATTTTATCGTTTCGCAAATCTACGGCGGGTAACCTCGTATCTACAGAAAAAATACTGACAAGAAACTCAGCGAAGGCTGTTTGTCTTCCCGGTATATTACTTACTTATATTCAGAAACGTCAAGTAGAAAAATGACTTCAATGTGAGATAGTTACAATATAGTTTTTATAGTGACATTCCATGACATTATCTCAAACATAAAGGAGATTGCTCAGCTTCCATACATGTTTGGCCTAAAGACCAATAATCATGAAAAAAATCATGTTGTTTCCTAGATTCGAAATTATATATAAATTACTGTAGAAACGAATATTATTGACAGACACCCCTGAGAACTTCTTTAAACCATATACACTGAAAATAAAAAACAGATAATAATAAAAAACAAATAAGTTATATAGTAAACTAGGAAAATCAAGCCAAGTACCAAAATTATGGATTAGATTCAGGTATATAGAGCATGTAGATTAACAGATAGTTGCCTGTTTTTAAAGTTAATGCATAAGAGTAACTTTTAAAATCAGGTGTCATTTCCGGTTAAAATAAGGTACTCTGTGACAGAAACTGTGTGATGATTGTGAATGAGCCACAGATTAGAGAGATTTTTTAAACCAAAGAAAGCTAAGAGATTTAGGTTCTATAGCCATATAATCAGTAGCTTCATTATTTTTGTTATGTTTTTAAGATAACCATATTTTAGATATTTAGTGTATCACACCTTATAATTTTATTTATTTATTAATTTATAGTCAGGGAAATTACTCCACCCTAACTCCCATAGACGGATACCTTAAAGTCTAACATATATACAGATTATGATTTTATTTATTTTTTATGCATTTAACTGCTAGATGTTTAAATCTAAAGAAAAGTTTACTAGAAAAAAATGAATGCACTGACCATTATGCTTTTTAAAGTAAATATATTATACAAAGGTGTCCGTTGAAATCTAATGACTGTAAGTTAAATTATAAATTACGCCAAGAATTACCGTGTATGTCAATATTTTTTGTGCATTTGGGCCAATTTGAGCAATCTCCTTTGAGTATGTGGGAGACTGGTGACCTTGTAGGTTCATAGACCCGTGTTTACAGAAAATGATTTATCCCATCCATTAATAAAATACTGATTTGTACACTATACATTGTGAATTTTGTGTCAAACTATACAGACAAGTATTATACATTTAAAGTTGACTTTTTTGTGAACCCATATTCTATGGCATTGTAGGTAATTGTTTATAATGAATTTCGAACACACCGACGTTATAACGATAACGTTAGTAAAGAAAATTTTAGTATAAAAGAACCACTTAGATTTAACATTAATAATCACATCTACTAGTGGGCAGCCCTCGCTTCGCTTCGGTGTAGAGCTGTAGTGTAGACTATAGTTTTTGTTCTCAAGCTTGTATTATACACAATGAATTTCTAAATATAATATAAACCTTCAATAAAACAATATTTAACTAATAGTGAAAATTTTGTTACTTAGTTTAGGACCCATTGTAACGATTTTTTGGTTGAACGTGCAAATGTAAGGAACTAATGGTCCGATTGAAAAAAATCTTTTTGTATTAGATAGTACATTTATTGAGGAAGGTTTGAGACTATATTATATTACACTTCAACCAGTAGGAGCGGCATATCGATGTAAAATGTTGCAAAAACGAGTAAAACTTCCATTTGGGAGATTCCGCTACGCGGCGCTACGTAAGTGATTAAAGTTACACAAAAACCATGTATGACGGAATTGTTCCTCTTTGAAAAAGTCCGTGACAGTATAAGCCCATCTTTTAAATTTGACTCACTATAACCATTTTCCTCAAATTAACGCGGGTGAAACCGCTGGGGATCTTTAGTTGTGACATAACTGCAATAGTTTAACGATTTCGCGTACGTTTTGGTAGTATCATCTATAAAACTTTAGTACATCACTTTGCTTTATTGTCAAAATCTTCCGCAGCGTAAGCGATTTAAGGTTATATTTTAGTATTTTTTCACCCTGGGTAGTATCGAAGTTTTCATACGGAACTTTCATATGTTCATATGGGATAATGTAGGATTCTAAATGTTTAAGATTTTTTCAAATCGGTCCAGTAATTTCGGAGTCTATTCAATACAAACAAACAAACGGACATTCAAATCTTTGCTTTTTATAAAATATAGTAAATATAGATTATTAATATTTATTTTTTCAAAAGTTTAATAAACTACAATGCGAAGAGATGCCACTGCCTTGCAGCCCAAGAAATACTAGAAATTCGACACGGCCATCAAGTTCTCGTAAACATAATTGATGTGTTTCCGGATAGGAAGATGCAGGTTCGAATCCCGTCTGAAACCTGGACCGAGTGAAACTTTTTCTACTAAAATTTTCTTTAGATCTCAACTTCTAGTAATCCTTACTAATATTATAAAGGCGAAAGTTTGTTTGGATGGATGTTTGTTCCTCTTTCACGCAAAAACTACTAAACGGATTTTAATGAAACTTTACAGTAATGTAGCTTATAGATCAGAATAACACATAGGCTATAATTTATAAAGATATTGTGTGAATTGTCCAAAATATAACGATAAATGTCATTTAAGTCTGAAAAAATTCTGCAATCTGCGAGCTATTCAGGCGTGTGCTGCAAAAACAGTTAGTGCTATATGTATATAATGTATGGTGAAAATATTTATCTTAAATAGTCCTACAAAAAATTCTGCGACACCATATATATCTATCTTTTATGAGTAAGCCATTATTGTCAAAATAGTGAACCATAAATACAATAAAAATTGATAATTTATTTCTAATGCACATTTGGTAGTAATAAATGGATCCTTATCAAAATGAATACTTTTATCGCTTTTGGTATTTAAAGGAGATAAATTTTGTCCTTCACAATACATCATTTGGACAAATATTTTAATAGTTACGACGATGACAAACCGAACGCGCGATACTATGGTATGTTACGGTCCGACGGGCGGCGCGGCGCACTGTGGAATATTTCAGTGTGTTTCGGATTTAAAATCTGTAACACCGTCAATTTGAAAGGTAGACTTATAAAATTTTGCTATAATATAAAGTGATACATAAGGATTCATATAAGTAATGTTTGATGAATTGGAATTATGCGTATTTTTTTAATTAAAAAAGAAAATTCACAAAATGATTTAAAATAGTATTATTTATTTATTGAAATATTTTTTAGAAACATATTGTACGTCTATTTCTTAATGCTAATTACTCTATTAAGATAACTATCATATTATATTGATAATATAAAATTAAAAATGGTAAAATATTTTTAACACTACGCTAACATACAGAAACAAATCAAAATTATCGCAATATATATTTCTTTTTTTTGCTCAGCAAGATTGACATCTTACACCCGGTGAGCTTCAGGATCTGAAATAAGTTCATTAACCTTGAGAAGGTGTAAAGTATCTTCATCGAGCTCCTTTACATTTTTTGCATATGGTTTTCTTATGCTCGTTGATTTATAAAAGTAGGCAATTATATTTTAAAATAATAAGTTCTGCCTAGGTACTATTTAATTTTAATTTCCCCGCATTATTTAAGAAAACGACTATACACGCCTTGGACACAACTAGGCATTGATAAACGTTCGTCCATCAATGCCTCTTTTATTGGCCACTGCAACTATACTACTATTACTATTACCATTTTGTACTATTTAAATTTTACTGAGGTAGTTACTAACAGGGACTCAAAAAGACTTCATATAAATAAATAATATAATGTTACGTGCTGTCTTACTCTATACTTAGTTCAAATTAAGAAAGTGACAGTTTCATCAAACTTAAAAGTTAATTAACTGCTCTGAGTACGGCGTCACCTAAGTAAAGGTAAGTTAATATTTTGTATCTCTTATCTATTAGACAAGTCCGTCCGTCCGATAAAGGTCTCTCAGCGGCTAAACCGTAAGAGATAGATAAAGAGAATGTTTAAGTTATAAGTTGAGAATAGTCTGATAAGACTACAAACCGGATGTGAGTAACGTAGCACTTCCGGTTTTCGAAAAACCACGTGATTTCTATTTCAAAGGAAACCACACAAAATCTCCGAAGTTCTCAATTAATTAAATACATTTTTTTTTTGTGGTGAACATTTGGTTCACTGGTTTGCTAGTTATAAACAAATTAAAATAGAATAATAACGTTTTTACTTTGTCATAGGCACAATGACACAACTCCACCTCGATTACTGGAATATGGAACGGCCTAGCCCTTTTCCAATGGAGTCGTGTCAAAGGTAGTCGAACCCGAAACATTAGCGGTCCACTAGGCGGTTATAATGGAACGATCATGCTAAATTAATGTCTTTTTGCACCCCACACTAGGAGCCTCGGGCTATCGTGGCCGGGGAAGGCCGCAAAGGCCGATTGTGCAGATTAAGTTATTACGACACAACCCAGAGTAATATCTTGAAATGTTATAGTTAATGCTGGTTAATTTTATCTTATTTATGAGGATAGCTGGATTTTCAAGCGTTTTCGTGATTTTATTTAATATGTACGTACATTTCTGCTTTGAAGTTATTCTAAGAGTATTATAAAAGGGTTATATAGTACTTACCATTTAGATATGAGTACTTTATTTTATTATTTTGCACTTAATGACCTTTGCCTCTTTTGATTGCAACCTTTACGTTTAGTAGGAGATAGCGTAGTACTTAGTGGGTGTTATTGTAAAAGATAAACATCTTTCATAATTGTCCGGTCATATATTAGGTGGCCAAAAATTTACTATCACTGAAACTACATTGTGAAAATTTCAAATATTTATCTATTACGGAAATGTATCCCGCTAATAGACGAATGGATAGTGAATGGTTTATTAAAAGCTTTTTATTTTATTTATTTAGAATCAAAACACAAAAAAGCTTTATATAGAATTAAAGCGTTTTCTTTATTTACATATTATATTCTAGCCAATTACAAGGATTAAAGAGAGGCAGGCAATAGCGGATTTTCCGCTCGATTTGAAGCGCCTGTCTGGGGAAGTAACCTCCCCCTTACAGAAGACCAAAGTAAAATAACACTAACTTTTGGTGGTGTTGTATTGTTGTCGGTGAGTAAGGTCCCAGGGCTCTGCTGGGGCTCGTAGCACTGCGGGGGCTCGTAGTACTGCGGGGGCTCGTAAGGCTTGCGGGAGCCAGGTGTGAGGTCCGTTCGGCGGTGTGCCTCTTAAAGGCGCCGTCGTGTGTAAATGTGTGTGATCGGGTTAGGGTAGGCAACTGCGCTATTGATAACATTGGTACCACAAGCGTCTACAGATTATAGAGGCCGCTTACCATGAGATGGGCCATAATGCTTGTATACCACCGTTTTCACATAAAAAAAGTCTCTCGAAGTACGTAGTAATCGAATTGATTATTACTTATGATCATGCGAATGCGAAATTCTTTTTATTAGCACTCTTTGGGTACTGAACCATGACAAAAATCCTGCCTGAAGATATTTCCGTGAACTGTAAGGTGCTTAAGGATACTCGAAATCGATCAATGAGCGCGGTCATTGTATATCAAATTCAACTCTTTTGAAAATGTCAAATACCTTAAACTGATTTTCCAACTCTAAGTCCAACTTAAATTAGTTCAAGATTGTTCGTGATTTGCTTGTCGCAAGTTGATGAGTTGTCGACTTCCTATACAATACTATAACAGTGTGAAAGGGTATTAAATTAAAAATTATGATTACATATCACACGAAAATTAATATCCTTATTAATAGTATTAACTTTTATTAAAGTCGTGTTTTCGCCTTTTACCTCAGTTTTGGTAAAAAAAAGATAAAAATAATATTTATTTTTTATTTAATCACTGTTTTTTTTTAAATGTCAATTAGGTAAGGTGCTCATTTTTATAGGATTGTTGTAACTTATAAAGTAACGATTCCCACGATACCATAGGTACAATGAATACTACAGAATCTGATATGAAGGTCTAAGACTGACTTGTTACATTTTGGTGTAATGTATCGAGGTTTTGAAACCCTAACCAAATAATTGTAACCTTATTTTGTAATGCATCATTCGTGGCGAGCGCCACGTATCAGTTTTGGCGAATCTCTTTCAGTCATTGCCAGTCTCGAACCTACCGATTTTTCGGTATTTCTACCGATATGGGCTCTGTTCTACAGAAATATGATGATTTCACAGTATACATGAAAACTCTCCAGATTTTTCTACCGATTTTACACTTTTAAGTTGGCAACCTTTTTCATTTATGTTTACGGATAAGCCCTCAATAGTATGGACCTAGTGCAGAATGTAATTCATATATTTTGGGGAATGCCCTTGTGTCCTAAAATTTGAAGTTATAAGGGGCTTCCCGCTCGGGAATTTACCTGTCTAGTCTATATAAACAGGAAATCGGTTTTACTTTTTCATTAATTTTCTTAACATTGAAGAGAGAGTACCTAACCAAAAGAGTGCCTACAAAATCAGATAATTAAGTTAAAATGTCGTCTGACGAGGAGCCAAGCACAAGTGCAAGTGTAAGAAGAAGAAGAAAAAACTACAATATTATAGAAAAGAATGGGAAGAAGAATTTCCAGGTTGGCTGCAAGATAGCTGCAAGATAGACGAAAACTATGCTTGTTGTAAGAGTTGTAATAAAGATATCAACATCACATCAGGAAAAGACGCTATAAAGAAACATAGTTCTTCACAAGCACACTCAGTATCGTCAAATCATATAAAATCACAACCGACGATATCATCATTTACTGTGACCATAACTCAAAAATATAATTTTTTAGTTTTTTATTTTACTACTTACATTGTTATATTATTTTGTTTTCTACTTATCGGTTCATAGAAGCAGATATTTTAGTTCTTAGCAGAATTATAATTCTTTATTTTTAATTTCAGGTGAAATAAGATTAGCCTCGTTTGTTGCTGAAAACAATCTATCATTCACTATTATAGAGCACCTAACGATGTTGATGCAAGCCGTCTGTCCTGAATCAAAAATAGCAAAAGAAATAAAATACTCTTCGACCAAAACTCATGACATAATTGATCATATTATGGGTAAAGAAAGTTTCAATAATTTATGTGAAGATCTAGGGCAAAGTAAGTTTACGCTTATTATTGACGAGTCGACTGATCTTAGTACAACCAAACACTTGTGCTTAGTTGTGAGATATGCGAAAATGAATCGTATTAAAGATTGTTCTTTAGCTATTATTCCATTAGAAGAAGCTAATGCAGCAACCTTATTTGAACACATTCTAAACTTTTTTAGAAGCAATAATATTCCATATATAAATTCCATACTAATAGGTTTTGCATCTGATGGGGCAAACGTAATGATGGGACGTAATAACTCTGCTGTAAAATGAAATTTCCAACATTTTTAAACATAAATGCGCCTGCCATAGGTTTCATCTTTGCTCGTCATATACTTGTACCAAATTGCCAGGCTTTATAGAGGATCTTGTAAGAGACATTTACAACTACTTTTCTTCAAGCCCAAAAAGAGTGGCAGAGTTTAAAAACTTTCAAATGTTTTGCGACTTTAAAGTACATAAAATACTTTACCCCTCTCAAACACGCTGGTTATCAGTACATGCAGCAGTGAAGAGAATATTGGAACAACTCTCTGCTCTAAAACTATTTTTTATAGACCAAATCTCTAACAATGACCATCTTTTAGCTGCAGAACTTAAATAACAGAAGCTCCAAGATCACACAACGATATTATTTTTGGAATTTTTAGATTTTGTATTACCATTATTTACCGATTTAAATAAAAAAAAATCATAATTTATATGAAAAAATAACTAAAACATTAAAAACTATTTTTGATTGTTTTTTTTAAAGAGAATATTTAATTAGCACTCCAATCGAAAATATTGATTTTAAGAATCCCAGAAATTTTATAGATATTGACGCCGTATACTATGATGCTGCTGCGTCTACTACACTACTAAGAAGTTCAGAAAATCTAAACACAGATCATGTAATTTTTTTTTTGCAAATGTCTAGATTTTTATGTCGAAGCGTATAAGCAAATAACCACGCGGTTTCCATTGAAAAATAACCCAATAAAAGGTTTAGACATAATTGATCCAAAAAGTGTTAAATATGACAAAAACGTTTCGATAGTTGCGGTGAGCAGGCTCTTTCTCAATATTGTTCACAACAATGATTTCCAGGAAATTGATACAGAGTGGCGCATTTTAAGAAATTTTGAACAAATCAAATCATCATCCTGATGATGTAGAACTATTTTGGGATGACGTAAGTTTACTTAAGCATGGCGATGAAATTCAAATGTTTCGTTTGTTGTCTTATAAAGTCTTTAATATATTATCACTTCTCCATTCATCCGCTAACGTTATACGCATATTTTCACATATCAATCTTTAAAAACAAAACAGCGAAATAGGCTATCTACTGAATCAATCACTGATCTATTACATTCAAAATGACTCTTCACCTAATTGTTATGATTTTGAAATTAATTCGAAGATGACCGCGGCTATTGCCAAAGAATATTGGTATAACAAATAATTATACTTAAGTATGATTGTTGTAAATTAGTCTGTAAGTTTTTTTTTAATAAATAAACGAATTTAATTGAATATTTTTTTTTTGTCAAATGGCGTTTTGGGTACAAATATACCTATTTTAGCTGGCAATTCTACCGATCTCGCTCTATAACGTTCGAGACCACTAGTCATTACAAATCAGTGCATGTCGCGGCATCGCGACAGCAAGTCGTAAGCGCTAGCTAGATTTTCGATCCCTAACTAAAAATGATGTGAGCTGTGAATCAACGAAAATACTTTTTTTATGTAATAACAAATACAGAGAAAAACAATTTCATGGGATCGTAATCATGAAAATCATCGATCAAACATACAATCTCTCCGTCTGCCATTTTGAGGAAAAATTCAGCACACTTGAGCCAAGATATAAAATCGATACATTACAAATACATGCTACAAGTGAGTCTGTGTCGCCGTATTGTAACAAGATCGCCTCGAATGCTAGATTGCAAACAAACTGTACAAGTCAGTCTCCAGCCTTAGATTAAAACAAAAAGGGTAGATATGGTACGCTCATACTTGCATCAAACAACAACTGATCCCACGGCAGCGCGAACGGGACGGCGAGATCCGTGTCACTGCATTACCGACCCGAACGAAATAGCACGTTAAGTTTCAACGGCAGCGCGAACGAGACGGCGAGATCCGCGTCACTGCACTACCGACCAATCACGCGACCAGTACTCGACGTTACTACCGAATAAGATTCAAAACAAACAACAATTTTTATGAAAAAATATATTTTATAGTACTTACGAATGAGAAGTGATCCTGTGGGTTTTATTTTAAGTTCTTAAGCAATTTGAGCACTTTTTAAAAACACACTTAGGCATTGTTTTATCTTAAAAACACAAAATATTAGCAATATTTCTTTTTGGCGTTCACATGTACGTCGTTTGCATGTCAAGTTGTGACTAAAGCGATTAGGGTCGTGGACCACAATTTATGCGGATCACTTTTGTGAGGCTAGTGCCGTATCTACCCTTTTTGTTTTAATCTAAGGCTCCAGCTTGACATTATGACATTTTTATGAGACATCAATTTATGTTTAAGACATGAAAGGTATTCTTTACTTTGACAATTATGACATTCCACTTAAGAGGTAATATTATACGCTTGGACGAAGAACCTGGCTACCATAGTTATTACTTAAAGCTCGCTACTCTACACATTTACGCATTCATATGCTATTTCATATTATGTTAATTTGGTGCTACATGGAATATCTTGTCATTTCAGAAAAAAAATGACGCACGAACTTTATTATATATTACAGACATAGAATATAGAACAACATAATATTAAATAAAGAAGTTATAGAGGAATAGAGAAACACATGAACTTTGAAACCGGAACACTCCTTTATTGACAGTCGTGTCGTGTAAAAAGTAATTGACTTTTTACTTGTACGTTGAATAAAAAAAGAAAACCAATACCCAATACTTTTTAATGTAGGTAACAATAACAAAACTGACAAATCAAAGAGGAAATCGATACACCAAGTAAACTACTATGGTCAATGAAAGAACACCGAGCTGACGCTTGATCGATTGACGCTTTCTTTGCTAACAAAGCGAAAAAGAAACGATTTTAATTTATATTTCACCATTGAATAGATACAGGAGTCGCGCAAAGTCATTTTCAATGGAAATAACATTTCTTGATGGAAATATTTCGATGAAGCACCAACGAAATCATAGAAATGAACTCTAATGAATAATATCGTACCTGCTGGTTTGGAGGATAGGTTTGTGTTGAGAAAATAAATATAACCTACCCAAAGAAATAATAATAATAAAAAATGAAATAGCCTGTAAACTTTTTGGTTCAAATAAAGATTTTTTAAGTTTTGTCCGAGTCATTAAAATTTTGTTTTATTGTTGTTTCGATCCTTCAAACATTAAAGCTTCATCCCAACAGCAAACTACATTATAGGTGTTGCATTTAAATAGATATTTAATATAAATAACATGTTTAGTATTTATTGATTCCTTTAATGCTTTTAATATTATCAGTAACGATATTCTCCTTTCCATACTTTTCAATGTTATGGTCTCAGACAAATTGTTGACTTGGTTCTCATCTTATCACCGAGACCATCAGCAGTTACTCCAGTCTGAGTGATCTCCCTCTTAAATATTCGTATCATCTACATGCTGATGACTTACAATTATATGCCGAGGCATGTATTTGAATGATGCCATTGGTCCTTTAAACCCGAAAGGACCAATGGCATCATTCAAATTTGTGGCATAATTCAAGTGTTTAACTGTCTGTCAACACTTAAAAATTCCTAGCTGTTTTATTAGGTGGGTCACATGATAAAATTCCTTTCCCTTCGTAAGACAGACAGGCCTAATTTAGAACAAACAGTCTATTTCATAGTATTAAAAATAAAGTACCAACTGGTGGCATCTGTATTTAAAATCATTATAAGCTAGGATTTTACCATTCTGAGAGAACAAAAAAATGGGTGCGTGTACTTATGTAGGCGCGTGAGAAGTTATCCTTCTTTGGCATCGTTTAAAATTAGTTTTTAATTGCATGCAAATAATTAATTACAATAAATTAATAAAAAGTCTGGAAAAGGAAACAGTCAATAAAGTTCAGTTTTAATTTGAAAAATAAATAAATAATCAAAATATTCAATTAAAATCGCTACTGAATATAATTTATTAGAACATATGTGATTTGCACTTGTATGAAACTCAAACACGTATTCCGAATATACAAACTAGAAACATGTGGATAAATATTATAAATATGAATACCTATAACTGTTACTTTATTACAAAAAATAAAGATGTGGTTTTTGGTTCTACCACACCAATGGTCAAGAGATGGCGCTGTAGTCTCCTGAATCGCGCTTTGGTTCCGTTGTTCCAGATTAATAAATACTTTTGATAGGCCTTCACAATGCAGTCGTTAGCACCCACTAAATAGAGATTCTATTTCTATTTTGTTGGTAGATTTTCTTAATGTGCGGTAAACACAAAAGTAACGCATGAAGTTGGTCGCTAAAACGACCAACTTCATGCTGTTAAAATTTTGTGTTACAGTGATGCGCGCGCATCTTAAAATTTCACTCTCATCATTTTTTCATAACGCGCCTAAAGAAGTATAACTTCAATAATTATTCACTTTTTCTGAAAATATTAATAATAAATGTATTTTATGTTCTATGCTCACGCGATTAAAAACGCCTAGGATTCTAAAATGACGTCACACACTAGTAAACTTCAGGTCAAAGTGACATTACATATTATAGTTTGATGTTTTAATGACAGTCACACTAGTGAGATGCCATAATGTATAGACAAACGTTTTCGCGGCAACTTGAAAATCGATTTTTTAATTTAGTTTTTTTTCCTGAAATACACAGAAGTATGATGAATATCCATCCTGTTTATAGACTCTTTAAACATGAGTAAATAACGTGAGATCGTTTTCCAAAACTTGTCAAATACCCTATTAAGTACGGTAACATCATTTGGGTTTATTTTTTTTTTGTTACAATATAAGCTTAGGTGGCATAGTAAGCAAGCAGCTTGCCTCGATTAACAAGCAGCTATATTGGTCGTTTAGTGGATTCAAACCTTTTGGATTTCAATTTACGTAGGAATATATTTATTTTATGTGTAGAAAATAAAAATGATAATCATAAACATTAAAATAATTATATCAATGTCTTTTTAAGTTACTTTTACTATTTATTGTTATCTTTATAGGCTTTTGTTTATGTGAAATTAGTAAATAATAAATAGATAAGAAAATAAAAATATAAAAAGCAAAGTACAAAACATTCTCGTTGTTTTTACATGAAAAAGGATAACTCATAAATGATGCATTTATTAAAAGTATAATCTCCTGGTATTACATATCGTAACTTAACAATAATATAGTTAACAAATAAACTATTATCTAATACTAGCTTAAAACAAAAAAATATACTATAACAATCAACCTAAACCTAAAAACCTTAAAAAATCAATATAATAAATAAAATACATTATTAAAATGAGTTCCTTTATGCAAGGTTCCGAAGATAAATTATTAATTTGAATTAGCTACTGAAATAGCAAGTCACTTTAATATAAACATTCTCGTTAAATTTTTTAAGACGTAAAAAGTTGAGCGAAGAATGTAGCTACGTAACGTAATTTAAGCAATGTTTCAAATAATGATAGGAAATTCCCTCTATACAAAAATGTACTTCAGCGAAAGAAAACATGGCCAAGTCAACAACGACCTACTAATTTCTCGAAATTCTCTTCTTACAGTTTATTGTGTATACTAATTTGTGGATGTTTACATCCTATACCCTGTTTCCTTAATTACTCTTTAAACGAATCTCATTTCTATTATGTTTACTCATTAATTGAGTTCAATATATCTACTCCTTTCTCTGAAACAACCCATTTCTTGAATTCAAATTACAATTCGAGATTCCAAGGCAGTTCTTTACGTTTTTTATTAAGAACGTAGTAGACAATACATTTCTATTATCACAAACTGTTCTTGTTTTATTTTACTCGTATGTGAATATAGTTTTTCGGGTTCCTTATCCAAACGATGAACGGTATCCTTTTGATATAATAATTTTCATAGAATGCGTGCTCCTCAAGCCTCTATCCTAACAAAAAATGAAATAAAATACAAGAAACACTATTTTCCCAACTTCTTTTATTCGATCTAGTTTGAAATATGGTATTGTAGTATGCAACCGTTCGTTGGCGTCTTGTTGTCTTGCACTTCGTTGGTTTTTTATTTATAACAAAGGCTAAATCTGTGCTAAAACTGCATCATGTACTTTTAATATTTCCGCTCGGTTTAGATCCAATTAAAGTATGGTATACAAAATACTCAACAGAAAAAAGTAGTGTTTAATAACATTGTAGTCTAAAAGCCAAATAGAGGTCGTCCTTTACCCAACTACTTACCAGAGGAAAAGTATATTTTATTTAGTGTTTTTTTTATAGAAAATATATCGCAATTTCATTTCCTGTGAAAGAATAAACCACATTTTTGATAAAAAAATAATGTTTTTTAAATACTGATAAGAAATATACCATTTTCAATAACGTTTCCAGATCTTTGCCCAATATTCTCCAGACACAGTCATCCCTTAATCTCTCAGTACCTTTATGACTTCTCAAAAACCAAATGAAGTAAAATTGATGTCACGAACGTTCATTTTTGATATCTATATTAAAATGTCTATTGTAGTCACTGATTTACAATACAAATAAGCTATACACATGCGTGAAGTGCACTGAGAGTTGTGAAAGATACTGGAATCTTAGCATTCGTCTTCCAAGGGTGGAACACTAAACCTAATTTATAAAAAACAACTTCATAATTAATATTTGATTCAGATTAACTTTATCAATATGGTAGATGTGACATTTGGCTATACTACGCTTAATACGCTTTTAAAAAATAGGCCAAAGCAAATTTTCTGCTTGTAGAAAATGCTACAATTTTTTTTACAACTCACAACAATTATTTCTGACCAAACCTGTACTGTGGCAACTGAATAACTTGAGAACAAATGTTTGTGTTATTCACGTAAATATAAGTATTGCTATCGCAATAAAAAATCCTGTGAATATATTATAAAGTACCGAATACAACATTCAATGCTCCTAGCAATACTGAATCTGGATATTTGGCATAGTCATGCAGTCCACAAAGCCAAAGAGTTGTTGAACTCGTAAAAATTTAAAGGATTGCTTTGCAGAACTGGCAAAAGTTCAAACGCTTAACATTTGTATTCGCACTGTTCGTCTAAGTTCTTTTAAAGAACGGGGTAAAGTTATTTAATTATTTTTATTGTACCATAAAAGTCCCTTGATTGGGCGATTTAATTTTGGTAAAAGGTATGTATGGTATATTTTAATGCGGTTTCAGTGTTTCCAATATAATATTATTATATAGTTAGCATACTGAATTTGTAATATTTAATTTTTAGTACTAGATTTTTATATATTACGAAATTTTTATCTCTAGCTATCTGGGCCGAGTGGTTATTTTTCTAGTAATGTTTTATTTAGATATACTTACCTAGTCATCTTATAATACTGAGTGCCAATAGTACCCTAAAAGAATTTTGACCTCATTCACTTCATTGGGGCTTTTGGTAGGTGAGAGCGTTTTTAATGATTGTAAAACTGCCTGCTGTTAATAGAAGCCAACAGTTTCAGAATTATGAGTTCTACTAATCTATGTACACCAATCCTTAAGATTCGCCAAAGAATATTTCACAGTTACCGTAATTGTCTGATGCTCTTATACTTAGCGAATGTAGTTTTGGTCCCATTTGCCGGGCCAATGGTTCACATAAGGGCAAGAGCGTAGCGTACGTAAACCCTCTATCAAACCCTGATTCCATTTACAGTAGGCCGAGCATTTGGCATTGACTAGCACTCAAGCATCCACGCTAACGACCTCCAGTGAATATCCCTTAAATTTTATCGCCAGTTTTTCCCGTAGACTTTGGCCGCCCAATAACTATAGGAGCAGGCCCCTTAAGAACTAGATAGATAGATAGAGAAGGGAAGAGAAAAGGATAGTTAAAGAAAAATATTTAGACAAATGAACGAACGCTAGATATCTACGGCCGGTTAGGATACAAATGGCGTTGGAGCTCGATACTGCAGTAGGGATGATAGGGTCTTCAGTTACTGTATCAAAAAACAATGGACATTTACGAGTATCATTTCTTTTGTCAATAAAGCAAAGAAATTACTAAGATAAAGCGCATCAGAGCCTGGGAGTGCGGACTCGTGACGACACTTCTAAGTAAAAATAGTTACTACGTAGTGACGTCGTGTGAATTTTCAAATCAATATTTATCTCTCTTTTTGATTATCTACCTGATAGACGAAAAATAAAAAGTTAGTCATTTACCTAGTTTTCGTACATTTGGTGCCTGATTGTCGAATTTAAGTAACTTTGGAAATGCCTAGCCATAGGATAGGTGATCAAACATTTATTATTAAGTCACATAACGGTTTTATGTCGGTTTTAGTTACATCTGTATAGCCACCGAGTGTGCGGGCGGGTCACTGAGAAGGCATGTGTCTCAGAACTGGGGAAATGTGTATGTTTATTAAAGTCCTGTGTATTATCTTTTAGTAGAGTTAGTTGGTTGGTTCAAAACTCTATTTTGTTTTTCAATATTCCTTTTGAAGGGTTAGCAACCTGAAGAGGATCTTTTAAAACTGATTTTTTCTTAATGTGTAAATTTATTTTAATGCTTATACGTGGTTTTGTACTTCCGCTATTTAGGACTTTAAATTCAGAAGTGCTATTTCGTAAGAGCAAACGAGGTGTGATTCGTAATAAGAACACGAATCACACTAATATTATAAAGGCGAAAGTTTGTGAGTGTGTGACTGTGTATGTTTGTTACTGCGTCACATCCAAACGGCTAGAGCGATTTTGATAAAATTTGGTATGGAGTTAGGTGACACCCTTAATAACACATAGGCTACATTTTACTGCGGGAAAATGTCCCTAGTAAACCGCGGGGCACCGCTAGTTTCCTATGAATTTCAAATCACACCGGTGAATTCTGCAGTGAAAAGTGGTTTTGTTCTTACAGAATCTGCAGGCAAAAAAACGCAAATTAGAACTGTTAAAACCGTATTCGAAGAGTGTAGCAATTAAATTTAATAACGTTAAAACATAGCAATATAATTCTTAAATATTAAGTCGTAGAAATATTATTATTTATTCAGCGCCATCTATCATCATGCATATAAATTATTCAATATCGTAGTCCACTTTGAAAAGCCACGGACAAGTACAATATATGTGTGAACCTAGTAGTTGCATTTGGAATGTAAGTTAGATGGAGCTAGTGTGTAAATTTTTTTAATGAGATGCAAAATTGGATGTGACGTCACATTAATGTTCTGGAAACAGTGAGAGGCGGAGTCAGCAAAACCGGTCCGTTTGATTCCTCGCACCAAATATGGTGATATGAGAGAAATTTGCAATGACGCTGTCACGTGTTGTAGTAGCCTATAAATAGCAGTGCACAACCAAATTCGGTCTCTTTTGGCTGATAGAACCTTGAAGACCATACTTAGAAAATAGCATTAAGACTAGCAGTGGTAGTCAGTGCATTATTTACTTGATATTTCTCCCCGGATTAACGGGTAAGTTCAATACATTTGATTCGTTAGGCTGTAGGTCCAGTTAGTTTTTTATTGAATTATAGAAAAATGTGTAATTGGTTCTAGGTCCATTAATTTGGCTAATTAATAACAGTAATAATCACAATTACTTGATCCTGATTGGAATCTCCTTGGAAATATATATATATATGAGCCTGTGAAGCTTTCTTGAGCAAAAAGTGACGGGTTCACGTGATGACAGCAAGTCCTGCTTCATCCCTGAGGACATTTGAGTCATCCTGATGCTCCCATGATCTTGCCAAGCTAAGTAAAACTTATAACTTCTTGATATTTAACCAGTGCATACTCCGGAGAACAATTTCTGTTTAACGTGATAAAGGATTTGTATTGGTAAACTGTAAAGCCATTATAAGAATATAACAAATTTTTATTGTTAAATTTCCAAAACTTAATATTTTATAACTTGTTTAATAATTTGTTTATATAAGAAACTTAAATTGAGTATTACTGTATTAGCACATGATCTTGAATGTATGAATATCTTTAAATCAAAAGAAAAATCTTTGAGGAAATATAGCTATGTATTTATTAAGTTGAATGTGACTAGTATTAAGTTTTAACCATGATGAAATAAGATCTGAATCTTTTTTTTGACAATATAATATCTTGTTCACTGCGGTTTTAGACATTTTCATTTATCTCCCTCAAATCACAGTATTACGGCGCCCTGATTATAAATTAAATAAGTTTCGAGTCTCATGTAAGCCCTGAAATAGCCGGTGATAACAAAAATTGTTACAAAATGGCGCCCAACGTGGGGCCGAGCAATAAAATACTGTATTTGAGGGAAATACTGGT
The DNA here is from genome assembly GCA_902850365.2 of Chilo suppressalis. NCBI lineage: Eukaryota > Metazoa > Arthropoda > Insecta > Lepidoptera > Crambidae > Chilo > Chilo suppressalis. Next base: position 10,087,949 of record OU963899.1, on the reverse strand, counting down.
GTGCTGATATGATGATAAAAAGATTGGTGGAAAAATTTAATGCTTAAAATCCCCAATCAGTCTGAATAGCACATTAGAAGTAAATTACTTAATAACTTAGAAAACTTTAATAAACAATACTCTTGGAATACTAGTGTGTCTAAATGATGATAAAAAGGTTGGTGGAAACATAGATGCTTAAATCCCCAACCAGTCTGAAAAACACACTAGCATTAATTAACTTAGCACATTAGAATTAATCAACTTATACTAGAATAACACTTTCGTATTGATTGGATGTGTAAAAAATTGACCTTGAACAGTGAACAAGATAGTCTTTAAGAATTGAAACTTGTAATAATAAAAGTACCCTCCTTCAAAAAAAAAAAAATTATAAATTCCTTTGTATTTAACTTTCTTAGATTAAATAACTTGAATAAGTAGCTTGATTTAAAAACTTGATTAAACGTAATTTAATAATTAACTTAATAATTAACTTAGTAACAGAAATAACTGACTTTAACTTAAAAAAAATCTGAGAAAATGCTCTCTTTACAAAAATATGTAAACTACTTAAGAAAGGATGAAATCATATATGAATTGGATATTCTTGGCATTTCCACAGCTCCTGACACATCGGTGGATGCACTGAGAAAGCAGCTTCGCCAAATTTTTAAGCTGAAGAGACGTGGCAGCATCAAGTGTGCTCCAGTGATCACACCACTCCCGGCAAGCGAGCTCAAGGCCTGTACGCCGAAAATTGCTGAGCTCGAGGATCTGCTGTCATCAGGTGACCTCGGAAAGGACAGTAATCTTCACTTACGTGTGTCAGTTAGGGCTAATTATCTAATCGATAGACTTGCTCGATTGGAGGTTGACAATGCTTCTCTTGTGGATTTGCGCCACAGGCTCATACGTATCTTAGCTCAAGTAGAACAGGAAGATGAAAGTAGTTCAGACGAATTAAGTGATAAGGAAGGTACTCCCAAGTGTAGTAAAACCGGCATGAAGGATGTGAGGGAACAAGAGACGGATGAATATGTGTTGCCTATCTCGAAAACAGGGATGAATGAAAAGAATGGAAGTGAGGAATTAATCGTCATTAAAGAAAAACCAATTAACTTAAATTCACTTAATTTAAAATATAATGGTTCAGGTTGCGTTAGAAGTTTTATTGAGAGGTTAGAGGAACTTAGACAGGCCCGCGAGATTCCGCAATCTCGTATACTGACAGCATTTTCCGATCTCTTAGAAGATTCTGCATTGGCGTGGTTTAGAAGTAACAAAGCGAACTTTAACTCATATTCTGATCTATTGTTACACTTAAGAGAGGATTTTGATATTCCGGATTTAGATTATCGACTTAAAAACGAAATTAGACAACGCACACAAGCTAGACAAGAGTCAATTGTGAGCTATATCTCCACGATGCAAGGAATGTTTGCGAGATTGTCTATTCCCATGTCATTAGAAGAACAGCTAGAAATTTTAATGCATAATATTCGTCCGGAATATATGAAAGAGTTGGCTCTTCATAACGTTGATTCTATTCTTACGTTAAAACAATTAGGAAAGCGCTTGGAATTGGCTCAAGTCCGTGCAGAGAAATTTACGGAACCCAATTTGAATAAATTATTTATTTCGAATGACCTTCAGTCACGAAGAATAAAAAATAATTTCAAACCAACCCGACAGATCTCAACCGTAACTTTACCTCAAAATGTCTCAAATGATAGGAGGTGTATGAGATGTCAGAGTCGAGAGCATTTCACTAGAGAGTGTGTAAATTCGAGAGAAATTCTTTGTTTTAAGTGTGGTAAAAAGGGCGTAAGACGACCTGAGTGCCCACAATGTAATCCAAGTAATAATTCAAAAAACTAAAAAGTGGGAACTTCACATATAATTACGGTAAAAAAAGGTCACACATTAACTTAAATAACCGTGAAGTTCTCTTCCATAAGAAAAAGTTTGACAATAGACCTTATTTGCAATTTAAAATATTAAATGTAGATGCGTTAGGACTTGCTGACTCTGGTGCGTCATGCTCGATACTCGGCAAAAACTCGCACCTCATCTTTCTGAATTTAGGCTTTAAACTTAACACTTTAGATAAAGAGCGTATTGTAAAAACCGCTAATAGCACTGAATTGCATTGCGTAGGGTACATGTCTCTGCCCATTGAATATAACTCAATACTTAAGGTAATTACATTTTATGTTGTTCCGGAAATTACTACACCAATCATATTAGGTATTGATTTTTGGCACCATTTTGGTTTGACAAAAAACTTGATGTCATCCAACTTTAGTAATATCACTTTAAACTCAGAAAATCCTATTAACTCAATATCATTAAAAAACGGGTTAGAAGATTACAATAACTTAACGACGGCGCAAAAGCGAATAATTAATAAAATAATTGATAAATTTGACTTAATTAACACAGAAAAGGTTGGTCTTGGTAGAACTTCATTGGAACACCATAAAATAGATACTGGTAACCATAGTCCGATTAAACAGCGTTATTATCCCTTATCACCTATCAAGCAACTAGCACTCGAGAAGGAATTAGATAAAATGTTAGCCCTGGGGGTAGTTTCTCCTTCCCAATCGGCTTGGAATTCTCCAGTAGTAATGGTAGAAAAACCCAATGGTGAAACCAGATTATGCCTAGACTCTCGAAAACTTAATTACGTCACAAAACCAGACGCTTATCCCTTGCCTTATATTAACCAAATATTAGATCATCTTAACAACGCTAAATATTTAACCTCAATTGACCTTAGTGCCGCATATTGGCAGATTCCTTATGACTCTGCAGCATCTGCTGAAAAGACAGCTTTCACAGTTCCTCGTAGAGGCTTATTTCAATTTAATGTGATGTGTTTTGGGTTAGTAGGGGCGTCAGCAACCATGCAACGCTTAATGGATAAATTATTTGGCCCAGAATTCGATAATAAGGTATTTGCTTTTCAAGATGATATAATTTGCATTAGTAACACTTTCTCAGAACATATTGAGCTCCTAGAGAAAATATATCAGCGCCTGAAAGAAGCAGGCCTGACAATAAATAAAAAAAAATCACAGTTTTGTCGCAAAGAGCTCAAATATTTAGGGTATTACATTGATAAACATGGTTTAAGAACGGACCCTGGTAAAGTAGATATAATCCTTAACTATCCTACACCCTCGAACCCCAAGGAGGTAAAAAGATTCCTTGGAATGGCAGGTTGGTACAGAAGATTTGTGAATAATTTCTCTGAAATCAGCAAACCGTTATGTAAACTCACCCGTAAGAATGTGGATTTTGAATGGAACTCTGAGGCACAGAAATCCTTTAATTTGCTTAAAACTGCCCTTGTTTCTGCCCCTATTTTAAAAATGCCAGATTATTCGCGCCCTTTCCGTATTTTGACTGACGCATCTGCATACTCAGCGGCGGCCGTTCTCACCCAGTCTTATGACGGAGTGGAACACCCTATTGCCTACTGTAGCCGCTCACTTAATAAAAATGAAGTTAATTATAGTACAACAGAGAGAGAATTATTAGCTGTTATTTATGCATTAGAACAATTTAGACAATATGTTGAAGGTCAGGAATGTACCATAGTCACAGACCATGCTTCACTGTTGTGGTTTTATAAATTAAAAAACCCCACAGGTCGTTTAGCACGATGGAGCATGCGTCTTAGTCAATTTAACTTTAAAATAGAACACCGGAAGGGTCGGGATCATATCCTCCCGGATACTTTGTCACGTATTAAATTAGATTCAATAGAAATAGATTTATCAAAAGATAGTTGGTACTCTTATATGTTAAACGCAGTAAAGAATAACCCACGTAAATTTCCTAATTTCATGGAAAAAGATGGAAACTTATATAGATATTCGAAAAATAAATATGATCTTACTAGCGAATTTGATTGGAAACTGGTAGTTCCTGAAGAAAATAGATCGGCAATTCTTAGGAAATATCACGATGACCCTACTAGTGCACATTTAGGTGTCATGAAGACACATAGGAGGATCGCCTTACATTATTACTGGCCCCACCTATACGAATGTGTGAAAAAGTATGTGAGTGAATGTGAGACGTGTAAGCAATACAAACCTGTGAACACGCCACGTCCCGGTCTCATGGGAAGTCCTAAGAAAGTGACCAAGCCATTCGAAGCCATTAGTTGTGATCTATTGGGACCCTTTCCAAATTCAAGGAATAGAAATACTTATTTAATAGTTGTTTCAGATTACTTTAGTAAATATGTCATGTTGCACCCTATACGGTCAGCAACAGGCATGGCTGTAGCAAACTTTATAGAAAAATATGTATTTTTAGTCCATGGCGTTTGTAAGACCATCTTTATAGATAACGGTCCACAATATGTTAGCTCCCATTTTAGACAGCTGTTAACTAAATATAATGTACCAAACATATATTACAATCCTAAGTATCATCCCCAAACGAACCAAGCTGAGCGGGCAAATAGAAACATAGTTCATGCGATAGCCTGTTATGTAAAATCCGAGCATAGAAGGTGGGATGAACACTTAATAGAATTGCAATGTGCTTTAAACACGGCTGTGAATGAAGCAACTAAATTTTCACCCTATTTCCTAGTCCATGGTAGAGAGTATATAATAGATGGTAATTTATATTTAAGTTCCTTCCCTCCATGTCCGTTAGATCAAATTACCTCAGACAGTACATTGGAGTATGGGAAAAAGTTGCTTGAACTTAATAATATCTTCCAAAAGGTGAGGAAATATTTGATTGTTGCCCACCAACGGAACGAAAAACAATATAACCTCAGAAAAAGACACATTGAATTAAGAGTTGGCCAGATAGTGTATAAACGTACTCATTATTTATCCAATAAGGCAAAGAATTTTTCTTCCAAATTTGCACCAAAATTTATTAAATGTGTAGTGACGGCTAAATTATCACCTTTAGTTTATACTTTAACCGATTTAAATGGTAAATGTTTAGGTAATTATCATATTAAAGATATACTAAAATATTCTGAACAACAGAACTAACAAATCTTTGAATTCCACATAGGATGCTTATTTTAGTCACTTTCAGTATTAAACGGTTGGTTAAGAAGAGTTAAGGTATAGGAAGAGTGCATATGGAAATCTGTGGGCTACGGTTCGAAACCTGCCTGAAAATTAAATTGCTTTTCTCTTTTAACTAAATAAATATTTATTTACAACCTTTTTTAACCTATATGGTCACTTTTAAAAAAATGCTTAAATGAAATTTCGAGGAATTTTAATATTTTAACACAAAAAAAAATTTTTTGATAAAATTATTTTCGTCAAGTTGTGTTTACTGATATGCATATGAGTATGAGAGTAGTATGAAATGCGTGATGTATGAAAAGTGTTTTCCAAAATAAGCACGTGCAATTTATTTTAATACTTAATAGAAAAATAGGTCTTGATGTAAGAAAGGCATAAGCATAAGGAAGTGGACATATACTTTAGACTTGATAATTAAAGATAGGAAGATTGTTGGAAAATAATCTTAATCTTTTGAGTTTGAAAACATACAAACTTCTTTAATCTTGAGTTGTTTTCTTAACTACCTTAAGTTCATAAGATGAACAGAAAAGTCATGTTATACCCCTGGATAATAGATCCAAGAAAGGTATTTACATGAAACTAAAAGAAAAATCATTAAACAGCAAATATTTAATTGTTGCTATTGACTTAGAGTTTAGAACATTACGTGGAGTAAATAAATGGATACTCACGTATATAAGTTTAAATTTTTTTATCTTGGCTAATACTTAGTATTGTTGATTTGTCTGTAAGTCAGTTGCAGGTTAATTAATTAAAAAAAAAAAAAAAAAAATTTTTTTTGGGAAAAATTTTTTGAGATAAGGGGGATGTTGTGTAACAATTAAATTTAATAACGTTAAAACATAGCAATATAATTCTTAAATATTAAGTCGTAGAAATATTATTATTTATTCAGCGCCATCTATCATCATGCATATAAATTATTCAATATCGTAGTCCACTTTGAAAAGCCACGGACAAGTACAATATATGTGTGAACCTAGTAGTTGCATTTGGAATGTAAGTTAGATGGAGCTAGTGTGTAAATTTTTTTAATGAGATGCAAAATTGGATGTGACGTCACATTAATGTTCTGGAAACAGTGAGAGGCGGAGTCAGCAAAACCGGTCCGTTTGATTCCTCGCACCAAATATGGTGATATGAGAGAAATTTGCAATGACGCTGTCACGTGTTGTAGTAGCCTATAAATAGCAGTGCACAACCAAATTCGGTCTCTTTTGGCTGATAGAACCTTGAAGACCATACTTAGAAAATAGCATTAAGACTAGCAGTGGTAGTCAGTGCATTATTTACTTGATATTTCTCCCCGGATTAACGGGTAAGTTCAATACATTTGATTCGTTAGGCTGTAGGTCCAGTTAGTTTTTTATTGAATTATAGAAAAATGTGTAATTGGTTCTAGGTCCATTAATTTGGCTAATTAATAACAGTAATAATCACAATTACTTGATCCTGATTGGAATCTCCTTGGAAATATATATATATATGAGCCTGTGAAGCTTTCTTGAGCAAAAAGTGACGGGTTCACGTGATGACAGCAAGTCCTGCTTCATCCCTGAGGACATTTGAGTCATCCTGATGCTCCCATGATCTTGCCAAGCTAAGTAAAACTTATAACTTCTTGATATTTAACCAGTGCATACTCCGGAGAACAATTTCTGTTTAACGTGATAAAGGATTTGTATTGGTAAACTGTAAAGCCATTATAAGAATATAACAAATTTTTATTGTTAAATTTCCAAAACTTAATATTTTATAACTTGTTTAATAATTTGTTTATATAAGAAACTTAAATTGAGTATTACTGTATTAGCACATGATCTTGAATGTATGAATATCTTTAAATCAAAAGAAAAATCTTTGAGGAAATATAGCTATGTATTTATTAAGTTGAATGTGACTAGTATTAAGTTTTAACCATGATGAAATAAGATCTGAATCTTTTTTTTGACAATATAATATCTTGTTCACTGCGGTTTTAGACATTTTCATTTATCTCCCTCAAATCACAGTATTACGGCGCCCTGATTATAAATTAAATAAGTTTCGAGTCTCATGTAAGCCCTGAAATAGCCGGTGATAACAAAAATTGTTACAAGAGCAGTAGTTTAGTTCTAAAAACAACTTTTTTTATGTTATATCTGAAGTACGGTCCTTAAGCAATAATTGAAGGCAATTTATTTGTCAGTTGTTATGTAGACCTACACTCTGAAAAGGGTTTCGTTATTCCCTTAGAATGGAATCGAGTACATGTAGCCAATTAGATTTCATAATTTGACCTTGTTTGGACTGGGAATGTGCCTATTTAAATTATTCGGGGTTGTGTTTACTATGAGCAGCTGGATTATTGAGGGATCAAGCGACGCTTATGTAAGGTTTTTCAAAAATATTTTTCAGCATATCGCAGATTATGTGTATCCATCAAATCTGAACAGATATTGTGTTAGGTTCTGAAAATGAAAAATATAACAATGCTAATGGTTGACAAAAATTGTATTCCTGAACAATTTAAAGATTTTGTTAGAAATAAAACGATTTTTTAGAAATAATTCAATTTCTATAAATGTCGAATCCACTTCCGTAGAATTGCAACCCATTACACTGCCAAAGCGGATTTCACTCGTATTCGCCAACTTTATTCACAATCGTAATCCGAATTCGATTTACATGTGGTTTGTCAATGTCACTCACTTGGAAATAGACAAAGACCCAGTAAGACAAATTAAAATCTAAATATTCGCTCTTGAAATTACTGTACAGAAGCAGCGCCGCTCGAGGAACTTAAAAAATATGGTAGTGCAGTAAAAAATATACATGATAATTAAATAAAACGCTTTTCAACATGGTTATAATAAAATCGCGTATGAATTCATGAAGCCTTTAAAATACATTGTTTGAATGAGGATTGTCTACCATAATAAAACAGTAGAGACATATTTAAAAAAATAAAGTACTATATATATAGTTCCCATATTTATAACTATTAAACATTATTGATATTCAGGTGTACACACTGACTACCTTTTCTATAATCATTCCTACTACGGGCCTACTGGAAGAAATTTCAGAGTGAAATAAGTTGTGCCCTTGTATATTCAGGATTCAGGCCAGTAGGGTTAGTACTGAAGCGGCAGATTTTTTCTATCCTGGAATGGGGAGACCGGGCCATGGACCACCACACGGACTCAAGGCAGATTGGCGGGTACTGACGACTGCAGATTCTACTAGGCTTCAGTTTAACTCCCGTCCTAAGCACGAAAGAGCTCGAGATACAAAATGTACTATCACCCGTCCTATATTAGGCCATTTATTATGGTAAAAGGGTGTCAAACAAGTAGTTGGCCCTCCAGATGGTAAGGGGTTATCACAGCCCATAGACGCTTGCGATCCCAAAAATATCACTCACACCGATACCTACCCTGACCCAATCCTCTACCCCTGGAACCTTACTGAAGGATAGAAACACAATACCACCAAAAGGTAGTGTTGTTTTACTGTGATCTTCTGTAAGGTGGATGTTACTTCCCCAAACAAAATTTGTTTGACTTCCACGATCGCTGACCAGTTACTGTATCAAAAAACAATGGACATTTACGAGTATCATTTCTTTTGTCAATAAAGCAAAGAAATTACTAAGATAAAGCGCATCAGAGCCTGGGAGTGCGGACTCGTGACGACACTTCTAAGTAAAAATAGTTACTACGTAGTGACGTCGTGTGAATTTTCAAATCAATATTTATCTCTCTTTTTGATTATCTACCTGATAGACGAAAAATAAAAAGTTAGTCATTTACCTAGTTTTCGTACATTTGGTGCCTGATTGTCGAATTTAAGTAACTTTGGAAATGCCTAGCCATAGGATAGGTGATCAAACATTTATTATTAAGTCACATAACGGTTTTATGTCGGTTTTAGTTACATCTGTATAGCCACCGAGTGTGCGGGCGGGTCACTGAGAAGGCATGTGTCTCAGAACTGGGGAAATGTGTATGTTTATTAAAGTCCTGTGTATTATCTTTTAGTAGAGTTAGTTGGTTGGTTCAAAACTCTATTTTGTTTTTCAATATTCCTTTTGAAGGGTTAGCAACCTGAAGAGGATCTTTTAAAACTGATTTTTTCTTAATGTGTAAATTTATTTTAATGCTTATACGTGGTTTTGTACTTCCGCTATTTAGGACTTTAAATTCAGAAGTGCTATTTCGTAAGAGCAAACGAGGTGTGATTCGTAATAAGAACACGAATCACACTAATATTATAAAGGCGAAAGTTTGTGAGTGTGTGACTGTGTATGTTTGTTACTGCGTCACATCCAAACGGCTAGAGCGATTTTGATAAAATTTGGTATGGAGTTAGGTGACACCCTTAATAACACATAGGCTACATTTTACTGCGGGAAAATGTCCCTAATAAACCGCGGGGCACCGCTAGTTTCCTATGAATTTCAAATCACACCGGTGAATTCTGCAGTGAAAAGTGGTTTTGTTCTTACAGAATCTGCAGGCAAAAAAACGCAAATTAGAACTGTTAAAACCGTATTCGAAGAGCAGTAGTTTAGTTCTAAAAACAACTTTTTTTATGTTATATCTGAAGTACGGTCCTTAAGCAATAATTGAAGGCAATTTATTTGTCAGTTGTTATGTAGACCTACACTCCGAAAAGGGTTTCGTTATTCCCTTAGAATGGAATCGAGTACATGTAGCCAATTAGATTTCATAATTTGACCTTGTTTGGACTGGGAATGTGCCTATTTAAATTATTCGGGGTTGTGTTTACTATGAGCAGCTGGATTATTGAGGGATCAAGCGACGCTTATGTAAGGTTTTTCAAAAATATTTTTCAGCATATCGCAGATTATGTGTATCCATCAAATCTGAACAGATATTGTGTTAGGTTCTGAAAATGAAAAATATAACAATGCTAATGGTTGACAAAAATTGTATTCCTGAACAATTTAAAGATTTTGTTAGAAATAAAACGATTTTTTAGAAATAATTCAATTTCTATAAATGTCGAATCCACTTCCGTAGAATTGCAACCCATTACACTGCCAAAGCGGATTTCACTCGTATTCGCCAACTTTATTCACAATCGTAATCCGAATTCGATTTACATGTGGTTTGTCAATGTCACTCACTTGGAAATAGACAAAGACCCAGTAAGACAAATTAAAATCTAAATATTCGCTCTTGAAATTACTGTACAGAAGCAGCGCCGCTCGAGGAACTTAAAAAATATGGTAGTGCAGTAAAAAATATACATGATAATTAAATAAAACGCTTTTCAACATGGTTATAATAAAATCGCGTATGAATTCATGAAGCCTTTAAAATACATTGTTTGAATGAGGATTGTCTACCAAAATAAAACAGTAGAGACATATTTAAAAAAATAAAGTACTATATATATAGTTCCCATATTTATAACTATTAAACATTATTGATATTCTGGTGTACACGCTGACTACCTTTTCTATAATCATTCCTACTACGGGCCTACTGGAAGAAATTTCAGAGTGAAATAAGTTGTGCCCTTGTATATTTTTTCTTTAATTAAGTTGCTACTGGATCTATTTTTGTGTATGCAGAATATATAAATAAATAAATAAAGAATTAAATTCTCTCACTTTATTTGATGGTCAGGCATTGCCCGAGATTGTATCCGAGAAATCCCTGGGGAACCTTGTCTTCGAGTACATATCGCAAAATGTACTCGTAGACTAGAAAGACCACATACAACAACATTTTTTACTGTGTGTATAATGTAATATAGTTTAATATTTTGAAAACCCCACAGGCACTGAACAGGAATCTTATACTTTTTATACTTGGCCAGGAGCTTTACAAGCAAAGCAATTCGTTTTGCTTGATTGAGTAACAAGCATTCAGAAAATGTTAATTTTAACATTGAGGCGCAAATTATACTCTCTTTCTCCATGCATGAACCAAGTGTGCTGAAAAATAATGTGTTTTACCTTATTAAGTATGTTCATTTGCAAAAAGTAACTTATCTTAATATTCTTATTAAAAACTAGCTGACCCAGCGAATTTCGTACCGCCATAAAAATAGGGTAGTAGAAGGGTGAAAATTTAGAGTTGTATGTATTTATAATGCCACATTACAAAAAAGGAAAAAAATGTTCAAAAATAATGTTAGGGATGGACAACCCACTTAAGGGTATGAAAAATAGATAGTAGCTGATTCTCAGATCAAGCCTATTTGGAGGAGTATAACTAACATTGTGACACGAGAATTTTATATATAACACTAGCTGTCCCAGTGAACTTCGTAGAAAAATAGGGGTTTGGTGGTAGAAGGGTGAAAATTTCGGGTTATATCTATTTTTGTATGATGTAACATAAAAAAATAAAATTAAAAAAACGCCAAAAAAAATTAAGGGTGGACATTAACATATAGGGGGATGAAAAATAGATGTTTTCTAATTCTCAAACCTACTGAATATGCATATAAAATTTCACGAAAATCGGTCGAGCCGTTTCGGAGTAGTTCAATTAGGCACACCGTGACACGAGAGTTTTATATATTAGATAGATATAGTAGATTTACACAAAGGCTAATATTTCGATGCGAGTCTTGGACTATTAAAATAGAGCTCAGAAAACGTATAGAAGCATTCGAAATGTGGGCTTACAGACGAATGTTGAAAGTTAGTTGGACTCAAATGGTAACAAATGATGAAATCCTGCGACGTGTCGGCAAGAAACGCGAACTTTGAGATACAGTCAGAGTGAGGAAGGTTGCGTATCTAGAGCACGTGATGAGACACGAAAGGTACGCCTTTTTGAATTATTCCATCTCGCTAAGGATAAGGAGACATATGCTAAGCTGACTGTCAACCTTCGCTGTTCGGAGAGGCACTAGGCCAGAAACTTGACTCTACATGAGATCTGATAACTTTTTAACAGTGAGAGTCTTATGGGTCCGTCTTAGCAACATCTTACATGCAAATGTTTTTGATGGGGTGGGGTATTTACACGAGTATGAAGTTTCAAATACTACCAAGAGTATTCATTGCCAGCTATGTATCTTTGTTTCTGGGTTAAGCCTACGTGAATTTAATATTTACGATAAAGTACGGAATAGGCTATGTATCGGTTTCTAAGCATTTAAGGTATTCATACTCATATTTTTACGGTACTTGTATCTCTCTCAAACACATTTTGCTCTTGAAGGAGTGAAAATTATTCGAACAAAAACTTAAAAGAAGTTGGTACACAAGGCAAATTTTTTTTTCTATTTTTTTCTTTTTCGCTAAAAATTCTAAATTCAAATTACTTTTATTTTTAAAATATGGAATTCTTTTATGAAAATCAGAGATTTGTTTAATGGTTAGCGTTCTGTTTTCAGCGCATTTGTAGGTTTTTCGTCATCGTGACATGGATACGTTAAAAATTCGAGATATTATAAGGTATGGGGACCTTCGTGGCAGCAAAGCGGCAGAAGCGTCACGCAGCATCAACGACGTATACGGAGCGAACACGACTGACGATCGCACCACCCGTTATTGGTTTGCCCGCTTCCGTTCTGGAAATTTTGACCTAAGCATTGAACCCCGTGGTCGATCGAAAACTTTAGACGACAATGACGAATTAAAGGCGATTGTGGAAACTGATGAATCTCAATCTACAGCTTTCGGTGTTAACATCAAATCAAAATTGGTCCCACGAATTAAATGATCGCCAGCGCGAAGTTCGCTAAAAGTCGAGCCTTGTACTACTCAACAGGCACATAAACGAAGGCATATTGAATAGTATTGTTACTTGCGATGAAAAATAGATTCTGTTCGACAATCGCAAGCGACAACAATTAAATAATGCCCCAAACGAATACTGACCCCTAAAAAAGTAATTGTTACTATTTGGTGGTCTAGCGCCGGTGTCATGCATCACAACTTCTTACCAAACGGGATAAGCATTACTGCTGATATGTACTGTGAAGAACTGAAAACAATGATAGCGAAGCTCGCACATCTATAACCAGCTATGGTCAATCGTTTGTTAGGTAAAAACGGGATAACTTATTACATCAAAACGGCAATTTCATAGGTGAACCTAATATTACTAGACGATACTGATGAAATTAATATAACCTTGTCTCCACAAGGCAACAATTGACGCGCAACATGTTCAGCAACGTTGCACTACAACGCCCAACGTTGCAAGATGGTATGCAACACCAGGATCCTGCCAAATGAAAGTTCCGCGCTGTTATGCAATGTTGCTGAACATGTTGAGCGTCATGTGTTGTGCATCAATTGTTGCCTAGTTAGTAACACTACCATGCTTTTGACAAACACACACAATGATAATAAAAGTATACTCTTTGACAGAAGAACCGCAATGATTTATTAAAAAATTTCAAGCTTAAAATAAGGTCCAATGTGATTCTAATAGGCGACTACTACGTAACACAGTATGTATGTGTAATTTTCTCTTCTGTGAATATTGTTGACAGCTTAATGAAATTAAGTTCAATTAGAAAATGCGACTGATTTTTTTAATTTCATTAGTTTGTTATGAGTCTATGAAAATCTAAAAATAATTTTCAAATATATCTTCCGAACTTTTGCATTACCGAAGCTTAAGAAAAACATAAAGTGACTTTGTTATTATCAAGTTATGTTGTCGCAATTTGGCTCGATTTATAACTCAGTAAATGTGTGTATTCAAAATTATAAAGATTATATTAAATAAAAATATGTAAAAGGATGCCTGAAATTGGTACGTAACAAACTTTCATTAGGACATTTGACGTTCTTTTTAAGATTCCAAGTTTACTCAAATGATTTCCATTTGTATTTCAAAGAGTCTTAATTCATTCCTTTTCATAAGCCTTCCCAATTTGGGTTTAAATATTTCCAAGAAACTCCAAAATAAAGAGAGGTAGAGCATGGCTGATTTTCCACTCGGTTTGGAACGCGTTCCGTTGTTTCTTTTGGTGTGTATGAGGTGCCAAGGTCCCACAGGATAGAGGAGGAGGAGGATACTGAAGCGGCAGATTTTTTCTATCCTGGAATGGGGAGACCGGGCCATGGACCACCACACGGACTCAAGGCAGATTGGCGGGTACTGACGACTGCAGATTCTACTAGGCTTCAGTTTAACTCCCGTCCTAAGCACGAAAGAGCTCGAGATACAAAATGTACTATCACCCGTCCTATATTAGGCCATTTATTATGGTAAAAGGGTGTCAAACAAGTAGTTGGCCCTCCAGATGGTAAGGGGTTATCACAGCCCATAGACGCTTGCGATCCCAAAAATATCACTCACACCGATACCTACCCTGACCCAATCCTCTACCCCTGGAACCTTACTGAAGGATAGAAACACAATACCACCAAAAGGTAGTGTTGTTTTACTGTGATCTTCTGTAAAGTGGATGTTACTTCCCCAAACAAAATTTGTTTGACTTCCACGATCGCTGACCAGATGCGCTAACTATTGCGCCGTCAAACTCAGTCACAGCAACTTGGGTATTAGGTTTGATTCCCGATCGCGCTCTATGTAAAAGACTTCATCATCATCATCAGCCTATTAATGTCCCCACTGCTGGGACACAGGCCTTCCCTATGGATGGAATAGGGAGATTGGGCCATGACCCACCACGCGGGCCCAGTGCGGATTGGTGGGTGCTAACGACTGCAGATGCAGCCGGGACCAACGGCTTATCGTGCCTTCCTAAGCACGGAGGAGCTCTAGATAGTAATTTTTGGTCACCCATCCAATGACCAACCACTGCTAAAGTTGCTTAAGTTCAATGATCGCAGCCGAACGCGCTAACCACTTGCGCCATCGAGCTCAAGTGAAAACCTTATATTATATATATTAAGGTATAAACTACACTTTCGATAAGATTTTTCTTAACTGTTTGTCTTTTGAAGGTCTTATTATTATTAAAGTAAGCTTTGTATTAAAAACGGATAAAATGGACAGGTGTATGTTCTAACCGTAACGTATAAGCTATAGAAGAAATCCAAAAAGTTTATGTAAGTTCAATATCTATTTTAGGATAGCTATTATTATTTTTCAGATGCTTTTAATCGGTCAAAGGCTTTCGATACACCTTACCGGTGTCGAAAATTCTTTGAATACTTAGTTTATACAAAAGAGGTTACGCATACCCGATACGCATCGAACACAAGATGAATTACTCTTTACATAATCTCGTTTCCTTCACTTCAGTTCACTCCTGTGAAAAGCGTACACTCATCTACATTCACGTCAATCTCATACATAACGTTGTTGACGAGCTTCTTGCTGAGAAGATTCATCTATTAGAGATCAGTAGACTGAAGTGTAATTAAATCTTGAGTTCACTGATTGTAACTGGCACAGATAAATCTTACATAGTACTTTATAAGACCATTATTATTATTATTTCATAAGAGCACGACACAATATTTTTTAAAAAGCAAATTAATATCAAAATGTATCCAATGATATTATGGCTATGACAAAAATTACGCAAAATATAGTATTAAAGAATAAGCAATTTTTCATCCAACGCGCTGCAAATTACCATAACTACTTGATCTTAAGTATGCCTTGTTACGTGATACACCAACAGAACAAGACTACCGTGTGTTATTCACCTGTAATAATTTTCCTTTTTCGTACAAAATAAATTAACAATTCTAAATGTGGCACGGTAGATGCGCAATGGAAGTTACTTTAACTTTTAAATTAACTTTTCTCGTGCAAATAATTTAATTAAAGAGCAACTCCTATTTATTAGCTTATTAGTATGCCATATTATTGTAGGTATATCGTATATTATTGAACCTTTACTAACTGACAGAAGGGGAATCTCAAAATTTCTTGTAAGATATAAAAATAATAATAAAATCTCGTGCGGCAGCGACATTCTGTTAAACCTATGCTTTGTGACCGGTACTCATTGTGTGTAAGTGGATGAAAATTTTAATTATGTGTTTAATATAAAAGAACTGCCTTTGGTCTTCCATGTAACTAAAAATCACATAGACAATATTTACAGCACCATCCCATTATTGATCGGTATGATTTATTTACCGGTGATAACGCGGTGACATACGGACGCGATAATGCTGCGGCGATAACGATTTATCTGGCGGAATTGACAACATGGGCAGCTATTTTTAGCTAAACTTATAATGTTAATTCAAATATTAACAATAATATAAATGGAAGCGTAAACGTTTTATTGGTATGTTGATTAGAAGAATTGATAATAGAGATTTTTTACCTAATCCATAGAGCTTTAACTAAGCAGCTTCCACCCGCCACTTCGATCCGTTAAATTTCTCTTTACGTTGTTTTCAATTACCCCTGGTCCCACCCATGACATGACTCCCTGGTAGGTCCACGGGCATTTTTGTTTACCCATTATCCCACCGTTCTTAACAGTATTCGCCAGTGGGTCTACTTAACTTTTTTATCTGTAATAAAACGACGAGAGTTATTTGAACTGTTTCAATTTCCCTCCTAAATATAACACAAATGGCATAACACATAAGTACATATCTGTTATTTAAATTTATAATATATAATAAATAAATAATAAAAAAATGCCTTAATGTAACAATTATCTTTACAAATTGGTGCTGTGCATCGGTAAAGTTGTGCTGTGTTTCGAGTATCTTTAGATGATGTATAAATTATTTATGACTAGTCCTGTGGCTCCGTCTGAAAAAGTACCGAAAAACAAAGTTGTATGAACCGTTCAACCGGTTATTTTACAGTACAAAATAAAAAAAACCCGGGAGTAGCGTTTTGCTTATTGTCAATGCTACAAATATCCTTACTTCCTGCATATATTATAAATGTGAAAGCTTGTATGTTAGTATTAAGATGAAATTTTGCTTACTTTATATCCCGGAAATTACTTATTGGGTTCCTATGGGATTCTAAAAAACTAACCGTAATCGTGAACGGGAGCTTGTAGACAATATTTTTATTTGTAGTGGTATAAGCGTCATAGTACACATATCAACTCGGAAAGGGATCAATACCAACTCGCCTTTCGGCTTGCCGTCAAATAGGCGTCCATCTAACGTAAGCGGATAAGCAGCTCCTGTATGTTTGGATCGGCTACGGCTAGGCGACGTCGCAACTCTGCGCTTACAGCTCGCCATCCGCTCGTTAACGGCAAGACGGTACCAGTTCGATCAGTCATAGATAAAGTAATCACTCCGTTTTAGAAGTCGGCACTGCCAATTAAAAAGGAGTTGTTACTTTCTCTATAGATAGCACGTTTGACAACGCATGCCGAGGGAGAGGCATATACGTAGAAGAGACCTGAGAGGCACGGATAGACGTAAGCTAGGCTACGGAGGGACGTAAGCTAGGCTATGGAGAGACGGTAGCTAGGCTACGGAGAGACGTAAGCTAGGCTAGGGAGAGACGTAAGCTAGGCTACGGAGAGACGTAAGCTAGGCTACGGAGAGAAGTAAGCTAAGCTACGGAGAGACGTGAGCTAGAATACAGAGAGTTAACCATGCACGTTCGGGTGCTTATCCCGAGATGACTTGATTACGTAACGATTTCGATTAGTGTGTGTTGCAGTAGGGAGTTTCATTCAAGGAATACTGAACGGCTCGAGTTGATACGGTGACGATCCCCTTCAGAGTTGATTAATGTCTGTTACGATTTTAGTAGTTCAGTAATTTTTTCTATCGAGAATATGGATTTCAATCAATGCTGTTGCTACTTTTGCCAAATGGATTAGTTTTTGATTTATTTCTGCGGTTCGTACTGTCGAAACATGAAAATATGATTCAGACCTACTTGCGCCAAAGTTTAAAATTAAATTAAGCTTAGTTTGTCAAATTTAAAAACTACTACTACTATTGTTTAAGCCTCATTCGGGTGTCGGTTCTGGTATGATTCTCTTAACTTATAACTAAATTTAACATCAGTCTCTCCTTTTCATTCTGTACAGAGAACAACAAGGATGCACTGTTGTCAAATTTAAGTTTAGGTTTAGAGAATCATGCCAGAATCGACACCTCTATTTATTTATTTATTCAATTTAAACATGCAGGCTTACAGAATAATCCAACACGCCGGCAAGTCATACATACAAAATATTAACAATCATGGAAGGTATTCATTAAATTCAATAAAATTAAGAAAAAGAGAATCTATCTCTGTTTGACTTTAAACATTTGACAAAATATGAAATAATGTGTATAAGAGGATTCAGCTTTTATTTGATTTAGGAATGTTGGTGCAAGTGGCCCCTAATTTACAGAACAGCTCTGCTCTTCGTTAATTAACTGATGCGCACCGGCCTTGTTCCTTAGATACCTACGCGTTCACAGAATTTATATACCTAATGCGCATAAATTGTGGATTGCCTATTTGGCGAAGTTAGTGCGGTGCGTAGGTAAGTTAGCGAAAACCTTATTTGCATCATTATCGTAACACCCACATGTACAATTTACGATTTTTCTTAGGGTATTTTGGAAATTATTAGGATAGCCTTACGGTGTGAGGTATGGTATGCATTGGTTTTATTGTGAACACTAAATCTTTTAGAAGTGTTTGGAAGAATTTTGGGAATTGATAGTTAAATACATTTCTATATAAGCTTCTCTTATAAATATTTTTTGAGACCTTAGCCTAGTCCTCAAATTATTTTAGAACTAGCCAAGAAGATCACATGTTTACGTACTTGACAACGATTAAACTTTATCTTAATACAAATAATTATAATCTATGCAACTCAGGAATAATGTAGATTTCTACTGGTGAAAGAATTTTTGAAAATCACTTCAGTACTTTCAAATATTACTTCCTACAATAGGCTAGTTGACACTTTTTGGAAATATGTTTTAAATGGTTAATAATTGTTCAATTAGACCCTAAAAAAATGTATTGTATTTTTTTTTTAAATAGAAAGCTACAAAACTTTAATTTTAAAATAGAATTTTCATGGACATACAAAACGCTGTCGGCCATTTTAGTCTATAGATTATCTATGGTATGACGGGAACAAAATAGTAAACAAACACTCGCAAGCACGTAGGATCTGAATTTACATTACAAAACCATGATTTCTAATAGATTTCATGATTAATATAGTAATTATCATGATTGTATTATACGAGAATATAGAAACACATCGTTAAAGACTCCAGAAATATTGTGGTTTAAATTTTAAAGGTTATGAATGTACCTGCTAAGTCAAAGAGTTTTGTCGTTTCTGCTTTCATAAATCCGGCGTCCAGCATTAATATAGTCAACAAAACCAATAATTTTTTATATATATTTTAGTCCGACGAAAGAAACCACAGTAACACGCAATGACGTTTAATTGTTTGCTAATATGTTGACGTCACAATCATGGTGGACAGCGATTTTAGTGTTTGTAAAGCACAGACTAAAAAACTATTTTTAAAATTAAATTACTACAGCCATCTTCTAATTTTATGAAGTGAAATCGATGTATTCAGGATCCTCATAACAAAAATTATACGACATAAACATTTGTATAGTGCAATTTGACATGAGTCAACTAGCCTATTTAATTCAAACTTGCTTCTTTCTTCATCTTTTGTTTTAATAAATCTTTAACCACTTCTACTTTTACATAGTGGCAGCACGACATAAATGATAATATCAGATATAAGGAATACTTATATGATATATAGAAAACGAATATGATAATATCAATAAACTCTTAAATACACATATGTAAATACAAGGCAGAAATTATTACATGATTTTATGTATTCTTTAACGTAAAATATTCCCATCTGTAGTTCGCAAATGCCGGTTGTTTTAAATTTGTATTCAAGTTAATGGCATTCGCTTATGTTCCATCAGATAAAGTACTTAAAATTTACATAGTAACTCAATCGCTCGAGCGTTCTATACACTCTTATCAGTCTTAACCCTCATGTTGTGTACATCTATACGGTTTATGTATGTGCTCTTGTTTAATTATGTACGATAACGATAAGTTCTAGTATATGCCATTTTTATTGTTTAAACTAAAAAAGTCTTTTAATATAAGCCAATATCTTCACTCACTCACTATCAATTAAAATTACAAAATACCACAAAGAATTGTCATACCTACTTTTGGTAAATTTTTAGGTTGCATCTTGCCAGCCGAAATAATAATCAAAGCCTACATCCTTTTTCCCGTAAATGCGGGGAACTCTGCCAACCCCACTTTTGGTACTGAACCACACTAAATACAAAATATTGTTTGAAATTGTTTAGCTGTAGACTTCTGTAAAGTGGTATGGCCTGAGGGTGCTTCAAATTAGAAATTTTAAATTAATTCGGTCTGTCCGTCTGTGACTGTTACGTGGCCATGCTACGCGGCGATATGAATAAATTTAAAAAAAAAAATACATATTTAGGGTTGGACATAGGCTATTATCTATCGCAAAAAAATAAACGTGATTGAGGTGAAAGAAGGTACAACGTCTTGTATGGCCAACCAGTTTTGCCAAAGTTAAACAATATATGCAGGCGAAGTCGCAACCCCCGCTTTTGATGATCGATAGATTTCTAAACTTCTGATATTTTAAATCGTAAGAATAGAAATCTAAAGATATTTTATTTGCAAGTCTCTGTATGAAACAAAATTTCTTTGTTACAGAACCGAAAGGACAGAAGATACAGTGTCGAGTAGCGGTAACCTCAACAGCAACAGCGTAGTGCGCCACAAAATAGTCGTAATGGGAGCTGCTAAAGTCGGCAAATCGTCGCTTATCTCACAGTTCCTCTACACCACTTTCTCGCCGAAATACAAAAGGACAATAGAGGAAATGCACCACGGCGACTTCAATGTGTCCGGAGTGAGACTGACTTTAGATATTTTAGACACGTCAGGGGCATATGAGTTTCCCGCTATGAGGGCGCTTTCGATGCAATCGGCTGATGCTTTTATTCTCGTATACGATATCACTGATGCAGATAGTTTCTCAGAAGTGAGAGCATTGAGGGATCAAATACACGAAACGAAGGAGAGCACGGCGGTACCGATCGTGGTCGTCGGCAATAAGGTGGACTTGGCCGAGAGCGGCGCGAGACAAGTAAGTTTTTTGATGTGGATGTGATATTCTGTAAAAAGTTCTTATGCATAAGTGAACCGAAGAAACACTTCGATGAACCTCTAATGCGTAACTTTTTTGTATAGGCTGTACTTGATTGTACTTCTTCTTATCCCACCACGTCTGTTCATAAAGGCAGAAATATACTTTTAAGTCGTGTTGTGTCGTGACGCATTAGAGAGTTATCAGTTTCATTCGTTTTGTACGGTTAGAGTGAGTACTGTAGTGACACATTGCGATAGATCGCGATACACAAATATAATTCTAACCGTATTAAATGCATACCGATACCACACTGACGCGTTACGTCACAACACGACAGATTTCTGCCTTAATGTTCGCGGTAACCTCAAAAAGTCCATGGGGTAGGGGATTGGGTCAGGGTAAGCAACCGTGCAAGTTATATTTTTGGTATCGCAAGCATCTGTACTATAGGCTACAGTGGTCGCTCATCATCAGGCGGGTCATACGCTTATTAACACTCTATTAACATAAAAATGTTTTAACAAAATAATAAAATCGCCGAAATGTAAAAAATTATAAACCTTTTTTTATTTTTAGTCAAATTAATATTTGGAGTCGGTGTCAGTGCCAGGCCAACCCAAGTAGTGAACTAGGTCTATCAGACCTGAATGGCACCGACTCCAAATAATCAATTAGACTAAAGATAAAAAAAGGTTTATTATTTTATACTTTTCAGCGATTTAATAAAAATGACTTTTAAATAAAACTAGTTTTTACGGGTTAATGCACGAAACTTTATTTATTTATTGACGTTTCGCAGCCTTTTCAGGTCTGCATCGTCAGAATAATAAACTAGTTTTATTTAATGAGTGATGTGCGTGAAAACCTAAGAAACAAATATAAAAATGACTTTTGTTGAAAAGTTTTTATTTTGCTTTTTTTGTGGCTATAATTTTTGTAATTTACAACTCGGCACCAAAATATGTGAGTGAACAATTAACTATGCCCTGTTTTCATACTCTTAAGGTGTTATTTTTTTGTAATTCATATGGGTCCAACTTCGGGGTTTATATACACTTTCCAATATGAAAAGAATTATCAAAATAAGACTACTCTGTAACAAATATGTGTTGTCATACATTAGAATCAGTTAGTAAACAATCAATCATCCCCTGTTTTCATACCCTTAGAGTTAGCTTCTTTCCATATTCATATGAGACCAATTTCTGGGTATACCCTTTCCAATAAAAAAGAATTATCTACTCTATAAAAAGTTGGTAATACATAAAAAATATCCTTTTTTTGTCGGTTAAAAAAGAAAGAATGAATATGAGGTGTATTATGGCCATGGAATTATCTGCTTTTTGTAAGGAATGTGAGCATTCTTTATAGCGGCCAGTGACAAACACTAATGTTTTTTTTTAACTTTCCACTAGCACATTTGATACCCTGTCGTCGACTCGACCTCGATAACTTACGTTGATGTGCAACTGCAACTCCAAAGTAATAAGTTATTATATCAATTAATAAGTACATGTTTCATCAATTTAGGATATGATGTTTTATCATTTGTGTAACATATTGTTTAATTTTTAATTAATACTTTACTTTGCAAATGGAGCTAACGATCAGACACACAATAAATATCTTTAACGAATGTAATAAGAACAACTAGCAAAAGTCGAATAAATTATGAACTATTAATTTGACGCCTTTTTTCTAGGATATTCATGAAACATTTTTGAACAAACGAATGTAGATGTTTTATATGTAACCAGAATTGCCCAAATACACAGGTTATAGAATAAATTTCATGACCTAGTCAAAAAAATAATAATTACTAAACTAAACAATATTACAGGTAGGATTTAATATTTTGTTTCATTTTATTAACAAATTTTATTCAGGGCGAATCCAAAAAGTTTGCCTAATAATAACCCTTTTCATATCTAAACATATTATTTATCTCACGCGACTTCAAACCTTTATAATAAACCTCGGTATTTTATTAATTGAATATTAGAGCCCTTTTGAATTAGGAGTAACTACTTCTAAATTTATTTTACAACACAATTATATAAGGATAACTTGATAACTTATTCATTATTTACAAGAACCACCGATTGGTAGAAGGGAATAAACACGTTTTTTTCCTAATTCAATTTTACATGTACTACTTTTTTATCTTAGTGTTTAGTAGAGTAAAGCAGGAGAGTTGGTGCCATTCCAGTCGCCGCCCCGTTTACACTTGTTCCAGTAGAGTGGCATTTCGTCACCAGGATGGACGAGTATTGTAATAGAACAAAC
Organism: Chilo suppressalis; assembly: GCA_902850365.2. NCBI lineage: Eukaryota > Metazoa > Arthropoda > Insecta > Lepidoptera > Crambidae > Chilo > Chilo suppressalis. The sequence goes on along the minus strand of OU963899.1, from coordinate 10,064,549 downwards.
AGAAGAAGAAATTTTATTTGAAATAAATAAACGAAAACGTATATTGGTGCGCAAATAGATTAGTCGTAGACTCACACTTGGAGCAAGTGCCTTGTTGCTAAAAGAATTAGCTATTGAAGACCACAAAGAGTATCGCGATTCAATGAGAATGACCGAACAATGACAACACAAATTTGAGAATAGTGTCTTCTGACCATTTCGCCATGTTAATTTATGCATGCGTCCACCTGCACTCATGCACTCTACTAAACTGTCTAAATTGTCCATTTACACACTGCCAGTAGCAAGGATAGTACAGCGCGGGGGGATGAGCGGGCGCGGGAGGGGTGAAACTGGAAAGAGAAATAGAAATCGATCCTATTTTGTTTCTAGTCGAAGGGCGAGTGGAATCGTACTAAAACGAGTCACTGGAAGCTACCGTTTACACGTTTCTACTAAATTACTCTCATAGAGTATCTACTAAACACTAAAATACTGTAAAGCAGCCATTATATGTAACCGCACCGTGTGCGTCAGGAGACAGGGGTAAATCACTTAAACTTATAGTTTCATGTGATCTAAAAAAAGTTAGTTGGAAGGAAGGAACAAATCCATATATATTCAACGATATCCCACACGATGGGGTAGAAGATGAAAAAAAATCATGACCAGGTTAAATGTAGAGGAGCTACCATAAAAAAATTAATTTTCAAATTTTTATTCTACCATTTTGTCGGCGAGACCGATATACATATTTTCACAAAATTACAGCTCTGTAGTCCTAATGGTCTCTAAGCAAAACCGGGGACGGACAGACGACATGCCGAAACTGTAAGGGTTCCTTGTCAGGACTACGGAACCCTAAAAACAGACAAAGTTTTTGTAATATTTTTGTTCATAATTAATCAATCTTCAAATGTCTGTAGCGAGAGCATGTCGCACATAATTGCACGCATTTCGATAACGTTAATAATATAGTACATTACTGCTGCAGCCAGCAAAAGGGGCTTTTTTATTTTTTAAGAAATGAAATGATTTATTATTGTATATTTATTCCTTGATGACCGAACGTGTAAATGTGGGCCGAGGAGAAAGTTGATACGTGATATAAACGTGAGTCCATCAATAGTGAGTAGTTGTGGTCAAGGCTTGTATAGTGCTTTTCCCAAATAATGCGCGGAAATTAAAACTAATTTGTACCAATTTGCCGGCCGCTGCTCGCATGTACGAGTATGTGGGGAGTACAGCAATTTCGATTTATCTCAAAGAAAGTTGTCAAAATAATGCTCAAATGGCGTGAAGAAGCATTTTTGCAGGCCGGCAAGGTGAGTACCTATGGTTGGTGTAGCAATTTATAACCAAGCATATTTGAGAAAAGTTTATTTCTGTTATCTAAGTGCGTGCAATATAAAGTCACATTGAAGGATTAAATTTTAAGATTAATTAAACAAATACGCGTTAGCTTTAATAAACAATTTAGTGTATAAATCCCTATTCATAAGTAAAATAAATCAGACTAAAAATCATCTCGAGTCTTCCCTACTGATTAGCTGCTATAGATGGTGTCGCCAACTTCTGTGTAATTTTGAGTACTAAATGCTATGTAGTTTTGTATGAAATGGAAAGAACGGAGCATGACCAGTACGGATTGGTTGATGTTATAATAACTGCAGATTCATTAGATGTGTATGGAACTCGGATATTTAGTAATTTTTGGGTTACTCTTCCTATTTTGCGCAGATCGAACACGCTAACTTCTGCGGCGTCTGCGCCATCGAATTCTCTGTCATTTAAATATAATATAATAAATACCTCTCTATAGTATACATCATATTTTATGGACTATAGATAAACGGTACGGTTAAGTAAACGACAGTAAATACTTAACTATATTTATCATAATATGGATTGGCAATGGGCACCATCTGCTATAACAATAAACCTTGAGGAATAGCTATTGAAATTGACATTAAATATATATGAAAGAGGCCGCTCCAGCAACCTATAAAGTCCATAAATTGATATTATGGTTATTGGTGTTAGGTGATGATAAAAACTTATTGCACAACCACGAAAAGGTAAGAGAATATATTCTATCAAAAATATTGGAGTAGTTTCGCCGTGCCTAGGCAATAGAACCAAACATAGTTTAATTGTAATTTATACATACTCCTTATGGTCGCGTCAAGTTTACTGCCTATCCTTGTAGTGTTTCCAGAAAATAGATAGTTCTGTAGGTGGAGACAATCAAAACTAATATTATAAATAGGGAAGATTTCATTGTTTGTTTATATTGAAAAGGCTCCGAAACTACTGGCACTCTTTCACATTTAGAATCCTACATTATCCCTGATGAACATAGGCTATAGAATATTTTCAAAGATGTTAGGGTTCCGTATGAAAAACCAGATATTGTAACCCAGTGTGTTAAAAAAAAAATGCCTAAAATCAACCTATTCTGTGGAAGTCATAAAGTGATGTACTAAAGTTTTATGAAGGACATTAATATCTACAAAAAAGTCCGTGATACCATAATAATATGTCATAACATTTTCAGTTTTGTCACAATTAGAGGTCCTGCAGTTTCACCCGCGTTAATTTGAGGAAAAAGTTTATAGTGAGTCAAACTTAAAAATTTATAGTTTCAAAAACTAAAAACATGCTTTTATTTACTGCACTAAAAAGCCAAAAATAAACAAAATATACTCTCTGTTTACTTCATTAGGGCCTTAGAATAAGCCATGTTTATAGTTTTTTTTAACTTAAGTAAAAGTAAAAGCGTGTTTTTAGTTTTTAAACTATTAATTTATTTTTCCCTTTTTAGTTTATTACAAAACATAGAACGAGTTTATTGCAACTGAATACGCACCCTCTCCATCTCGGGATCTGTTTTTATTACCCCCCCCCCCCCCCCCTCCCCCTTAACGTAAAATAAACAAAATATATTAAGACGAAAGTATGGAGCCCAAACTCGATATGTTTACTAGTAGGCTGTCTAGGGTCCATCAGCCACCTTCCAGTCCATCATCAGGTCCTCGTTATTAGGAAAAATTAACAGAGTATGTTAAGATGAATCTAATGAGCCCAAACTCGATATGTTCACTCGTAGGCAATCCAAGGTTCCATCAGTCACTTCCAGTCCCATCATCAGACCAGATCGATGGTACAATAATATTGTATTGTCATCTAATCTATATATAATTGGCAAGTTTTATTATGTTAAGACGAATCTCATGAGCCCAAACTCTATTTGTTTACTAATAGGCAGTCCAGGGTCGAACAGCCACCTTAAAGTTCATCGTCAGGTCATCAGAAATAATGAACAAAATATGTTAAGGCGTATCGAATGAGCCCAAACTCGGTATGTTTTCTAGTGGGCAGTCCAAGGTTTCATCAGCCACCTTCCAGTCCCATAATCAGACCAGATCGATGGTACAATAATATTTCATTGTCATCTAATCTACATATAATTGCCAAGTTTCATGTTAATACAAGAATTAGAAGAGCATGTAATTCAGATTCGTAGCTTTTATTACATAGTTCATTCGCGTTACAAGTTGACCTCATAAAAGGGTGTTATAATTGGGCATATGCTGTTGTAGACTTTTTTATAGAACTTCGAATTCCATGATACCTAATTTATGTGAAACTCTAACCATTTATGCAGCGCACGCAACGAAAGTTAACAACAGCACTACAATTGGGAATGTTCTATACCAAAAATTCATTTCAAAAGTTTAATTAAAAACAATATCACAGGAACCTGATACATTCAACTGAATTTTTGGAATAGAATATTCCCAAGTTTAATGCCATTGAGAAATTATCATGAGTGCAATAATTATGATTAATAAAAGTTGTAGATATGTACAAACCACTGCGTTACTAGATACGTTTTATGTAAGGGCATAGATCACTGTTGAAGAGGACAAACTTTTTTTAACAGCAAAGCAATGGTGCATTCTGTACAACGTGTCCTTAGCTACGAAAAGATATTTTTTACTATGCGTTTAATATATTTTCATGTAAGATTTATAACTATATGAAGAAAGTCAATAATATATGCCTGAAAATAAAAACTATTGTCTACACTTCAGCTCTACATCGAAGCGAAGTGAGGACGGGCCACTAGTGTTACTATTAAAACAATAATCCTTAATTCTATACTTTTCCTATATTGGGATACTTCTCTCATTTTGTAAATTGTCAGGATATAATAGGTAAGTATTTAGAAAAATCTGGTTATGCAACGGATAACACAACCTCAATACAACGCGCCTTTTAGAAAGGTTTGAAGTTTGGTCTTTATTTACTTGAGCGATAGAATCAGGAAACCCTTAGCAGAAGTTGGGAAATCGCTTAAAGGATTGCTCTCCTGAAGTGGCAATACGTTGGACAATCAGAGGCTCAAGCACGTACTTTGACCGTAATCGTAACATTATCAACAAATTTTGTATAGATTGAGGTAGGTTTTTGAAGTGAAATTTCTTTACGCACGCTTGACTTGGGGGGTAGGCTGGCGAATGCGTTACGTGTTACGAAAGTTCGGGCGAGGCGATCGGGAGTCGGGTCCCTTTTTCTCTTATAGCTAGTAAATGAAATATGTATATGTACATACATGTATATATTGTGCACACATACATATATACAGATGGAGCTAAAGAAGTTTTACTTCAGTCGTGTGGTCATAAGCACAGTCGTTTTTTTTTTAAGTCCGGTAGGGGCGCTGCTTAGTTATGGCCTCTGGACATATAGCAATTTTTTTTTCAATGGCGACCGGACCTTTCCTACTGAGTAGAACAAAGTGGTCCGATTATCTGCTTAATATTGAGGAAACCGCTAGATGTGGATAGAACAAGACTTATTGCTGTGGTGATCCTCAGGGAGGCCAGTGATCAGCAGTTAATGTCATATATATATATAAGTATACTAGCTGTCCCAGCTAACTTTGTACCGCCATAAAAATTGAGGTTGGTGATAGAAGGGTGAAAATTAAGGTTTGTATGTATTTTTCTAGGATGTATCATAAAAAAAAATGTCCATAAAAAAATAACATTTAGGGGGATGAAAAATATATGTCCGATTCTCAGACCTACTGAATATGCATATAAAATTTCACGAAAATTGATCGAGCCGTTCCGGAGTAGTTCAATTACGCACACCGTGACACGAGAATTTTATATATTAGAGATGATATGTCGTAGATGATAGAAAATACGCACATATTGTGATCACGTATGTTTTACAGGGTATTTAGGTAAACTGACATATTAAGAAACTTTTATTTCTAGAATTGAGGACCTATCAAGTTTATGAAGGAGTTTATGAAGTTGACATTAGCAAAGCCAAAAGAAAGAGTTCTAATTTTGAAGTCTGTCGTAGCGGTCAAAATACTGAACCGATTTTAATTTCCAATTCAAAACCAAATCAAAATATTTACTCGGTACAGACATGGTCAAAAGTTTCATTTTAAATTAAAGTTTAGGCACAACTATGAAAATACAACCTACCTATTCATAACTGACTAAATATGTTGACCACAAATCTGTATCCAAAACTGCACCGAAAAAGGCCCAGTTCAGCATGTGTCAGTTTACACTGACACTGGTTTCCAACTATGTTTTGATTAATGATGTGGCAATCATTTCATAATTATGCTACATTCGGATGACAAAGGTTATTTGAGAGTGAAAGCAGTATGGCGGCCGTTACATTAAAAAAAGAGGGGGGGGGGGGTCTTCATGTGCTTATGTAGTATCGTTAAAATAAATAAATAGATATTTTCAACACACACACCAATTAGCCTAGCCCCAAAGTAAGCACTGTAAGGCTTGTGTTATGGGATACTAGGGTAACGGATAGAATACATATACAGTACATATATAAGTATATTTATATAGAAATACATATAAAACATCCATGACTGGAGTACAAATGCTCGTATTCATCACACAAACATCTGCCCCCACCGGGATTCGAACCCGGGACCTCACGAGTCGGCGACACCATGAAAACCGGCGTACAAACCACTCGGCCACGGAGGTCGTAATAAATGAATTTGTCAAATTATTTGTCTGGCTTATGTAATTTCTAGTTGTCAGATTTGTCTTCTTGTACTACTTTGAGAATTTACCTAGTAATTCTCCATGTACCTACATCTACTCTGATACTTAGGTGCCTTCCTGTACGGCTTTAGCTATTGCTATATATTACGATTTAATTTTTTATTTCTGACACCAGAGGTTTTCAATTACCTCGCGTTCATTTTCTCTAATATTGTTATATCATATGCAAATAAAGCGCGAGGCATTTAAAAACCTTCGTTGGTCAAATCAAATAAGTTACTTTCTCACTGATTCGTTTACGTACAAATTTTTACCGAGCGTATACAAGCCTCTCTGTTCCGAGTGCTGGCAAACCATCCGACCCACACGTGACGCTACTATGACAAATAACAAACGCCGTGATAATCAAAACCAGCCAGTCAAGAAGTGGTTAACGGTAAAGAATCTGTACAGATTTGGTACAGAAACGAAAACGAAACGATCTCGGTCTGGAAGGTGGCTTAATTCTTATTTTTCTTTTCTTCTTTATATAAATGTATGCTATACAAAACATATCAAGAGTCATATTATATGGGTAGTGGGTGTGTAACGAAGCCCAAAGAATTCTGCTGAGAGTCATATTTAGTCGCACTCAAACAATTCTTCTGGGACCCGAAATGGATACAATCATGTTTACACAGTCATGAGTTTTTTTACATATGAACACTTCGAGGGTTATGTTATCCCTTAGGCCTTTAGCTCCGGAAGTACATACTTTATCTTGGTTATTTCAAGTTTTCTCCTATTTGAATATATGTTTAACGAGGCGCGAAAGTAACCATCCAATTTTGTTTTTGTATACCTGTTTTACTAATTTCCTTACTTGAGAGATACAAATCTTTATTAGTACCTTTAAAATTTCTTCTCCTAAGTAAAAAAGATGATATCCATCAATTGGTTACCGCCAGTGTTGAAACACATTTGTGCCCTCTTTGTCGCATTTTCCATGATTTCCGCAATATTTCCGGTGATAAGTGTTCGCATTCCTGTCGAATGACTTTTCAAGGGCTGCGATTGTTTGAAGCTTGTTGGCATAAACCCGAGACTTTAAGTAACCCCAAAGAAAGAAGTCTGGGGCGGTTAAATCGACGATCTTGCTGGCGGTTGCACCGTCTTGTTGAAACTAAACATGTTCAAGCTCCTGCGTAGTATCGTGCTCCATCCATTTTTATAAATGTCAAATATGAGTGACATACGATGCCCTTTGTAATAATGATAACATCGACCGATACAGTGATTACTTTTGCGCCATCCTGTATCATATTATTTATTTTAAGATAACTTTTTTTTTTGGATTCGGATCCGATCAGTTTTTTAAAAAGTTTGGTAACGATATGTTATATTTATTAGTGGCTGTATACCTAGACTTATTTTTAATTATAATTTGGTTTTGCGTTATGTTCTAGTACTTTTAGAAATCAAATAAAAGTTTTTCTAGCGGGAACTGAATTTTAAGATTTTTAAACTAGTATTAGTGCGATTACCGTTTTAGGAAAATATGAAATTTTTAAAGATAAACATTTAAATTAATTGTCTACTTGTTCAATCGGTACATAATTTTTACATACCGAAATATTTCATTAGTGTAAATAAAAGTGACCACTATCAAAGCTACAACATACATGCATAAATAATATTATATCATCACGTCAATATTCCTTGTGGGGTTGGTTGGGCATCAAAGCCGTGTTAACACGAGGCAGCGATTACTATACCTAAGGCTAAGTAGGTTACTTATATATATAAATAGCTTTAGTCTTTAACTATCTGATCTCTGATCTATTGAATCTGAAAATAGACCAAGAGGCTTAGTATTCGTTGCACATTTACTAGCTGAGGTAGCATCCGTAAATGCGAAATCGAATTTCCGTCGTTTCGTTGCAGTTCCGACGTTGACAGTTGACCGACTCGGCTATTTATGCGAGTGTGAAACTTAGAATTCTACGTTGACATTGCAAAATCTGTTTCTCTATAAAGACAAGCACATTTTGCAATGACCTATCATGCTCAGTTTATTGATGTCCCCACTGCTGAGGCACAGGCCTTCCCTATGAATGGATTAGGGAGATTGGGCCATGACCCACCACGCGGGCCCAGTGCGTATTGGTGGGTGCTAACGACTGCAAATGCAGCCGGGACCAACGGCTTAACGTGCCTTCCGAAGTACGAAGGAACTCGAGATATAAGATTTCTGGTCACCCATCCAATGACCGACCACTGCGAAAGTTGCATAACTTCAACGATCGCAGCAGAATGCGCTAAACATCTGCACTATCGAGCTCCTATGCCCTATATGACCGGAACAGGCCAATGACCTATACTAATTAAAAATTAGTGACCTTGCTGAGATTTGAACCAAGGACCATTAAATCAGAAGGCTGAAACGCTGCCGTTGCATCAACTGATTGTTATAAATATCTCTCTAACTATAATCTTAACTTGCTGCACTTTGAGTGACCAATGGGCAAACGGTGCTCACGTTGTTGACCAACATACGGTAATTAGGTACTTAACAAAAGCACTTCATTAAAATTTGTTGGTGTTCAAATTTAAGAATATCTGTATTCCTTAAGATCTACATGTTCAATTAAACTACAGGTTGTAGAACAGGAACTGTTATGAATTTATTATAACGTATTGACAACAGTACTATTTTGTTTCATCCCGTAGCCTATATTTGTACTATTCCGATATGTACTCCTCGCCCCTCATGTGAATACCGAAGCCCCAGACACTCGTTCCAATTCAAGCGTAATACCCGATGTGCCCCTTAACTCTCCTAAAAGCCTACTGCATAATATCCGAAATTACTCTTACCGAAGTTACCGTCAGTAGGTAGATTGAGATTTTCTCGTCCAATGTTGGTAATGTAACCGGCAACGCATGAGTGGTTCCCTCAGTGCTGCAAGTTTCCATGGGTGGTGGTGACCACTTTCCATTAGGTGGACTGCCAGCTCGTTTGCCTGCTTAAAACAAACTAAAAATCGGTTTTCTGTAAAGTCGGTTTACTGACGATAGTTGAACGTGACAACGTTTTTTTACAATGTACATAGTTTTTACAAGTATGAATGTGCTTTGTGCAATTGTTTTACAACTTTTAAACATGTGGGATATTATTACCTTTATCGCCGCAATTAATGTTGCTATAAACAATTAACACCAAATTCACTTTTCACTGCACTTCATACTTGACAAAAACATGTAAATGTATTATTGTATAGCAGGTGTCCACGCGGACGCATCGCTCACTCTAGTAGGAGAGAGACAGACGTCGAACGCTGCCGAACGCGGAGGCCGATTGTGCCTCTTTGTCGCTCGTTGCGCGCTCTCGCTTGCACTTCAAGCCTTAAATGGAACGCCTCAGAGCGAGGTAATGCCGCATGAGTCATGTTTTTTCGTGCGTGCAGCCGGCTGCATCGAATTATATGACGTTGTCACTTCAAAAACGTTAAGAAATAAAGAAGGTTAAAAAATCCCAAAACAGAGTTTGTGTACACATAATAATGAAGTAGGTAAGCAAAACAATTTATTATTAATTCAAAAAGGTGGCTGATTGGTGTAGATTGTGTAGATCCAAAGAAACCTATTTCCTTTGACGAAGAAATTTAGTGCCATGTTTATTTTACTAGAAGACACCCGCGTATTATGCGTACTTAATAGTTATTACCATTTTTCCTGTAATTTTATTTTAGATTACATTCATAGGTTAGTTTCTGTTAATCGTTATTGCTTTAATAAGATTTGTTATTCAAATTATACTAGCAGCCTGGTCAGGGTCAATTGCTATGGTGAATAAATAATATTGATTGCAGGTGAGCCTGGTCTAGCACCGTACACAAATATAAACTTTATATTTCTTTAAATGAAAAAATGTAATAAGATTTGATTTAGTTATAATTTTTTTTCAAGCATTTATCTGATCGTTAAATGTGTATATCTAAAGAAAATATTAATAGATTGGATGTAGTTATATTAAATCTCATATGAATTACATATTCGATTTATTATATATTATTATGATGATACGAACATACTAGAAAATACATGTCCGTTAATATTTTATCTAAGATGATAATATTAGACGGTGTGGATACCTATAGGTGTTGATTCAATACCTGCCTGATACTAGGGCCGAGTTGATTCTTTTCTAGTAAAATAAAAATAAATAATAAAATCTAGTAGTCAAATGCTGAAATCTGTTTGGGGAAGTAAGCTCCACCTTCATCCATCACAGTAAAATAACACTACCTTTTGATGGTGTCGTGTTTACGTCGGCGAATAAAGTTCCAGGGCTCCACAGGGTAGGGAATGGGGTCAGGTTAGGCAACAGTGCGAGAGATATTTGGAGCTTGTTTGCCACCCCTTTTAACATAAAAAATGCTGAAATATAAATCATCTTATGATTCAATCAAAAATAAATAATTCTAATTCCGCACGTGTCAAGCCAAGCTTAAAAGTTAGAATTTAAAGTTCGCATTCCAAAAGCAATAAGCCAAAATAACATTATGACAGGTTAACATCTATGTAAAAGCTATTCTCCGATTTTCGATTGGATGTCGTCTTGGTATTAGTCTTAGGCATTGTCCTAATACAACGCGATAACACGAATGAGCGATGCGATCATCGTACGATACGACGATCAAACATATTGATCTAGAATAATATTTTCCTAATAGCATTGCATTCGCGCGACTAAAATGTTTAAAAATCTATTCGCGCGAACTTAGTTCACGCGAACGCGCAATCAAACCTATTAATGATGAATAGGTGTCCTAACTGAAGTTCGCGCTATGATCGCGTCGCGTCGATAGGAAGCGGGGAGAGGAGCAGGGCTAATCCGTTCCGTATTCGCGTTCTATTAGGACACCCAGTTCGCGATCACGCGATGGTCGCATCGTTTAATCGCGCGATGATCGCGTTATCGCGTTGTATTAGGACAATGCCTTAGTATTACGGTGGGCTATTTTCGCAACTCGACACTCAGTGCCTATTTTGCGTGGGGATTGGCATCACTCCTGCGATCCCAGCTCCTATAGAAAGCTCAGCAGCCCCCAGATGTTGCTGTAGGCCTCTACTAGTGTCCGCGGACTTCCCATTAGAAAAGTCCTTTGTCTTGCAACGCCTATGCACTCCAGCAAAACATGGGCGGTCGTCTCCTCGTCCTCCAGGCAGGCTCTGCACCGAGGGGCTGGATTTCGTACGGCTGTGTCAATATGATGATGATGATCCCAATAAATCATATTTGATGACACATTAAGCTTAACATTATTCATCAAATTTATTGTTTCTTGCTTATTTTCAAATGTAAAGCTTAGTTTTACAGCTTTGCCGAATACCAGATTGAAAGAAATCCTAAAAGTACGCTACTAGAGAACATCCCCTGAAATTAATACGCTTATCATTTTGCGCTCGCCTGCAACTCCGCCATTCATATCACGCGTTCCCGTGGTCAGGCTGAAAAAGAATAACGATTAATGCAACAAGCGTTTAACAATTTTTGTTCAATTATTAAAAATGTGAGGCTAAAAACGACAGAAACGCTTTGTACTTTGCTTGCAGACAATATTTTTATCACATTTAAATGCAATGTTTATAACGGTTTAAAACGTTGTTTTTTTTTTGTTTAGATATATAATTATATTGAATGTAATCATGATTGTCAATCACAGAGGACTTCGCAATAAGCGCGGTGGTTAGCGTATTCGGCCTGCGATTGTGAAAGTTAAGCAACTTTCGCAATAGTCGGTCATTGGATGGGTGACCACAAACTTATTATCTCGAGGACCTCCGTGCTTCTGAAGGCCCGTTAGGCCGTTGATCCCGGCCCTATCTGCAGTCACAACCCAGTCTCCCTATTTCATCCATAGGGAAGAGGAAGACTGTGCCCCTGCAGTGGAGATATTAATACTCTGATGATGATGATGATGATGCAATCATGATACTATCAGTTTCATTGCGCTAAAATAGGAATGTGATAAGCCGTTCCACCGATTTTGATGAATCATGGGATTATAATTTATATTTTTTAAGCATTTAACAGCTCGATGTTTAAATCTAAAGAGAATATTACCAAAAAAATCCACGTGGACCAGGCAACAGACGTTTTTTTTTCTAGTAATAATTTCTTTAGATTTAAACATCGATAAGTAACAAGCTTAAAAAATATAAATTATAAATATAATTGCTATTTCTTCTTTCAAATGTTGGTTACCAACAATGCGAAGAGATGACGCTGCATGGCAGCTTAAGAAAGGCTAGGAAGAATTCGACACGGCCGTCAGGGCCGTGGAAGCATAATGGTCATAGCCCGGATTGCGAAGAGTGCGGGTTCGACTTTCGTCTACTGCCTGGCCCGCGTGGATTATTTTTCTAGTAATATTTTCTTTAGAATTATGGTATTGTCAAGAATGTTCCGGAGACGAACTTATCCAGAACGCCGCGGCAGTCGCTCGATGTTCTCGCGACCCAAAATACCTAATGACGAAGGCTGTGTTGCAGTCCATTCAAATAAGAGCCCAAGTACCTGAGTTAAGTACTCGCCGGTGCTGAAGAACTCTGAAAAATAATAATATAATTGAACAAGACTTTTCTGGAATGCGATTGCCGTGTATAAGGGTTAACGATTACTAAGGCAGTTAAAGTACAAGTGTTCGTATGCGATTGTATAAGAATTTGTAGAGTGTAGTTTAGTGTACATTGAGTGCATTGTGCTTAATATTGAGTATTTCTGTGTGAACTGGTAAAAGAACTGTCAAACTCGAACTGGCATTATAACTTCGAACCCCATCCGACACATACATATATTTTTGGAGTTTACTCCTTAAGAATCGATTTGCATATATAAGGGGCCCGGTATGAGAAAAATGAGAGAAGTAAAATCTATCGATGAATGACCTCGTTACGTTTTTGGTGCGCATCCTATGTCGCGCAACTTTGACAAACAAAGATGACGGATTGACATTAATAACCATAAACCACTTGTCACTGTAATTAATAATGCAGACAATGTTGATTTAATTATTATTTAAAAAAATGATAATAGTCTGATAATAATAATTACATAATTTATCAACATTCCTAATGATATATTTATGCACATCTGAAATTGACTATTGTAAAAAGTTAAATGTAAAATATTTCGTCGATTAGTTATAATAAATGTATATGAAATGAATAAATATATATTTATATATGTATATTATTTTCATTAATTTGTTAATTTACATTTTCATACAGTATCAATCTTTTTTAAGTTAAATAAACTATTTTTGCGTCTGGTTTGACTATCGAACTTAAGGAGTAAATTCCAGTCGTGCATCGGAGCTGACACACACAATTTTTTTTTATTCATTATCTGACGGCGGATTGCAATAGTGATTACCATAAGTAACAGTATGTAGAAAAATAGAACCTTGAAAATATAAAAAGACTAGTTTTCGCGGCCAAAACAAAACTTAAATGGGGTGAAATTTAGTATAACTACACTCGAGAGCAATGAATCCGGGTCACATAAAGAATCCTAAAAATCTCGCAAACTAAGAATGCTAGCTTAATGAAATAAATTATGTTTAATAGACAATTAAATATTACTTAAATGAAAGTAATAAATTTTATGAGTCACCACATTTTATTTGCAAAAAAATACATAGATAAAAACTGGCTGATCTCGCCTAAAAACAAAAATAGGAAACATGACATTTTTGAACAACATTCCGGTTTTCTTAATTTTAATACTTCGTATTGCCTCCTCGTACTTCCATTACTGCGTTTACCTGGTTTGGCATGCTGTGCACCAAGGTTCTGTGCAACACTCAGAAGAAATTCCGGACCACACAAGAACAGACCCACCACCATAGGCTACTTTTTCTTCGATTCATGCTTGCTTAAATCTTTTCCCAGGTCTTCTATATACTCTGTGTCTTTCATCGTGCTTGTAGAGCATAAATTTTGATTCGTCGGATAACATAACTTTTGACTAATCATCAATACTCCAATTTCATTGGTTCTGGTCATATGTTAGTCTTGAATTACGATGCCCAAGCTCCAGTTTACTGCTCCAGTTTTTAGTTTAGTTTATCTACGTAGGTAAGAGCCTGTTTCCTCGTAACGTCGGAGAACTCTTTGTACTGTTGACAGCGACACACCGACACTCCGGGCTGTATCGCGGTGACTCCCGCCGGTTTCCAGCATTGTTAGAATTCTGGTGCATTCTTCAGGTGTAAGCGACATGATTACAGCTTAAATAATTAATATTGAACACTATCGTCATGGTTTATATGAATGATAAATGACAGATTAGAAAAAACAAATGCAGTAATTTCGTAGTTCCATCTTCGAAAATTTCCCTTTTTCTATTTTTTATTATATAACTTTACAATAGTATTTAATTGTCTTTTAATTACAACTTATTTCATTAAGCTAGCATTCGTAGTTGGCGTTATTTTTATGATTCTATAAGTGACTCGGATTCATTGCTCTCTAGTGTATTATTAAATACAAATGCATCTTCTTCTTCCTCTCCTATCCCATTATTGGGGGTCGGGTCTCTTCACCTTTCTGCGAAAAACCAAACAAATCTTAGGTTAGCAACTTCGACGCGGCCATCAAGGCCGTGGTAGCATAAATTGATCAGTGCATTCGTCCGCATAGCGAACTGTGCGGGTTCGAGTCCCGTCTGGTTTAACTAAATCTTAGGTTGTCGTATTAGGCTTTCTTAACGTCTCTTATAATACTTAGAGCTCCACAAGGCGGCCCTGGCTTTGTTTTGGACTTGACCATACCAGTGAAGGCTGTTTTCAGTTATTTTGTATATTCACGCAGACGAAGTTACGAGCATTCGCCAGTTGAACTATTTTATTGCGAACAAGGTAAGAGCTGCAAAACATGTGAGCAAGGAGCGCAGCGGGGCGCAAATTGGAAGGCGTTACTTTCCGTCAGCGGACGTCACACCGCTTATTCTATTCTATGCTACTCCGAAGTGCATTTCGTAGTTTCTTGCTTTATTTTTCGACATGGCTATACCAGTGAAGGCTGTTCTCGGTTATTTTATATACCCACGCAGACGAAGTTGCGAACACTAGCCAGTTGAACTTTATTATCGTGAACAATGCAAGTTAGAACATGTGTGAGCTAGGAGCGCAGCGGGGCGGATATTGGATGGCGTTATTTTCCGACGGCGAGCGACACACCGCTGGCGAGTAGTTTTGTGCCACTCCGAAGTGCTTTTAATAGTTTCCAACATTTTTATGGGGCAATGAAAACCTTAGATGAAATAGTAATAATATTACTAAGTTATATTAGAGATAGTTGCCTCATTTGAATTATATAGCGCATCGTAATGTAAAATGCATTTTAAGAGTAAAATAATAAATGAAATAAATATTACTAACATTAACATATTTCACAAAAATACATAACCTTATTAAGGGCGCCTTAATATGGTTCGTTTATTTTAGTGCTACTCAATCCTATAATACTAAAATTATTTAAAGAAGTACTAAGTTATACAATTCAATAGCCCATAAAAATAAATAGGATTAAAAATGTCATATTGTTTTCTTCTGATTTACAAAATGGAGTTACAATTATAAGAGAAAGTCTAGCTCCTTCTTCATTTATTAATGAGAGTCAGTAATCGTACTAATTATTAAACAACAAAGATTTCCTAACTTTAATTACTTTAGGAGTTTTCCGACCGAGTAAGAAAAGAACATCGACGAAATCGGCCCTAGCATGACCAAAATAATGTCCTTCACTATTATTTTTTTAACTTATTAGCAATTAATCATAGTAAACGGACAATCTGTTCCGTTACTAGATACTACAGTCTATTCATCCTAACTTGTCCTATTTGGTAAACAATCTTGGCACTCCTTTTCATTGAAAATACAGCGTTAAAAATCAAGTGATAACTGGATTTAATAGGTTTCAGTCTATAATAAAGATTTATTTTAATAGTTTATTGGCTTCGTTATTATTTTATTTTTGAATGGGTGATGTTGTTAAAAAGTTGTGCCAAGATTGTTTACCTTAATAAATGCAATATAGGCAACCATAGGTATTTATCAACATAAGAATAGAAACTAGGTACCTTAGTTAATCCTTAGTTAATAATACTTATCACTTGTATTTATATTCTATTTATAAAAAGATTATTTCTGAAATTATGTAAAGATAGTTTATACTCTCATTCCATATAATATCTGTTTATTTTTATGAAAATCATAATGATAACCAAATACATACCTTATTACCGATAGTAAAATATAGAAACAGGTAAATGGAAAGACTGAACATTTCATTTGAAAAGAAATCTATTATTACAACAGGTAGGTATAGGTATCATAGGTGCCAACTGCCAACACTCATAAATCAATATGAATAGAAGTATTTATTATTTTTACTACCTATTAATTGCATTTTATGTTCATCATCATTAAGTACCTATAATAATTATAACCTCCAAATATAATACATTCTGTAGTAGGCCACGGTTCCTCAAGTTGTCCGTATCTCAACAAATGCCTTATTAGAGTTTATGAATGATTCCGAACACAACTAGCATTTTTTCATTGCTGTGTGTTCTAGGGCATTCAATGTATGGGGAACGAAACAAACCTACTAATAAAATGAACTTTATTTGAAAATAAAGATTAAGTACAGAAAAATAAATATTCAGGTTTCCAATCAGCTGTCCGTAACACACTCAAAAATTTATTTAGCGCGTAACGTAAGGAAAATGTGATTCTAGTTTCTTTTGAACGATACCACGTTAATCCGATCGTGCCACACAGTGGGCGGAAACGATCTACGCGTAGGCAGTAAATCTAATCCAAATGATTTTAGGTTTAAAGAATTTTATTTCTCATACGAACTTACACAGACAGTTCACTTAAAATGAGATACATAACTAAAACTAATAACTTAATTGAATTGAAGCAGCGCAGCTGCTTTATAAAACTAAAATGTAGTATAATAGGTAGGCAAACTATTGTTATTAGTACAAGCACAATACAAAAATGCAATCTGGCATGTTTACGATTTTTTTATTTAAATAGGTACTCGTAATTATGTCTGCTTTCTTGTAACACTGCGGAAATTCTCTTTTAGGGGTAGAAACCACCACTATTAACCCTTAAGCAGGCTAAACCACAAAATTCAGGGAAAACGAGTTCGATCAACTACATATTTATAAGGAAAAATATATATTTTAAACACAGATAGGCTATTTTATTATATATATTTCGTATCGTATCCTTTCCGCCCACTGTGCGCCGCGGACAGGGTCTCAGTTTTACTAATAATCGTGTATCAATAATATTTCAAGGTATACCCACATAGAATTTATAGTTATGCAATGTTATAATGAGCGACTTTATGTTTCTTAGTTTGGTTGAAAGATGAAACGAAATTACTCTTCCGGTCCTTACATTAATAGGCTTTCAGAGTTCATTGGCTTTAAATTGGCTGCCCTAAACATTTCAAGATATAACAAATAACATTTCAAGAACTGGCCACTTACATTAACACTATTTAAAAATTAATTCCGTATTCGTTTGACAATGGAACTCATGTATTTAAGTTTGTGTAAGCCTACGTGAACAACGACATGACCACTATTATATGTAGTTTTACTGATAGAGAAAATTGTCTAGGATGGTCCTACAAAACCAAAAGGAAAACAGTAAAGCACCACTTAATTAAAAAAAATATTCAAGTCACCACATTTTCAATTTTATTTTATATTTGCACAAGAATTGCCTTGTAAAGGCAAAATATTATTAAATTATCATTTTTATTACTTAAAATCTTTCATACCAATAATAACTATAGGACAATGCTAATTTTCTCACTTAATAATATAACGTATGTTTGTAACGTATTTAGTTTCTGTCGAATTTGATTTTTTTTGCACCCGGCCAAATAATCACATAAAAAAAGAAGTTTCACTCCTTCAGCCACCGATTTCGATGATGCCGCCTTTACAATATTTTTCCACTTAATAATACTAAAAATCTGAGACATATTATTTCGTTTCTGTCGGACTTTCATCACATTTCTTTTCATTTAGCATATTCTTTTCATCTATTGAGTATGTGGTACATGTGGAAATATTTGTGATATGATTTGCTACGATTTTAAATGTAGTCAGACCACTCATTAGAGTGTCGCCTTCGTACCAGCTGCTTTTAGCGATGAAGCACTTTGCTTGCAAGTCGAATGAGTTGGTTTGCAGATTTCAAACGACGTAATCTCAATCTCTTTCTGTTTCTGTTATGATGGTAATAAAAACGTTTATCACTGTGAATAACCGAAACATCAGTGTTGTGACGAATGATCGAAAGTGGCATAAGTCAGATCAAAATTATCATTCAAGATGACACCATCTTAAACTGGCACAGGCCCAATCGTCAAATAACCGTTACAGACACTCCTTCCGTAACATAGTTGTTAAGGCCTGAAACAAATTACCCGCAGAAGTGGTTTTAGCACAGAAGAATAAATTTAAGGACGCATAAGGTAAATGGATGCAGGCATTTAGGTATCAGTTGATTCAACAGCCTGCCTGACGAATAATGAAAAGAAACTACTTACGTACCTATTTTATGTTCAAATGTGACAAGAAGTGTGTCAATCAGTGATGAGCTAGTTAATGTACCTAATTCGAATATAACTTATGTTAATATTAGGAAAATCGAGGCACAGGTGCGGATACCGGCCGGCGCTCGCGTACTACAGCGTCGCATTGTTAGCCTTCCAGCACAGTCAGAAATTCCTGCTTGCAGAGCACTTGTTAACAGCAAACCGAAAGAGGGTACCTAATGATAACTTCCCGTGAGTACGTTAAAACGCGCGAGATCCCACCGCTCGATTCTGCAGTCTGTTTTTAATGAAACTTAATTTAATTTAATGATTAGCAACTAAATAATGCATAACAATACATAATACTTTATTGAAAACACCACAACACAGAACAGAAATGAGGGAAATTACAATTGTAAAAATAGAGTGCTTCAATGGGCGGTCTTATCGCTAAAAGCGATTCTTTCCAGACAACCTTTGGATGGAGAGGATTGAAAGAAAGCTAGAGTCGGCGGTGTCAGTAAAAGAAACAAGGTATATAAACGAATTTATGAATTAAATATATATACATACATATACACATGTTATATACACATACATACATACATATTATATATACATAGACTACACATATATAAGTTTAGTCCAGTCAGAGGAGATAAAAATGCAGCTACATAGACAAAAGTGATTTACAACTAGATTTATAAAGATATTAATAGATTGCACTCGTCTTATGGATACAGCTTGGACGGTAAAAGAACGACCATAGAAGGTCGTGTCATGGATAGGAATTTTTAGGGTTAAATTTTCTGATGACCTAAGAGACAACGTATTGAAATTATGAAGGTAATTAAAGCATTCCTTGAGATAGCGCGGGGACAAAGGATTGAACTATATATTGTAGAGAAGTGTAAGGATGTGAGTATTCCGGCGAAGGCGAATAGGTAGCCACTTGAGCTGTGATCGAATTTGAGATACATGGTCATATTTGCGTAAGCAGATTATGAACCGAATGCAGAAATTGAAGTCGCTCAAGCTTGTTAAGCTGGACCTCCGTGAGATCAGGATAGCAGGCATCATCGTAATCAAGAATTAAGTAAGGAAGTAGCAAAGACTTTGCTAGGGCAATTTTGGTGGCAATAGGAAGGAAATTACGGAGTCTCTTCAGCGAAACTGCTGAAGCAAATAATTTTCGGCTTACAGCTTGTAACTGTGGATCCCAACTAAAACGGTTATCGACAGTTATTCCTAAAGTTTTAACAGATACACTAAATGGAATACTGGTGCCAGAAAAAGTTATGTTAGGAAGTAATTTCAAATTCACTTTGGCAATCAACCTTGAGCTACCTATAATAATGCATTGTGTTTTGGAGGGATTTATCTCTAGTCCAAAGGATTTGCTCCACTCTACAATATTACTCTACAGCATTAGTGACGAAAAATAGTCACAAATATCTATGATTAAATGAAATGACATCCATTTATATATGTCAATTGCATTCAGAGGCTTTTTTAATTAATTTTAAGTCATCTGAAAGGAAATGATGTAAAGAATGCAAAACATAAAGACTGCCAGCTCTCACCACCTCGCGTGAGCACCACAATTTGCAATATATGTGTAACTGTCAAACTCCATAGTAATTTGACAACTGAGCGTGATAAAAACGAGCTTTATATCATATCGCGGTGCTCATGCTAGAGGGGGCAGGTGTAAACAGGTGCGTTACTGTTGATTTATTTGAGAGCTGCTGCGATTTAGGGAAATAAATGGATATGAATAAATTATGTTAAAGGTAAGCACAAGTTAAGTATTAGTGGCTATTTTTAGGCAAAACGGTCACTAATACATTGCGTCACTCACTAATCGTTTTTTTCAATAAATTTTCATTAAAAAACAGATGGCTACAGAATTGAGCGGCGGGATCTCAGACTATAAGAGCGGACGATAATTAAGAGAAAGTAACAGCCGTACCTACTGAAAAAAGTCGAATTAATATAAAACTTCATAAGTGACCTGTTGTGTTATGTAATTTTTAACGCAAAGAAAATGATAACATCAACTTAAGTCTAACTCAAAAGTCAATTGACTTATCTGAGTGCGGCCGTAGACTTTAGCCCGAATGTACCTATTTACGGGGATAAAGAAAAAATGTGTGTAGGCATAAAGGTGATTGAAGAGTACTTTTGTACAGAAAAAAATTGGTATAGGTACTTATTTGAAATTTTCATTAACAAGTTTTGATACTTGAAGAACTTTCAGCGTTACTTCAAACCTACCTGTCTAAATGACAAAAATAAGGGTCCAACGGCTGGTCCGATGCTCAGACTTTACTAGGTTAGGGCTTACGGGGCAATTTCTCCTTATAGAGGAATAGATTGGCAAAGAAGGTTGTTATGTATATTTTGGTGGTTACAAGTAAAAAATAAATGCCGTTTCAAACAACCAACAGCTTCATTTTTGTATATAAATGAAAATGCTTTACTATAAAATCAACGACTTCCCAGATATCCAGACTAAACCAAAACCCTTCAATATGCTAGGGAAACACACTGCCAATTATACTACCGGCTCTTTATTGGATATTTTGCTGCAAGCAATCCCAGTACTTCACATTATATATTTATTAAAAGTGTCAAACACAACCAGTGGAATATAGTTCCAATGGAATTTAATTGAATTTGTAACAATAGCCGATTTCCAATTCTCTGATAAAGCAGAGGTACCTATCGACTAAATCAAATCAAAAAGGTAATATATCAGCTGCATCCAATCCGCAATATCAAAAATGAATATGAATGACAAGTAACATAATTTTTCATACTGTACATACGAAATAAATTAATCCCGGGATTGAAGCATCGTTTAACGGTTACATTTCCATTTTTTTTCGAAAAACAATATCGTAATTCTATGAATAAACTTTAAATAATGATGACATAATTGTATTAGCGATTGGCAGTAATGATAGAAACCCTTACCACCTTAGAAAGTTAAAAGTTTATGTTTTAAATTTCATAATCATCATCATATCAGCCGAGAGACACCCACTGCTGGACATAGGCCTCCCACACAAGGAGTTCCTAACCGTTCTGTCCTGCGCTGCCCGTATCCAGTGGCTTCCCGCGACTTTCACAAAATCGTCGATCCACCTTTGGGCCTACCAGTGCAAGATATGTTTTAATAATAAAAAATATCATGTATGTAAGTACGTTTTTATGTTATCAAACGGCGAATAAAGCAATCCTTCTAAATAAATCTATTTTCAATATCTCCCATAAATCTAAAGTTTCTACTTTCGCAGGTGCTCGTTACAACCTAGACCGAATAAAAGACATTAAAGTTTGAATAAAGGTTCAGCCGCGAAAGCGATAACGAACACTGATTTTCAAACATTGCGAGATGATGGAAATATTTTTGTTTGTTTTTGATACGTATTGCGTGAGTTTGTTGGTTCTTTTGTTCGACTTCTCACTGAGTTAACAATGACTCACGCTAGACCGTGGCGGGCCTGAGCCGAGCGTCGGGCGTAGAACTGTTGTTTCTGAACGTTGTCCGTTCACTCGGTATAGCGTGAGTGTGTCCTTATAACATTTATGTAATATTAGTTTGTAGCCGAGCGTCACTCGCCACCATTGCATTTTGACCGCGCGCTTACTAGAGGGCGCTAGGTTACACGACAACGGCTAACTAGAATCGAGGTCCGAGTCTCAGAGACGCCCTCTAGTTGAACCGTCCCCCTCAGGTTTGAGTGGTCTAGAGGCTCCAGACGGAGGGGAGACTCCCCCCATGGGGATATACGCCTGGAATACCTCCAGAGGCACTCGCTAAATCTCGGCTTGAGGTCCCCTTAGGACCTCGCCTCGCCCAAACCCGGTGACGCTGTAAAGGTTATCTGCGACCAACAGCATACACACTAAAAAAAGGGGCTCGGCTCGGGCTCTGCACGGCATAGTGTGAGTCATACTTTAAGGGGGGGTTAGATGGGATTGTACGACTTGTTGTTGAACGCTATCCCAGACTTTGTTCGGTTTAGTGTGAACTACTAGTAGAGGGTAGATTATCCCAAATTTAATGTAATTCTAAGCGATCACTTGACTTTTCGAGCGTGCGTAAGGTGTTTCATAACCAAGAGAGAGTTTATTTAAGATAATCTAAATAGGATTTAGTTTAGTTAGCGCGTTCGGCCTGCGTTCGTGGAAGTTAAGCAACTTTCGCAATTGTCTGTCATTGGATGGGTTACCAAAACTTATTGTATCGAGCTCCTCCGTGCTTCAGAAGGCACGTAAGTCCGTTGGTCCCGGTTGCATCTGCAATCGTTAGCACCCACCAATCTACGCTGGGTCCAATCTGACAGACAGATGTGACAGTAGAGTCTACGTAATATGGGTCCGTTTTTACCCTTTGGGTGTGGAACCCTAAGAATTGTTACATTACAGCCAAAATGCGATAGTGGTAATAATATTAGGACCCAACTGAAAACCATACGTAAAGGAGTGCTAGCGTTATGATAATAACTCTATCTATAAGCTTAATGAGCCGATGGTAAATGGTTCCTTGTTTGGCGGGAACAGGACGGGGGTATGGATGACCTACTTCTAATATATAGGTCATTCTGGATTCAGTAAGCACATATAAAGGAAAAAGATAAATGACAGACAAATGTTCATATTCTTTATTATGATAATAAAATAGAACTACTTTTTCACCAAACGGTCCTGTACAAAGTATGGTTAGTAAAAACTTTTTTTTTGTCTGGTAAGCAGATGCGTGAAGGACAATCCTTCTTAGGAAGTTATACTAATAACATATTAAAAGCATACCTATATATAAAGGCATACGTGCCAATTTTTGTAATTCGAAGTTCAGAATCCCAGAAATAACGAAGTTTCATACAAACATTCATCCCCATTTCGGAACCTCATCCTCTTCGGGATCAAGAGCATGAATTTTTAAATAATGTACCAATATTTTTTTTATTAAAAGGCGATATCCTAATTTAAATAAAACAAGTTTCAACGGTATATTGAAACTTGTTTTATTTAATGACTGATATGCGTGAAAACCTAAGAAACAAATATGTCCTCATTTTCACATTAGTACCTATCTTCAAAATGACTTGCATTCATTATCAAACTTTTAGGGGACGAATGATCAAAAATTCATACCTAAAGAAACTTCTTTGAAAATTTTCAGGCTTCGAAACTTAGCGAGCGGCTTCATTGCATGGCGATTCGATAATGCCAAAGCTCGTTTATTAATCAGTTAGAAATCCGCTCGCCTGTCGGTCAGTCATAATTACCTTCATTGCCACGTCTGCGGCATCTGCAAATGTATGCCCGATCCAATCAGAGCAAATTTGAACCTCCTACTATATGATTAGCTGCTCCAGGTTTTCGGAAAATGGGACCCCATTAGTATATCAGCATTACCTACGAAACTTATATTAAACTACAGGTTGATTCAATTTCATTTATTATAAAGCGGTAAGGTCAAAACAATATCGAACAAAAAAAGTAAAAAATTGCGTGGATGTCGTGGAACACTCGGTTAGAACACCCACCAATCCGCACTGGGCCCAATCTGCTCTAGACCACTGGTGAAAGTTTGTTTCTTAATCACGCAAAAACGGCTGGACGGATTTCGATGTTGTTCATGCATATAGGTTATTACCTGGTTTGAAAATGACCCTTTTTATCCCGGAAAATATAAGGTTCCTGTGCGATTTTTAAAAAACATTAGTTAACGCGGACGAAGCCTGGCGCCCGCCAGTCTGTAATCATTTCGGTATCTACATATTTCTTTTTAAAAGAAAGAGCCTTTTGACATTAAGATGGATATCAGAGGCATATATTATAATAGGGTTCTGTTTGTCATCCGATTTTGATCAAGAAACGATTAACATTTCAATAAATAATATCAGGTTCAGTTGTTTATATATTACGGTGAAATATATATAAATAGTAAGTCTAACCATCCCTCCTTTAGGTTTTGTAGTAGTTGGGTAAACATCCTTTCAGGCCTATGTCCAAGAAAACCCGTCGGAAACCTGGACGTAGTGGAACTTTTCTAATAAGTTTTCCTTTAGATTAAACATCTAACAGTTAAATGCTTAAAAAATGTAATAAACTATCTCCAACCTTCAACGGACTGGTTGAACAACCCACATATAAATAATTGAAATGTCTACCTTATAATGTATTTCAAAGTCAATGAAGCAGATCAGCTAACAGTTTAAAACTTCCCGATACTTTTTGGAGTTTACTCCTTAAGAATCGATTTGCATATATAAGGGACCCGGTATGAGAAAAATGTGAGGAGTAAAATCTATCGTTGAATGACCTCGTTACGTTTTTGGTGCGCATCCTATGTCGCGCAACTTTGACAAACAAAGATGACGGATTGACATTAATAAAATTTTTAAAATCTGAACTGAATTTAGATATTGTTTCTGATAGAGCAATGGGGACAACGAGGTATGGTACAACCATTGATGCGGTATTTTCAAGATTCGTGAATCACGTATCTACGAACGTCCATGTGTCTTATTTTAGTTACCATAAACCACTTGTCACTGTAATTAATAATGCAGACAATGTTGATTTAATTAATATTTAAAAAAATGTTAATATTCTGATAATAATAATTACATAATTTATCAACATTCCTAATGATATATTTATGCACATCTGAAATTGACTATTGTAAAAAGTTTAATGTAAAATATTTCGTCGATTAGTTATAATAAATGTATATGAAATGAATAAATATATATTTATATATGTATATTATTTTCATTAATTTGTTAATTTAACCTTTCATACAGTATCAATCTTTTTTAAGTTAAATAAACTCTTTTTGCGTCTGGTTAGACTATCGAACTTAAGGAGTAAACTCCAGTCGTGCGTCGGAGCTGACACACACAATTTTTTTATCATATTTATTTAGTTCAAGTGATCATTAGAATACCTACCTTTATTTAAACGAAACAGTTAAAAGCTTAACAAATTAGATATTAGTGCAGTTTATCGCTCATTAATGAGCAATGTGTTATGGGATCACTAAAATACGCAGGCTCAATACGTTCAGTAAAAAGCAAACTTCCAGGATGCATTGTTCCCGCATTCTAAGGAACTTCGGTAGACTATACATGTCGTCGCTTTATTGTTAAAATTCGCCAGGTTACGAAATTTTGTGGTCATTCCCTCGGCTTGCGATTGGACTGGATAAGGCTCGCCTGCTTGTCACCATCTCATGCTGTTTAAAAAAGATATAAACTACAACTTTCCTTTATTTATATACTCGATAGGTATCTCTTCTTCGTTTCTAGCTATTGAATCTTTCATTTTATTATCCCGGCTCTCTTTTCTGTCTCTGGCTGTATTAAAACTACAGGCAATTTATATTAGATACTTTCGACATTAATTTATAAATAGACGCAGTGTATTCCGATTTTGTCAAGGCATTTTATAAGGATTGCCATTAACGTTTACTTTAAAAGCATTAGCGTCTTAGTATACCCATCGATCTCTTCCCCTTAATAAATTTTTAAGTCCAACATCGCTTGCAAGTGGTTTCCGTGGGAGGATATACTTCTCAATACAGACCTTTTACCACAGGTATTCCTCAGGACTCTCACTTGGGGCCATTGTTATTTACCCTCTATATTAATGTTAGCACTAAATGCGTCCATAGGTTGAATATGATTTTATACGCCGATGACACAAAGATATTTAGAATTATTCATATTATAAATGACTGTATTGGGCTGCAAAACGATTTGTACAATTTTAAAACCTTTTACACATCAAACAATTTAATTTTAAATCCTGATAAATGTTTTTCCATAAGTTTCAGCAAGAAAAAAGTAATATAAATTTTAACTATAATTTATGCGATAAATCAATAGCACGTGTTAGTCATATACGTGATCTCGGTGTAATAATAGACTCAAAACTTAAATTTGTACCTCACATTAACAACGTCTTAAGTAAGGATTTCAAACAGTTGGGCTTTATATTGCGTGTGGAAAAACCTTTTAAGAGACTTTTAACATATAAGATAAAAGATACTTTATTTTCGTTCGCAGTCGGTTGGAATTTGCAAATGCTGTTTGGAATGTGTTGTGCCATTTTATAAAATACATAGTAAAAGAATAGAGATAGTACAAAAAAAAAGTTTGTAAAAGCGGTTGAATATCGCACCGGAAATAAATACATAGACTATATCACCACTATGAAAAGACAAAAAGTGTCAACTTCATGTTTTCGCCGAGAACGTATCGATATTTTTATTCTTATTAAAATCATTATAGGTTTTAAAAGATGCTCCTGCTTTTGTAACACACCCTTTCTTTCTAGGTTCCCCGTTGTGTGCTGTGAACGAGCTTGTAGATAACAACCTCTATTTAATTGTCCCTGCAATCGGACAGCATATGCAAGTAATGGTTTTATAAAAAGGGTATGCAGACTGTAGAATGATAAATTTGTGAATTTGGACTTATATTGTCAAAAATTAGCTTAAAAAATTCTATGCAGTGTACTTTGGAAACTGATTAGGCTTTTCTAGTATAATGATTTTATTAACTTTATTAATATTATTAGCTATTTATTGCTGGCACGGTTCATTATTTGTATTGTTTCAAATAAAAATCAATTTTTATTTTTGCTTATATGTAATTCCTTGGAGAAAACTGTAAGTCTAGCACTATACTTTGTATTTTACATTATTTGTAGTTATGTAAGACTGTTTGCTTATTAATAATAAAAAAAAGATAAAGGCAGCCCCCTGGTAGAATTAGAAAACCAACTTCCGTAATTTCAATCACACGAAATTTCACAAATTAAGAAGAACAAAAATCTGTCGGATTACATTTCAATTGCATTACTCATTACTTAGCTCTTAACATCCCTAAAAATACTTCTACTAAAACCAGCCAATTTATTTATAGCATGTATTCCTTATATTATTAATAATTACATCTCTATAAAATATGGCGAATGATACGATGGAGTGACTACGACGACGATATACAAGTACCTAATTTTTTCATTCTAACAATGATAGACATTTTTAATTGATACTCATGTAATGTATAAAATATTGTGGCAATAAGGAACTAGCCTCCTAAAATCTTCTTAAAATTAAGGAATAACTTGAGGATTATGGGTTTACTGTTTTACTTACACAATAATATTCACTATTTTTAGGTATTAAACACAATCAGTAATAAGAAGTAGTTCAACTTTTGTAAAGTGAGAGTCAGTGTTTCGGTACCATGAAAATCTATTGTACCTATACTTTTTGTAACATTGTTTCGGATTCATTATCATACATTTCATTCATTTTTGGTTACATGCATTATTAAATTCACGCCACAGTTTTTATTACAGGCGTGTCAGCTTGAAATAGTACCTAATAATAATAGTTATTATATTGATGTAAAGATACGTCAAAACAACTGGCTACACCCCAAGAATTGGTCTAGAAACAGAATTTCCACAGATACACACTTAATTAATACCTATATCAATAGTAAAAAGCATAATGAAGAAACAATAGATAAATAATGCAAGTTCAAAATCAGTAGTAATCATGTAGAGATGTACTTGACTTTTCATATCAATATGTGTACGTGTGATGCATTAGGAATATAAGGTCACAGCTATGCACACACAGTACTTATGGCATAAAGAAGTGAATTTAATTAACTTAGATCACAGCATGCAAGATATTCATCAGCCATATATAAATAAATATAAATAGAAAAAGTAATTTATATAATATTATCAATTCTTTTTTTATAAGTAGGTCCGACCCCACCATTCCTGCCACACCAGCCCTAATACCCTAATCCACTTGGTAACACTCACTCATTTGATAAAATTTTGTCTAAATACACTTAACTAATAAAAAATGAGTCTAATCAAACTCCAAAAACTGTCTCTTAAACCATTTCTTTCACTCAGTTGAATTTTTTTTTAATGATCTTCTGCTGTGTTTTACATCAGAAAACAAATGTTTAATTATATTTTTTTATTTAAAATTCCTCAGTTCCTTTACAGCCAGTCCAGCTTATATTCATTGTATCCTTACATCCTATTTACAGATAAAAAAAACTTCGGTTATATATTCTAATAAAATTAATTGTTATACATTCGATGCGCACACTAATAAATCACATCCGAGTCGTCCATAAAGAGGTGTGTGCTTAAATTATGATACTCAACATTACAAACCCTTTCCATGGCTTCGAGCGTTGTGGCCACTCAACCGAAAATTTCAACATGTATACTAAATACACCACACGCTTTGAAGCAGCTTTAAACAGTTCAAAGTGTTTTATCTAACAACCTTTAATCAAATTCAAACAGCAAAAACAAAGAAATGGTATCAAAACTTCTTTACTCTAAGCGGGAAAATAAAAAAAAGAAAACAGTGCCTATCTACAGTATTTTTAAAATCAGAACGGTTTCTTGCACTTTTTAATTTTTGCCGCGCTAGAGTAGCAAGGGGAACCTTGCCGACGGACAAACAAACGCGTCAATAACCACCCGCTGCGCTTTCTGCACAAACGTTCCCACGTGTTTCTATTGAAAGGAAAACAAAACTCGTTTGCCTATAACACTTTGAAGAATGGAAATAACGAGGTAATGGTTCTTTGAATAGAACTGATGAAAAATGGCCTATACCTATTATATTGCTTTAACGGAATAAAATAGTGCTGCTTTCAGTATAAAAATAGAGTTTATCTTTTAATCTTGAGTTTATTGATATACACTCGTAAAAAAAATATTAAAAGCATCCAGTATTTTGAACAATAACTTAATAGAAATTTATCATTATCTAGAAAAGAACTAAAGTATGTGTTCATTAATTAACACTGAAATTCGTACTAACGGATAGCCATACCTTTGTACAGAAACAGATTAAAATATTTATTACCTCTCTTAACAACTTGTGTCAGCAATTTGGAGCTTAAAACTAATTAAAACGGATTCCAAGGCTATATTTTCGATACAATTAAGAACGTCTGTGTTGTTAATATAGGTAACAAAATTAATCTTGTCTAGAAAAACCAGAAACCAATATTGGTAATATTATAAATTATCTTTAATTAACAAATCTAAAGAAAACTTAACCAGAAAGAAAACCTCCTGTCTGCTACTGGACCGCGTGATTTTTTTCTGTGGCGTTTCCTTTTAATTTGAAAATGTGGCAATTAAATTCTTCCAATAAAAATGTGGAAATTTCAATTTGCTTTTTGTCAACGTACGCCATTTATTATTTATTAAAATGTTCTCGAACTAACAGTAGAATTAATATCCGTGTAGAAAATCAAAACATATGTATATACAAATAACGTTCTATGAATTAAATTGCCGCTTATTCGCTAAATTCGTAAGGTTAACACGATTGAAAGGGTTAAATTAGATATTTCGGTATTAATTTGGTTGATGTTATTTATATAAGGTTACTCTCACACGTTCCCAAAGGTCAATTAAATTATTCAAATTTAATGGATTACAATCCCGATATTTCATTAGTATAAAATCTTTTTAGGAATCAAGCGCGATTAATTGCATTAATCAGTTTGTCCCTAAGCCTTATTTGTGTGGCGTTGACACAGAAATTAATTACGTGAGCCATTAATTAAAATAATGATATAAGCCACGCTTTCAAAAAGATGCCGTGTGTATAAAGATTGTGAATATTATGAAATTTAGTCAATCATAAAGTTATGATTATATATTCGTAGCATGTACGTACTTACGGGAGAAAGTATTATTTTTTACTTTGCATTCATATTTTTTCCATGTCCTGTAAAGTATATATAAAGTGACACATTAATAGTTTCAAGTATTTTAAATTCATTGAAATACAATTAATGTTACTTCCTATAAAATTATTGGATTGGGTTCAAGGGCTAAAAATGTGAAGCGGGCGTCCGCGCGGTTTCATACAAAATTACTCCGTCACGAAGACCCGCGCGCAAGTAAATTATTATATGAACTCGCGCGGACGTCCACTTATATAGCGCAGTTTCAACTCTCATTTTTTTATATTTAGATACAGTAACTCTCTATTTTATAATAAAATGATTAAGATATCGATGTTATAAGAATCGCAAATAATAATTTTAATATTAATTATCTATAAATATAAACGCAGCATATAGACATCATTGTCTACTAGAATATGGAATTATATGAAATTATGCTAACGTAAAAACAATATTAGTTTAAATTTTGTCATTGCAAAGTGATAGTACGTATACCTAACTTAATGTCAATAAGTCTAGATCTAGAAATCAATTCGTCCCAATCCAATATGGTCACATTCATACAAATCGAACCGATCGATCTGGCGTTCCTGGTAGAATTCCATACGATGCTGAGATAACACAAATACGAAGCAGTAATTGAATTAGCGAGAGGTTAACACTGCTTTTACATAAATAATTTGAGGAATCAATTTACTGATCAGCTTTTGTTCAGATCCTACCTACCAAGTAACTAGATTGTAGTGGTTTAATTTGTAAGGGCCTTACCCTGATTGTAGTGGTTTAATTTGTTAGTACCTTCAGAATTCGAATAGTTGAATTTAATCGCGATACGCGTAAAATGTCAAGAAGTTTTTAAGGGAATTTGAACAGCGCCACAACGGACGTAACGTGAATTAAAAACCTTAAATACAAACTTCTTGACATTTGATGCGTATCGAGATCGAATTCAAATATTCGAATTCGATATTGCTAAGGGTACTTACTGGTTTGCGTCTACTGTCACTAGGATTGCCATATCTAAAACTTGACAATCAACACTGACAGGGCAACTGGTCTCTATAAACTTTGTCCAGAATGGGCTTAAACATTTTTTTTTAAGTTGATGCTGTAAGCTGCAGCCATTGGATACTTGCAGCACCATTGGTGCCACTCATGCGTTGCCGGCTCTGAAAGAAAAGGCTTGTTCGTTTTTTAAGGCTCCAAAACATAGTTATAAGGGTAAAATGCTCCGGTAAGTTCGTTCCAGATCTCACAAATACGCAACAGAAAGAAATACGCGTAACGCATGGTGCTAGAACTTCAAGCGTCCAGCAGTGCTATTCTGTAAAAATAAATTCACTTTTCATCGTGGAATCTGCGTTGTAATTTGAAATCACAATTCCAATTTCAAATACAACTCAAATGTTTTTACAGAATAGCATTGCAGATAGAGGGAATGGGCTTTCTGCGGCGTGTGGTGCGGTGTAGCAACTTGGCCGCTGGCACAAGTTTGAATAATGCTTCGGAATATTCTGCATTATATAGACGGAAGAACACGTACAAGAATATTTATTTTATTTAAATCGTCTATATCTTTGAAAATAGTATAGTATCAATGTCCGTTTTGACGTGGTTTTGATATGTAAGAATCGTCTGTTAATCATGCAACGGATTTCAATGCCCGTGATTAAGTTAAAGACCGCACCAAGGTTGGAAAAGCAGCTGTTAATATTTGGTGGAACACAAAAAAACCTCTATAGGACTATAGAGCACTTGATGAGCTGTTAGATCAGCCAATCAAGTTTGGTAAAATTTGGTCTAATGATAGATAAAAATCTCCTTATGTTCAATTCCTCGATAAGTCGAAGATTCTGTCATATAAAATTTCGAAATTCATACCTCCAATTGTAGATATTTGGTCAATATACATTTCGTCATAACGAGACACAAAGATAAATTCAAATTAACGAAACCGATAGTTACATTTCATTTTACAGAATGGATATGGTGGAGTTTTAATGGTAGGCACAGCGTACTAGAATGTACGAGTTATTAACGAGCCATCAAAGTTAAATGATATTATCAAACACTGTGTTACAAATTAATTACACCGTTTAATTTCTTGAAACTACCAAATTTCGGATTCCTTCAGAAGTTTCACGGGAATTTCTTAGGAAATTTTGTAAATAAAATTTATGCTGTATGCATGCATAACGAACTGATTTCTTGCGATTTAAATCGTATTAGTACTAGGTTTATAAAGAGAACGTACTACCTAATATCAACAAGTAATAAATAATAAACGTGGCAGGTGTTTATTTTTGGGTTTTTTGATGAGTATATGTTAATTATTTCCTTAATCCTCGTGTGTTATAAAAAATTAATTCACATTAATTCGCGTGCTTTAATTACGGTCCTCGGTAAGAAAACTAATGATGTGATGAATAATTATTAATATTATTTATAATATTGCTTTATATAATATGTTTCCGGCACTTGTGTAATTTGGCCTTTTATACAATACCTAGGCAATGTAAAGAATGCCAAGAACGTCAAGGCAATGTATGAAATATTATTCATTTTATACTTTGCCTAAGTATTTTACACAATGCTCTATGCACAGTCGGTAACGTGTATAAGAGAAGAAAGCACGTCGACTTTTCTTAGTTTTTTTATTTATTTTCTATCAGGTGGCTGGCACTTCGCCGGCCGCTGCCTCGGCACACTCGCTTTGATCGCTCGGCTCGCGTTAAGTTTAGGTCACAACACTAACTTAACCTAACCCACTGTGAGTTGGTTAAACGTTCATTGGTATGTAATACATTCTGTGAGAATTATAAAATCCGTTCGTCTTTTTATATGCAACTGAGAAGGCTAGGTTAGGTTGAGTTAGGATAAATACACGCTAAATCTGTTTGTTTTACACATTTCCGATGAGCCAGCTGGTTCTTTATACAACCCCTAGGAATTGCTTACATTACGTGGGGAAAATTTAAAATGGAAAATAATATTTATAATATTCCATACATTGCCTAGACACCTCAGGTATTCTTTACATTGCCTAGGTATTGTATAGAATACCTGCATTATAAAGATTTCCAAAGACAAGTAGTATTAATTTTTTTGAGCAATTAATTAAATGAATTCAGTATTGATATACAAACAATAATAATGAGAGTAAAATTCAAAATTAAAGCTTATTCGTCTTAAATAATATTAAGTTTCTGATTTCAATAAAAGGGGTATTTTTTTCAAAAACGACATAGAGTACAAAACGATAGTAGTGTCATCACAGACAAATTCGTATACAACTTATATAATGGATGTGGTTAATTCGTAACAAAAAGCAATTACTAGACGTGTTAAAAGGGACAATCAATCAAGACGAAGAGACATAACATCGTCATTATTACGCCTAAATGTTATTAGAAGTTATAACGCGTAAGTTTATATTAAACGAAGCTTTGTCTTGAGAGTACATATAGATACATAGAGTTATGTTTTTGTTTCAATATTGGCAGTTTCAATGAAGGACATTAAGGTTATTGTTGACAGACTTTTAATGTTGATCTATGTTTACTTTTGTGTTCCATTATATTTTTGCAGAAGCTTTTAATTTTACCGCTACATTTTTATAGCTAAAGAAAATGTTTACTAGAAAAACGGACGATGCAAGTGAAACTTATAAAATCATTAATATAAAAAATTTTCTTCCACTGAACCATCGATACTTATTCATATTATCTAGGATCTAATTTTTTAATCACAAATGTAATGCGACTTGCAATAGTTGAACGAAAGAATTTGCGGCGTTTTAATAAAAGTTTCACTTTAATAGATATGTTGTTCCTTAGTCGCCCAGTTGGCAATGGATGCTGGTTCAAATCTAGTCCTGATAGAGATGAATTTATTCTAGAAAAAAATTTTTTTCAATCTTTCTTCAGCATTTAAAATTTAAATAAATTTGAAATTATAGAATATTAAAATTATGTATGCCCATAAAACTAGTAAATATGCAAAATTCCATTCCTTTAATGTAAAAGTCAGCTTTATATAATGGCCAGCAATAATAATACGGCACGTGTCTCTCGCATACATTTTTTTCTTGTGTGTACTCATAACAGACTTTAAGCATAGATAATAGAGAAACAGGAAATTAATACTCAAAACCAGCGAAAATGCGAAAGTCTATTATCCCACCAAAAACTTTTTCATGTAAAATGTTGCCAAGCCTTAAGACTCGCAACTGTCAGCAGTTATTAGATGTCATGTAGAGCCCAAGCTTCTAACTCTACACTCCGTAGCTCGAGAAAGACACATTTTTTATAAAACCGAAATAAAATAAATCCGAATTTAAGTAAACAATTATTATGAACGAAGGCGGAATGTATGTTGCGTTCGTGAAAAAACATACAGGTGAAATTGAGAATATCCTACTTTTGGAGTTTGTAAAAAGATATGTAATTAGTACATGACTAGAAAGGACATGGTAAAATTATTTATGAGCGACTGCCGTAACAATGTACAAATATTGTACTTTGTAATATTTAATGCTGAATGTTTCTAATTTCTATGAAAAAAGGTTCAGGAACTTTTGATAAAGTCACAATATTAAAAATTATAAGAATTCCTACTAGGTCATTACCTTGCTACATTTGATAAAAGATGTTGCCAATTATTTACAGAGCCATCAAAATCGCATTTTCTCAGAATCTTTGCTCCCATTTCTCTGATTAAAGCAAAAATAAATACAAATAATTTGTTGTCATCGGCCTAACAGGAAATCTGTGGAGTTTTATTTTGATCATTTGCAGAAATCAAAGAATTAATTATCATACAGCCTTGTCTCAAACCTGATCAGAATAAATAAATATTTTATTTTAGGCCTTCAGTGATTTGTTATAATAAATATTAGGGCCTAATATGTCATGGTTTTAGGGAGCTTGTAATTAATATTGATTATTTTGACAAACTTACAAAAATATTTTTTGTGTACTTTCATTGTTCATGTATTTTTGTAAAACGTAACATTTTCCTTTTAAACAGACATGAAGTAAATTTTTATACTATTATATATTTGATTATTTCACGAAAGTTGTATGAAAATGATAAAGACGTAATAATTAATAAAAAAATATTATAATGTTACGGGCTAGTACGTAATAATTATACACGTTAAGGGCAGTTTCTTAGCCATGTCCTTTGAAAAGCACGTACAAAAAAGTTTTATGTGTGTATTTGTATGATTCTAAATTCAAAAAGTGCGTTAATAAGTTTCTTGTTGTTGCAGGTAGAATTCCACACGACAGAATCAGTCGTGACCGTCGACTGGGAAAACGGCTTCGTCGAAGCATCCGCGAAGGACAACATTAATGTCTCACAGATTTTTAAGGAGCTTCTGGTACAGGCGAAGGTAAAGTATAACCTATCGCCAGCTCTGCGGAGAAGGAGGCGGCAATCGTTACCGACAGGACCTCAGGGCCCACCTGGGTCAAGTCCGACCCCACCTGCTTCGTCGCACCAACCCCACGTCCCGTCGCCGGCCCAGTTGGCACATTTACAACAGATCAGGGAAAGGCATAACAACAAAAGAAACTCCTGTATCATCTCCTAAACTATTCTTCCAGTTGCTTGATGTGGATGAAATCTATTTGTGACATTGGCATACCGAATTATTATGATGACAAAACTTAATCAAAGCAAGAAATACTACACCTAAGTCTTTTTTTACCTTTAATCTATTTTAACATTAAGTGTTGCAATTACTAACATTTCTATTTCACAAATTGTGAACTGTCGTCTAAAAAGGTTTCATCCATATTGATAGATTATGTAGACAAGTTATTTATTAAGCTTTTTGTTCTTACAATGCAGTTTAATTTGGTCGAAATATTTTGCAGGGTTGTTCTAATTGATTTTTTGTTATTGTCATAGTTTTAAATATTCAATGCATAGCGCCGGTGATAAAATTCAAATAAGAACGTAACATTTTTCATCTCAATGAAAGACTAACAAAACAGATTTTAAAAAAATATTTAAATTGAAACGTTGATAAATCTGTGGGTTTCCCTTTAGCTGTTCACAAGACGCGTTGCGTGTAATTAAATCAAACTGTAACTCTAAAACCCTTTTCATTCCCGCCATATATTTCCATTTCAGAACTGCGATAAAATAAAAATGGTTCAATGAATACTTCCAGTTTTATTAGACAAATTGAAAATGTAGCTTTTAAAAAAATCTATTTTACACTTTACTATCTTGTTTTTTTTTTAAATGTTTTTGAAAATTTATATCGAAGCAAATTTCTTACAAATAACTAACTATAGTTGTACCTATTCTCATCTGAATTATCTTTTTTGTCAACTCTTTTTACAGCCTTTATTCTATGATAATATATTATGTATATATTTCTTAAATTCATGGCCTTTCCTGATAACGTATCCCAAATAAGAGATAGGTTACCAGAATCATCATACCTTAATAGCCAATATGTTAGTTGATTGCTGAGAAATTACCAAACTTTAATTACCCTAACTCTTACGAAGGGAAGGTTATGATATTGGGAGTGGCCATTAGACGTATTGCTAATCAATTTGAAGGGAAGGTAAAGAAATGGTGATATCGTAGTATGACGAGTATCATAGCGACTGGTTCATTACTTTAAGTACCTACCAATAAATTATTATACATGTATACTTAATGTAGAATTTCTAAAGATCCGTCATCACTCAGTGAATCATTTATGATAAAGTCATTTTTTCACTATCATTTAGATCATAATACATCGCTAACGGTTTTTGATTACAATATTTACCTATACAACCAGTGTTTAAAAATTTGAAAAAATTTCAAGAATTTTTATGGTATACAGGAGAATGTAATATTTCAGTTGTAAATATGTCAACTTATACCTAAACTTCTGAATGGCTTGTCTCAACTTCGGCTTCCATGACATTCTAACATAATTAACGTATGGTAGAAGGAAACACCAAAATGTTGTTAAGTTATAGCGTAACGGAGAACTTAGCTACTCGTCGTGTAACTTAAATTAATGAAAATCATATTAGATTTTACAACTTACTTGAATGTCTAATATTTTTAAGGTAACACCAAAAGTTACAGAGTTATATGTATCAAACTGTTTTCACAAACAGTGAGTTAATAAAGTTCTTATAAAAATTAGATCCTGTTTTCCATAATATCATTTACGTAATGAATGAATTTATTAATAATAATGTATGGTAAATATATTATATAAATTAACCTGCATCGCACAAGTAACAGTACCCTTAGCACGAACTAATATCGAATTCGATCTCGATACGCGTTAATTATCAAAAAGTTTTGTATGGAAATTTGAATAGC
Source organism: Chilo suppressalis (assembly GCA_902850365.2). NCBI lineage: Eukaryota > Metazoa > Arthropoda > Insecta > Lepidoptera > Crambidae > Chilo > Chilo suppressalis. The sequence continues at coordinate 10,026,757 of OU963899.1, read as the reverse complement.
GCAATAACGGACATAACAAGAATTATAAAAAAAAACATACAAATCTTCGTGATATTTGACACGTATCGAGTTCGCTATTGGTTCATGCTAAGAGTACTGTTTCACAATATAAAAAAAGCTATTCTTCGGCTTATTTAAAATATCAACAGCACATCTCAGGTTACCAAAAAGTCTTGAAATTATCTCAATAAACTTTAAACTTTATATCATTAATATTGGAAAAAAATTGAGTAAAGTTATGTGCTATTTATATTAGGTCAAAATAATTTAAAGAGATATGTGTAAAGCTGTGTGCTGTTGGCTATATGACATAGGTAAGAGATTTGACAAATGTACCTAAATTAACTTTTGTAAAATAAAAGTTGAAGTGTCCACTATATAGGTTAAATATAACTTATAGATTTCTTCGTGATTGTAAAATTTGTATCGGTCGTACGTAGTAACATACAAGGTAATTTAAGGTATGAGTTACTTGGTGCGACGAGAAGTAATAATATTGCACAAAATCATGATCTCTTTTCAATTGGCAAATCATGTGCGCATATTGTCTATATATTATACCATTTAACCACAATCCTATTTTTTTAAGCATTTAACTGGTAGATATATAAATAAATCTGTTATTTGTTAAAAGCCAGAGTGTCAGATTGCCAAGTCCGTCTGCGTAGTTTAAAATCTAACATTACCCTATAATAAAATATGTGTCTCAGTCGGTATGTAGATTATTTTTGCACCTAGGTTCAAGCTTTCGTTTGTTATACCACCTAGGTTGAGAGCATTATTCAAATACTGTTTGAATCATTGTCATAAAAAGAAATAGGTTTTATTGGAGCAGTTTATTCTAGAATTTCTTACATTTGTATATTTCACCGACCAGAAATTCTTAAAGAGCCTTATATTATCAAAAATCTTATAATTGTATGCAAACCAAAATAAAACTACATAAACTCTTATTTTTTAGAATCTATTATTCACTTTTCCCCACTAAAGTTTTTACGTTTTATCAGATCATTAACGATAGGAATTATTTCGTATTCCTACCGTGTAAAGATTTCATAAAGAAATAAAAACTTGGAATAACGATATACTTACATTAACACATAGTTAAAATAAGGTTCACACAACACTACAAGAGAAAAAGTACATCGTCAACTGGTCCCAAGCCTCAGCAGCATGATATCGACGGCCTGACGGAAGACGGAAAAATTAATAATGAAAGTTAATAAAAAAGTGTTTTTAGTTTTTGTTATAAACCCGCTTAGCTAAATAAATATTAGCATGCTCCATAATGAGCCGCCATTATAAAACGCACCAAGTAACCTTTACGTAAAGATAGATGTTTTAAATGTAACCAAATGAAAATTTATTTATTTTCTTAAGACATATTTATTAAAAATTTCAAATTTATGGATGTGCCTTTTTTTAACAAAGTGTAGTCTTTTTGGTTTAAAATATTAAATGTAAGTTTGACGTTTTCATTTTGTGTCCCGTGTATCCTTTGCCACCGTGAAATAAGTTTACTGGCTGTGTGTTAGTATTATAGAGAAGGAGTAGTAGATAATTTTATGGTGATAGCTTTTTTGAAGTAGCAATTCTTTAAAATTAAGTATAGCTCTATGGAATTCCTCGATTTATATGACTATTTATACTTACAGGAGTGATGATAACTCGGAAATAAATATGGCAAAACCATTTAGGTACAATGTTTACTGAACGTTATACCTCCATGGACAAAGCTACAGCTTTTTACAACTAACCCAGACCGATTGTGATTACATTTTAAGGCATATTGTATCGCAACATTGCTGGAAACCGGTAGATATAAACTTTCCTCGAAAGTGTAAAGTTAAAACTAGCACAGATGGATTTGAGAATGTAGTATGTTTATCGATTTTTCTTTAACATATATGAATTTATTCAGATTAAGAATCATTAAAATATACGACTGTTTCTTTACTTTATATCAACTCTGGACAGTGTATTTTGAATGATTGCAGTCACGTTTGTACAAAATGTAACAACTTTATGACTTAAATAAAAATACTTCTTGACAATTTGTGTGTTTTGACGTGAACTTGACATATTAGCGACACTGACTAGAGAAAACAACCTCGATCGTAATAATAATATCCAAAAAAACCTCTATAAAAGATTCCGTGACAGTTAGATTATTTTCAACATCCAATGTCCTGATAACCATAATGTCATCCAAACTGATTATATAATGCTGTACTAAATTTAAAAATAACACTTCTTCTGTTTTTTCGATCCATGGTTTCAGAATCTTTTATAGAGGATTCTTTGTATTCTTTGTATTATCGTGGGTGTAGATAAAGTCTTTTATGTAACTGGTTATAATTAGGTATTAAATCACTTATATTATACTATTATTACCCTTAGCTTCGCCTTGTGTGATAAACACACATTTGTGTTTAAAACTCCTCAATATAAAACAGTTACATAAATAACGTTTTCATGACTTTGTTTTTGAGTAATAGTCATTGAAGTTTGTAACTAAGTTATTTCTACCAACTGTAACAGTAGGGTGGATTAACATGAGTAGATTAAATTCGGTACGAAGTTGAAATAGTTTGTAATGGAGCTTAGCTAAAATTGACCTTCTCATCCCAAGAACATGCTCCTTGGGGAAAAGGAGTGACGTCAATACAGCGCCAGGTAGCAAACCAACATAAAATACTCCTTAAACATGTGGAACAAAGTATTGAATAAATCCTACAGGAATACATGAAATCAGAACTGCGATACTTTAGATTACCCCAATGATAATTTTATTTCAATGGAAAGGTATTAATTACGTTTATGTCAATAAAAAATCTAAAAAAATAACAAATTTTAAGAGTATTAATAGGAGTTTATGTTTGCGCATAAACAGATTATCTCTGATTTCATTACATAAATATTAACCATTAGTGTGTGCCCGCGACTCAATTTATGTCCCATACGAACTTCCACTCGCCTTTTAACCACCTTAAATGATGATTTCCGGGAAAGAAACTATCCTATGTCCTTTCCCGGAACTCAAACTATATTCATACAAAATTTAATCTTAATCGGTTTAGCGGTTTAAGTGTGAAGAGGTCACTTACAGACAGCCACACTTTCGCATTTATAAGTATTACTAGCTGTACCCCGCGGTGTTATCCGCGGTTTATTAGGGATATTTTCCCGCAGTAAATCGTAGCCTATGTGTTAATCCAGGGTGTCAGATAACACCATACCAAATTTTATTAAAATCGCTCCAGCCATTTAGATATGAAGAAGTAACAAACATACACACACACTCACAAACTTTCGCCATTAATAGTATAAGTATGGGTAAAGATATGGATGTGGGATATTGAACCTAACCATAACAGTCATCATATCAGTTTCTTAGGTTTTTACGCACATCACTCATTAAATAAAACTAGTTTTAACGGGTTAATGCACGAAACTTAATTTATTTATTGACGTTTTGCAGCCTTTTCAGGTATGCTTCGTCAGAATAATGTTTTATTTAAGTTGAAGGTAGCTCGACAAAATTAAATAAAAAATCATTCTGACGAAGCAAACCTGAAAAGGCTGCGAAACATCAATAAATAATTAAAGTTTCGTGCATTAACCCGTTAAAACAAGTTTTATTTAGTCATCATATCAGCCGTATGCCGCCCACTGCTGAGCATAGGCCTCAGCAGTGGGCGGCATACGGCCCCCAAGGATTTCCACACCGATCGGTCCTGCACTTGCATCCATCGACTTCCCGCGACAAGATCGACGGTCCACCTTGTAGGGGGCCTGCCCACTGAGCGTCGTTCGGTGCGTGGTCGCCATTCCAGAACCTTTCCGCCCCAACAGCCATCGGTTCTTCTTGCTACGTGTCCCGCCCACTGCCACTTCAGGAGAGCAATCGTTCGAGCGATATCGGTAACTTTGGTTCTCCTACGGATTTCCTCATTTCTGATTTTATCATAACCATAACAGTACTTTTGTATTATTTGTCAATCATTGTCAGCTTATCTACAGTGGCACAGACTAGGACGAAATCAAACGGGCAGAACCAGTCATAACAGTTTGGTAGGTGATATTTTTATTAGGCAATGATTATTATGATAACCGAACACCAATATGTATTGGAGTTCGAAGCTCTTTTTATGGTTCCGTACCTAAAAAGAAAAAAAACGGAACCCATATAGGATCACTTTGTTGTTGTATTCGTCTGTCTGTCTATCAAGACCCTATATCTCGTGAACGCGAAGAGGTATCAAGTTGAAACTTGAACTGTATTACTGAGGTCTACGGTCCCTTGATGAGGTGCAAAAAATCCAAAATTAAAATTAACGTAACAAAAAGATACGACCGTTTGTTTATGTTGCAAAAACGCATTTTTCGACACACTCGGGGGATCAAATTGATAAGTTATTTTTGTTTACCTAGAACTGTGAAATTTGGCAATTGATTTGGATTGGATGACTTCCGTGGCCGAGTGGTTTGTACGCCGGGTTTTATGGTGTCGCCGACTCGAGAGGTCCCGAGTTCGAATCCCGTTGGGGGCGGATGTTTGTTTGATGAATACGATCATTTGTTAAATATGTATTTTTATATAAATATACTTATATATGTACAGTATATGTATTTCATCCGTTACCCTAGCATCCCATAACAGAAGCCTTACAGTGTTTACTATGGGGCTAGGCTAATTGGTGTGTGTTAAAAAAAATTGTCCTCCTTGAGTCGGTTTCCTCATTCCTAAGGGTCGTGGTCATCTGTAGGGAACACTTTTTCTTTAGTGATGCAACGTCAGCTGTCTGTTGCTGAATGTAATGCACAGAATACAGAAAGAGGTTAGAAGGGCCTTGTGGGTAGGGCAGGCACGCTACAGTTATGTGTGAGCAGATGCTCATAACTTGACCAAAACTTGGTTCTGATTGCGTGCGTCGTTGCTCTCGGGTGTGAGCACTGATTGGTTCGATTGTTTGATGGCGCATCGTTTGATTGAATATCTATTAGGTGGAGGTGTAGTGGGGGTGAGCCGGCGATATCGGTTCCCGTACAAACGGTCTATGACCCATCACCGTCTCACTTCTAAGCTTTTTCTGTGTTCTGTGTAAATGCACTGTGTGTGGATGTATCGAGGCCGATTACAGATACAGATTTGGTTGGTCCAGCGTTTGGGGCTTCTTCCTCTTGGTCGCTTTCCCTCAATTTTCCCAGTGACCATAATAATCGTATGGATGACCAAACCTTTGTCTAATTTATTTTAAACTTTTACTAAGATATTATATTATTTACCTAACAATTTGTCCGGAACCCTCAGTGGGCGAGTAAGACTCGCACTTGTCAGATTTTTTGGCCCTTTGCGCACTTTATGTAGAAAGTTAAGTCTCTTCAGATAAACAGACGAACTTTCTACAAAGAAATGCTTACGGGACTTTTTCCGACGCAATTCACTATATATAGAGATACTTATCCTTTGGGGCGAAAAGATACGGACTTAGCATTCTGCCTCGACACATTGTTGCGGAGATCGGGAAACTAGCAAAGCTGGCATGCAAATAATTAAAAGGCGGACAATGCACAAAACTGCCTGTAACAGAACATCTCAAGAGGACAATGTATAAGTGAAGCAAAACCTTTTTAAATACAGATTAAGACAGATATATCATTAATTTTGCAAGTAAGTATTTTTTTTGGTTTATCTTCTTTGATTTCACCTGTTTTAATTTTTTATTTCTGTGATGCTGTTTTGATTACCTGTCTTGACCAGATTAGAAGCAATTGGATGCTTCAATTTAACTCACCTATAACATAGGTTTTTTTCTAAGTTAGTGCACTACTCGTTCTAGGCATCGTAAAAGTAAATAAAACTAGTTTTAACGGGTTAATGCACGAACTTTATTTATTTATGACGTTTCGCAGCCTTTTCAGATTATTCTCCTCAAGATTAAGAAGCATCAGATAAAAATTTGCATATGAAAAAATTGTATAGCATAGGTACACCAATACACTATGTCATATAAACTACTCCACATTTTCAATAACCCCTTATTTTAGTATATTTTTTTCTACTCTTTAAAATAATTCGTTTTATTTACAGTAATATAAGTACCTACAGTTAACCTAATACTACAGTAGTAGGTTGTTACTTCTAATTTGGCGTCGAACCTGTCGTATATCTGACTCACTAGGACAGCACAGATTCGACGCCAAATTAGATAGTACTCTCCCACTTGAAGTAGGATAAAAATTTGCGCACGCCTTGGCGTTTGCTGACGACTTGCACACAAAATATTGAGGCAGAGTATCTGAATCGGCTTTTACGCTTTAATAAGGATCCATAATGATTTAAGTTGAGAATGCAGATTTAGAGAGCTAAGGATTCCATAAAATACAGAGGTTAAATTTTTGAAGTTATACTTCTTTAGGCGCGTTATGAAAAAATGATGAGAGTGAAATTTTAAGATGCGCGCGCATCACTGTAACACAAACTTTTAACAGCATGAAGTTGGTCGCTTTAGCGACCAACTTCATGCGTTACTTTTGTGTTTACCGCACATTAAGAAAATCTACCAACAAAATAGAAATATAATCTCTATTTAGTGGGTGCTAACGACTGCATTGTGATGGCCTATCAAAAGTATTTATTAATCTGGAACAACGGAACCAAAGCGCGATTCAGGAGACTACAGCGCCATCTCTTGACCATTGGTGTAGTAGAACCAAAAACCACATCTTTATTTTTTGTAATAAAGTAACAGTTATAGGTATTCATATTTATAATATTTATCCACATGTTTCTAGTTTGTATATTCGGAATACGTGTTTGAGTTTCATACAAGTGCAAATCACATATGTTCTAATAAATTATATTCAGTAGCGATTTTAATTGAATATTTTGATTATTTATTTATTTTTTCAAATTAAAACTGAACTTTATTGACTGTGTCCTTTTCCAGACTTTTTATTAATTTATTGTAATTAATTATTTGGATGCAATTAAAAACTAATTTTAAACGATGCCAAAGAAGGATAACTTCTCACGCGCCTACATAAGTACACGCACCCATTTTTTGTTGTACTACAAATATTGACGAAGTTATGACCAAATTACTAAACGAGTTTTCGGCTGGCCGCGTGGTGACTGTGACGTCGCAGAACTCTAGCGCTCGGGCGCGAGCGTGCATAGAAACGCTACTGAAGTTCGACCAAAGTGAACAAAGATCGAGCTCTGTGACGCAACACGTTTCGGCCGCCGGTGAATAATGGCTACCATAAAATCAGTTATCAAATCTCAACGAATGCACCGAATTTGATGATTTAAAAAGTTTATTAATTAAAAAGCTTATTAGATCATTATACTGTTGATTTTGAGTTGATTTGCTGACCTAGTAATTTCAGATTTTAGAGGTAGGGGGAGCGGAAAGAGGGGTCAAAAGAACCCTACTAACTCACCTCACACACCGCGCAACGTTAAACTAATGTGACATGACGTCACATATCGTGACTCGTGACATGACGTCACACTTTTTTGTGCGTGCAGCCGGTGTTCATCGATGATTTAATAAACGTTATAATAGAGTTGCGCTTCTGTATATTTATTTTGGGCTGGACGCTCGGCCGGGCGGTGAGTACGGTGCGGTGCGAGCGTCACTTGTTGCGCAGGGCACGATCGATACCGAGTCCCGGCGAGCCCATCTTCAACCGCGACACCTCAATCCGCGAATAGGGACTTAAGAAATCTACAGATTGCCCGATAATCCCCAATGTCCAAAAAAAGTTTAGCGCCAACTTCTATTCTAACTTTAATGATAAAGTATGAGGCACCGCTTGAGCTTTGCTAGAATCGATTTGTAAAAAAAACCGCTATCTACGAACTACATCAACCAATGACCACAACCTAAAGGTAGTTCGATAACTTCCGAAAAAAAATTATGGCTTAAATAAAATTTTAGCAGGTTACAATAATAATGTCCAAGTTAACAGCATCGCCTGAAGTTCGCTAGAAATAATTTGTGAAATTCATTAATTAACTTTTCGTACTCGACCCTTTCATCGGAGATTTTATTACAAAGTATTTTTATGTAAGTATAATCTTAATTCGATCTCATTTGTTCGCGTTCGTATTTCAAATTACATCAGTGTTATTATGAAATGAGAGTTAATGAGGCAGAGATCGTGTATGCTCAACGTATGGTAATACGCAACCTCTACGTTACACAACTTATCTAAGTGAGAAATACGATAATTTGCCGGGAATTCTAACACCTGGCTCGGCATATTTTGTTCAACGCTAGTAGGTATTAGTAAAATAGGGGTTGAGTGAGCACAAATACACTTTTAATGTTACATCCTATTGGAATTCTAATTTTAACCGATTCGAAGTTCGAGATAACAAGAATTTATTTGAATAAGCTGAATCTGAGATAAATCTTTCTTTTCTTCCGAAAGTAGAGCATAGTAGATTAGCAAATCGAATTGGAGCGCCTGACTGATGACTTGCCTTTCAAGATAGAAGACCACAGTTTAATAAGAAAAGAGTTTAGGGGTAACAAAGCTATGATGCGCAGTGCCGTGTTATGCTCTGTTTAGTCAACCCACTCGTCATAGGTTATAATTAGAAAAAAAACAATACGTATTGCATTACGTTTTGTGTGGTTTGTAACAAGAGTACATCACAGTATAGTACCCAATGTTGATTGTAACAAGAGTACATCACAGTATGTTACCCTTAAAGTTTCGCGGTGTTTGGGGTGGAGAGTGATACTTTGATATCGCTAGCTTATGTGAGTTAATTTCTCAAACGTAGTTTTTAGGTGTCCAAATCCACCAAAATTAGGAAAAAAAGTCATAGTTGTTAAAATTCACTCATGTATGCTACGGTGGCCATTTACCAACAGGCGGCCCATATACTTTGTTTGCTACCATTTTGACATAATAAGGCCCAAGATATTATATATAAATGAATAACTTATATAATACAAATTGCTTTTTATATAATATATAGTCGAGTTGAGTCTATATTACAGTTGTTATGAAATTCAAAATCCGGGAGGCGGGAATGGCGGGAAGAACCTTTACCCACTAAACGCGACCCAATGGAACTTGAAATAGATTCTAGGAAAAAAGATAGGAACCGTTCTAAGGCTCGAAATAATGTAGTCATTGTATTCTACAGCAAATTTGAGTCCCGGTATTATGTCATCACGTTGAAAACTCTAACGAAGCAATTTGTATATATTAATGCTGACCAATCAATTCTGATTGTCGAATCTGTGCCCCCTTTGTCTGTATTTAACTTTCTATGTTCGGGTACAGCTACTGTAGATTAGATTGCAGAATAAAAATGTCAAGTTGAAATTGTTATTAGTTTTTAATTATGTCAGTAATTAGATAAGTGAGGTAGGACTTAGCGGATTTCCCGTTCGAATTGGAGCGCCGAAGAGCACAGAAGACGACAGTAAAATAACTCTACCTTTTGGTGGTGTAGTGTTTCTCTCAGTGAGTAAGGTTCGAGGGCTCCACGAGGTATGGACTTGGATCAGGGTAGGCAACGGCGCGAGCGATATCTTTGGTATCAAAAGCGTCAATAGGCTATGATGGCCGCTACCATCAGGAGGGCCTTATGTGTCGCCGCACACGGGCCAAACGCCACAGCCGCAAACGCCGCCACGAGAATCTAGAAGCGGCTACTAAAGAGGCTGAAGCGCGCGACAGCGGCCGAATAATGCAAAGGAGAGAGGGGTGGGGAATCGTGCGAGTGACGTGTGGCGGCGTTTTGTATCGGCGCATTAAGTGGCTGGTGCGGGCCACAAGAAGCGAGCAACGACGATTTGTAGCGTGTGGCGGCCACCGGCGTACCGTGTGTGGTGAGTCCATATAAAATGTATGAAAACTACAAGAAATATGCCGGTGGCGGCGTTTTGTGGTTGTGGTCGGTGGTCCGTGTGCGGCAACACTATGATTGTTTAACATAAAAAATACACCATTTCTGTTTCCGGGGGACTTGGAAATCGCCAACCACTAGATAAATATATATACAACTAATGGCCCGCCCTCGCTTCGCTTCAGTGTAGAGTTGTAGTGTAGATTTAAATGACTCTTCATATAATTAATTATAAAAAAAGAACTGAAAATGGTATATTCGCCTTTTCCAAACTTCTATTGACATCACATCGCTCAATTGTTTTGCCTTCCCAGAATCTCTCCACTAACATTTGAAATTTATGGTATGGTATTAAAGTTCTAATTGACTTTTAAGTATTATATCGCATCGTTTGTATGGTAGTATAGAAATGAGTATTTTTGGATATTTTCAGGCATTTTTTTTTATTTTTATCTGCGTAAGAACCATCCTCGTACTTTTAGGAATATTCTAAAAATGAATTATCGAAATCGGTTCAGCTGTTCTCGAGATTTGCGCTTAGCAACACATTCAGCAATTAATTTTTATATTTTAGATAGATATAAAAATATGCCAATAATATTAACAAAATCTGGTCTTCCAGATTGGAATTTTATTTTATAGATAACAAGGATTTAACATTGTATACAACAAAGAAAATTCAGAATATTCAGCAGTCATCAAATTCTTTACATCACTTTATTCTCGTTGAAATGGTAGCCACAGTTAGACGCTGGCGAGGAAAGTCAACACTTGTGGTCTCTGAAGAAAAGGGCAAGGCAGGATAAGGGAAAAATAAGTTGGAACACAGACAGAACATTGTCTAAATTATGAAATAAAATACTTGTAATCTGAGAAGTAAAGGCTTCCTTTAATCTTTGCAAAAAAAAAACACAGTATGTGCGTATGTATTCACAGTTAGTTGCATCTATTGCATGTGACCTTCCTCACAGATGTTCACAGATAATATTATGTAGATCAAAAATTTTGATATAGAATCATTACTACTCTAGCTACATCTCAACAATACCTCAGTTAGCATTGGATGATCTATGATTGTATCCAGTTTTACTTTAGAAACTGCCGGTAGACTTTAGTAGACTAGTAGTCGCCACTCTCGACTTCGCCCACGTTAATTTTGCTTGTTGAGAATCCCTCAAGAACCTAATATTTATTCGGGATAGAAATATTTTTTTGTCTCAATCCAGGGGCCCAATTCTCGCGGCATAGATATTATATCACCTTCGATATATATCGAATGATCTGGCTTTTATCGAAGGAAAACCTTTTTGCCCTATTCTCACCATGTCGCAATAGATATTTATCTATGGATGATCAGTAGACATACATCGACTGGTAAAGAGCCTTCGATATATAAATATCTATGGATCTTGGCATGTCAATCTTGTTATTTCCACTTTTTTTACCTATTATTTATTGTGTTGTCGTGTGTTTTTGCCAATTATTGTTACCTCAAGATGTTATTAACTACTTTCATAAATAATTAGTAAATAAAGAAGTAGGTAAACGATGGTGTCGATTCTGGCGTGATTCTCTAAACTTAAAACTAAATTTAACATCAGTCTCTCTTTTTCATTCTGTATAGAGAATGACAAGGAAACACTGTTGTCAAGTTTAAGTTTAGATTTAAAGAATCGTGCCAGAATCGACACCAGTTTATATTAACGATGGATGAATTGATTCATGTTTTCGTCAATGATTGAATAAATGACGTGATTGCTGCTGCTGGGCTAAGGCGCCGCCGTTGTGAGAGCAAGAGGGCCCATTTGAAATGAGGGACGCCGACTTCATAAAAAAATTACGTTTAAACAAAAATTTGGTTAGAAATCTTTAAAGTTATGAATGACATTGGTATCGATTCTGACACGATTCTCTAAACTTAAAACTAAATTTAACATCAGTCTCTCCTTTTCATTCTGTATGGAGAATGACAAGGATACACTGTTGTCAAATTTACGTTTAGGTTTAGAGAATCATGCTAGAATCGACACCATTTTCTTATTGACGATACGGAGTTTTGGCGGGATTTCTGCGACTGCGGTTGGCATCTTATTTTAATTATTCTAAAATTCGTTCATAGTGGATATTGTGAAATAAAATTGGTGTGATTTGGTGTTACAACCGTCTGCGCAACTGAAGAATTAGTGGAATCTTTAAAATATACGCTATTCCGGTCAAGTGGACGCGAGAACTTTATTGTAGTATTGACTACCTCACAGAAGCTTAGAGAAAAAGCCAACTCCATAAATTTCGTGCCAAACACTCCAAGAAACATTAGAATGCGTCACACCGACATTCGAATGTAAAAAAAAAGAAGATTAATATAACTAAAGACTAGGCTTTATAGTCATTGTTACCCTTGCCTTCCCTGAAAAGGGAGAATCTTAGGGTGCGGCCAGAGTGCACTCAGATTCAGATTCAGATTCAGATTCTGAAAACAAGCGCGAGAAATAAACAGTGTAGTCTAAGCAGGTTGCCTGCTTTTTTTCGCGCTTTGTTTTCTGAGTCTGAATCTGAATCTGAATCAGGAGTGCACTCTGGCCGTACCCTTCGACTACACTGTTTATTTCTCGCGCTTGTTTTCGGAATCTGAATCTGAATCTGAATCTGAATCTGAGTGCACTCTGGCCGTACCCTTCGACTACACTGTTTATTTCTCGCGCTTGTTTTCGGAATCTGAATCTGAATCTGAGTGCACTCTGGCCGCACCCTTAAATAATATTGACGTTTCATTATACATAACGTTGAAATTATATACGGATACAATTTAGGTAAAGTTGAGATTTCTTATACTCATAAAATGTATACTCATATTTAATATGAATGGAATTCATATAATATCATTTTGTTGCTTGTAAAATTCTGCTCTAATTTATTATTATTTTATATAGACTATGATGTTAACTTAATCGAGAAAAACGGAACGCATTCGGCAGTGAAAGGATATCTACGATAGATATAATATCATTGGAATATCGAAAATCCACGAGAATAGCATTTTTTACCATCAGTAGATATTTTCAATAGATATCCCTACTTTCGATATTATCTCGAAGCCGATATAATATCTACGCCGCGAGAATTGGGCCCAGGCAATAAACCAAATGTGTGCCACACACAAACATACAAACTTTCACATTAATAATATTAGAAGAAAGTAGGATCTACATTGCTAGAAAGATAGATGCCAAAGCCTTCGATTTTATTCTTTGTCCGCAATTGTTTTTTATTCTTTATGATAGAAAAAGAAGAAGACACAAGCCACTTTAACAAGCATTAAATTTGATTGACGTCTTTGATTACTTCGTATATTAACGCAATCAGACACCTTAACAATATTAGCAGCATACAACAATGTCGCTGCATACATAATAGAAGCGAGCTATCTGCAATATTGTCACCGATCGTCGTATCACTTACTATTCAGGGCACGGAAAGCGAACTTGAAAGACAGAGATTTGGAATTAATGACAAGAGCTACGTTTGTTTACTTTTCTACGCTAGCTAGAGTTAACCATACTTAGTACATAAATAGAATTACACGCAAAAACACACGACTCATTAAATTAAACACGTTTAAACGGGTTCAAAATTCTGACGATGGAGCCTGGAAAGGATGCGAAACGTCAAAAAAGTATTGAAAATAGCATTTTGAACGTTCATTCAGATTCAAAAAAAATACGGCGGGTTGCACTCCGGGAGTGCCGGGAGAAGTGAAAACTTGAATATTAAAGTTGTGCATTTTTGATATTTTAGAATGGTTAGGGAATAATTTTGCACCTAGCGACATCTATTGTAAAAAAATCTACTTATCTGAATCACATTTTAGCGCACATTGCGATATCTATTGTAAAAAAAAGCATTTTCTTCTCAATAAAGCTGCCACCTGGACGTCCTAGATAGAGACTTATTATTATAATATAATTATTATAAAATAAAATATTACTATGTTTTGGCCAATATATTGAAAGTTAACAACCTTTCCAATTTTATTGTATTAGACTTACGCCACGTGTCCTGACGCGAGTTTAACATTTTATTACCCTTACAAAAGAAGTTTACAACGCCGCTAAAGAAGTTTTCACTTCAAAAACGGATAATCACACTAATAGATATAATATACGGCCACACAGTCGCGCTATCGCGAACATTTTCCGATTTCACGATAAGTCGGGTCAATCAATAGTCACATTTCAGAACACATTCAGAAATGTGAATTGTTTGGTTAGATACGTCGTGAGAACGGCAAATGTTCGTGATAGTACAATTGTGAAACCGCAGCGTAATAAAAATAATAAATATTCTTTATAGCATACAACAAAGGACACAAGAAATAAACAAATAAAACAGAAGAAATAGTACATAATAGGCGGCCTCATTGCTAAACAACAATCTCTTCAAGGTAAGCTATGGTGGAAAAGGAAAAATAATATAGATAAATAGAGATAGGTGCAAAAGTTAATACAGGAGATATACTTACATAAATATTTAAGAGAAGCGTAAGCATAATACAAGAGATATAGTATATATCCCCTGAGAATTGTAGCGCGCGTCTGGATAAGTAACTTGCATGGTGCAATAACACTGAAATTTGGGTGTTATTGTGTTCCTGTCGGTGTATAAGGACTCCACGTACATCGGATAGGGGAAGGGGTCAGGGAAGGCAACAGACAAATGATACTCTGGGGTAATATTATGCTTATTTACCACCCTTTTTACTTTAAAGAAGCACCGAAAAATTACAATAAATAATATATACGTAGTGAACTTTCCGCAATAGCTTACGCAATCAGAGCACCCGTCTGGGTAGTAACCGCCACTTTACTCAGCAAAATAACACCACAATTTGGTGGCACTATGTAATACTATTAGTGAGTAAGGTTTGGTACAGGTGATGTGATGTGTGAGAGCCTGCCAGAAAAGGCCTGCGATCTTGAAAATTAAGCAACTTTTGCAATGGTCTGTCATTGGATGGGTGACCAAAATATTATTATCACGAGCTCCTCCGTGCTTCGGAAGGCACGTTAAGTCATTAGTCCCAGCTGCATTTCCAGTCGTTAGCACCCACCAATAAGCTCTGGGTCTAAAGGGAAGGCCTGTGCCCCAGCAGTGCGGACATTACTAGGCTGATGATGTGTGAGATTTAGGGTTCTTCGGGGTGGGCAATAGAGCTTAAACTAGCTAGGCGGGAATTGACAAAGTGGTACATTTTCTGCCGCATCAGCTGTCTTTAAGAGTTAAATAACTTTTCTGTGCCTTGGATAAATAAAACTCCATATAAATATTGGACTTGAAGCAAGAAGAAGAGGAGGAGGCTAAGGCTGCGGATATACCTTATCCGGTATCGACCGACCTATGTTTGGGCGTCATCGGCCAATTAAAAGCCCTAATCGGTATAAGGTAGCACCGGTAGGTAGAAAAATTACAGTACAGTCCGACAACTGATTCTTACGTACCTGTTGTAGGGAATATTGTATACAATTTGAATTTAATACTGCCAGACACATTCTGCCAGAAGTATTTATTGCCAGACACTTTAAATGTCGAAAACAAAAACTGGCACATTCCATTTTTCGCGTTCCAAATAAGCAGTTCATTAGAACTGCTAACTCGACTTCTTTTGCGAGAATTGTTAACATAGCGTTCCTGAAAAAATGCTACCGACACTGTATTATTTTTCTCTCTCCCTGAAAATGTTCGTCATTAAGTTGTAAACGAGTTGCAATCAAATTCCCGGGAGAACAAGGGCGGAAAGCCACAACGTGTCCATTTCGAGGAAAGAGCTAGTAACTAATATTACTTGTAATTTGACGTGGTACGAGTTTCATTAAAACGTAATAATAAACAAAGTAAAAACAAAACTTAGTTAATAACAGTTAATACTTAGTTATAACTGCGTAACAACTACTAATAAATAAACACTGAAATTCACTACCACTATAATGTTTCGTCGATTGAAACGAATATACTCATATATTTTAAACATTTAACTGCTAGATGTTTAAATCTAGGAAAAATAATACTAGAAAAAAATCTACTTTCATCGTTCATTCCACACATATATTTTTCTAGTAATATTTTCTCTTGATTGAAATATTGCTTGAGTTAAATGCTTAAAAATAAAATGGTAGTCACGTTACGTACGTTTACTACTACGAGCTTTTTTGGAGTTTACTCCTTAAGAATCGATTTGCATATTTAAGAGACCCGGTATGAGAAAAATGTGAGGAGTAAAATCTATCGATGAATGACATTAATGACCTCGTTACATTTTTGTGCGCAACCTCATCTGCGCACCTTTCACTTTTAGCCATGGCAACGGATGAAAAACATTAAGTTGTCACAAATATCAATAAAATAAATAAACTAAAAATAGATAAAATCGGAGCAAATTTAATGCAAACAAATAAATAACAGAATATAGAGAAATGTCAGTAAGTGTCCAGCACTCTGGAATAGTGATTTTCAGTACAGATGGAATTATAATACATATTTACAAAATGATGACTAGTGTGTGATATTTTTGAAATTGTGTGTTTCCAGAAATACATAATAAAATATATGATGAATATCGCTGATGTTAGATGATAAAATGTGTGACATGGAACCTATGATAGTCGAAACCATGGGACGATTCCTGAGGTATCTCTACTTGTAACCGACTTCTTCGGACTTGATTTTGTTTTGTGTCTGTTCAAAGACAATCGTTTTTAGAGTGTAAACTCCGGTCGTGTGTCGGAGCTGACACACACATTTTTTTATTTTGTGTTAAAGTCCTGCCATAACTTGAAATTGAGCTGTACGGTTCGAAGCAGGGAATCAGTAAGAGAGAGTCAGGGGATGTGTTATTAATAAAACTTTTATAAGTACTAAGTTATTAGCACAGATTTCAGTCCCAACAAACAAATTCTTACCGAAAACACTACACCACCGAAGAACTGAAAGTGGAAATACTTCTCCTCTCTCTCCCTCGTCTTAGCAGCAAACGAAATTACAGTACAGTTTTGATATAGGTACCTACCTTCGTACAAGTCTAATAATAAATAAAAGTAATATATTACGCTTGTCTGACAATTCAATTCAAGAAAATTTCATGATAAATATTTTAACCATGAAAATCATTTGAAAGTCTTGCTGAATTATCTGTCTTTAATGTGTACATTTCTTATTTAACGTTCTAAAACATACATGTCCTTATAATATTATGACAGAACATAAATGCTTCATGAACGGTCACCCTGATCACTGAGTCGGTGCGGGCTGAGTCGTTTTCGTTTCTGTACCGATTCTATACAGCATAGATATTCTGTAAGATGCAATCTCACTTACGATCTCATTAATCGGATTTCTAACAGATGTCAAATATATAATAGTAGCTACTTCTACCGACATAGCGACATTTTGCCGTGTAATTGCGCAATGCATATTAAACTAATGTCTAAAATGGCATCGACCGAAATGGAAATGAAATTTTATTTTACAGAATCGCCCTATAGATTCTTACCCGACTGTGTATAATTAAATAAGAGCTTGCTCACTGAGCAGTTTCGGTACAAAATGTTTGAATGCTAACGAACCATTCGACTCGCGCGTCATGTGTCACTCCCGCAAACAAAACCGTAGCAAACAAAACGGAACGCTACCGCACCGAAACCGAGCTGGTCAAGAAGTGATTCTTTGTAATTCATAGTTGCCTAGGCTTTGCAGAGATTCATCTCTGCAAAGCCTAGGCAATGCCTAAAATAGGCTCAGCGTGGACAAAGTTCTTGGATAACGATTTGACAACATTATTGCATTTATTTTTAATCAATTTTTATATAACCGTAATAAAATGGAGAGTTTCATTAATAATACAATAAAATAAATGAAAATAATACGATAACTTCCTTCTATTAGGTACTTATCTAATGTCACATAATCGAAAACGGCGTAATTTGTCGAATTTAAGTAAGCATCACGTTATTTCAGCGAAAACGGCTAGGATTGGCCGGGTCTAAGATGACATTTGCAGACAAGGGCTTCCGTCAAATTTGATAGAGTTTCATACATTTATGTCAAAATTGAAACGTCAAAGTAAACAGTTGCAATTAGAGCGTAGGTTTGGAACGCACCCAAACTGTCAAAAGAAACTGCGTTTTAGACATTTGGTATACAAGTCAATCGTTAGAAGTCACTTTGAATATGGATTTTTATGTTTTGGATCTGATTCTCAATTAGTAAGAAAGTTAGAAGTCTTGCAGAAACACAATCTTAGATGCATAACGGGTGCTATGAAAATCTCTCCTATCAAGTCTCTGGAAGTAGAATGCAATACACCTCCACTTCAATTCAGATTTAAATTTTTAAAATCAAAGTTTTTGATTAAATTATAGTCATTTCATCCCCATCCATTAATTTTAAAAAATAACTTTCTATATGGAATATACTCTCCAACTAATATGTCTAGGATTCCTTATTTGCTTCATGACTTCTCAGAATATATTAATTACAACCAGCAGTACAACATTAATAAAACTGAGCATAATTGGATAAGTTACAAAGAAACATATGATATGCATTTCTGTGACATAAGCATCCATATATCGCCTGACTTGAAATTTAAAGAAGAAGTTTACAAAAAGATAGATAAGTTTTCCAATCATAAACATATTTATACAGACGGTTCCAAGAATGATGATAATGTTTCAATGGCGATTTACATACCTCATTTGAAAACGGGTCTAGGGTACAAACTTCCAAGCCTGATGAGCATATTTTCTGCGGAGTGTTTTGCAATATTTTCTGCACTGGAGTTTATAGAGGAAAATATTCAAGAGTGCACTCAGTGGTTGGTGTTAACAGACAGCATGAGTTGTTTACAAGCTTTGCGAAACAGTAGATTTGACTCTGGAAGTAATTTTATTTTACATGATATTAAAAAAATATACCACAAACTTAAAGTCCTCAATGTACAAATAGTTTTAATGTGGGTTCCATCGCACATAGGAATCATCGGAAATGAGAAAGCTGATACGTTAGCCATATACGTTAACCATTTTAAATCGAAGCAATGATGACGTTGACTTTAAAAATGTTGCCATACCTTTTTCAGATTTATTACCCAAACTAAAACTTTTGCTAAAACAAGATTGGTTGATTAATTGGCATCAAACACTGATAATAAAAGGAAAATGGTATCATAAAATTAATAATGTGATTGGTCAACATCCATGGTTTACAAAATCTTAAGAATACCATAGCCGGAAATTTTAACGACCATCACACGCTTGAGAATTGGACATGGACGTTTTAATTCACATTTACATAGAATGAATATAATTACATTTCCGTTATGCACAAACTGTAATTTAAATAAAGATCAAACACTAAACCATATATTTTTTGAATGTACAGCATATAATATACAAAGACTTGTTTTAGCTTTTTTTTTTTTTTTTTTATGTTACTAGGTAGGCAAATGACTCTACCCCACCTGATGTTAAGTGGTGATAAAGTCCAAACGCGAAGATAGCTGGTACAGCAGTTATTAACTGCTACACCAACCATCCTCACCTTGCCGGCCCGCAAAAATGCTTCTTCACGCCTCTCTTAAAGGACCCCAGATTATAGGAAGGAGGGAACACGTGCGCGGGTAAAGAATTCCACTTACGAATAGTACGACAAAGAAATGAGTCGCCAAATTTCTTTGTTCGTGTAGGAATAGTGGCCACAGTAAGTCGATGGCAACGTAGGCCAGCGCGCGTGGTCCTCTGAAGAAAAGGTGATGGAGGGATAAGCAAGAATAGCTCCTCAGAACACTCGCCGTGGTATATTCGGTAGAATGCGCTTAATGATGCCACATCACGGCGTAATTGTAGAGACTCGAGTTTCTTAGTTGCCTCTTCATCGCCAATGATGCGGGCAGCGCGCCGCTGCAACCTATCCAAGGCATCGAGTAAGTACTTTGCGGAGCCATCCCAGAGGTGCGAGCAATATTCCACGCAGGACCGCACTTGTGTTTTGTACAACAAGCACAGTTGATCGGGCGTGAAAAAACGCCGCACCTTGTTCAGGACTCCGAGTTTGCGTGAAGCTGTTTTGATCAGCGTTTCGATGTAGTCCTTTGGATTCAGGTCTGAGCGAACTTCCATACCGAGCATGGTAATATTGCTCTGTAGCGCCAGTGTTGTGCCCTGAAGAGAGGGAAGGGGAAGGAATGGCGATGTTTTTGCCGTGAAAGCGCAAGCCTGAGTTTTCTTGGCATTGAACTCAACCAAGTTCCTAGTACCCCATTCGGAAATGTGGTCTAAAGCCCGATTGAGCTCAACGACAAGATTCTCCCGTTTCTCCATGGTTTCTACCTGTCCAGCCGCCGCGTGTCCAAAGTATCTCGCATGCACTGTGCTATCGTCTGCATAGCAATGAATATTCGCAAGTGGAATCAAATCATTGATATGCAGCAGAAAGAGTATGGGGGATAGAACGGAACCCTGAGGAACACCGGCATTCACTGACATGAACTGCGAACTACATCCGTCCGTAAGGACGCGAATTCTACGCTCATGCAGGAAGTCAGCTACCCAGGCGCAGAACTGAGCAGGCAGACCGTATGCAGGAAGCTTGGAGAGAAGGCTCTTGTGCCAGACCCTGTCAAAAGCCTTGGCGATGTCAAGGCTAATAGCCAGAGACTCTCCCCGCTTGTGTATAGCTTCACCCCAGATGTGTGTCACGTACGCTAGAAGGTCACCCGTCGATCGAATCGGCCTAAATCCGTATTGACGATCGTGAATTAGAGAGTAATCTTCTAGGTAGCGGGTCAGATGGTTGTTAAGGACCCTTTCTAAGACTTTACACAACACTGAGGTGACAGCTATCGGCCGATAGTTGGCCGGGTCTGAGCGATCCCCTTTTTTGGGCACCGGTTGCACATTGGCGTCTCTCCAAGCTTCCGGCACACGCCCCAAAGAGTAAGAGAGTTGGTACAGTCGCGTAAGCACGGGAGACAACTCCGCTGCACAATGTTTTAGAACAACTGCTGGGATGCCATCGGGTCCACTAGCTTTCCGGACGTCGAGTGATTGCAATTCCGCACGAACATCACGCTGCCTGATTTTAATGTCAGGCATCGTAGTGCCACAATGAGGTAGTGTAGGTGGCAGTGCATTGCAATCTCTGATTCGGGAGTTAGCCGCAAAGAGCTTTGCCAACAAATCGGCTTTCTCTTGCGGCTCATGAGCTAGTGACCCATCTGGACATCGCAGAGGTGGCAGCGAGGGCTGGCAAAAGTTGTGTTGCACGGCCTTAGCCAAACGCCAAAAACTACGGGAGCCCGTAGGGTGCGTTAACAATTCGTGGCCAGTACGTGCTACACGTTGGGCATCCGCTCTGATGTAAGCCTTCTTACAAGACTTGGAAGCATTATTATAGGCAGCTTTCAATGAGTTAACCCCGGGATCCTTAAGAGCGCGGCCTCTGATCCAAGCGCGATATGCCGCCTGCTTACGAGAAACAGCATCGGCACAATCGCGATTGAACCAGCGGTTACGTGTGCCCTTACTGATGAGATCAGAATGTAGAATGTAATACTCCATTCCCATTACGATCTCCTCAGTAATGGCAACGGCACTGGATGATAGGTCCTTTTCATTGAAGCAGCGCTGCTTCCAAGGGACAGACGCAAAGTAATCGCGCATACCATCCCAATCTGCCGACCCATAGTGCCAGACCCTGCGTTTGACCACCAATGGTCGAGGGGTTTTGGCCTGTGGCACCTTGACAGATATCAGGCAATGGTCTGATGAACCCAGTGGGGCTCGAACCACAATCTGATACTCCTGCGGATGGGTCGTAAGCAGAAGGTCTAGTAAAGAAGGCGCTTGACTTGCTATATCTGGGATCCTGGTGGGCTGATCAACCAGTTGTGTCAGGTCGTGCGTGAGAGCGAATGCATGGGCAGAGATCCCTGCATGGTCAGTTTTGGAAGAGCCAAGCCACAAACCGTGGTGGGCGTTAAAGTCTCCCAAAAACACCAGTTCTGCGTTGGGAAATTGCGCCTGGGCATCATCTGCTACCCTACTGAGGTGGTCAAACAGTCGAGTTGTCTCAGCGTCGCCGGTGTGAGATCTGTAGAGGCACACGTAGACTCTGGCCAAAGGACCAGAGTCTACATGTACCGCCAACATGAAAAAGGAGGGGTCTTCCAGGCAGCTCAAACGGCGACAACAAACATCCGCCCGAACATACAGGCATACGCCGGCTTTTGCTTTGAAGGATTCTTCAAGCGCGTAGCCGGGATATTTAAGGTAGCCTGTGTCAGCGGGCGGAAGCATTTGTGTCTCCGTGAGAAACAATAGTGCTGGCCGTGCTGTCTCAAGATGGTGGTGGACAGCATTGAGGTTAGAGTGGAGTCCGCGTATATTACAGAACTCAACCTCAAACAGCGTGGAAGGCGTGGGGGTGTGCACCGCTGTACAACCAAACTTTATTTTACGGGCTGCCATCATGAGAAAAAAGTTGAGAGACGTGAATCGAGTGGAGTTAGTCGCGACAAAGACAGGCAAATATATGGAGGCACGTTTTCCCGAGTAACTGCCTGCGAAAGAGATACGCCGACCCAACGGACGGAAGGGCCCCCGCACCCTCCCGGGAGTGGCCGCCGGGACCCCACGCCCCGGTCACCAACCGGCACGACGGTCCACCCCGAGATTATGCGTGACATGGTAGGGCAGCCTCACGAACTGGTTAGGAACGCTCGGGCCCCTGTACTGTGCCACGGGCGGCCAGCGGGACAGCCGTTTCTACGGGTCTCCCTGGCCGGTGGGTCGATGCAGTCCTCCCGGCATCGGTTCGACGGATGCCTCCACTGGACCGAATCTGTCGCGGCAATCTCCACTCGAGCTCTGGTTGTACGCTGGCTGATCCCGAAACGCGCGTGAAGCACTTCACGGGTTTTTCACCATGCGTACGGTGGTAACAAACCAGGCGGGTGTTAGGCACCCTACCACCAGGAGAGCAGATGGAAGCTCTGATATCCCTCAGTCGCTTCTAACGACACCCGCGGGAAGTGAAGGGGCGGTGAGTGGTATTCTTTCTCCGTCACCGCACGGATAAATAAGCTGACAATTTAATTAAATTATATAACTAATAATGAAATCCCGCGCGACATAGAAGACATTGTTATGAAGCCAAAATCATACAAATATCTATATAATTTTTTAGTTTCCATAGGTAATAAACCTTTAAAAAAATCCATGACTTTAAACAAACAAGATTGAAAGAAAGAAGTTTCAAATTGAAAGAAAGAATTGAAAGAAGATTCAAAATCGGATTTGAAAATTTGGGGGAAACAATAAGTACCTAAACTGAAAATGGATTAGAAAGACTATTTAGGACAAATATCTTATGATTGAAGAAGTGGCTTCGGCCTTATAGAAAAAAGAAACAAAAAAACCTTTTTGTTGTACATAAACGATTTGCCATTTTTTGTGGAAAAATTGTGTGAGATCGTATTGTTTGCTGATGATACTTCTTTATTATTTAAGGTTGACCGATACAAGAATAACTTTTACGATGTAAATAATGCTCTCTCACAAGTATTGCACTGGTTTAATGTAAATAACTTAAAATTAAATGCAAATAAAACCAAATGCATTAAATTCACTTTACCTAATGTTAGAAGCGAAACCATTAGAATTAAATTAAACAATGAAAACCTAGATTTAGTTGAGTCAACGATATTCTTAGGTATAACCATAGACTCGAAATTGCAATGGTATCCTCATATTTCTCTGCTAGCTGGTAAACTTAGTTCAGCAGCCTGTGCCATACGTAAAATAAAACAACTTACTGATGTAGCTACTGCTAGAACTGTATACTTTAGTTACTTTCATAGTATTGTATCCTATGGTATTATTCTCTGGGGATCAGCAGCCGATATTGAAACTATATTTATCTTGCAAAAAAGAGCTATAAGGGCTATTTATCAACTTAGTTCTAGAACATCTCTTAGAGAAAAATTTAAAGAAATCGGGATTTTGACTGTTGCTTCTCAATTCATTTATAATTGCATACTATTTGTTCGAAGCAATATTAACTATTATCTAAAACACAGTGACATACATTCTTTTAATACAAGGAATAAAAATAAACTCAAGATACCAAATTACAGGTTACAGAAGGTTCATAAATCATTTATGGGTCAAGGTATACATTTCTATAATAAGATTCCTATTGATATCCTTGATTTGCCTCCTCATAAATTTAAAATACACATTAAGAATTGTTTACTTAAGAAAGGATATTATACTGTCAATCAATATTTGAATGATAAAACGGCCTGGTTGTAATTTTACCTGTAGATAATTTTTCAAAAGTTATATTAAAACTAAGGCTCCCAGCCTTAGAAAGAGTTTTGAAGAGAACCTTGCACTTACTCCCTTTCATATACATGTTCATTTTGTTTTGAAAATTGTTTCTTGCTATTTTGGGACTTATCTTTGCACTTATAGTTAGTAAATTCATTGATTGTTACATATTTGACATTATGTGATGGAAGTTGACCTCAACACATGTTTGCAAGTTTGATGTCAACTTTCAACTGGACGACACTGTATGAAATAAAACAGGGAGAAAAAAGGAGCCCTTGCTGAGTTTCTTGCCGGTTCTTCTCAGTACAAGGTCTCCCGCCGTAGTTTTGCGAACCGATGGCGTAGCTTTTCGACATTCACAAGTGCTTGTAACAGCCTAGACTGAATAAACGATATTGAATTTTGAATTTTTTGAACCTTTAAATGAAGACTATGGCTGCATGGTTCTGCCTTTGCCTTTCCCAAGATGGGGAAAAAGATATAAAAAAAAATTTAGACATTTGGTATTATGCATGCAGTGTTGCCAGGTCTCCAGATTTTACCGGAGATCTCCTGTTTTTCTGAAATTTCTCCTGTTCTACAGTTTTTCTACATGAATCTCCTGTTTTTTTAGAATACGATTTTCTTTTTTAAATTGCATGTTGAGTTGCATTTTCCGTCATTAATAATGTAGATAACCTTAATAATTATAAAATAAATGTAATCTGGTCTTTATCTGGATTTGATTTACCTTCGCCTCTGCATCGGACCTGGTAACACTGTATGCATGTGACGTCGCACGCCATATTGCGCAATATTATTTTTTTATATATAAAGAATATACGGCATATTTAAAGAATAGATTTTTAGTTTTTGATTATATTTAATTGTGTAACAGAAAATGTATCTACGCAGTGTTTAGATATCGTATTGGTAATATAATGACTCCGAATATTATAGATCGTTGCGAAAAACACTTATTTGTGCTTATATTAACTTCTTTCATCGCGGTGCTAAAAATTGTTTTAAAGGATACTAATATAATATTATAACTATTCAAAGGTTCTGGGTAGTTTAAGCTGTCGAGAAAGCCGCCTTAATCTCAACGAGCAGAAATCTACATTTCTTGAACAAAATTCAATTCCTTTAAAAGTAAATGCCTACTTACGTTACTTAAATACACAAGAGACGCCTCAATATTTTCAGTTCTTTTCTCAATATTGAGTATTAAAATATCTAAATCCCGACACCGCAATATCAGCACATACAAATCACAAAGGGAAGTGTTGAGAATACATAATATGCGTGACTACAATATTTATTCGAAGAATATTCGCGAAAATATTGTACGGGTGGTAGGTGTTCGTATGGTTGAAGGGTTCCCGACATTGATAATACTTTTCTAGTTCAGTGGACGACAATGAAACGGTGGCACGCATGTACGGTGTGTAATTTGTAATAGTCGACTGAGTACCAATACATTGTTACGTAAATAGCGGAGGCGTGATCGAAGCGAATATGAAGCATTTTTTCGTTGGAGGCACATAATTCTTTGCTCTGACAAAAAATTGGTCGTTAGTGAACTTTGGCTCTCACTTGAGGTGTTCAATTATAGTCAACTCAAACAATAATTATATATTTTCGGTAAATAATACGAAATCAAAAATGTTAGTGTTTCTGCTTAAATCAGTAATAGTCTAATACAAAGTAGAGATGGAGGGTATAGCTGACTTCCCTGTCGAATTAGCGCGTCCGTCTGGGGAAGTAATCTGCACCTTACAGAAAATCACAATGAAACAGCACTTTCTGTAAGGTTCCAAGAGGGTTAAATAAAGTGAGCTTGGAATATTCATAAATGCGAGCATGAATAAAATAACCTTTATACACCACCCGCATCTGGAGCACATATTATATGTCAAACATTCTCAATTTCAAATAAGCTATTAAACCTCAAAGGTGCTAAAGTTAAATGGAAGTCACCTTGTGTGATAATGATATTTACATTTGGACTCCAAATTGGTAACAAAAACCTGAGACAAAAACTTCTTCCCCCTTACTACAAAACGCGGGCTAAAGTTAGTCTTTGTTTAAATCTAATGTTGCCTTTGTTTTTTTTTTAGCAAATAAACGTGATAGCATCAGTTTTAGTCCAGGTTTAACTTTAGTCTACGTTTTTTAGTAAGGCCGCTTATGTATCGAAAGAAAAACGAAATAACATCCTCGCTCCAAGGAGTTTTTAACTATTAAATTCGACAGTAAAAGAGACTTTACTCCAATAAAAATATATAACAAAAATGACTATATGTATTAGCTATAAAACTAGCTAACTTTTTTTGCCTACACAACTAAATTTCTAAAGGAAAATTCGGTGATATTTGATTTGTTATTTTTACCGCGATAGGGATGACCACAATTTTTTTTTTCGCCTATCTGGTTGATTTTTAAAGAAGTATTGGACACATTCTTTTTCGTTATTCACATAATGGTGTCGATTTGAGCATGATTCTCTAAACTTAAAAGTAAATTTAGCATCAGTCTATTATTTTTATTCTGTACAGTAATTAAACTAATACTCCAAACTTGGAAGAGTTTTATTAAAAATTGGTAATTTGATAACCATGAATTTCAAAGCGAACCGTTTTTAATTTATAAATATTTGTAGTACGAAATACGGTGATAAATATTGTGTGTGTTATATACACACACATTTAGGTGACTGGAGGTGGGTGTTCCTACGATAGCAATCGCTGTCGCAAGGCAGACGATCTCAAACTTACTTACTTTGAGAATATAACTATTATCTAAACTTCTCCTTAATTACTGCAATTTCATATGTTTAACAATAATCATTAATTACGTCATTTTAAAAGTCATATAAAAACTGTCAGAGTAATTGATTTAGAATATTAGATGTTGATGTAAGGTGAGCGAGGCTCTACATTGCGAATTCCTTCGTAATATTAACCCTTGTCAGTTTCTTGAACTGCTATACCTATCGATGTATCGCGGTATCACCCTTTGAACCTCATGATTCAGTTATGTCTGAATAAATAAATTGATATCCGGCTACAGATACAATACATATTAGGTACTACTGGCTTTGTCCTTCTTCTGAAAGAACCATGAATATTGACATTATGTAGGTTCGTTATTTACGACCGGATTTTCACTTCTACGGTTTTAGGTCTTCCAACATTCTGGTAGCATTTCAGGTAACAAAGTTTTTTTCTATTATTTATTTGTTTGTTTCGTGTTTGAAATTACAAAGTAACAGTTCTGAGATTGCCAATTTATTGGTGGAAATATTTTCGTTCCTTTTGCCCTTGTTTTGTTCTCTCACTAACATCAGTGATCCTAATTTACCGTTAACAATAAATTTTAAAGTACTACTTTTGTTAAAGTGAAGAACACTTTATTACAAGACAATTATCTCAAAAGTGTTTTGCACACATCTATTTTGGTAATTAGCATTTTCCCGTAACTTCGCCCACGTTCACTTAAGAATTTAGAAACTCCTTTATCGTTCAATGGGTTGTTACTGAAACAATAATGTGTTGGCGAATACGTCTATACTAATAGTTATTTATTTATTTATCTTTTATTGTAAATACGTATTTTTCTCCTGTTTGTTTTTTGATGGTTCCGCAGAAACTCAAATTATTTACATCTATATATATATAAAAGAAGAAACTGATTGACTGACATATCAACACACAGCCCAAACCGCTTGGTCTAGAGACTCCAAATTTGGCACGTACATTACTTATGAGATCTGCACTAAGAACTGAGTGCACTAAGAAAGGATTTTTCTAAATTCAACCCCGAAAGGGTTAAAAATAGAGGATGAAAGTTTGTACGAAAAATCTTATTCCTTGTGTTAATAGACTTGATACTTGGCACGAATATATATCTAAATAAATTATAAAGTTTATCATTTTTAGTTTTCCTAAACTACCCCCTATAAGGGGATTGGGAGGGTGTCGACATTTTTATATGAATTAATTTTTACGTGCATTTTGAATAACTCGAAACTTGGTAATTTTACTAAAGACCAGAAATAAAGAATAATACATGTTGTATTAGGGTTTTTCTTAAATCGACCCCTAAGCGGGTAAAAAGGGGGATGAAAGTTTGTATGAAAAATCTTATTCTTAATAGAATACTCATGATTGAATTTAAATTGGTACGAATACTTCTCTAAATAAATAGTAAAGTTTGCCATTTTTTCTTTAACTACCTCGTAAAGGTGATTAGGAGGGTGTCGAAGATTTTATATGGATTAATTTTAACGCGCATTCGATTAACTCGAATATGCTCTGGGCAGAGTGTATATAATGAAGGATAACAGATTGTTTATAACTCAATAGACACTGTGGTAAACACTTTCGATGCCGTTAATTATCCAGTAGAGTTCTTAAACACTATGAACCCACCGGGTCTGCCATACCACAGACTTTTACTGCGTATGGATACACCTGTTATGTTATTATAAAATTTAAAGCCACCCAAACTTTGCAACGGCACTAGGTTGCAAGTCAAAGCTTTGCGCCTCAGCGTAGCGGAAGCCACAATTCTGACCGGACCTGTTCAGGGTGAAACAGTGATTAAACCACGTATTACATTAATACCAAATGATGTCCCCCTTTAATTCAAAAGGCTCCAGCATCTCCCCCCTGAAAGTCTATTTCGCCATAACTATAAATAAGTCTGTTTCTCTCAGGGGCAACTTTAAAATTCGCCGGAGTAGACTCACGACAGGACTGTTTCTCCCACGGTCAGTTCTGTGTGGCATGCTCCCCTATCAGTTCACCTCGCACTTTGGTTCTATTGCTATCACTTTCAAAAATGGCAAAAAAATGTTGTTTATCATAATTATAAGGAAGTGCATTAACAAGTATAAAGTTGTTAAATACTTTATCTATTTCATTATCATCTCCTCTCTTTTCCCTTACAACTTGTGTTTAATATTTAGGCAGCTGACTTGTAATGACAAATTATCAACAAAGTTTAATTATACTATACATTGCGTACTGGAAAAGAAAAATATTTTTTAACTTGAAAATACAAATGATTCCCTCGTATTATATTTTGTAATATAACTTGTTTGGATGTACAGAACGCGTAGCTTTAGTCTTTTTCATAGGTTTTTTTTACACCCTGTACATTCAAACATAACCCTGTACAAACAAAAGCTTGCTTTTGGTTAAATTTTCTAGTAAACATGTTACATACATTTATATGAAATTTATAAATAATCTCTTAAAGACCTCATATTGAGTACAGAACAGATTTATTAGAGTAGCTCAAAAACAAATTATCTATTTAGGCAGCGCTGTTTCATCGATGGTTAAATACCATGTAAATTACATAGTTAATGTGTCAAATTTGAACAAATCGTATTTTTTCTTTAGTATTTTAACTATAGTCAAATTTAACTATAGATTAAACAACGCGATCATAAACACTCCTTTACTAAAGGAACTCAAGAATAGTAAAACTACTATGGTACTGTAATACATACGGAATCACACCGGCTGTAGTAAATTACCCCAGTGACCGCGGCCCGCGGAGGGCGCGCGGTGAATGGTCAACCCAGAGCGCCTGCCCGCGTCATTAATCTGCGTGGCAAATTATCTACAAGGGATCCACGTCGTTTAGGTACATACAAAAGTTTCATATTAGATAGGCACATTCGGAAAATGTAAAGTGGTATTTGTTTTCAAAAAGGTGTTTCATGAGCTAGGAAAATGCGACAAACTTGGCCTGACTTCCCCAGTCGGATGTTGATAATATTTCTTACAGAGTCCAGCTGCATCTAAATCTTACAGCTCGATCAACCAACACAAAATATTTAACCAAAATCGGTAAAACCGTTTATGGGGAGTTCGCTCAAGTGTCGTAAATTTATAAAAGAGGACAGAAGAAAAATATGTATATAATAGGTACCTACCTACTAATAGCTATGTTTAAAAAACATTATGTCGTGAAGCATGTCCAAATTGTAATTTATATAGTGCTTATCTTTTTGGACCCTGATGAAAACCACTGACCCGTTAATAATTAAAAGAGTTTTTGTTATAAAAGGGACTTTGTGTCCACTCCGATACGGGCTACAATTTACGTCTATCTGAGCCCAACGGTTGAATGTCATGTCAGGGATGGGACATAACTTATCTGCATTTACCATACGCTCAGAACCATTAGGATGGCTGGTTTATTCTTACGTTAACAAATCGACTGCTGGCGCGGGTTTTCTTTCACATACACTAATGACGTCGCTGGAACATCGAACTTCATTATACTAAAATAAGCAGTAGTAATAAAGATTTTCTTCTAGAAGGTCTGATTTTGGAGGAGAAACTTATATTTCTCAATTCTAAAGCGGCTCCCCGTTTCTCAGTTAATTATTTTAATTGAAAGTAATTAATCAAACTTTCATCGTAATTGAAAAGTCATAAAACATTTTAGTAGTCCTGCGACTAATCAATTTATGGCTAACTTAAGCAATCATACTTAATTAATAAGAGTTAAGTACAGAAATTGGTTCGAAATGAACTAAAAGCTTAAAATGAGTTGCTTATTTAAGATTCAAATTACAAAAGTAAATCGATGGACTGGAATCTCGGTGATTCTTCAAAGCAATGATACATTATCTACAAAAATCTTATAAAAAAAATCAGTCGCGCAAATAAATACACGAGCATACCTTGAAAACACTGTGATAAATTGAATAATTTTATTTTATTGTATTCATTATTTGCAGGATAAGTACCTACTTATACTTTGAGTGAAAACTATTTTTTTTGTACAAAAATTAGTTCACTAGAAAAATCAAATTTAAAAAAAAATCAAAAAGAAGTTAATATCGTTTATTCAGTGAAGGCTGTTTATTACAAGCACTTGTGAATGTCGAAAAGCTACGCCATCGGTTTGCAAATCTACGGCGGGAGCGGCAGCAAGGGCTGCTTTTTTCTCCCTGTTTTATATACAAAGTCGTCAAATTGAAAAATGACTTCAATATGAGGTAACTCATGAAGTCACTTTCCATTACAAATATAAATGATATAAAAATTATGACACTAAAATAAAAAAAATATAAAATACTAATTTAACGAAGTTTGAAGAAGAAGAAGAAGAATGTTTAGGAATGCCGTATCCTACTGTTTAGGCATAAAAAAAATGCGATTAAAGTTAAATACAACGGAATCGGAATGGGGTTTCCTATTAAGATCTCAAATCTTTTAAATTAATTTATCATTATTACAGTGGCAATAGAAACAAACATTCATTGTAAAATTCAACTGGCTGCCTATTATGGTTTTTAAGAAATAGCCCTCTGACAGACCGACAAACAGTGAAGGCTTACAATAATACAGTTCCCTAGTCACCCTTTTTATACAGAACACCATTTTTTTAGTGGTATAGGAGCCGTCGCCCCACCTGATGTGAGGCGACGGCTTTTTTCTTTGAACGCAAAATCAGTGATATCAAAGGAGTAATTTATTTGCTCTTCATAAATTCTCTTGTTATAAGAACTCATCTTTTCACGTTTTCGCGGAGAGCCATTTTGTAACTAACAACAAAATTTTACAATTGTAACGCAAATCTGACAGAGCTCCGATCTCAAGACAAGAATTACCAACAATTTGTCAAATACGTCTATTTAAAAAAAAACCCCTGTTGCACAATTTACTGTCGTTGATGTAAGATACAGACTGCCTGTCATTTTTAAAACATTTACGAAAATAATATTCTTTCGACTTGGTAAAATAGTGGGGCCTGCCCACTGAGCGTGGACCGGTGCGTGGTTGCCTTTCGAGTATCATTCCACCCCAACGGTTATCGGTTCTTTATGTTATGTATATGTACAGGACACAATATTACGATACATTGATTTTATTATTGATTGATTGGTTTTAAGATTAAAGCCCCTGATACAGTGTTGAGTTATGTGTGGTAAGAGGACTCTGTACCTATCCAGGTTAAATGCGTTCTCGTAGCGCAGTTATTGCCTATAAAGCCTCTTTGCTCTTGTGTATAAGCCATAATCTTTTAATCACGAACATGTTTCATAGTAAAATGTGAGAGGTAGTCTGAACATAAAAGTATCAAAAGCAATAAATCAGTCTGATGGTTAATGAGAGAAGATAATGACTATGAAACAAAAAGGCATTGAACACAAAAGTCCAGGTCTAAATTAAATAATATGTGTTCATCAACTTAATTCTTTGTAAGTAAATCAAAGCGAGCGTGGGGCCGCGTAGTGAGTAATATACGTTCCTTTTATTTTAGGCTTACACTTTTTTATCTCAACCTAGAAGAGATCATGCAATACCGAATTGAAAATTGTTGCCTTTATTATTCTTTGCCTCAACTCATTAACAGTTAGCTATTTTTGAATTTTAGTTTAGACTTGACGATGTCTGGATCTCACTATAACTGGTTAGATATAATAAAGTTAAAATGCCAAAACATTTTTTTTTTAATTTTTTGGATTACCTATTTTCTGGTCGGGTTTTTTAAAAATTTCCAATTGAATATTTATTTGAATATTTTTTAATTACAAGAAGCCACACTAAAAACAACGTCCATCGTCATTTCTTCAATGAGACCATTCTTATGAGCCCAAACACGCTACATCTACTGTGAGCAGTTGAGTACCTGATCAAAAACCATACCACCAATGCAAAAGTGCAACAAATTATAAATCAATAGCTACTGTAAAATTGATAAATACTTTCTTCTTTTCTTTTCTTGTTTTTCTCTTCTCAAATGGGTTGATGATCTCCAAATCCCTAAACAGGTCTTCATATATTATAGCTAAGAACCATATTGTTATGTTTCAAATAAAAAAACCGCATCCAAATTGGATCACACGTTTAGTAGCTATGATGCCACATACAGACAGGTCAAACATATACCACCCCTCTTTTTCTGTCGGGGGTTCGATCATGAGGTCGATCATAATCACTCCGAAGAAACGTGAAATTTCCCTATTAGTGGCGCCGCACACGGGCCACACGCCGGAGCCACACACGCCGCCACGAGAAGCTAGAAGCGGCTACTAAAGTGACTGTAGCGCGCGACAGCGGCCGACTAAGGTAAGGGAGAGAGGGGTGGGGAATCGCGCGAGTGACGTGTGGTGGCGTTTTGTATCGGCGCATTAAGTGGCCGGTGCGAGGCACAACAAGCGAGCAACGACGATTTGTAGCGTGTGGCGGCCACCGGCGTACCGTGTGTGGCGAGTCTATATAAAATTTATGAAAACTACAAGAAATTTGCCGGTGGCGGCGTTTTGTGGTTGTGGTCGGTGGCCCGTGTGCGGCGACACTAAGGCAAGGGAGAGAGGGGTGGGGAATCGCGCGAGTGACGTGTGGCGGCGTTTTGTATCGGCGCATTATGTGGCCGGTGCAGGCCACAAGAAGCGAGCAACGACGATTTGTAGCGTGTGATGGCCACCGGCGTACCGTGTGTGGCGAGTCCATATAAAATGTATGAAAACTACAAGAAATATGCCGGTAGCGGCGTTTTGTGGTTCTGGTCGGTGGCCCGTGTACGGCGACACTTATAGCTGCCGTAATTTGCTTAAATTTAAACCAAATAGTCTGTGCTAGTTCTAATAATAAAAGCTAATAAATAAAGAATCTAAGCAAAAACCTCAGGGATCAAACAATCATCCGCCGGAGCTAAGCATACGTTTTATCTTTCAAAATATATTTGTAGGGTTCCGTACCCAAAGGGTAAAAACAGGACCCTATTACTAAGACTCCACTATCCGTTTGTCTGTCTGTCACCGAGCTGTACCTCATGAACCGTGACAGCTAGACAGTTGAAATTTTCACAGATGATGTATTTCCGTTGCCGCTATAAAAGCGAATACTAAATTACTGTAGACATACTTGAACGATAAGTAAGTATTTTCGTGCCTTATTCGTGCCTTCTGGTTTCTAGAATCGAATTCTGGTAGTATTGAAAAGCAAAAGAAAATCGACTTCTCTCTAGTGGTTCAGAGTCAGAGTAGCACTCATCTCTCTCTCCTGGTGAATGGTCTACCAAACTATAAAAATCAAATTTGCTCTTAAAATAAATATTGTTTACGGCTACAATCTTGTGTGTGCTAGCTTCACGCCTACGTATAATTCACTCCGTTATTAAAACTTCATGTTAAGAATCCACATTCTAAGAAGGCACGGTTGGCTGAAATAGTTTGTGAACACTTCGACCTTCGTAGAGCTAAACATCTGAAGTTCTTTGACAAAAGTATTTTAATGCAACTAAATAATGTATACAGTGCGATTAAGATATTGTGGCACTTTTATGGTATTGACAGGAGGGTACAGCTGGTGAACAAAGGGTGAAATAAGTATTACTAAGAACGTCAAATCTCCTCACTAAAGGGAATTTTATAATTTACTAGCTGTCCCAGCGAACTTCGTACCGCCATAAAAAATAGGGGTTAGTGGTAGAAGGGTGAAAATTTAGGGTTGTATGTATTTTTGTATGATATATCACAAAAACAAAAAAAAATGCCAAAAATAATTGCATTTAGGGGGATGAAAAATAGATGTTGTCCGATTCTCAGACCTACTGAATATGCATATAAAATTTCACGAAATTCGGTTGAGCCGTTTCGGAGTAGTTCAATTACGCACACTGTGACACGAGAATTTTATATATCAGAAGATAATATCTCGGAGAGAGTAATAGGAAATACTAAAAGCTTATTTTCACTTTCTTCTATAAAAAAAGGCTTATTTATACCTAAAAAACAAAATTACTAGACAAAAATCCACGCAGACCAGGCAGCAGACGGGTATGGAACCAGCACTCTTCGAAATATAGCATATATTAATAAAACATACAATCTTATAATAAAAAAAATCATTAAAACACCCAAACGGGTGTTACAATGTCGTACTAAAT
This sequence comes from Chilo suppressalis, assembly GCA_902850365.2. NCBI lineage: Eukaryota > Metazoa > Arthropoda > Insecta > Lepidoptera > Crambidae > Chilo > Chilo suppressalis. Next base: position 9,991,591 of record OU963899.1, on the reverse strand, counting down.
TTCATAATAACACTCCTTTTCTTTTTAAATCCCTTCCACGCCAAGGGCTTACTCATCAGACAACCACAATTTTCTTATAAATAGAACATTTTCATTCACGTGCATTTCACTACAACAGGGCCGAAACTTTTCATGAAATTTAAGTTCTTAGAACGCCCCATGGTTTCAGAATCTTTAATAGAGGATTCATATCAGGGATGTAGATATAGTCGGGTATGCAACTGTTCATAATTAGGTATTAAAACACTCATGTAATGCTATTATCACACTCGGCTTCGCTTCGTGTGATAAACCCACATTCGTGTTTCAATATTTATGCAACTGTTGTATAATGAGGGGCATTATACAACAGTTGCATAAATATTTTAACTAAAGAAAATTTTACTAGAAAAAATTCCACGCGGATCAAGCAGCAGACGGGACTCGAACCCGCACCCTTCGCTATCCGGGCTTATGCACTGACCATTATGCTACCGCGGCCCTGATGGCCGTGTCATATTTTCTCGAGTATTTCTTAGCCTGCAAGGCAGCGCCATCTCTTCGCATTATAGGTAATCCACAATGCCAAATGAATACCTTTACAAGTATTATACATTTGAAAGAAGAAATAGCAATTATATAGGTAGTTATATTTTTATTTTCGTAAGCATTTAACTGCTAGATGTTTTAATTTTACTAACGAAGAAAATTTTACTAGAAAATATTACGAACCTGCACCCTTCTCTATCCGGGCAAATGCCTGTCTGGGCCGCGTGGATTTTTTTGTAGTACAATTTTCTTTAGTTTAAATATGTAAGTTAATATAAATAAATAATAAATAGTTTTAGTACGTAAGATCTTGGTTTCACTGTACATGAATATATTTGAGGCAATACCAACATTATCTTTTTAAACCTTCTTGATTTCTGTGGAGCTCTTTTTAATAGGAAACCTTAATGTGTTTGTAACACATAACACATTTTGTTAGGTTCATTTAAGAAATATGAAAAAGAGAATGTAGGCCATGTAGGTACTTATATAATTATACTCAATGATATCGGTCTATCTATAAAACTAGAAAAACCAAACTTGAAGTGGCCATTTAATGTTAGGGTTGGCTAATGAGTAGCAACGCACAATGTATCGTCGCCATCAAAAGCAGTTTTAACACCCACCGAATAGATGCTCCACATGAATTTAGTAACACAACATAAATATACATGAAAAAAACGGGTTTGTAAATCCCAGTGGCTATATTTCAAATATTTACCTTATAAGGTCGTAGGGAACGGTTCGCATGCGAGTTCGGCTGAAACTTCACCAACTTATTGAAACCTCACTTTATATACCTCATGTAGTAAAAAGGTACATATATTATATTTGTGAAATTTTCTAAAAAAGTTTTTAATTTAATCTGCGTACTCTTGGTCTAAACAGATTCATCAAAATATAAAACGTAGGTATCCCTTTAAATTTATATGTTACATCTTTCCTCTCGCTTTCCTGCAATTTGTGGGAGTGATTTCGTGAAGTGGGACGGAAGTGTGTAACACGAAGTCACGAAAGCGCGCGCTAGATTGATTTGATTTTAGAACATAATGTTCAAATAGTTTTTTCCTTTTGTAGTAGGTTTTATTTCATTTTTTACTAATATAAGATGAGGTTTCAAATGTTACACAACATACGCGACTAATGTAAGGCTCGCTCGTTATTTATTTTTTTTAATATAGCGTAGCATTTGCATCCTTGAATTGAATCCTTGTTATAAAGATCAATGCGCTAAATTCAGTAAGCTTAAAACTAGGTCATCGACGTCGCAAAACGTGTCGCGAGTATAGCTTCCTGTATTTGCTCAGTCATATTAATTAATTGTCGACCTGGCAAATCCATTGTAGGAGTTATATTAACGATTTCAAACACAAAGGCGATTCGAACAAAATTACTTTCCATTATGTTAAGTTACCAGTCTATCCGGAGTTGAATTTCTATTTAATTGTAGCTATAATATTGTGATCTTGAATTGCCTTCCTTATGTTAAAAGGGTGGCAAACCAGATGCCATAGGCGAATTACGCTAAAATATCACTTGCACCGTCTAAAGTCTATGGTGGCCGCTTACCATCAGCTACGCCATGCGCTTGTTTTCCACCCTTATAAAAAAAAACAACGGGTTGCACTCCGGGAGTGCCGGCAGAAGTAAAAACTTGAATATTAACGTTGTGCATTTTTGATATTTTGGAATGGTTAGGGAATAATTTTGCATGAATTTCTTTAATTATCAGGATAAAAGTACTATCATTTATGTGGTAGAATACAATATTTATTTATTTCGCTATCGTACACAAACATGACAATTTATATTACATTAAAAAGTTTATCTCTCAGAATTTCTCAATTTTCTATGATTCGTCCAATATATTAAAAGTCAACACAACCTTTCCAATTTTATTGTTTTCGTTTTACGATCAGGACACGTGGACTGTGATGCGATCAGCACACGTGTCATGACGCGAGGTTAATATTTTTTACCCATACAAAAAAAGTGTACTTCTCCGCTAAAGAAGTTTTCACTTCAAAAACATGAGGTTGTGATTGTTGGCCTTATAATATCTTAATATTGTTGCTATGATCATAGCTATAGTGGTTTTTCAAAAATTGCGCGCTACTCTTTGTTGCACAATTCTCTTTATATTTTTCGCATCTTAGAGACACCAAAGTAAAAGCTGTTTTTTTACTGCCTGTATTATTATTTATATACAGAGACGTCTAGTAATCAATTTTTAATCGCAACCATTTTCATTCAATATCGCTGCATGATTTGTCGCTGGCGAAGACGGCAACGCAGCAAAAAGAACGTTAATAACATCAAAACTCCAATTTCCGATCGATCGTTGAGCCTTTGCCGCAATTTTGTGGAGTACGATAATATTCTCTTTATCAATCCACAAATTGTTACCAAGTGAATTTCTGTTCAGTGATTTGTCTCGAGAGATCGGAAAATGTCTAAAATCAATGTTATGGGCGTGATTTATTGTTTGTATAAAAAAGACGATGAAGCTTACCTAAATCAGTGCAAGTAGAAGATCGCTGATGCGGAAGAGAAATATGTACGATGCATCCATCCTTACTCCCTGAGGTCCTGGACATCTTGGGGCGCTTGTTACCGAGACAAGACGGTTTTAAACCGTATCTACGTCCGGTTGTCAGTTAAGTACAGAACACTATGGAAATTTGTTAACGACACTATGGTACTAACGATGATTCGGGTTCGTAGAACTATACAAACCGTACGCGTGAATAAGCTTAGCTGGCACCCGCCCGGGAAGAAACGGCGCTCTTAATCACTGCCATAAACAAAACACCATCGCAGGTAGTGTTATTTAACTAGTATCTTCTGTGCAATGTTACTTCCCCAGATGGGTAAAATAGTAATCTGCACTGCCTTTCTTACAATCCTGATGATTTAATAAAAAAATATTTGGGCCATATTTTTAGCATATTATACTTACTTAACTGCTAGATATTTAGAATTTGTTACTTTACAGTATTCTCGCTTCGTATCGTTATCCATGACAGTGATTTGTATTATACATTTCGAATTTCGAAAAATACAAATGCCTAGTTATGTGGTGAAAAAGTACATTGCAATTATATTATTACTAGCTGACTCGGCAAACTGCGTACCGCCTTTATAACAGTCGATAAATGAAAGCTTCATTATTTAGCTTAATTAAATTTAGGATTTTACAACCGAAATGAAATAAATACAAAAAAGTTCAATAGTTTACTAGGATAATCTTTAGTTAGTTAGAACACTTTTAACTCAAGAACGGCTGGACCGATTTTTATGAAATCTGATTTTTTGGAATCCTCTCCGCCCCGAATAGCAGAATAACTATTAAAGTATAGGAAAAATCACGGAAAAGATAATGCAGAAAATCAATTTTCATTATATTCTTATTATATTCTCTTCCACAATTGACAGCTCATGTCACACAAGCACAAAGCTTATTTGTACCTACTACAAACCTGTTACTACAATATAGATAGAAGCGGATCACTCTAGAGAGTGATATTGTAATTTAAAGAAAATACTCTAATTATAAGACAAGTTGTAATACCTTGCCGATATTTTGGTAAGGAGACGATGGATATAATTTCAACACTGTACTGAAGTATCAATTTCGCAGTTTTCATTTCATTATAACATAAATGTCACTCCATTTGGTTTAAGTTTCCAAAAATATGGAACTATTGGTTTCCTAGGTTTTCGCGCACATCACGAATTAAATAAAGCAAGTTACAACGATAGATACACTGATTTATTTATTTATTGACGTTTCGCATCCATCCACATAAATTCTAACGATGCAGCCTAAAAATTATGCGAAACATCAATAAATAAATGAATCAGTGCATCTACACCGATGAAAAATGTTTTATTAATAGAAATATTCCCAATTTCCCAAGAAGTTTAGGGTTCTGAGAGATTAAGGGATATCTGTGTTTGGAGAATAGTTATTAGGCAAATACATGGCAACGCTGGAAACAATAAACCCCGTTTTAAATTTTGCTGATACACTATTAAAGTATAAGTTATTGAAATTACATTTTCTGCATATAGGTATATTATCCTTATAAACTACTAGCTGACCCAGCGAACTTCGTACCGCCATAAAATTAGGGGTTGGCGGTAGAAGGTTGAAAATTTAGGGTAGTTGTATTTATCACACACATAAAAAAATGTCCAAAAAGTAAATATAACTCTATCGTTGTAACTTGTTTTATTTAATGAGTGATGTGCGTGAAAACCTATAAAACCAATAGTTCCATATTTTTGGAAACTTAAACCAAATGGAGTGACATTTATGTTATAATGAAATGAAAAATGTGCCGAAATATCGGAGATTCATAAAAAACAAGGTACATGGTAACAATCCCGTTAATAGCTATAATAAAGTACTAATAGTTAATTAAAAGACGTTACAGCCTGAAGAAAAAAAAATCTTATCGCCGGAATGCAGTTCCTTCTTTGGTTTGTGAAACAGTAGAGATATATAATTTGGAAACGAATCAGATAATTATCCTTAATTCTAAAGTGTTTCCGTATACGAAAGTATCTGTTTGAAGCTTGTTAAGGCGTAGGCTATTTGCGTATGCATTTTATGCGTAAAAAGTATATAAGTTATATTTTTTAATTTTTAAGCATGTAACTGCTTGATGTTTAAATCTAAAGAAAATATAACTAGAAGAACATCCACGCGGTCCAGGCAGCAGACGGGGCTCGAACCCGCACCCTTCGCTATCCGGGTGAATGCACTGACCAATTATGCTACCGCGGCCCTGATGGCCGCGTCGAAATTCTTCTAGCCATTCTTAAGCTGCAAAGCAGCGCCATCTCTTCACATTGTAGGTAACCCACAATGTATCAAAGCTTAGGAATACTTAAGAAGTTTTTATTAATTCGCTGGTGCAAAAAAATTGCTACGAAACGTAAATTCTAGTGATCACATGTCGATTATGTTTGATCGTGAACAAATGGGTGTACATAACGAGTATATTTGTATGGATGATGAATTATTGTTTGCACAAATACAGTAATATTTGACAGGGCCGAACTGGCGACTCATTAGAGCGTCCATATTTCAACAGTTTGTTTTGTAGCGGCCGTGAAGCGGTAGCACGTTCACGCATTAAAATAAACAACAAACATTAATGGAACGAGCGTAATTATAAGGTGAAATGTAAAGTTCGTGAATTAGTAACCGTACGTAACATTTCATATTTGATTGTTAACGGTGGTTGTTGTTGTGGTATTTAGACGTTCATAATAAGCTCGATGCGCAATTCGGTCTGTTATTGCGGAGCTGTCATCGGATTGTTGGCCGACAAAGACCTAGTCTAGTACCCATTGGACCCTCCTAATTGGACCTTACCTACAAAAAAGTGCCCGTTCGACCTCCTATCAAGAACATGGTGCCCATTGAACCCTCAAAGACGTACTTAACAACACAATGGGAGCTATTGGAGTTCTTAACTATTTGGCTAATTCTTTTGTAACGGTAAAGTACAGTCGTGTAGTAAAATAACATTGTCAAAGACATAAAAACACAAAGGTTATAAATCTAAGTATTTAATCAACATTTTTATAAAATTCAAAATTCTCCATCAGTAACAACCAATCTAAATATTTACATAAAATATAATAATCAAATCACGGATTTTTTACTTTACTTTTAAAGCCAATAGAAATTATTTTTTATCAAATAGCTTAACTTAATTATAAATATGGTTTGTTATATCACATAGATTAAGCACAATTATTATATATTCTATATATTGATAAAATAAATAAAAGCACAAAGGTTATAAATGTAAGTATTTAAAATCAACATATTTATAAAATTCGAAACATCAATCATCAGCAACAAACCATAGAATATAATAATCAAATCACAGATTTTGTTATTTTACTTTTAAATAGAAATGTTTTTTTATCAGATATCTTAACTAAATTATACATACAGTTTTTATATCACTCACATTAACTATTGAAGCACAATTATTATGTATTCTAAATATTCATAAAATAAAATACTAATGTAATATTTTCATATTACATTTTATAAAAAAAAAATCTAATCATATTTTTACAATTAGCCAGAAATTGCTTATAATAAAAACATACTTTAACTAAAGGATATGGTTCAAAAGTTGTACATAAGCGGTAGTCGGTTTCCGGCAGGGACGAAATATATATATTTTGAAAGTTTGTATAACATGTACAGATACTTTGATTTTTTTATGCATTACCGATTAATTTAAAAGCGTGTTTAATAATTAAACAATTTTTTAAGTATGCTGGCTACCCTATCTTGGTAACGTCATATTTTTAGTGCGTGGTGGCTTATAACGTCAACTCAATCACTACGGCAAATGTCAATCAGTCCAGTCATGGATTATTATCAAAATTATTATCACTGCTTTTGTTACACATTGAATATAATATATTTGATGCTTGGCAACAAAAAATAGATAAATAAACTTGCCATTTGCAAATCAATTATTAGATAGATTTATGTTATTTTAATATAAAAAACCGGGATAAAATAAAATTCTAGTTTTTTGTCAAACGATTCACAATTAAGTGCGCTGCGTCTCATAAAAACTTGGAGTCTGCCAAAAGACCCACTACCCCACTACCTACCTACATAAAAAAAATAACAGTCTTTTGTAAAACATTACAAATTACCAAATTAAATATTTAAGATACATATGTGAGTAATTTTTCTAAGCAATGGCCTACGGTTGTAAGATTATTTTCTAGCTGCAACATAGGTCATAAATCGGAACGAGACAGCAAATTTTCTCTCTCTCTCCCACACATGAGATCGGCGCCATCCTTTTGTTTAAGCGCAGAGATTGCTTGGGCTTGGAATCTATAACCTTCCCTTCATTAGGTGCTTAAGAGGAGTATAAATGTCGATAAAAACACTCAATCTACCCCGGACATTCTCGCTCCGACCGCGGACCGTGCGCCTCGTCGCACCGCCGCCTCCTTGCTCCGTGCGCCCCGCCGCACAGCTGCCTGCTCCGAGTCGACTCGACGCGCCTGCGCTCATACGTGAGATCCAAGATTGGACCAGTGGATACCTAGCGGTGTTAACGAAACTGGTCGGCGTAGCCCCGGTACGTCTCGAGCTCTCCTGAGCTCGGAAACCGGAAGACCCGATCCCATTTGCACTTGGGCCTTCCCAAGGGTGATGGTTGTTCCCATATTCGCTAGGAATATCGGAACACATCTCTTACAGCTTCAACCGACCCCCTGCCGCGGGCAGGGGAGTCCATCGGTGTCGCATAGGGTGTTAGGACCTGTGGCTTCACGCCACAGTCAGGGCACACCTACACACACATCACACAACAACCTACACAGACCTACACAGACCTACACACAAACACATCACAATGGACATTACACAACAGGTACTGTCCCTCTTCTCCGCCCTCGGCCTCACCCTGGATGAGGCCGCCATCAGGGAGCTCGTCGCGAGAGCGCGCCCCATGCGCGACTCGCCCGCCAGCCCCTCCCCCGAACCCCCCCGCCCCGACACCCCCTGCCTCCCCGGGCCCTCGAGCGCGGGCAAGCGCCCCGCCTCGAGCCCGGTCTCGACCTGCGACTCCGACTCGACCATTGTGTCGGCGTCAGACGACTCTGTGTTCACCACTGTGGTGAGCAAGAAGAAGCGGCGCTCCAAGCGCCGCGCAGACACCGCGTCTCCAACGGCGCCCTCTGTCCCTCTCAGCCCTCTCACCCCTCTCACGGTCGCCCAACCGACCGCACAACCCCACACTACACACACCACAAAACCACACACTAGGTGCACCGCCGCACCTATCAAGGCAAAGCCGCCGCCGCCCGTCTTCCTGCGCGATAAGGCGCAATGGGCGAAGGTCGCGGACCTTTGCAAAGCACACAACATCCATTACACACAGGCGTCGAACACTGGTCACGCCATCAAAATCACAACACCCACCATTGACACGTTCAGGAGCCTCACAAGGCTTCTGACCACAAACAAACTCCCCTATCACACTTACGCTCTCCCCGAAGAGCGCAAAGTCCGCGCGGTACTCAGAGGAGTCCCCTTCGAGCTCTCCAACGAGCTCATTCTGAGCGACTTAACCGATCAAGGCTTCCCAGCCGAGGCAGTGCACAAATTGCACAGCCGGACTGGGAAACAATACCCGTTGGCCCTTGTCATTTTGACCTCGGTCCCGGCCGCTAGGGATATTTTTAAAGGTCCCATTACAGTCTGTGGCCTCGACAATATCAAAGTCGAGGCCCCACACCGGCGAGGCACCCCTGGGCAATGCCACAGGTGCCAATTATATGCCCACGCAGCAGCCAACTGCTCGGCGGCCCCGAGGTGCGTCAAGTGCCTCGTACCCCACCTCACCAAGGAGTGCACCCGCACTCGTGACGCACCCGGGGCACCCGCATGCGTGCTCTGTGGCCAAGAAGGCCACCCGGCCAATTACAGGGGTTGCCCGCGGGCCCCACGCCCCAGGCCCAACACTCACACTCACACAAAGCCAACCACGGCGACAAAAACACACCCACCACCACCTAATAACACCACCACAAACTTCCCGGGGCTACCCAAGGCGGCCGCCCCTCGCAGCCCGGCGCCCCCGACAGCCTGGGGACCAGCCAGGGCCCGCCCAAAACCACACCCACCACAACACACCACACCAACAACACAAGCTAAGCCAGCCCAAGACGTCTCTCTGGCCGAGGACATGGCGCTTATTCGCTCCTCGCTCAAGAGGGTGAATATCGCCGAGATCCACACTCTCGCCGCGAAGCTCCGGCTAGCAAAGACACCCCTTGAAAAGGCTATAGCTATAGCCGAACACCCCGAACTCGTTGCCGCGTTCGATTAATTTTTTTAATCATTATAACACTGGGAAATAACCAGACTCCGAACACAAACAAAAACACTATACACAAAACACGCGGTGATAACTCAAACAAACACCACTGTTGTTTAAATTATGACCGCGCAAAACACTAACATAACAATCACTCAACTAAACCCCGGGCGTACCAAGCCGAAAGGCGCTTCGCTTGTGTCATTTAATACGCGCAGCTTAACCCTAGAAGGCTCAATTTTTTTTTATGGGTGACAAAAATATATATGATGTCATTAGTGGCTAGTAGTTAGGGAAAAATAATAAAAAAAAAATAATTGCTTATTTTACTGGAAAATCATTTTTTTATTTCAGTTCCATATATGGTACACTGAGCCTTTACTATACTTTTTAGTTATGAACTAGAACATTTGAATTATTTCAGAAACAGTTTCTTTTTTGAATCTAAAAAATAAAATAAACCACAAAATGAAATAACTGATTATAAATAGTTAAAAAATACCTATTGATGAAAATTTCTGAAACAATTGTTCTCTTTATTTAGGCAAAGTTCTACTCGACATTTTTCACAAGATATGAAGGTTTATCCCTTGCAACCAGGATATTTGCATCGTTGTCTTTTTTCATCCCAAATAGGAAAATGCTCAAACCCGTCGCGTCTCACATCACGAGGAGGTAAGATCGCTGTATTAGGCTTTTTTCTTTTATTTTCAATTTCATCAGACAAAGAGGACGGTCTATCTCTCTTTTTGTTCATGGATCGCCCACACATGCATAAACTTTTCCCTACTTCAAATTTGAAATCTTTCTGTTTTAGGGAGGTTGGCGTATGGGTCTGCTCTCTTTTGTACAGTAACCAGCTATTGATCAAGTCCCATTTTATTGTCCTAATTTTTATTTTATATTTCCCTAGGAACGAATCTAGGAGGTCCACACCGCCCATATGCTGGTTGTATGTTTTGATAATTTGGGGACAATTTATTTCAATATACTTTTTCTGTTTCTTGCAGTATCTTTTTACTGTTTGTATTGGCTCTTGGCCCACAAAAGACGATGATAAAACTACTGGTTTGTTATCGTACCACATAACGGTGACGATTTCTGTGTTGTCATAATTTGTCACCCATTCTTCTGAATAACCTCTCTGAACCTTGTCTTTTTTTAGATCCTTTAGGGTAGGTATTTTGAGATCATTTCCTAGACGACCTTTATTGACAGTTCCCAGTGATGAATGATGAATTCTTTCTTTGGCCAAATAAGCAATCAGTTCTGGAGATGTGTAATAATTATCAAAGAATAATCTGTAATTTTGATTCTTAGGATTGCACCTAGCTAAACCCACTACGATATTTGGATCTTCCTTCTCCTTTTGGTGACAGATACGGAGCCAGGCGCTCTGGTTCTATTAGCCAAGTCTTTACTGTTCTGAGATGATGATCGTCTCGGTGCCCGTGATTGTGTAACGGTACCTGCAGTTGATCCTGAAGTTATACCTGAAGTACTAGGCTGAGGGTCTGACATTTCTGGTTGACGATTTTCTGTATCCATAGCATGAATAGCATCGTTGACAGGAGACGAACACTGACGCCTTGGCGGCAATAATGAAGATTCCATGTCCCTAAGTGATTCAGATAAAAAGTTTTGGATAAACTGAATCTCTTCATCACTATCAGCGTCAGAAAAGTCTTCTTTATCCTCACAACCAGAAGGAATATTTAAGCAGTCTTCAATATCCTCATCACGTAATCTTCTTCGCGACATGATCTGTATAAAATCAAAGATATTCATAAGAAAAGGTATCGTAAGTACGTATTATTAAAAACGAGCGCTAAAGCTCAATGTGCCATATGTGGAACATAGATAAACATACAATTTGCTAATTTGTTAACTGTAATAATAGAAAAAAATAACTTACCTTTGCAAACCATACACTTATTACAACACACAATATTTGTTTCGAAGTCACAACTATTCAGTAACTATTTATTTTAAAATAATTTATCCACACGAACGACAAATGTTGCACTTACATTCAAATTTCTCACTAAGTTCAGAATAACTAGAACAGTACTTACATCTATACGTAACAGTTTGTATTACACACTTGCGATATACCTGACAGATTTATCAATATCGCAAGAGATGTCGCTGCTAGTATTTTGATAGGTGTAGGAACCATATTGATGGTTGTCCCGCATATGGTACTGGGAGCCTTGTAGGGTTAAAGTCCAACCTTAACGAAATTAAATTATTTTTGCAAGATAGGGAACCCGACTTTCTGCTCCTTCAGGAGACTTGGCTCAAACCAACTCAAATGAAGGGGCTGTCGATCCCTAAGTATAAATTAATCCGGAACGACGGTGCCAACGCGCGCGGCGGCACCGCAATTTACTATAGACGCAATTTACACTGCACACCTATACCCACTCCCGCGCTCACAAACATGGAAGCCACCATCTGTAGGCTGGCGATGACAGGACACCAGTCCTTAATCATCGCCTCAGTCTACATTAGATCAGGTACACACCCTCACCGCGCAGACTTCGAAACACTCACTTCACTAGGTACATCAGTCATAATGTTCGGTGACTTTAACTCCAAACACACCGACTGGACATGCGAGACCACCACCACCTCTGGCCGCAGATTACTACACATCACCGAGGAGCTTGGCTATGATGTCATATGTCCCTACGCGCCCACCCACTACCCAGACAATGTACAAAACCGACCCGACGTCCTGGACTTCGCGATCCTTAAAAACGTGTCGCTTCGCCTCAGCTCGATCGAAACACTCGACGACCTGGGGTCAGATCACAGACCGGTGTCTCTAGTTCTAGGTCCCCAAGACCCACTAGACGCCCCCGCGCCCCCTAAGAGGCTATTCACCAACTGGGACGGATACCGCTCCGCTCTCGAGACCGCTTTAGACTCCCCCGAGTCCCCGTTCCCTAACTCACCGGACAGTCTCGACAGCACCGACAAGATTGACGAAACTATAGAGTCTTTAACTTTACTGGTGACCGAGAAGGCGAAGGAGAACTCGCGGGAGGTTGAGCTGCCAAAGCCCAAGCTCCCGCTGGCCATCCGGAACCTAATCCAAGCCAAAAACGCCGCTCTCCGGAGAGCCAAATTATACCCCACCCCGAGTATAGGGCTACAGCTAATCGCCTTCAGCGACAAGTTAGGTCCCAATTAGCCGCTCTGAGACACTCCCGTTGGGAGGAACTCATGGCGGACATTACCCCATCCCATCTTGCGTACTATAGAATCGCGAAAGCGCTCCGTAGCGACGTCACCACTCACACCCCCCCGCTCACTCGCCCCGACGGCACCGTCGCCTTCGAAGACGACGAAAAATCTGAGTGTTTTGCAGACAGCATAGCGGCGCAATGCACGCCTAGTACGCAGGAAACTAACCCGCAACATATTCGCGGAGTGGAGGAGGAGGTCCGCCGGCGGGCCGCCCTTCCACTCATTGACAACCCCCTAGACCCCGTCAAGACAGACGAACTCAGACAGACCATTAGAAACTTTAAGCAACGCAAGGCCCCGGGCGCCGACGGCATCTCTAACAAGGCGCTCAAGCATTTTCCCATCCAAATGCTAACCTTGCTTGCAATTCTCTTTAACGCATGTTTTGATCTGTGCTACTTCCCAGCCGCCTGGAAAGAAGCAATAGTGATAGGCATCCCCAAACCCGGAAAACCCGCGCACCTCCCCAGTAGCCATCGCCCTATTAGCCTCCTCAAGGCAATGGCGAAACTTTTCGAAAAAACCATACTGACCAGACTAAGAGAGCACCTCCTATCACCATCCGATCCTATTATCATTGACCACCAATTCGGCTTCAGAGCCAAACACTCCTGCCCCCAACAGATCCATCGCATAGTGGAGCACACCCTAAGCGGCTTCCAACTTAATAAATATAAAACTATTGCAGTCTTCTTCGACGTCGCCAAAGCCTTCGACAAGGTTTGGCACGACGGATTAATCTTTAAATTATATCAATTAGAGCTACCTGACCGCCTAGTTAGGTTAGTAGCCTCTTTTCTATCAAACCGCACCTTCCGCTATAGATACGAAGGTTCACTATCAACGCCCCGCCCACTACGAGCCGGTGTACCGCAGGGGTCCGCGCTCTCCCCCCTGCTATACACAGCGTACACCAATGACATCCCTCAGACCAAGGGTGTCGAGCTCGCTCTCTTCGCGGACGACACGGCCCTCTACTCTAGGGGAGCCAGTACCAATCAAATCATAGCCAAGCTCCAACCGGCAATCACAACACTTGGGAATTGGTTCCGCGATTGGAGAATCGACGTAAATCCGGACAAAAGTTCGGCCATTTGCTTCGATCCCAAGCGCCGCACCAAAACCATACAACACGGTGCGCGGTCTCTGCGAATGCAAGGCATAGCAATACCGTGGCACCGCACAGTCAAATACCTAGGGATCACACTAGACAAAAAACTCACCTTCCGTGCACACATCACACGCGTAGTCGCGAACGCGCGCTTTTATATGAGCCGCCTCCACCCGATGCTCGGTAAATACAGCAAAATGTCACTTCGTAACAAGCGAACGCTTTACAAAGTTTGCATACGCCCGGTCCTCACTTACGCGTCACCAGTGTTCGCACACGCGGACGAAGCGATTTTGAACAAACTTCAAGTGCTTCAAAATCGCTTCTGCCGCATAGCCACAGGGGCCCCGTGGTACGTCCGCAACGCGGACCTCCACAGGGACCTTCAACTCGACACAATTCAAACACACCTCACAGAGTGCTCGGAACGGTTCTTCAAAGCTGCAGAAGAGCACTCTAACACACTCATTAGATCGGCGTCGGGATACGCTCCACACACTCCATCTCGATTCAGGCCCCGCAGGCCTAAACACGCACTCACAGCCACACACAATAAACTCACGCGCGATCTCGCGGCCCTCTTGGCCGCTGAGGATCCAACACCCGCGGTGAGCCCCCCCCCGCCCCCCCGACACAGAGAGGTTCGATTCCTCTCAGTCCCCTCCCGTTTCAAGTGCACATCTGAGTGCACTTGTCCTCTAAGCGCATTTTGCGTTATTTTAAACTATGCACTAGTTTAAACTAACGCAGCGCCGCATCATCCCCCTCTCGGGGGGTGATCGCTTCAGATGAAGCTTGTAAGGCCCTTCTGGCCATAAGCATGAATAAAGGGTGTTTTTTAGTCAGTAAGAGTCTGACATAACCTTACAGCCGGCTGTAGGGTATCCATGAGGATTTCTCACCCTCTCCCCCGCCTGGGAGGAAACAAAAAAAAAAAAAACTCAATCTACCTCAGAATTTCAGTCTTAGATCAAAAGATGATTTCGTTGCAAAAGCCACCATCATGTTGCTTAGATTGTCTAGATCCAAGCTGTTTTAAGGAACTTTGAATCAATCGAACTTTGTTCGATTTGAAAGGTCTTGTGGAATTGGTGTTGCGCTGTAAGGGTATTTATTGGTAAGTGTACGATCGCCCTATTGAGTGAAACCTTTTTACATTAATGATCATTAATGTAATTATAATTTAAATTAATGTAATTAATGATCATTCTTTTAAACCTAAAGCACAAACATATATTATGTCCTTTAAAGAAAAAAAGGTTTTACAATATTTACGAAAAAAAAAGATATTGAAGTATTATCATTGTCACTTGCACCCTTATAACACATAGAATAAAAATACATGTCAGTAGTGCAATATTTGGTTTTGGCTCCTTGTCAATACGAATAAAATAAAAATAAACATTATACAAATTAAATTTTGATTACTTTTGATTCACTTTTTATTTTCTAACTATCTCCATTATATCTTATTGTACGAGTACCTTACAAAAAATCCAAATGTGTTGAAAATTTGCTTTTCTTAAAGGTTACTATCATCTGTCTGCGTCCAGTATTTATAGAGCAATAAACAAAAAACAGTTTTTTTTTATTTTTCCTGAAAACTTACGTTTTTGTAGTTATCTTTTTATTCTCCGGGGATGGAGAAATGTCGTTAATTCGAAGAAAAAAGGTAACCTGATTGTACAGTATTTAGTTAGTGGCTTTATAATACCTACTATTAATTTTATTTTTGTCTGCAATTTTCTACATGACTGTACTGTGCTTAACAAAACTGTTAATAAAGTCGAACTGGCAGTAGGGTATAATCTTGAAGGTCGAATGGGCACTTAAAAGGAGGTCCAATGGGCATACTAAATATAAAAATTTTAAGGAGGTCCAATGGGCACATTGAATATAAAATGTTTTAAGAAGGTCCAATGGACACCAAAAAAGAGGTCCAATGGGCACTTTTTGCTTTTGGGTCGAATCTTGAGGGTCCAATGGGTACTAGACCAATATTACTATGTTAAACGCGATCGTGCTTTATTTAAACAAACTAGAATCGTTGCATGTAAACGTATATGGTTGCATTTTTCGGCCGTTATCTCTGATACTACAGTGACATAAGAAAAATATCGACACCGGGTTTAGGGACGGCGAGATCCTAAAGGGACCTCAAGCCGAGAATTTGCGAGTCCTCTAGCGGTACTTCAGCATCTCTCCACTGGGGAAGCCTCCTCTCCGTCTGGAGCCTCTAGACCACTCGAACCTTAGGGGGTCGGCTCAACTAGAGGGAGTCTCTGAGATTTGGACTTCGGCTCGTCAGTCCAGTTTGCCGTTATCGTGGGGGGCTCCGCCCCGGCCGCTCGACCCCTTGGTGGTAGTCCCTCCTCCCGCACGTCTCCTCCAGTGAGTAAGACTGGTCGGCTACAGAGCCACAGTTGATTGCGGTTCTGAAGTGTGGCTGTTAAGTTTATTAATACACCCTTGTACACATAGTTTACTTTTAAATCATATTTTAATACAATAAAACCGACACGTAAACATATCGGTCATACCACAGTGATACGCAGTTCCGTTTTTTTTTTTCAGAAAAAAAGGACATAATTGTTTAGGTCCGCTTTGAAATCACTGACGTTAATTTATCCACAACTCATATTTTCCATAATTAATCTGAGTTATTTCCAATTATTCACAACATTACTTTAATATTTAAGAAACGCGCGTCTTCAACCCTCAGGCAATGACATTTGACATGCCGGAGACTTCACGCTACACACGCGCCTCTAGGAGGATTCATATCCTCATTGTCTTGCAGGCTAAGAAATACTACCTTTCAAATAGAATATATTTGGTCCAATATGATCTCAGTAGCATAGCAGTTACTCTATTAAACCTTGGCCAATTTGATTTTTTCGTTAGATGTAAAAATTACTGCTGAATTTTCAGCTAAACTACATAGTATAATTTTATTATTTATATAATAAAATACCGAATCATATAAAAAACATTGATAAAGATTATACATTTAATAATAATTTAAAACAATTTCTTATAGATAAGTGTTATTATGATTTGAAAGAGTTTTTAAATGATAAATTTTAATGATACCAAATAATCTGTATTATTATTTGTGTGTGTATGACATTATAAATTTTGTATATGACGTTATAATTAATGATCTCTTATCTATTAGACAAGTCCGTCCGTCCGTCCGTGGTGCTGTTTCAGCGGCCAAACCGTAAGAGATAGATATAGAGAATGTTTAAGTTATAAGTTAAGAATAGTCTGATAAGACTACAAACCGGATGTGAGTAACGTAGCACTTCCGGTTTTCGAGAAATCACGTGATTTCTATTTCAAACGAAACCACACAAAATCTCCGAAGTTCTCAATTAATTAAATAGTTTTTTTTTTTGGTGAACATTTGGTTCACTGGTTTGCTAGTGTTAGACTAATTGATTTGATTTGTTCTGACGTAAATTTGTTGACCTATACCGAAATTATTAAACTAAATTATAATAAATATTATGTGAGTGAATTTTGAATGGATTATTACTTTGAATGTTATTGTTACTTGTTTATTTATTTTTTGTTTTGATTAACATACATCTCTTGCCATAACTCTAAATGTATTTTATAATTGCTTAAAGTATTATATGAATTAATTTTAAAATTGTATTTTTTATTAACTTATTTAATTTTTCTATCCTATTGTAATTTTATCAAATTTTAAATTAATATTTGTACACTTTTATTATAATTTGCAATGCCCTTGCAGGGCTCATGTTTGCGAGCTGTTATTAAACTTAAGAACTAAATGTAACCAACATGAAGCAATAAATATTATGACTATAGTACTAATTTAACATTGATTTTATTAACGATATCATGTAAATTTTGTTTAAACAACTGAGTGTTGACTCACTGGCTGAAATTGAAAACATCATAGTTTACAATAATAAGGGACGCGATGAGCTTTGTTCTGCTTTTAGTCTGATGAAATTCAAGCACAATCAAGTCTGACGGCCGTACTCGGAGAAGTTAATTAACTTTTAAGTTTGACTTATGATGATGCTGCCACTTACTTCGTGATAACATAGATAAAGTCAGTATGTGACACAATCAAACATAAAATTAAAATGGCTTGTTTAAATACTGAAGTAAATGATAAAACATTAAGTAGGAAATTAACATTTTTTAGGAATACCTAAATATATATATATATATACTAGCAAACCAGTGAACCAAATGTTCATCAAAACCTGATTTAAAAAAAAATGTATTTAATTAATTGAGAACTTCGGAGATTTTGTGTGGTTTCGTTTGAAATTCGTGATTTCTCGAAAACCGGAAGTGCTACGTTACTCAAATCCGGTTTGTTGTCTTATCAGACTATTCTTAACTTATAACTTAAACATTCTCTTTATCTATCTCTTACGGTTTGGCCGCTGAAACAGCACCACAGACAGACGGACGGACGGACTTGGCTAATAGATAAGAGATATATAAATATACAGTACGGGACGGTAGTTTAGAATAGCAAAGAATTTTCTATACTTAAATCTTTCCATTAAGCAAAAAGTAGGTACTAAGAGAAAAAAATGTACATTGCGTAGAGTACAAATAGAATCAGCAATAGGGCAAGCAAATAATTACGATTATTTGAATTTTCTCCTCCAACATAATATTTTGTTTATTGCTCCATCTACCTACGCAAAAAAATGTAATGGGAAGCCGAGTCGTGTAGGCTGCTCAAACAATTTTTAAATTAGGAAAGTAATTTCCTGTGCTACAAATTGGTAATTTACGAAATATCTACATATCTTGTCCCAAAGATTGTATGTAAATATTGGTAATAAGGTTAATATGAAAATGAATTTTCTTAAAGTTACGGAATACTATACTATACCCAAAATGTTTAAACTTAATGTGGTTTGGTATTAACAAAATTGATCATATTATAAATGCTTAATGGTTGATTTCATTGACATTATGGAGTGGTGCCTTTAGATAGATAGATAGATAAATTCGTTATTGCACACATACAAAAGAATACAAAAAAAAGTAAACAATAACATAACGTGTGCAAAGGCGGCCTTATCGCTTTAAGCGATCTCTTCCAGACAACCTTTGCGGAAAAGGATAGCTAAACGATCGCGATGAGGAGCTCGATGGCGCCAGTGGTTATCGCGTTCCGCTGCGGTCGTTGAAGTTCAGCAACTTTCGCAGTGGTCGGTCATTGGATGGGTAACCAAAAATTTATTATCTCGAGCTCCTCCGTGCTTCGGAAGGCACGTTAAGCCGTTGGTCCCGGCTGTATCTGCAGTCGTTAGCACCCACCAACCCGCACTGGGCCCGCGTGATGGGTCATGGCCCAATCAAAGAAATATACATATTTTCTTTAGAACCTTCTATGGAATAAAGTAAAGAGTAAAGAGACTGCAGAGTCTGAAGCATTATTTCTGCTTTGACAGGCTTTACCATACCAAAATTGATAATCCATATTGCTATACTCCATAATCCTACGATACAAAAAAAATGCTAAAGTGTGTATGACTGTTACCCCTTCACTCTAAAACTGCTGAACCGTTTGAGCTGAAATTTGGTACAGAGAAAGTTTGAGTCCCGAGAAAGGACATAAGATACTTCTTATCCCGGAAAATGGTATGTTTCTATGAGATTCTCAAAAAACTAACTACTTATAACGGAATAAAATTGTACCATGCATGCCACCGTTCATCGTATACTTAAGATGAGTAGTGGTACTAAAAATGATAGAAATGTGTTATCATTTCATTAATTGTATGCATATAAAGGTGTTTATTACTATTAAATAGTTTTTAAGTCTTGTTTTGAACATAATAGTTAACTTTAAAAAATATATTACACAGGAAATGTTTTACACATCAACTACTTAATATAGCTGCTGGAATACTCTATGCTTTAAGTAAATACAAGTTCAGTTATAGGTTATCAACTTTTTTTGTAACCCTTCTTTAATCCAAGAAAAAAGGACAATTTCGTACGCTATAATTTCTGTCTTTTCTTATTGTGTAAACTTATGCGTAAAGTAATTTTGGAAAACAAAGATAAACAAATGGTTAGCGAATAATCCTTCAGAGAATGACCTTTTTGTTGCGTTCTATATTGTTTGTTCCACGCTGGCCTAGAGGCAAAAGAATAACATTCAACGCCCCAGTTGCTTATTTTCTCACGCAGACAATAAAAGTCTATCAAGGGATAATAAAACACGCAAAAACAAAACAGTCTGGGCTACCGCAAATCTGAAGAAGAAATTATAAACGGACCAGTAGCCACTTGCGATTTCGTCCTCTTTAACTTTAGTTTTTTGGCAATCCATTTAACACTTTTTCGGGATATAAAGTATATTATGTCTCAATCCAGGTAATAAACTACATGTGTGCCATAATTCATTCAAATCCGTTCCGCCGTATTTGCGTGATTGAGTAACAAACATACAGATACACACATTTACAATATTAAAGTAGGCCTAGTAGGATATGTCCTCGCATTATATATTCCTTGCGGTAATAGCAGAGCGTTAAATATCAAAAATCTTTATCTCGCGAATTCTTGTTGTTTCTTTGTTTTTTTTCCTGTAGGTACTTGCAGAAATCATTTTTTTGTGATTTTCTCTTTTTTCCAAAAATGATATCCCAAACATATTTACAAGTAATTATCTAAAAAACTCACAGGGGTGACTGGTGATCAAATGGCTGGCAGATACCTTGATTAACGGATCAGCCATGCCATCCAACGAGGAAATGCTGCCAGCCTATTGGGCACCAGTCACCCCTGTGAGTTTTTTAGATAATCCTCCTGACGGCGGCGCTGGGGACGACATATTTTTTTATTTTGTTAATTGTTATTTATTTACATAGGTAAGTTTTAAGATAATTCTATTTTTAAGTTTTAAACTTTTGTAATTTAAATATTTGTATGTAAAAATAACCAAATCAATTTCCAAGCTTTTCTTATTAAAAAAATATATAAAAATAAAAAAAAATATTCAACATGAGACGCATAATAATACTTGTGGTAAAATGAACAGCAGCAATAAGCATGCGCTAGAAGATTTTGCAGTACTTTAATACGTTTACTGTATATTTATTTAGCATATAACTTTTTGCAACGAATACTAACTAAAGGCAAACGCAGTACTCATCATTACTGCATTTGAATGGAGCCAGAATAACAAAGAGCTACTCACGCGACACTAAAACTAAACGCAGTATTTACCATTACTGCATTTGCGTGTGGCGAAAATAACAAAATGATTGTTAACTACAAGCGCAGTATTGAGCACTGCCAGGTGATTTTGCATTAATAAGTACAAGTACTGCATTTAGTTTTAGTGATACTGTAATTTTCGCAAGCTCAAAAAGTTGATGAAAACGCAGTATTCAGCATTTTATACAAATAAGTCAATAAAGTAAAGAAAAAAAATATGTTAATAGAAAGCTCGATTTTTCTACCTTTTTAGGTAATACTTTTTAAGTTATATAGGGTGGTCCAATTAGTGTTCAATTTACCATACCAATGATAAAAAGTAGATAAAATAGTTTTTAATGCTTTAATCGTGTTTCAATGATTTTTATCCTATCATCCTTCGAAGGCCAATTAAAACAATAATAGGCTTTTTAAGTACTATTTTTTTATGATTTTTGGTAGTTTAGAAGCTTGCCAAGTTTTTAAACTTAGCCAGAAGCTATGGAAAGTCCTTTTTGTATTTTTAAATTCAAGTTGAATGTTTAAGTAAATCCTACTTAAATCTCAAGTTCCAACTTTCAAGCCTTTTTTTAATAACCTTAAGTAATTTCAGAAAGCTGAGTTTTTTTATTAAAACAACGCTGAAGACAATTATGTCACAAAAAAAGTCTGCAAAATACCTACTACGAAAAGATATGAATTTTTGAAACCTCGCTGGCAGAAATCTTTAAAAATACACAAAAAGAATTATAATTCGAGAACTAAGAAAAATCGCTCAACATACATCGGTTATTTTAGGAAACCCCCAGGTGCGAGGAATCTAAAAAAAATTTTGACGTCACTTATTGGACCACCCTGTATATTATAACAACAGAGATTTCTTGATTAAGTATCAAGAAATAAACCGAAATTCTGTAAGTACTGCTTTTGTAATAAGGAGGGCAGTTATTTTCATTAAAGTTTTGAAAACATATTCTTATTTCCGTTTCACGTGTGTAATGCGAGTAATAATTATTTAAAATCGTTTACACGTAAAAAGGAGTTAACAGAAGCGTACGCAATTTTAATAATACGATACGATTGTCCGCATACCACTTAATATGGAACGGAATTTTCATGATAGCACTGCTATGCGCCAAACCAACCCAATTTAATATAAAATGTGAATGGCTTTTGTTTCAATTTCAATATAAAGTTACTACTGTGGGCACTACTGAGTTCAACCATTTTCACCTTTATTGTAACTGAGGAGATTAGGAACAAAAAGTATCTTTTACAGTTTTTAACTTTTTGATAAATATTCAAATTGATCTTAGCAATTTTTATTATTTTTTATTAACCATTTCCGTGTCAATTACTATGTAGTATAAAATTTAAGGGTATCTTGCTGGTTTTGAAACTTGGAAATAAAATAATAAAATACATATGAAATGACACCTTCTGATCCAACAGCATCCAAATGTTACTATTTGATTCAAATATTTTGTAAAATGTCACCTTTTGAAACCCACTGCCTAAAAAATTTTACGTTAACAAACATTTAGTATGAAAATAAAAATAGATTCACACAAAACATTTTTATTTCTTATATTCTCCACAATCTGTTTTCTAGTTTGAACCAACTAAAGACTTGATTTTATTTATTTTTTTAAGCATTGAACTGCTAAATGTTTAAATCTAAAGAAAAGTTTTAGAAAAAAATCCACGCGGACCAGGCAGCGGACGGGACTCGAACCCGCATCTTTCGCTATCCGGACGAATGCACTGACCATTATGCTACCATGGCCCTATTAGCCGCGTCGAAATTTTCCTAGCCTTAAGCTGCAAGGCAGCGCCATCTCTTTTTTGCCGCCGCATTGAAGTTCAATGCTTAAAAAAATAAATAAAATCATACCTCATACCTAACTATAATTGCTATTTCTTCTTTCAAATGTTTAATACTTGAAAAAGTATTCATTTGACATTGTGGGTTACCTACAATGCGAAGAGATGGCGCTGCCTTGCAGCTTAAGGCTAGTAAACTTTTCTTTGCAACAAAAGACTTTTCAAAAGAATATGTCACTTTTTGAATTAAAGTCTTAATAATCACTTTGATTGAATAAAAATTTAACTTTTTGTTCCGGAAGCAGCAGTTCACATAGATTTTTTTTTATAAAACTACTGACTTCGCCCTCGCTTCACTTCTGGGTAGAGTTGTAGTGTAGGTAGACTATAGTTTTTGTTCTCAGGCTTGTATTATACACAATTAATTTCTTTATATAATTATAAACCTTCCATGAAAATTTATTTAACTGATAGTAAAAATTTTGTTGCGTACTTTAGGACCCGTTGTACCGAATGCACCATTTTTTTGGTTGAACGCTCAAATTTCAGGCAGCAATGGTTCGATTTAAAAAATCTTTTTGTGTTAGATAGTGCATTTAATTTGTGGGTTAAGGCTATATAACATTACGCTGTTACCAGAAGGAGCCAACTATCGATGTAAATTGTAGCAAAAACGGGTAAAAATATTCCATTTGTGAGCTTCTGTTGCGTGCGCTGCGTAAATGATTAAAGGTACACAAAAATCATGTATGGTGGAAATGTTCCCCTTAAAAAGTTTAATAAAAAAGTCCGCGACAGCGTGTTATGCCCATATTTCATATAGCTATAGTTTGGCTCACTGTAACCTTTTTTCTCGAATTAACGCGGGCGAAACCGCAAGGCCTTTAGTTGTGAGATAACTGTAATAGTTAGGCATATAGTATGGACTTTTTTTAGATATTGATTTACTCTATAAAACTTTTGTAAAATCACTTTGCTCTAATGTCAGTAACTTCCGCAGCGTAAGCGATATATTTCTTGGTATTTTTTTTCACAGCCTGTGTTACGTTATTGAAGTTTTCATCTTAACCCTAACTTTTTTGAAATAACTCTATAGCCTTTATTCATCAGCGATAATGTAGAATTCTAAACGTGAAAGATTTTTTTTAATCGGTCCCGTAGTTTCGGAGCCTTTTCAATACAATCAAACAATCAAATCTTTCCTCTTTATTATATTAGTATAGATGTTCAAGATAACGTGTTAACTTGTGAAATTTTATGACAAAATTAGAAAAATAAATTTAGAGGCTGATTGTTTTCAAATTAATACAAAATACATAAGTAAAATAAAATTAATTTTGAGATGCTGTTAATTTCTTTAGAATTTGACGACCTCCGTGGCCGAATTCGGTTTGTACGCCGGGTTTCATGGTGTCGCCGACTCGAGAGGTCGAATCCCGGTGGGGGCAGATGTTTGTGTGATGAATACGCGCATTTGTACTCCAGTCATGAATTTTTAATATGTATATTTCTATAAAAATATACTTATAAATGCATTGTATATATAATGTTATCCGTTACCCTGGCATCCCATAACACAAGCCTTACAGTGCTTACTTTGGGGCTAGGCTAATTGGTGTGAGTGTTGGAAATATTTATTATTTAATATTAGTAGAATCAAACAACACGGCAATGTGATGAGATATAAATTTAAATTGTGTGTCTGAGGTGCAGTATTTAGAAATATCAGGCACCTTTAAAAAGTTTACGTTTTGTAGAACAAAACAAATATCTGATTAGGAATGGGCAATGACATTTCAGACGCCAAGTGTGTTTTGATCACAGCTTTGATTTGTGATTCTTTTATATTCGCAATATTAGATTTTTTGATTTATGCGACTAAGGTCATTCCATTTGATCTGATTTCGTTTTTTCACAATATGGAAAAACTCAGCGCTATGTTAATCTTTTGGCATATTAACGAGCTATTTGAGGAGGATCACGCTTAGCCTTTCATTTAATCGTTTTGCATTCTGGAAATCTAGGACAACAAAACACACTCTGTGTGTTAAACCCTTGCTAACGATAAATTATTTGAAAATTGAGCCATCTCGAATCACGTCAGAGTTGGTGGCAGTTTTTCCCTTATACCTACCTAGTTATAGCTATGATATGGCGGTCTTCAAAAGACGGGCTAACCTTTTCTTTCAGAACCGGCAACTCAGGGCGGCAGTGATAGTACCACATGAATGTAATTAATTAGTGAAGAACATCCCCGACGCCCACTATAATGCCCGGATCTTGCTATAACGCAGAGGCACTCAAACTTTTTATATTCGGGCAATACATCCAAATGCTAAACTGAGAATGCGCCACTGACACCTTACTTATTTAATTTATATAGTATTTTTTCTTCAATGGCAAGCTATTTTGTATGGAAAAAATGTTTAAGCACAATATGAATATTATAAATAGTACTATAATTCGATAAAATATTGCTTTCTCTCGAGCACACAATACGGTCGCAAATATCTATCTAGTCTAGCTATTTTTTTTAAAAAGTGATATATCCATGGCATTTTAAATCTAATGCCATTTATAGCTTGAGTTGATAAGGATTAGATTATTCTAATCTTGGTTTAAACCATGTTTCCTTAAATGCATGAAAAACTTCGTGCAAAAGCATTTACAAAAATACATTGAAAGATAAATACTATTTGTAAAATTTTGTGCATATAAGTAAAAAAGTGAATTAAAGAAAATATAAGTAGAAAAACTTCCACGCAGACCAGGCAGCAGAAGGGACTCTGTAACGTACCTCAGGAATCGTTCCATGGTTTCGACTATCATAGGTTCCATTACACACATTTTATCATCTAACATCATCGATATTCTTCAGGTATAAACATATATTTTAATGTTTGTTATGTATTTCTAGAAACACACAATTGCAAAAATATCACACACTATTCAACATTTTGTAAATATGGATAATAATTCCATCTGTACTGAAAATCACTATTCCAGAGTGCTGGACACTTACCGGCATTTCTCTTTATTCTGTTATTTATTATTTTCATTAAATTTTCTCCGATTTTATCTATTTTTAGTTTATTTATTTTCTTGACATTTGTGACAACTTAATGTTTTTTATCCGTTGCCATGGCTACCCATGACACGGATACTCTCTCCAACTACGTCTATGCCTATTCAACCTCCACAGACCACCTACTTTGATTCTTTTTAGTACGATTTGAACCGTGTCCAAATTTAAATGGTTCTGGACCTATAAAAGGCCGAGCCTCCTTGATCTTTGATTCATTTCTTCGGCAAAAATTGCCAGTATAACTTTTGTTAGCTTGCTGCCGAGCTCAAAATAAATAAAAGGCCTTGTCCCGGGGCCAACTGCCCCGGGACTCGAGAAAGACCTCGAAGCTTTACAGCACCTATTGGCTCTCTAAACTTAACTCTAAATTAACTACTTTTCTCGTACTCTTCACCATACTCGCAACATCATCGGCGGGACTGCCGCCCGGACTCCAGCTACCTCGGCCAGCCTTCAACTGCTTCGGCCCGCCTTCCACGGACACCTGCCGTTCCACCAGCTCCTACCACCGGCCGTTATTCGCCGGCCAGGCCAAGTAGCAAGAGACGCTGGAGCAGGAGCGCTTCTGCCACCCAGGAGTGCCGCTCGTCTGCCAGCAGCACATCCTCCAGACCTCTAAGCCTCGACGAAGAAGATCGCCGACGACCCACGCCCACTTCACCACTTCCACTTCACACCCCACACTTCACACACATACCATACCCCTATTTTTTTTTAAATTGTAAACTGTAAATACTTTAATTCTTGTAAATATATATATCCGCACCCGCACCCTTCGCTATCCGGGCGAATGCACTGACCAATTATGCTATCGCGGCCCTGATGGCCGCGTCGAAATTCTTCTAGCCATTCTTAAGCTTCAAGGCAGCGCCATCTCTTCGCATTGTAGGTAACCCACAATGTCAAATGAATACTTTTACAAGTATTAAACATTTGAAAGAAGAAATAGCAATTATAGTTATAATTGTATTTTCAGATATCGAAGGGTGCGGGTTCGAGTCCCGTCTGCTGCCTGGTCCGCGTGGAAGTTTTTCTAGTTATATTTTCTTTAGATTAAACGTAAAGCAACATGCTTTAAAAATTAAAATTATAAAGTGATTTAAGTTTATTTAATTTATAATTTAAGAAAGATCCTGTGGTATTGTTTTCGGTGGTGGTTTAGCGGGCCACATCGTGAGGGTTAAAACAGTTTGAGTACGGCAGCTAACATATTATCACTTTGCAGAAAAAATATATTATAAGGAAAGTAAATATTCATTCATTTGCCCACGCGTTTCATAAAACACTATTAGATAATAAACGCAAAAATAAGCTAGTTTGCGAACTTTAGAGACAGTATTATTTTTATAATTTCTTATTCTAATTTGAAAACTTTTAAGCAGCTACACAGCTTTTAATGACAACCAGTTGAACACGCGTCACGGTGTATGCGGTGTCTACATAACGAGCGTTCATATATTATATGAGTGTGAAATTTAGAAAATTCGAGGCGCAGATGGTGACAGGACATTTTAGGTGATTCATAGCACCAGTGAGTTGACAAGACGAATGTTGTTTGTTTGTTCCGTCATCGTCGGGGACGACCATCTGAGTTTTTCCCAGTAATATGGCCGAATCCGTCTTTATCACGGCAAAATGTGAGAACCTGCGATTTCACGTTCTGAGCCCAAAAAGGTTTTAGAGGAAATGGAAATATTGTTGGGATTAACTAATTGTTTTTTCGCGATGAAAGCTGTAATGTGCGGTTTCATGTGTTATGAGAAATTCTCGTACTTTTGTAAGGTTTTCATTACGGAGAATTAATGTTTCTAATACTGTTATTTTTTACATCATCCCTAATGAATTGTCGGTCGTTATTGTCGCTTTTTGTCAATAATCGCTTGAACCGGATCCTAATAACAGATAGGAACTACATCAGCGGAGCCATCAATGGTTAATTTTTGAAGTGAAAACTTCTTTAGGCCGCTAAACTGTTGTACACTTTTTTGTAATGGGTAAAAAATGTTAAACTCGCGTCAGGACTCGTGGCCTGATCGAAAATTCGTAAGACGAAAACAATAAAATTGGAAAGTTTGTTGACTTTCAATATATTGGACGCAACACAGTAATATTTTATTTGATCGTATTATAATAATAACTCTCTAACTAAGACGAACAGGTGGCAGCTTTATTGCGAAGAAAATGAATTGTTTTTACAATAGATGTCGCTAGGTGCCCTTAAATGTGATTCATGTAAGTTGATTTTTCTGGTTTTTTTTTTAATTTAATATAAATTGTAATGTTTGTGTACGATAGCGCAATAAATAAATATTGTATTCTACCACATAAATGATAGTACTTTTATACTGATAATTAAAGCAATTCATGCAAGATTATTCCCTAACCATTCCAAAATATCAAAAATGCACAACGTTAATATTCAAGTTTTCACTTCTGCCGGCACTCCCGGAGTGCAACCCGTCGTTGTTTTTTTTATAGTATCCTATGAGACCAAAGTTGGGTAAGGCTGGTTAAATAAATGCCCTAGCATAGAAACCAGTCTCTGTATACCTTCTTTAACCCTTAACTATCCAGAATGATTTTGTGACGTAACTGACCAGTAGTGTCCAACAGACTCATTTTATAAATGTAAGGTATTATGAATGAACATAAAGTTATTTGAAATAAAAAAGACATTATAATGTATTTCAGTAATGTATTTTTACACTTATTTACTTACAGATATTACAAATAATTTCTTATTCAGAAATTTCGGAGCAGACATTGCGATTTCATTTAGCACAACATTGTTTAGAAGCCCTTGAAAATTTTGAAGGGCAAATAAAACAACGCTTCTTCCTTTTCGCAGCAGGTTCAGATGATTGAGTAGCTTCCGCATTTGACCCTGCCACGTCTTGCATGGCTGCTGAGTGGTACCTTGATAGTTCTTTCGTGCTTCGTCTCCGTATATGAGGTGTTACCAACTTGGTTGCGATTTTAGGTAAAAATAGATTTCTAAGTGTATTTTTTTACGTAAGTTCAAATCAAGGATGTATATTTTTAAAAAATGCAATTGGCCACCTATTTGTTTTACGCCTAACTGTATACTCATAACCCATCTGGTCCAGTGTATCGACACCTCACTTGGTGGAGTTATAGTACTAGTTTATTTCAGATTTCTTTCTTGCTTTTGTTCACATCTACTTCCTTTCCATGATGCATCGTCGACAATAAAATTACAGCACGATTCTTTTTTGGTACATAAGAGACCAATGTCTTATTTTTATAAAATCCAAATACATTAGACACAATATCGCGGCTTTTCTTGGGTTGAAAATTTGGAGGTATACACGTCTTGTTTTTTCTCAATATTCCAACTATTGTAAGACCATTTTGTGTCAAAAATTTTGAAATCAATACTCGTGAAATAATTATCAAACGTAACATTTCTGTTACTTCGGAAGTCACATCATCACTATCGCGCTCACGCGCAAAAATGTTTTCATCGTCACTTTCGACCAGGGCACGTTGAATTTCACTTTGCGTTAGTTTGATTACTTTATGAAAAAAGTTTCTGATCACTGATACGTGATACGATTATAAAACAAACAAAAGTCTAGCAGTCGTTATTGCCCACCCGACACCATAAAATTATAAGTAAATGTAACAATAACCTTCAC
The DNA here is from genome assembly GCA_902850365.2 of Chilo suppressalis. Taxonomy (NCBI): domain Eukaryota; kingdom Metazoa; phylum Arthropoda; class Insecta; order Lepidoptera; family Crambidae; genus Chilo; species Chilo suppressalis. The sequence continues at coordinate 9,962,032 of OU963899.1, read as the reverse complement.
ACTCGAATCAAACAAAACGTTATTGTGTCTGTTGGACACTTGTGGATTGATGAAGTACTATTTTCGTTTAATAACCAAAAATAATAAATTATTCATATTACAAATATTTTCATTGCACATTTAGATTCGTAAAACATTGGTGATAAATTAGATAAAAGGCCGATACATAAATATAAACACTTTTGTTTTTATGAAAACATAAACACAAAATTGTGTCCGCAAGACACTTGTGGGTTGTTAAGGGTTAATTTCTGTATATTATGATATTCTATGAGATATAATGATATTCTATCTTAAATGAGAGAACAAACGAAGTTGCTGAAGTTTATTATAAAACTAGCTGACCCGGTTAACTTCGTACAGCCTAACAGTCAATGAATGTGATTATCTTTAAATTTTAAGCTTAATTAAATTAACGATTATGCGTTCGACATAAAACAAATACAAAAAATTTCAATACCTAGTTTATTAGGATAATAGATAAAGAGGAAATGCAAATTGAATATCGTCAAAATAGCGTAAATAGTTTATCATAGAAATTAAAAACGGAGTTAGTTGGTTCCCACGTCTTTGCCTAATATTCTCCAAATACCATCCCTTAATCTCCTCCGAGAGCCAGCGGGCTGGTGTAGAAATGCTAATCTGCATAGCACGGTTCCTGTGATGGGTGGTGCCCCTGATGCACGTCGGGGTGGGTCTGGCAACGGATAATAATCATCGGCGGAGCTGCGGAGTACTTCGTTCCCGCGGCTTCAACCTGCACTCCCGACAACGAAAACCAAAGCATAAAAATTCAAATTAAATAAAACTGCATAAAATATAACAATATGAGATTAATGTAAAAAATGTATCTATAATTTCACATGAATCGGTTGTATACGCATTAAAAATATCATTCCCTTGTTGTCTTATTAGAATGAGTCGGATATCGCAATAATAGATAGCTCTGCCCATAGTAAACCATTGTAAAATTGATAGTTCAGAGCGATATTCCGCCCCGTTCTCTCCAATAATCTTATAAGACTTTATCTAAACGATCGCCACGACGCCAAGCGGTGGCGCGGGGAAACTAGTCAGAATACTGATAGTTCCGACCTATAGGAGGGACGGAGACAATAGGTTGTCCTTGTCTCACATCTTATAGGATTTTGCCTGAGTTGACAATTTTCGATAATAGTATGTTTTATGTTTTGATTGATTTATTTTATGTCTTATTAGATAGTAGGTAGTTATAGGAATAATATATCGAAGTTTTGTATGAATCGTGTTAGTAGTTTAAGCGTAATTAAGGAAAATATTGGGAATAGTTTTTTACAAATAGTCAATAGGATATAGGTATAATTGTTATAATAATGATGTCATTTTGTGTATTTTTACTTCTTCTATAAAATGGTATATGATAGTTAGGCATTAAGTGAACATAAGTAGGTTTTTTAATACTTTTTAATTTGTAAACTTTAAAGGGCCGTAGAGCTGTTGTTTATTGATATTCTTGTAAGAAACTTGTTGTATTAGATAGGTAACACGTAGGGCTACGTAAATAAATAGGTATCACATCAATAAGTGTAAAAATATACCGCGTAGGAGACAAAACATGTTTGTATAGAACCGTTTTCTGAGACATGTTGCGCTCCCCACCCGGCGCGCCCGGAGCGCGCGGGTGGGGCAGCGAAGCCCCGTGGCAGGGCGAAGCCCTATGGAGGGGGAAAGTATAAATATTGCGGAGACCTATTTTTTGCGCGCCACACCTAAAATATCGTGTTTACGGACACATAACTGTGTTAAAAATATGCCTAAATGTATGCCCGATGTATGTACAATTAGTTTTAAGCTCGCACTATTGTAATTTTTAAGAAAATGAAAAATAAAGTATAGCGTGGGTGAGGTAATGGATCGCTGGCCAGCTCAGTCCTAGCATATAAAATTCGAGTCGGAACATGCCCCGACATGCATTCAGCGACAGGCGCTCCTACCCTAAGGAACAGGAAGAAACAATCAAGCGGTTCACTCTGGACCTGAAGCCTCCTCTCACCGGCCATCCATTATCAGCGCCCACCGATTTCTTCAATACCGAACACCAGGGGTTTTATTCGCCGAAACTACAGTCCACTACAGTCAAGACTCCTGCGTGTAACTTCCTCCACCCCCTCAGTACGAGTCGGTAACTGTCCGCTACTGCGACAGCCCGGCGTCCCGTACATTTTTTGGTCCTTCGAGCCGGATCTACAGCGCCGAGGAAGAATTGAAGAAAAATTATAGAAGATTGAAGAAAGAAGATCGTCGTGGTCAATTATAGAAGATTGAAGACAGAAAATATAGAAGATTGAAGAAAGAAAAATGCCACGAACAAGATCTCAAGCTGACAAAATGGACCAGGCCGAAGAGGAGCGCATCGAGAGAAGCATCGAAGAGCCAGAGCGAACCGCCGCAGGAGAGAATCCTGTCCAACCCCCGTCAAGAGCGCCATCGGAAGGGAGCGACACCGTGACGCGGCCACCGTACCCGCTGCGCCACGACCAACCGCCGAAGTCGCCATCAGCTGCAATGACATCACACCGAACAGAATCGAAGATAGCTGCACGAAGAGCAGCAAAGAAGAAGCGCCTGGCGGCGTTATATGAAGAATTAGAGAAGACTATAAGGGCGAAGATACGAATGGAAGAGCAAGATAGCGAAGATGAGGACCAAGAGGACCCGCAAATAGAAGATAGAAGAGAAACCGATAGCACACATGGCACCGAGAATGAAGAACGCGTCATCACCTGGCTGGACACAGCGACAAAGGACACCACCCCCGACGGCGGCACCACCGAACCGTATAGAAGACTGACCGTCGAGGACACCGTACAGATTGGTGGGTCCGTCGCACCACTTGCCGAAGATCCAGTCCCAGGGGCGCTGAAGCCATGCATTAAGAAGAGTCCGCCGTCCCGTATTGATGAAGCTCAAGAACAAGTCGCCCCTACGTTGCCGCCACCGCCACCGCCGGTCCAGCAAGACAGAATGAACGTCTCCGAGCTGGCCGTCGCAATCAACGCCGCCGTCCGTGCCGCCGTACCGCCTGCACCGGGTCCACGCTACGTCGGAGAGCTGCCACCCTTTAGCGGCGCGCACACAGAATGGCTCACCTTCAGGGCGGCGTACCTAGAATCCGCAACCTACCTATCGTCGGCGGAAAACTCATCAAGATTAAGAAGAGCCCTCAAGGGGAAGGCAAGAGAAGCCGTGGGCAGCATGCTAATAAGCAACACTACGCCGGGCGACATTATGAAGCAATTGGAGCACAGATTCGGCCGCCCGGACAACATCGCCGCAACCGAAATAGAAAAGCTGCGCCATTTACCCCGACTCACCGATTCGCCGAGGGACATCGTGATTTTTGCAAACAAAATCAAGAATAGCGTCGTCGCACTACAAGTACTGGGGCAAAACGAGTACCTACGTGCGCCGGACATCATGAAGACAATTATAGAAAAGCTGCCGTCGACCATTCGTTTTCGCTGGAACGACTTCACCAATCAACATAGAAACATAGAAAAGTTGAAGTCGCAACCGGAATTATTATTGTTCGCCGAGTTTATAGAAGTCGAAGCAGAGAATAACGCAAGATACGCCCCACCGGAATACATCGGGAGTGAAGAACACTCTACTTCGCAAAGAAGATTTCGAACACACAGCATAGAAGGTCAAGAAAGAAAAAGTATCGAAGATAGAAGTAAAAGATATTACGTCGAAGACGTTCCGTGCCCTGTCTGCGCGGAACTAAAGCATACGCCGGTCGACTGCAAAACACTGAAGGCCGCTAACCGAGAACGCCGCTGGGAAATAGCGAAGCAGAGCAACCTGTGCTACAAATGCCTACAGTACAGAAACAGAACACACAACTGCGCGCCGCGCGCGTGCAACAGAGATGGCTGCGAACGCACTCATCATCCGCTACTTCACTTCAAACCGAAAATCGATCAAGAAGAGGAGTCGCCACCGCATCGAACAGAAAAAATAGAAACCGAACGAGTAGCCAGCACACACAGCAGCCGCAAGCGCGACGCGTACCTCAAGATAGTTCCAGTACGCATCACCGGACCGCGAGGTCATTTCGATACCTACGCACTGCTCGACGACGGCTCCACCGTGACACTAATAGAAGAGCGAGCCGCCGAGAAGATAGGCGCCGACGGGCCAACCGAAGACTTCCAGATCGAAACCATAGACGCCGAGCTGCCCGAAACACAATCGAAACGAGTCGCCTTCAACATCGAGGGACAGACGGAGGGCTTCGACATAGAAGCGCGCACTATTCGGCGCATGAAGATTTCATCGCAAACGGTCGAGCCACATTGCCTACGTGACTGCAAGCACCTCCGAGATATAGAAAAGCATCTCGTATACGAAGACGCCCGTCCCACCATTTTGATCGGTCAAGATAATTGGGACCTCCTTATCGCCAGTGAAGTCCGAAGAGGAAACCGAAAACAGCTCGCCGCATCGAAAACCGCGCTCGGATGGGTCCTACACGGCACACACGCGCGCAACACTATAGAAAAAGTCAACATCGTCAACAATCGACCGAAGATCGAAAATCGCCCGAAGGTAGAAAATCGACCGAAGAACGAAAACCGAAAAATCGACCATCGACCATTATCGAAGACGAATAGAAGAGCGGACGCGCACATAGAAATTCGCACCGAGCACGCGCCGCCACGAAGTCGAAAAGCACCGCCACCGGGTCAGCATAGCGGCGGGAGCACGAAACACAATGCGACACACAGAAGAAATCGCCCAGCTCACTATACCTACAGCGACGAGCCGCGAATTCATCGACCTCGGCCGCCCGCGCCACCGGCGGGAGCCCCGAGGTGGCATCGCATCGATCGCAACAGAGAAAATCGCCGGAGATCGCCGTATAGACAAGAAACACCGAATCGTTATCGCCAACCAAATCGGGCGAAACGCGACTACACGAGTCATCAACCTTATCAAGATTGGAGGAGCACTACATCGACCTTCGGAGCGGCTGGTGGTGCATACAACATCATCGGTCGCCTCTCCCACGGTGATTGGATGCAGCGACGAGTCAACCGACGCTGCACGGCGGGAGTATGTACGAGACGACCGCCTTACGACCGAAGCGAGAAGAGATGACTTATGACAATATGAGATTAATGTAAAAAATGTATCTATAATTTCACATGAATCGGTTGTATACGCATTAAAAATATCATTCCCTTGTTGTCTTATTAGAATGAGTCGGATATCGCAATAATAGATAGCTCTGCCCATAGTAAACCATTGTAAAATTGATAGTTCAGAGCGATATTCCGCCCCGTTCTCTCCAATAATCTTATAAGACTTTATCTAAACGATCGCCACGACGCCAAGCGGTGGCGCGGGGAAACTAGTCAGAATACTGATAGTTCCGACCTATAGGAGGGACGGAGACAATAGGTTGTCCTTGTCTCACATCTTATAGGATTTTGCCTGAGTTGACAATTTTCGATAATAGTATGTTTTATGTTTTGATTGATTTATTTTATGTCTTATTAGATAGTAGGTAGTTATAGGAATAATATATCGAAGTTTTGTATGAATCGTGTTAGTAGTTTAAGCGTAATTAAGGAAAATATTGGGAATAGTTTTTTACAAATAGTCAATAGGATATAGGTATAATTGTTATAATAATGATGTCATTTTGTGTATTTTTACTTCTTCTATAAAATGGTATATGATAGTTAGGCATTAAGTGAACATAAGTAGGTTTTTTAATACTTTTTAATTTGTAAACTTTAAAGGGCCGTAGAGCTGTTGTTTATTGATATTCTTGTAAGAAACTTGTTGTATTAGATAGGTAACACGTAGGGCTACGTAAATAAATAGGTATCACATCAATAAGTGTAAAAATATACCGCGTAGGAGACAAAACATGTTTGTATAGAACCGTTTTCTGAGACATGTTGCGCTCCCCACCCGGCGCGCCCGGAGCGCGCGGGTGGGGCAGCGAAGCCCCGTGGCAGGGCGAAGCCCTATGGAGGGGGAAAGTATAAATATTGCGGAGACCTATTTTTTGCGCGCCACACCTAAAATATCGTGTTTACGGACACATAACTGTGTTAAAAATATGCCTAAATGTATGCCCGATGTATGTACAATTAGTTTTAAGCTCGCACTATTGTAATTTTTAAGAAAATGAAAAATAAAGTATAGCGTGGGTGAGGTAATGGATCGCTGGCCAGCTCAGTCCTAGCATATAAAATTCGAGTCGGAACATGCCCCGACATGCATTCAGCGACAGGCGCTCCTACCCTAAGGAACAGGAAGAAACAATCAAGCGGTTCACTCTGGACCTGAAGCCTCCTCTCACCGGCCATCCATTATCAGCGCCCACCGATTTCTTCAATACCGAACACCAGGGGTTTTATTCGCCGAAACTACAGTCCACTACAGTCAAGACTCCTGCGTGTAACTTCCTCCACCCCCTCAGTACGAGTCGGTAACTGTCCGCTACTGCGACAGCCCGGCGTCCCGTACAAAGGGTTTTCATCAAAAGTTCGTTTTGGAAGACACATTGTTTGAACAATGCCCGACTAACGACGCTATTTCCCGCTGCAGGCGGCTAAGGGATGGAGTTTGTCGTTTTTGACCGGATATGTCCCTCGTTTCGTCCCCATACGCACGCATTTCACGTTCGTTATGCCTTGATTACACGTACCGAGCAAATGAGCGAGACAGTGCTCTCGGCCGAGTACTTGGTACGTATAAGGCGGCAGCCCGCTGCAGGCGGCTAAGGGATGGAGTTCGTCGTTGTTGACCGGATATGTCCCTCGTTTCGTCCCCATACGCACGCATTTCACGTTCGCTATGCCTTGATTACACGTACCGCACAAATGAGCGAGACAGTACTCTCGGCCGAGTACTTGGTACGTATAAACATAGCGCCGAGTGCTCGGCCGAGCGCTCTTACACGAGTTTTTGACTTCCATCATGGTCTCGGCCGTGAAACATTCTACTGTCTCGCCCGTTTATTCGGTATGTGTGATCATGGCATTAACGTTAAGTTATGTTGAACATACACTTCAGATAAGACCGCCATAGTAGCGCACTATAACTGTTTCTCATCGCGATAACGCATCATGTGTGGTCTACCTTTTTATTTTAGGGAGCAGTTATTAGTTTAACGATAATAATTACTGAAAAGGTTTAACGCATAGTATTACTTAGGAATAATTACATACCACATAGAAGATACTTCGTTATAAAGGCACGTCAAACCGTTGTTCCCAGCTACATTTGCAGTCATTATGTTACTAATCTAACTGGGCCCACGGGGTCCAAAATTCTTTGCTCTAGCAGTGGGGCATTGAAAGGCTGACCATGATATTACAGTAGGTAATTTTCAAATGAATCGATCTATTCATCTGCACGATAGCAATTTTTCTATAATATTGTACGATCGTTTGGGGCAGTAGCAGTGACTCCATATCTCGAAGCCGGAGATCGAATCTTGATAGATTGATGAACATTCGGGATGGGAATTTGATAAATTTTGGGATGTGAAAAAGGTATAGGTAGCAGGAACCGTACGAAAATCAATGGCCTTTCTACCCCTCTGGGGAAATTGGTGCGAACTTAACAACTCTTACGTTTTTAATAAATGAATGGTAATTCATAACACTGGCTTATCACGAAATTTACTGAACCTGTGAAGTTGAAAATTTGACTCGAAGTAAGATTATGAGTAGAGGACATGAAAATCAGCTAAGAAGGAAAATAAAAAAAACTCTCCCCTTTGACAGGTTATTAGAAGGCGCAACTTAAGGTATGGAACTTCATAATTTATGGTATGCCAATATGAAAAATGGTTATTGATTTCAAATATTATTGATCTCTTATAATATTTTTTGATTGCACCCTTTGCGAGTTTAAAATAGGAATAAAAAGTTCCAAAGCCAAATTGTTAATTTAAATTGAAAACTGGTTATTAGGTTTCTTATAACTCTTAAAAAATGAGCGTGGTAGTATTTTTAAAACTTCATCCCTTGTGGGGTGTAATGTGTGTGGGTGAAGAAAGTTATCATGCATGCGCCAGATAGTTATGAGTATATATTATATTTATGTTTATTGTCTTACTGGAATATATAAAAACTTTTTTAACACAAGTAGAAAATGAAAACACAGATCTGTCAGACATGCATGTCTGACAGATCTGTGTTTTCAAGCACCGACTTCAAATATTAATTTGACTTTAAAGGTTCATTAGACTTAAGTCAAGAAAATGTTTAATTTCTTTAGGTTTTTTTTTATGAAGATGGTTAATTTTTTTTTATTTTTTTATTAGCCGGGGAAACATCAACTTACTAAATATAGATGTCTGGCCTGCATTCTCTCTTTCAAATTTCATAAAATAACCAAACACTATCCCTCTTATTAATAAACGAAGACTACGTTGGGATTAGTTACTCCATGTTTTGTCTCTGTCTATCGAATGACAAATGGCATTTTAGTGACATGAACAAAACACGGCTTAACTAGTTTTAGCTTATTCCTTGTTTATTAATAAGGGGGTATATGTATACTGTTAGTATTTGAGGAGTTCCGTTGTGTATCTCCAAAAGATTTTTATCAGTTCTTCACCAAATTATTATGGGACTATTTCGCTAACGAACTGTTCTAAAAAAAGAATCATCAAAATCGGTCCACAAATTTCGGAAATATACAGGAACAACAATAAAAAATTAAAAAATATAATGACGAACTGACAACTTCTTCCTTTTGAAAAAAATAGTTAAAAATAGTATGTAGGTCCTAAGTCTTTCAAAAAAGTACTTAGTTTTTTTATGAACAATAAGCCCTCAAAGGTTTTAAATTCGCACATATTTAAATCATCATCGAAAAATAATCTTGAATTGGTGGTAGCGTAATAGCTTTCGTGTCAGTAGATTAGTGGTTAGTGTATTCGCCGGGATCGCGGAAGACGCTGGTTCGACTCCAAACTGATACATAACTTTATTGCCTTAGTTTTTTTTACGATACATTGATCCTCAAAAATACAATTGGTAACATAACCTTACCTTCAGGTTACCCAATGTATTTTAAAGTGATCATTTATTATTATTCCCGTTAAAATTCACCCGTTTAATTTTCAGTGTGTGGATGTAGAAACAATTTACCAACTTGAAACAAAATTCCAACCTCATACAGCTAGTAATAAACTAGATTTATACAGCCGCACGAGAAGACACATTCGCCATCTTGGGCATTGCAAAACAAGTTTATCACATCCCCTATAAATGTCAGCCTTACTGTATATAAAGACACCAGTTGGTGTACTGTTAACGCTTAGCGAATAATAAAACGGCCCATTACAACAACCCCATTGTTGTTTCCAATTTGCTGGATAAAAAGATATTCAAGTTACATCTAGAGACAGCTTCTTTATCGCCGTGAGATCACTTTTGTAACGAGGAAAACCCTTCTAGTTTTGGCAGGTTTTTTTTTGAGTGTATATACTGTTGGTCGCAGATGCATAGCGTCACCGGGTTTGGGAACGGCGAGATCCTAAGGAGACCTCAAGCCGAGAATAGGCGAGTGCCTCTAGTGGTATTCCAAGCGGATAGCATCTCCCCACGAGGGGAGTCTACTCCCTTGCTATTCAGACATCAGTCGGCAAAAACAAAAACACTACTATCCCTTGCTATTAATTAAATTAGCCCAACTACATTGATTTCATTTTATCCCATCTATCAGAAAAACTTTACTCCCTATTCCCATTTATCATTTAAACTTTACTGTTTCTCATTTATTAAACCATTAAATAAAAAATTCATTACTTCCCGTACTAAAGCTGTACGAAACGAAATTCGAACTGAAAGATAAGGTTCATAAAGACTAACTGAATTTGGAAAACTAAAAGAACTAACGATTAATATTTACTTTCGTACATCCCCAATAAAGATACAGACATGGTCCACAACTTTGTTGTCTCGTACTTTATGAGACACCCATGATGTATGTAAAAACGTATTGAAAATTTTGGGTAAGGACATCTAGCATATGACAAGACTAAACCCAGTTAATATGGAACACTAAGGGTTCCCTATCCCCAATTCAATCTACTACAAATGACGATTTAAAGTTACGAACGCGACGCGACCAAATCGAAACGAAAACGACGCGAATTCGTGGAGGGTGGCGATAACATCATCGTAGGGAACCGTCATAGGTAGATTCATTTCCAATGCCCTTTCAAGTCGTGTAGAGCACGAGATCTGTGATTTTTTCCAAGTATCAGCTATAATTTATGAAAGGAACAAAAGTCCGTTTTATAAGGTTGTATGTGAGAAATAACATTTTGTTATTTGTGAGATAGTTGTTATAAGGTTCAGCTTAAACGGTTTTAAAAAAAATATTATTGTTTATTGGGAATCTAATGTAACTGGATAAGTTTGAACGTACGCTGACAGTTTTTAGCTTTGATTTTGTATGCAACCCGTTATCTATAGAATTGTTGACCGAAGGTTATAAGTCAGTAAAGCCTCATTTACAAAGTCATCTCCACTCCATGCACCCGTTCACGGGTATGACGTATGCATCCGTTATCGCTCTTTCTTTTTGTTTATCATCATCAACAACCATAACAGCAGAAACTTACAACAACCCACAGAGATAGCACTAGGAGTTGTCAAAGCAAAGTTTAGTGTAGGCCCCGTGCCGCGTTGATCAATATGGAGATAACCAAGATGCACTCAAATAGGTTAGAAACTTGATACGCCTCGACAAATCAGACGTTGATATGTGTAGACAATGTCTTAAGGCTGATTTACGCCGGGGCAACACTCTGCTGCATTACGACACGTCACACCAATAATTTAATATTTTATAGCCCTTTGCTTTGAAAATGATCTCAGCATGGTGTTGGATGGAAATGGGCTTTAAATATGTTGCTCAATATTCATAATGAAACAGAATTTTTCTATTTGCAGCATTATTCCAGATGACCCACGCCAAAGTATGCAGCATGATGCACTGTCGCAAGAAGTTGCCTCGGTGTAAATCAGCATTTAGGTATGCGAATCTGTGCTATAAATGCCTCTGTCACTCGCATACCGCCGGCTCGTCCAACAAGTTACGAGGGGTGGAGGGATGTACATGCCCCACTGACATACCGCGCGCGATCGTTCATCAAGAATTTGTTCCGGCAAATCTGTACTAACTGAAATAGTCTGAATTGATGCGACCGAGGTTACCAGATTTATGACGCAAGGACAGTGTATTTAAATAATAAAAAAACTATTTTTAGGTTTCCGTACCTCAAAAGGAAAAAATGGAAGCCTTTTAGGATCACTTTGTTGTCCGTCCGTCCGTCCGTCTGTCAAGCTGAAATTCACATTAAATGCTCAGTTCTACTGTCCCTTGGAGCTGTGAAAAATCAAACTTCTAAGCCAAAGTAATCAAAAGATACAGCCGTTTATGCCGCAAAAATTCGAAACTTGCACGGGCATCAAAACCTACAGGGTACTTCCCGTGAACTTAGAATCTAGAAATTTAGTACGAAGTTACGTCTTATAGTACAGATAAAGGGAAAATTGCGAAAACTGTAAACTTTTAGTTACATCATATAATAAAAAATATTTTTGAAAATTGTAAAGTTACTACCTCTTTTCTCATGGACGCGTAGATGTATTAATTGAGTTTGTACGGAACCCTCGGTGCGCAAGTCCGACTCGCACTTGGCCGGTTTTTTACTATCGGCATTTATCGTACAGTATAATGGTAGCACTTTACATGGGTATTCGTGTTTCATCATCATCATCAGCCGATAAGAGCATCGGACACTGCTGAACATAGGCCTCTTCAAGGGATTTCCATGCATAACGGTCATCCGCTTTTCGCATCCAGTGGGTCCCCCCGACTCGCTTGATGTCGTCAGTCCACATGGTGAGGGGTCTACCGACTCTGCGCTTCCCGGTGCGAGGTCGCCATTGAAACAACGTCGATCGGTCCACCGAACTATGTGCCCCGCCCGTTGACACTTCAGCTTTGCATTCCGCTGAGCTATGTCGGTTATTCTAGTTGTTCTACGGTTTGTTATTTGTATATTTGACACCAATTATATCCTTATACTATAGGGAATGAAAAGAAGAGACTGCTGTCATATTAAGAAATAACAAAAATATTATAAAAGCGATGTGTGTGACTGTGTGAGTGTGTAGGTATGTTTGTTACTTCTTTACGTCTAAACGGCTAGAGCAAATTAAATAAAATTTACGATTACGAAGATACGTTACACATAGGCTACATTTTACTGAGGGAAAATAACCCTATTTCCGCGGACAACACCGCGGGGCACAGCTAGTATCAAATAAGAATAGCTATGTGTAGTGTCAACATAACAAGCTATGCTAATGCATATAAGACATAATCGCAAACGCTACTGTGTAACAATCTTGTGAGCAATTTAACAGCCGATTCGTACTCAACGTCGCAATAATAAAAAACAGGTCAAGTGCGTGTCGTGCCACGCGCAGTGTAGGGTTCCGTAGTTCCCTGTCGTTACCAAAATATATTTCAGCAGGAGTCTTTATTTTCTGTAAATAAATATAAAATAAAAAAAAACAATTAATATCAAAGTATATATGTTACATAACATTTAATGTCAACGCGCGATTCAGAAGCCGTTGCCGTTGGCACTCGCGGTCTTTGTGGTCCTAATGATATTTCATTGTGATTTTTAAATAGTTTAATTTTATTTTCAATGTAATGTTTAATACTACAATAACTTCATCTATGTCACTATTAATGTTTTTTATAAGGAATTTTCCATAGGTAAGAAATTTCCTTTAACCAAAGTTGAACGACTATTACAGCCACGCTACTGTAGTACTTCGGGGATGTTAGCGACGGCTGAAGTTGATCATTAGGAAACGTATCGCAACCTTGTTACAGTGGGTGCGGGGCGGCTCCAACAGCCTCCTGAAGATAGTGGCGGGGAGGTTGGACGTGGACAGCGCTATAATGCAGCACTGGACTCGCGACTAATACTCGACTCGTATAATCGATATGCGTGACAGCGGTGTTTTGATTTTGTTTTTATTTTTTTATTACAAAATTGATTTTTCTGTTACGAACATAGTTTATATGGTTAATTTTGTTATTAACACTATGGATAGATATCCAAAACGAACCCTACTCGAACAAAAGAAGTTAGCACCTTTAAGTTCAATATTTCGCAAACGGATCGCTAAATCGAAAAATAATCTTAGAAACTCTAAGTCATTTTAAAGGACCTTTTTAACAATACCCTACAAGATGGGGTAGACAGTAAAACAAAAACTAATCCCCAGGTCACATGTAGGGGAGCTACCATAAAAAAATATTTTTCACAATTTTATTCTACCATTTTGTCGGCCTGATTGAAATACACATCTCTCAAAATTGCAGCTCTTTAGTGCTTACAATCTCCAAGCAAAACCGGGGACGGATAGACAGACGGACATGACGAAAATATAAGGGTTCCTTGTCAGGACTACGGAACCCTAACAACCATCATGTATAAAGAGTCTCTCGCGGAAATGGGATATGAAATTACGTATAAAATGTTGGTCCGCAAGAAAATACATAGTTTATAAAATGGAATGAAATCTTATAGCTTGTGTGAAAGATGAAAACACATGAATTTTGTTGTATTTTTAAGCTAGTACAGCAAGATGAAATAATTTTTCACTAGAAAAAAAAGCGAGAGTGCTTATGACCACACGACTGAAGTGAAACTTCTTTAGTTCCAGTGATCTGAAAATCATAAAATTATCCTGAAGATTGTGTCTGAAAAAAAAACCACCAATCCGCGCTGGGTACGTTATCACCCACCAATCCACACTGGGTCCGTTATCATCCACCAATCCGCACTGGGTCCATTATCTCCCACCAATCCGCACTGGGTCCATTGTAACCCACCAATCCGCGATCGGTCCGTTATCACCCACCAATTCGCACTGGGTCCGTTATTACCCACCCTTCCGCGCTGGATCCGTTATCCGCACTGGGTCCGTTATCACCCACCAATCCGCACTGGGTTAGTTATTAGCACCTATCCGCACTGGGTCCATTATCACCCACCAATCCGTACTGGGCCCATTGTCATCCACCAATCTGTGCTGGGTCCTTTATCACCCACCAATCCGCACTGGGTCCGTTAGCACCCGCCCATCCACTCTAAGTCCGTCATCACCCACCAATCCGCACTAGGTCCATTGTCACCCACCAATCCACGCTGGGTCCGTTATCACCCACCAATTCGCACTGTGTCCATTATCAATATCATTATTACCAATACGCACTGTCAGATTTATTATTTCTGTATCCACATACATCACACTTATTAGTCGAAATCTTTCCAGCTTAACAGGACAGTGGACATGCAGGGCTGCCGAGAACTGGGGCCAATTTTTATTTGTGTCAGTCATTAGGGGGGGGTTTTATCGTAATCGCCACGCTTGGCAGAATTGTTGGCAATCGCAGTATGGCCCTATGGCCATCCCATAGAATTGAAGGAGTAGACCATGCTGCCCATCTTCTACTTGCTGTGTTCCAGTAGTCGCCTTCTACGACACACACGGGTTAGAGTAGGCAACGCGCAACGGTGCAAGTGATATTTTTAGTTTCGCAAGCCTCTCTGGTGGCCGCTTACCATCAGGGAGGCCATAAGCTTGTTTGCCATCCTTTAAACTTAAAAAAATCTATCCAATTTGTAGATGACAGAAAAAATATTTCTACTTATCTATAAATTTTTGTTAGAACTGAATCTTATCATGTTTAACATATAAATTAATTTAACATATGTACTTTTCTATTGATATTGTATTTTAAAGAAATATAATGAGTTTCTCAATCAACAAAAATGGGTATGTGTTTGGATGAAATTTAGGACATAGATAGTATATTTTACCTACATTTATACTTACCTATCATAAAATGTATACTAAATCAATATAATGGATTTTCTTGAATATTTTAACCACATTATAAGGCGCCGCCGCGCCTCTAAGCGCTTTGAGATGCGGTATAAATTCTGGTCTTATAAGTAAATAATAGGTCGGGGAAATAGTTATTTATTATACAAGAGTGGAAAGTTCCTTTTTAACCGCGTGCTCGATTTGGATGACCGAGCAAGCGAAGGATTCTAAAGTTGAATCACGAGCGCAGCGAGTGATTCTAAATTAGAATCCTGAGCGTCAGCGAGGGAAACAAACGAGCACAAGGTGAAAAATCTTTCCACTCGAGTGCAATACGTAACTTTTCATCCCACCTCAGCGAGGAAATGACAAAATGAAAAAGAAAACAATTTATAATGACAAAATATTTTTATTTCAATTAAAACACATTAAGATAATCTATAAATTGAAGAAAATAATAAGAAGTAGAAAATAATTAAGAAATATTAAATGTAACGTTGCTACAGTTACTTATGTTAAGTTTAATATTTTTGTTAGGTAATGTTATGTTGGTGTTTGTGAATTGTGCGCTGTTTTGTGGTAAACTACTCGTATCAGTAATTTTAAATAGTTGTGCCGATTCATTGGATTCTATTGGCGTAAATGTTGGCGAGAGAGGGCTATTGTTTCCAATCTTATGGGGGCTCATTTTAGATGTAGAAGGGCGAGACCAAGAATCTGACAGAGGTTCTTTCAGCGTTATGGCCTCCACGATACTATTACAAATTTTTGATTTACTTTGGATTGAATCCTCTATGTATCCCTCTACAACCGAATTAGACTTCCAGCCTCCATGGCGCTTAAGCGATAGAAGATCAGCCCCTGATTCGGCCAAAAGTGTGGCTGAGGTTCTTCTAAAACAGTGACCGGTGTATAACGGGGGTTCTAAAAGTCCGAGAAAAGTTGCTATTTCTCGTGGAATACTGCCAATTTTATTCTGACCCATAGGTTGTCGGATACACTTTCCGTTGCGATATTGTAGAAAAAATCGTTCAATTGGGGTGTTAGAAGGACGTAAAGCTTGATATTTCTGAACAATGTTTACATATTCCTTGCGAATAACGAAGTTGCGGTCTTTTTTTGTCTTGGTATTTAGTACATTAATTAATAGCAATTCATCAGAATTATGAGAATATTTTGATACGTTATTGACATTAAGTAGTGTAAGTTCATTTGTTCGACATGCTCCGGTTATACCAATAATAAGAACAACCTGTAACAAAAGAAGTATTTATAATCGTAAATAAATTAATCAAATTAAAAATATTGTAAGTACTATGTACAATTTTATCAACAACAAAAAATTACACGTATTGACTTACTTTTGCCGCTAAATATACGGAATCAGGTGCTTCATTAATAAACTTTGCAATTTCAGATGCTGTGAAAACCTTCGATTTTTTTGGTTTATAACCAGATGAGGCTCTTTTTAAAAATGCCACTAATTTATGATAGGTGTCGATATGAACGTCTTTCTTCATCTTAATTGTTAATTTTAGCATTGAATACGTACTCCATAGCGTGCTTGCTTTCTTGGTCTCAGATAATTCTATAAAATATGCCAGCAAAACGTTTTCGGAGAAAGTTTTTGCTCCTTTAGCTAGTCGCCACATGTTAAATATATCGTACTGTTTCAAATACTTCTCTCGTGATTGCTGAGGGAGAAGGCTCATTTGCGCATTATTAACTGTTTCAGTTAACTCAGTTGGCGTTAGATAAACTTCATCGTCGCTAATGTCACTCATTTTAGTTGATTTTTTTGTACAGTTTTTAGGTTATGTTAATTATATTAAGCAATAAAACGTGAAAAACTAGAATGGCGCGAAGCACGCAAATAAAACAAAGAAACCAAGAAGGTTCCAAATTTAAATTTTTTCACAATTTAAAAAGTTCTAATCATAAATTTGGCACCATAGAGGTTACATTAAATAGGTTTAATGACGTTTTGAATTTACAATTATATTGAGTACTCATTATATGTGATGTTCTAAATTCAAATCTACTTTGCCGCTCAAGCGAATAAAATAGAATTTTCCAGCCAGATTTCGAAGCGCAAAATTACACTTTCCGAGGTGGTGGGATGAAAAAGTCTTTTCGCATTATAGTATGTATTAACTTGCAATAAAATCTCTTTGGCTATACTATTTGTATGGTATGGCTGGTTTTGGTATCAATAAAAAGTTAACAATTTAAAGAAGATAATTCCAAATTCAAATTAGAGAAATGTGTGATTTTTCGTTTGTTTTTCTTACTGTCGAAATGAGTGAATCTAATGAAAAAATTCGAAAACACAAAAAAGCTCGATGTTGAAAGAAACCCAAAGAACCGTGTACGGATTTGTGATTCTTTATTACGATGTGATGCAACCGAACCATTTTTGAAGAAGCTGATAACTGATAGCTGGTGATGAAAAGTGAATCACGTACGACAAGAACGTGCGAAAATGGTCGTGGTCAATTGCCGGTCAGTATTCTATTCGACTCTAGCAAAACGGGTTAACTCGCAACAAGGTGATGCTGTGTGTATGGTGGGATTGGAAAGGCATTATTCCTTATGAGCTGTTACTGCCAGACAGGATCATCGATTCTGAACGCTACTGCGAAAAACTGATGAGATTAAAGCAAGAAGTTGATAGAAAGCGGCCGGAATTAATCAACAGTCAACTCCTTTGGTTTTTTCATCATGAAAACGTTAGACCTCACACATCTTTAGCCACTCAGCAAAAAATAAGAGAGTTTGACTGGAAGGTGTCAATGCATCCGCCGTATAGTCCTAACCTTGCACCTTCAGATTACCATCTGTTTCGGTCTCTTCAGAATTATTTAGGCAGTGTCAGGTTAACATCACGAGAGGACTACCAAAACCACTTGTCGCGGTTTTTCGATCATAAGCGCCAAAATTTCTATAGCAATAGGATCATGGCCCCTACCTTTAAGATAGCAAAAAGTTATAGAACAAAATGACAGCTACATATTTAGTTAAATGTAAGTAAACTTTATTAAAAAATATTTTGAGCTTTTATATGAAATGCTAAGAAACTTTTTCCCCAACCTAATATATGCCTAAGTTTTAGTAAAAATCGTTGATAGTTCGCCTATTTGAAAATACATGAAATATTTAAAAAAAAATGTCATACAGGTACTTACCTTCTATAATTTATTCACATTAACATTGTTTAATAATGACAAGTATCTAATTAGCTCGGAAAAGGAAATAAGTGTTACAAAACCTTCACAACCCAAAAAAGAGATAAATTTTGAGAACAAAGCTTCGGTCCTCGTTTTGTCAAGTTCATGATAATTAAGTTACTTTAACTATGTACCCAGTCCGTAGCTGTGGTTCACTCTTGACCTCTCCTAAACTAATTAAAACGTTAACGGTCAAAAGAAAAGATTAATATAATTTGGAGGGACTGTTTTTTTTTCTAATACCATTAAATAACAGTTGAAATCTAAATATTTACTTAAAAAGCTACTTTAGTTTTATAAGTAAATATTTACAAAAGTAGGCTAGATCGGATTATGTTACCACCACCTCCCCCCGCCAAACGTAATTGCGGGATCCAGTTATGAGTCGCCGCTCATTACACCTGGTAGCACCCCTTCCCTGGCAGTTAAAAAAGGGTCCCGCTAGAGGTCTAACTGGCGTCCCTGCACCGCCGACCAATCCTCTCCCGCCTGCGTCGAAGAGAGTTCGCGTGTGCCTGTTCCTCGAGGACTCTCTCCGCGCCGCCTCCTTCTACGAAATGACCTCCTCACAGAAGAATACCGCCGCCAGCCACTGGACTTTAGACCTGAACCATGCTGGGCAAGAAGAGATCCATACCCACGGTAGCTGTCAGAGTGCCGCACTGCCGCGCCCAGGGCGGGCACCACTCTAGGGTGTGTCCACCGCAGCGCCGCACTCGTGACACGACGGACTCGCCTCCCTCCGAATCCGGTGCAGGAACTTACCGAAGCATCCATGCCCGGTAAGAACCAGCACCAGATGGAAGGTTAGCGACCCAAACTTGAGGGATGCCCAGTCCCTGAGGAGCGGGCGCAGCGCGTCTAGGGTTCGAAGTCCATGTGTGGGAGACTGCAACATCAGCTGCCATCTCCCCATCAGGTCCTCCTCCGCCTGTCGAAGGATCTGTGCCAGCTCCCCAAGGGCCAGACGATCGTCTCGCGCTATTGCAGCAGTCCTTGTCTTGTACATCTCCGCGAGAACCGCCCAAGAGACAGTTCGGTATACCCGTAACGCCCTGTTGGTCACCACCCGTTGTGGTCTTCTAAGCAACGCCCTATTCCGCTCTGCTACAGTGGACGCCAGTACACTGGCGCTCCGTAGAGGCCCATGCTTCTAATGACTCCTGCGTAAAGTCGGCGACACTCATTGTTTGAGCCACCGTTAGACAGGAGTCTTCCCAGCACCTTTGCAGCGCCAGGCTCGAGGACTGCTGCTGGAAGTACTCTCTGATATTCCAGCGCTCGTCCAGCACGAGCCCCAGGTGCTTAAGATGGGGCCCCAACGGTACTTACTCCGTCAACAGTGATGATCGCATCCGCAGGTGGCCACTCCTCGGGCCGTGGAAAAGTACCAGCTATGTCTTTTCCACGGCCACAACTAGGCCCAAGACGTCATCCTTGAAAAACCCATGCCACCCGAAGAGTTGCTGCCGCCTCCAGACAGGATATCTGTGCGATTCTCTATGGCTCACAGCGACAAAGACATAGACACCCTCTGTATATCAGATTCCCTACGCCTGTTTACGGACGGCAGTAAATTGGAGGACGGACGAGTCGGAGCTGCTTTTGTGGTATACACCCAGGGGCAACCAAACCAAGAAACCACACATAAGTTAAGGCTGCACCCGGCTTGCAGTGTCTTCCAGGCCGAGCTCTACGCAATAGACCAGGCGTGTGGATGGGCGCTAGAAAATGGGTCTCATAATATTGCAATCTTGTCCGACAGCATGTCGGCTCTCTTGGCACTTGGGGAAAGAAGCAACCCCAACCCACAAATAGTCGAGATTAACAGGAAAATACAAATATTGAAAACACTAGAACATATCACATTTGTTTGGGTCAAAGCGCACGTGAATGTAACTGGGAACGAGGCAGCGGATGCAGCAGCAAAATCTTCTGCGGAACTTCTCTCCGGATACTGCTACAATAAGTTTCCAGTCAGCAACGTGAAAAGAGAGCTGAAGAAAGAAACCTTCCAGAGGTGGAAGGAAATATATCTGACAGCCCCTCAAGGTAGTCACACCCGGGCACTTTGTCCAGACTTGTCGGATGTTGATACAATAGTGGGAAGTTGTGGAACATCGTTCTACTTTAACCAATACCTGACTGGTCATGGATATCACCGTTCATACGTTCATAGATTTAAGATAACTCCGACCGATTTGTGTCCCTGCAATGACGAATCCACACAGACTGTAGATCACCTTATACACCACTGCGACAGATTCCATTCTAGACGCGAGGAACATAAATATATCTGCGAAACACTCAAGGTCTCCCCATTTGACCTGATGGAGGTGACTAAAATAGAAACATCAAAACTATATTTTATCAAATTCATAAAACATATTTTCAGTAACCTTAAAAATTTCAATCAATAACAATATTCTATCTGATAACATTAAATAAAGTACAATTAGAAAACATAACAGCGAAACACAAAACATTTAGCAATAAAAACTTGGTCTGTATCAAATCGCAGACTATCAAACAAAACAGCTGAATCAAATACTCGATAAAAAAAAACAGGCCCAAGAGCAACTTCTCCTGATGCTATGTTAAGGATATCATCTGCGTAGCAGACGTTCCCCAGCCACTGGCACTGGGAGTATCTACTCTGTCTCCCTCTTGTGTTGAGGCACCTCAAGCGGCGGAATCGTCGGCAACGGTAAGAGAGACCCAACTACATTATTCAGCAGCTCCGGGTCCATGGTCTTTTTAGCGGGGGCCTGATGGCGGAGATGAATGCGCACCATCCTGAATGGCTGGCCCCACGGTGACGGTGGAACCTTACTCACAACATGACCAAAAGGGTTTCATTTTACTTTGATTTTCTGTAAGGTACCTAGAGATTACTTCCACAGAGGGACGGACGGTGGCACTGGCACTCAAAATAACCCACCATGTGCTACATTGTTCATTTAATTTTTAAGGTTGTAATTTTAGTTAAAGCTTGATTTATAAATAAAGTATGAAAATATAATAAATAAATAATAATATAAACTCATCAATAATTAAGTCAAAAGTAGCTACCCAAATCGTTCAACTTGAAAAGGTATCTGTACTACACAGGGTTCGCGATGTACAAAGATCAAAAACAATCCAACCACTAATGAAAAACAACACAAAGAATCGAAACACAAAGGCTCGAAATTAAGTAGTATACTATATAGTTATCAAAGCAGCAGGAAAAAAGAATTGAATGAAAAGCCTCCGTTTCACTCAAAAACCGACCTTAAGTACCTTTCCATTAAAAGGTATTTTATGTCATGAACATTTCTTTATTACAACTGTGTCTTTCAGTAGAAGTGAGAAGAACTCTTACAAACCTCTTGAGGCTAGCTCGTCACCTCATTCAGAAAGGATAACACTTATGTTAACTCCAGGCAAAGGCAAGATTTGTAAGTCCTATGCGAATAAATAAATCCTTACTAAGAGAAAGTTTTTATTTACCCACCTTTTTTCGTTCGCTCATTGTAAGTAAATATCGGATAGTGATTTTCCCAAAGTTATTTGCATAATAGCACCACAAAATAGGTAATGCGCAAAGAAAAGCTTTTACTTTTAGTAACTTCAACAAGTTTGAGTAGGCAGTTCTCTGGTATCTTGTATTTTGAAGTTTTTTCATGCATTAATATTTCATTTCTTACTTTTCGAATATCTATCCACTCCTTTTGTTCAGGAAAATTTCTGCTGCATATTTAATTTCGTCTGACTTAAACGGTTTACTAATGTCTACTTTTCTAAGATTTATTCGATTAGATCATTCGGGTTGATTGGCTTGCAGGTGTAACGTTTTTGGAACGAAAATTCCTTACGGCAGGCTTGGGGGACAGGGATTTTGCTGCGCGACCGAACTGAAAAAAATGTGATAGTAAAACCGTAAGAAAAAATGCGTGGAATAAAACTGTTAAATGAGACGTGCGCAGGCGCGACGAAGTTCCTTACGGCAGGAGAGAGAGCGAGGAGGGTGCTTCACTGAAATATTGTAATATTACACCAACACTGAATATGTGTGAAGTTATAGGGAGTGGTAGAGCGACGAGGGTGCATCACTGAAATATTGTGATACTACACCAACAGTGAATATGTGTGAAGTTATAGGGGGTGGTAGAGCGACAAGGGTGCATCACTGAAATATTGTGATATTACACAAACACTGAATATGTGTGAAGTTATAGGGGGTGGTAGAGCGACGAGGTTGCATCACTGAAATATTGTGATACTACACCAACAGTGAATATGTGTGAAGTTATAGGGGATGGTAGAGCGACAAGGGTGCATCACTGAAATATTGTGATACACCAACACTGAATATGTGTGAAGTTATAGGGGGTGGTAGAGCGACGAGGGTGCATCACTGAAATATTGTGATATTACACCAACACTGAATATGTGTGAAGTTATAGGGAGTGGTAGAGCGACGAGGTTGCATCACTGAAATATTGTGATACTACACCAACAGTGAATATGTGTGAAATTATAGGGGGTGGTAGAGCGACAAGGGTGCATCACTGAAATATTGTGATACTACACCAACAGTGAATATGTGTGAAGTTATAGGGGGTGGTAGAGCGACAAGGGTGCATCACTGAAAAATTGTGATATTACACCAACACTGAATATGTGTAAAGTTATAGGGGGTGGTAGAGCGACGAGGGTGCATCACTGAAATATTGTGATATTACACCAACACTGAATATGTGTGAAGTTATAGGGAGTGGTAGAGCGACGAGGGTGCATCACTGAAATATTGTTATATTACACCAACACTGAATATGTGTGAAGTTATAGGGGGTGATAGAGCGACGAGGGTGCATCACTGAAATATTGTGATATTACACCAGCACTGAATATGTGTGAAGCTATAGGGAGTGGTAGAGCGACGAGGGTGCATCACTGAAATATTGTGACATTACACCAACACTGAATATGTGTGAAGTTATAGGGGGTGGTAGAGCGACGAGGGTGCATCACTGAAATATTGTTATATTACACCAACACTGAATATGTGTGAAGTTATAGGGGGTGGTAGAGCGACGAGGGTGCATCACTGAAATATTGTGATATTACACCAACACTGAATATGTGTGAAGTTATAGGGGGTGGTAAAGCGACGAGGGTGCATCACTGAAATATTGTTATATTACACCAACACTGAATATGTGTGAAGTTATAGGGGGTGGTAGAGCGACGAGTGTGCGTCACTGAAATATTGTGATATTACACCAACACTGGATATTTGTGAAGTTATATCAAGCTGTGGACCAGTAACGCCTGTGAGACATGATTATGATTACAAGGTGAGTACTTATCAGGAGGTGGCAGAGCGACGGGGGTGCATCACTGGATTATTGTGACATTGTAGTTTATTCTAAACTGTGGGCCAGTCCTGCTTAGCATTCTTTACGAACGCTAGCGGGACATGATAATAAGGTGCGTATGTATGGGGTGGCACAGCTACGAGGGTGCAGCACTGGAATATTGTGACATTACACGAAATCTGGATATTTGTGACGTTATACCGAGCTGTGGACCAGGAACGCCTGTCATCTGCTGTAAACTTAAGCTAGACATGATAACAAGGTCAGTACTTAACAGGGGGTGACAGAGCGACGGGGGTGCAACCCCAAATTATTGTGGCATTATACCAACACTGGATTATTGTCGTATATTATACTAAACTGTGGTTAAGTCCAGGGGGGTGGTAGAGCGACGGGGCTGCATTACTGGATTATTGTGACATTGTAGTTTATTATAAACTGTGGGCCAGTCCTGCTAGCAATCTTTACGAACACTAGCTGACCGAACTGAAAAAAATGTGATAGTAAAACCGTAAGAAAAAATCCGTGGAAAAAAGTGCGTGGAATAAAACCGTTAAATGAGACGTGCGCAGGCGCAACAGTCGCATACACAAGCGAGTTTGCAATTTGTGTCGATTCTACATTAGCCGAAGGAACTTCGTTCCTACCTGGTGTCCCACGACACCACATCATTTTTAATATAGACTTTAACGCCAAATAAGTACATCTATTGCTCATACACTATATATTTAAGCATTTTCACACAACATCAACGGTTTATTTTATTATGATTACCTTAGTGATGTAAAAACATCACGGCACCCTAATCCCCTTAACACAATATGGGACCAAAATCTCAGACATCAATATATTTTTTGAAGGACCATTAAGCACTAACAGTCTTATTAAACTTCGAATTTGAATTGTTGAATAAATAACGTTTTGAAAGTATTTATATGGGTATAATATTCAAATCTAAGGAATGCAAAAAAAAAACAGCAGGGTCTCTTAACTGTCAGTGCCAAGTCCGACTTCACTTTATGCCAAGCTTAAAGTAAAGCTTGTCAGCTAGTGACCAACTGCGATAGAAGACAATATTGACTAACTTTGCTCTTAGCGCCAAGCAATGCTCAGTCTTGTCTGCAAAGTTTAAAAAGAGTTATTTTACAATTAGGAAATAATTATTATGGGAGGATAATCCACAATTAGTTTACAGTCGTAAAGGATCTATGGTTTTGTTATTATTAGCAGGCACATTATTATATGATCTTCGTTATTTTTTCCTTTGACGATTTAAACACATTTTAATATATACTTATATACAAGGTATATACAGAATACATGTATATCTTTGGAACCGCTAGTTTTCATTTCTAAATTGAACGGCATAGAAATTTCGTAATTTTCCAGTTCAAATTTGAGACCACTCTCCGCGTCCACGAATTGGATACAATTGGTTGATGGGAAAAGTTGGTAACTTT
This sequence comes from Chilo suppressalis, assembly GCA_902850365.2. Taxonomy (NCBI): domain Eukaryota; kingdom Metazoa; phylum Arthropoda; class Insecta; order Lepidoptera; family Crambidae; genus Chilo; species Chilo suppressalis. Next base: position 9,937,037 of record OU963899.1, on the reverse strand, counting down.
TTCAATTAGGTATTTTCTACACCACCACCGGCACTGTGAGTTTCTTGACTTTGATCACGTACTCATTGACCAATCATAATAGTAAATCTGAATAAATATAGACAATTTATATAAAATTGTTAATTGCCTTAAAGAAACAACCCACAAAAAATCATTAAAAAATAGTAAATAACCAACAGAAAAATCTGTTATATATAATCAACATGTATTGTTATAGGGTATATGTAATCTTTAATAAAATTGTTTTTCACAACCAGTCACATAGAAAATACTAACACGATAAGTACATACATGATCAACTCTTAAAATTGTTTAGTTGCGAATGTACCTAACTTGAGTTTACGTTGGAAATTTTCAACAAAATATGTCTACAAAATATCAGTCTAAATTGACTTATAAGTTTATATATCCTTATGTCAATAAGAGAATCGGTTCCGCTGAGTAGCTTTCAGGAAACAGCGTTGGGTTTTTATGTCGTCAATTGGAACTAAAGTATATAACGAACGAGTTCTCTTCTTAATAACATAAGGGGACTTACAACGGGCCCGATTCATAATTTCCCAATCGTTCAGGAAGGAAGCAAAAGGGAGACGCTGTAAGTAGGTTTTCATAACGACTCGGGACGGCGTCTCTCTTAAAAAAGTAGTAAATATTCACCTATTTCGGAAATATGTAATAGAAAAATATTTAAGAAATTGTGAATGTACCGAATAATATAAATCAAATAAGTAATAAGAGTGGAAACCAGTTAATATATTAGAGTCATTATGCTTTTAAGCTATTGCATAGATTTTATCGCGGGCTTTGTGCGCGGCGACCGAATCAAGAAATTCCGTAACGAAAATAACCTGACAAGAGTGCATATGAATGAAAATTGTGTTCATATTATGTATTGTGTATTGTTTACATTTGAAGCCATTTGGTAAACACATGTAAGCAATAACAATGGTCTACATGGTCTTCAGGGAACCTTTTTTCTTTGCACATTCATTTAAAATGACTCGTTGATAGATGATTGAAGTTACAAAGGTCGTCGTCGTTAAAAATTTGAGTTACTGAGGTTCGATGCCAAAATTATTCGTTTAGGTTATAGAGGCTTCATATTTTAAGTAAAAGAGGTTTTGGCCTCCGAGGGGGGGCGAACACATTTTTTTATGAATTTATAGAGGTTTTTATGTTGTTGAGGTTTAAGTTATCAAGGTTCTACTGTAGTAGGTAACTTATCCTTACTACTTTATATTATAGATGCAAAAGTGTTTTTGTGTGTTTAATACTACTTATACTATACTCTCATACTTACACCGCTCGCAAAATGGATTTGTGAGTTTCATGAGTTTGCTTTTATTTTAAACTTAGTGTTTTTGGGAAGTACTTGAATTTGGCGCTCTTTGTAATGAGACCTTGGAGAACTGCAGCAAACGTATGCAGGGTACCCTTTAATTTTATCCAGCTTTACCTCGATTCCTTATTTGAATTATTTCCGTCTTCACTGCCTTTATAACTCAGATTCATCAGTGAAAAGATGAGAGATGAGAATAGAGATGAAAAATTCCACTCTGAATAGCGTCTAAAACCTGGACCGAATAGATTTTTTTCTAGTTATATTTCCTTTAGACTTAAACATCGAGCAGTAACTTGCTCAAAAATAAAAACATTATAATCAATAGAATATTTATAAGTTCACGGGCTAAAATATAACACTACAAAAAGTGAGATAATGGTTTTCACCGAGGGTACCAATTCTCCACAAAATGTGCCTCCTGTCAGGCTTTGCGGGGCGGGGTTCTGCAGTACAAATACCTGGGCCATATTTTAACAGAAGATCTGAAGGATGACCAAGATATTGAGCGAGAACGTAGGGCGTTGGCGGTCAGAAGCAACATGATCTACCGTAGGTTTGCACGGTCTTCAGAGCCAGTTAACTCTTTTTAAGGCTTTCTGCCAATATTTTTACACAGACAGCGTATGGGTGAGTTATAAACAGAACACTTACAATGCACTACATGTACAGTATAATAATGCTTTCAGGATGCTGTTGGGGTTACCGTGGCGTTGCAGCGCGTCAGGTATGTTTGCCGAAGCGCGAACAAATGACTTCTACGCAATAATGCGCAAAAAAGTTACCTCTCCCATGAAGAGAGTTTACGACAGCCACAATAGCATCTTGAAAGTTGTAGGTCCGAGTGATCTATAGGTAATCACTGGACAACTGTACTTGTAGAATTTAATAAAATGCAATAACTTATTAATGTAATTATTTTTAATTTGTAATTTTATTATTTTAATTAATAATTATTCATAATTTTTTGTTAACATTGTAATTTTGTATTTATTTTATTTTTGATCGTAATTTGTATGCTGTTATTAAATTACATAAAAACTCTTGTTTTTATGTAATTTATATGGCTGAAATAAATGAATTGAATAGAATTGATTTTCTGAAAAATGTAAAAATATGGTAAGTTTTACTGTATAGAAGAATATGATGAAACTGATAATACCTATATATTTAAGTGTATATATATAAAAATCTGCACACTTTTGTGCCTATTAGGCTCAATATTTTAACGATACAACAGACATAGCACTTTTATCATTTCTTAACATATATTTTCCGTATAATATATTTAACTCAGTTAATTGATGAAAACTCAGCGAAGCACTTCCAAAGTTTAATAGGCTCTTTAAACACAAACTTCGAAGTTACTAAAGAAACTTACTTCCATACATCAATGTCAGTCATCTTATATATATTATATATTTTATGTTATACGATTTGAATAGTTACCATTAGACAAAACTTAGCAAATTTTAAAATATAACGAACTAGATGATAGTGTTTGTTCTCATCCAAAAAAATGCATAGATTTAAATAACTAGACACAGCATCTTAAGCCCCGCCATCATTTATGTCCCTTATGTAAGATAAGCATTTTTTACATTATCAGTGTACCAATAAAGTGTAAATATATTTCTTAATTTAATCAGAATGTTTACTCAAACTTTACTGCTCTCAGATTTTTATCTGTAGCTTTTCAATGATTCTTGACCATTTCATTTTCCTCCATTTCCCCGAGACCCATTAAATATTCCAGATATGGCAAGAAAATTCTCGCCTTACGTTTTTAAAATCAGATCTTTTCAACGAGATAATGTCAGACAGTGCCAAAACCCTGTCTTGTTATTTTTTTATAAAAACTGTTTAAGTAATTAAGTTCTTGTTTGAACTAAGGCTCATATTATACCTTATCTGTTATTAAAACTAATTCACGATACACAGCTAGAACTAACTAAGTACTCATATCTGAAATTAACCCAGTGAACGATACAGAGCATCAAAGGCTGGAGAATGGAATGGGCAGCCTTATAGGCGTTCACAGTCGAATAGACAAGTTCATCGAAGCCTTCCTTGACGTTTAGGCGACCTACGGCATCTTAAAGGCAGATAGTTAGATAGCTATATATATTTATATATTTTTTCTTTTAAGTACGTTCAAAGCAGTTTCATTTATTCTTTCGATCCAGTGATGCTGTGATTTGATTTGGTCCTTATACAAGCTACATAAGGTGTTTTAAGTTGTTAACCTTATTTATCAAATTAATAACTTCGAAGTTCTATTCTTAAATCAGTTTTAATCATAATCAAAATTATTTATTCAATTTAGGCTGTTACAAGCACTCATGAATGTCTAGAAGCTACGCCATCGATTCGTAATCTACGGCGGGAGACCTTGTACTGAGAAGAAATGGCAAGAAACTCAGCCATGGCTGTTTTTCCTCCCCTTTTTTACTATGTATAGAGTCGTCCATTATTTCTAAAAAAATCAAGTAAATGAATGTTCGTTCCATTTAGAAGTTTGATAAAACATAATATATATATATTAAAGAGGAGTTATCTTATTATATAAACGGTTTAACTCTTTAATTATACAGCTAAAAAGATTCTCAAATAGCTATTTGTAAGCTCTTATGCCATCCAATGCGAAAATAAATGTAGAACAAATTCCCCATTTTTCCGTAAGTGACACAATAAATCCTATTTATTTCTACAGGATTTTTCATACGTTGCACGACGCGCTGTGTTGCAAATTCATATTTTTTTCCTTCGTTTTTTAATATAAATATACTTATTTTCATCTGGAAAAAAAGAGTAGTGTGGCTATTTATATACTGTCAATCACTTATTTTAAAAATACGCCAATTAGTAAATTGTATTTAATTAATATTAATGCTTATTTATCAATATTGATGTCTTATACAATATTGTAATCATATCGATGCAAAATGATTTAATCTAAAAACAAAAGTCCCTAAGTAAGGCACAACAAGCAACTTTTAATTCGATTCTCATATTCCTATATTATAGAGATCAATTTATTCATGGTTTTGCCCGTTGTTATAAATGGAACTTTACTGTTTTCAAATTAAATCCGATGAAGTGAGAATCAGAGTAGTGTTGCCGATCGATGGTCAACTATCGATGATTAATCGATAGTCTATCGATAGCCAACCAATCGTATGACAATCGATCGGCTTATCGATAGTACAGAAAAAGCCAATACTATCGTATGAGTGAAATACTATCGAAAGCATTGTAGTTCGTTAATAACATACTATCGATAGTTTAACAATTTGCAATAGTATTGTTTACAATTTTCAGGTATTATAGTTAATCACAAACTTCTAAAGTGTAAAACAATCGCTAGTATCGATAGTATTGTTGCAGATAAAATCAACAGTATCGATACTATTAATAGTTTGTTATTAACGAACTACAATAATATCGATAGTATCTATAGTATTGCACTTATTCGATATATTATTGCGTAGATAATGCCCACGCGCTCCTACCCACAGAGGCATTGAAATTGAATTTAGGGGATGATTGGCCCCTTGGATCGGTCTGTCTTTTTGTAAAAAGTTTTAAAATAGTTGCCTGGTGGACATACATAAAAATGGAGCATCAGAATTTACGTGAAGTTAAGTACATAATTATTTGGGAGCTTAAAAGCGTCTGCAAAGCAATATGGCCGACGTAAAGTGTCTTGGAGTATTGGCGACTTATTTTTAAAGATATTGCCTAAAATATACATAAAAATCAGCTTTGAGAATTTACGTGAGGTAAGCAATGCTTTATGTACCTTGATTACCTGATACCTGAAAATTGGCCGTCTAAGCAAGCTAGCAGGTAGGCATGCTTTCTTAGTATATACTAACACTACTCAATCCTCCACATTTCTTTCGTCAGAAAATACGTGACGTCTGGTGGCCCTGGGATCTTGGAATAATAGATTTTTTTTTAAATAGAAATTCATTCTAAGAATTTAAAATAATCACCTGTCTGAAGCGGGTGTCCAAACCGTTAAATGTTAAAAATAAATTAACGGTAATTTTATTGTATCGATCGTAAGGCTGAATCATGCACTTATTTTTCTCTTTAACACACTTTTTTAGTAACATAGCATCTAAAATAAAAAGATCATGATATCTAAGTTTGTTGTGTTTAATCTGTTACGATTTTTATGAACTAAAATTTGATTTAATATACCTAATTTCATATTAATTAAAAAATAATTTCCAACGCCGTATTTTCCTTTCCTAGATATCAAATCGAATTTGGCAGTTGCTCATCCTAAACAAATACAAATTGACGTGAGCGGTAAATTAAACGGTAGCTTGAATCGGTCCATTCAATTAAAGAAACCCCTTTTTATAATGCAGTAAGCCTAATTTGGAACATTGTGTTTAATTATTCACTATGTAAACAGTACAATTTCATCTTTAATTAAACATTCCAGATTCCTTCATTTGTAAATATCAGGTGAGGTGAGTACTGTTGGGGGGAGATTTAGTTCGGTTCGTTAATTATTCCTGACATTTTGTACCGCTACAGTGCATTAACAGAAAGATGTTGCATGTTCCATTTATTAAGACAATCGAAGTGTCAATATTGGTCGCCTATTGGCTTATATTCTTAGCAAGGATGAACAGTATTGAACTTCTTCCATCAAAGAGTTCTTTAATGTGAAATTGTTGTGTTTATATATATATATATATAAGGAATAAGAAGACACACAGATAGCCAGCGTATGAATATTAATGGAGTTCCGTTTGCACCCTTTGCGCACAGTAACCAACATCTCTTCTAATCTAATAATATACTTCAATAAGATAGTTAAGTAAAATCTTCACAACACTGCCGAAATATCGGAGACTCACTAAAGACAACATTCATATCAGAAATCTTGTAAATATCATAAATTACTATAATGTCAGTTACCATGAAAGTTTAAAACAATAGATCTGATAATTGATGCGCATTCAAAAGGCCTGAGCCTGAGTGTAATTTGGTAGCGCTTAAAGTACTTTTTGAGGCAAATCTTTGAGTTATCCTAATTCGTTTTATTCGTGATTCATTTCGTATACAAGGGAAATCTGGAAAGAGCCATTAGTTTCCCCGGATTCGTTACGGGGGCGATTAAAAGTTTTTCTTGGATACTTTCATAATGGCTGTTACATCTTTGACAGTCTATAAGTCAAATAAAATGGAAGTTTCGTTAAAATATATTTAGTTGCTTTCTTTAACTGCTATAAAATTAACAAAGAACCTTTTAAAATTTCAACTTATAACTGCACCTCGTTACAAAAGTAATTGTTTTTTCGTTTAATTAAAAGTGTATCACAAACTATACTACTAATATATACATATATATATATATATATATAAAACTCAAAGGTGACTGACTGTCTAGTGATCTATCAACGCACAGCCCAAACCACTGGACGGATCGGGCTTTGGCATGCAGGTAGATGTTATGACGAAGGCATATAAGAAAGGATTTTGATCATATTTACCTCGAAGCGAAGCGAGGGCGGGCCACTAGTGTGTTATAAAAATAAATTGTATTTAAACGTCACCGTATTTCCAATAAAATTTTCACAGACCTATTTCTGGGTCTCGCTGATTAATTTCATTTTTCTCGCCAAATTACTCAACAGATGAATACAAAAAGTGAAATATTACAACAGTGATATAATATAAAACGACCTTCTGGCGATGTCGTGTTTCTGTTATCATAAGGATGGATTCGGGGTAGGTAAGGCACGCTTGATACTTTCGAACTATGAGAGTCTATAGAATATGGTGCCCGTTTATCATCAAGCAGAACATACGCTAGTAAACCAACCTGTTTACATTAAAAAACAATTGTTATAAATTTCACAAAAAAAAAGAACTCCTAACATAATTTTCACGAGGAAATCGACTTTTTAGCAAAGTTTCTAATGTCTTTATTTGCCAAGCGGTAGCCAGGAGCCGCAATGGGAAACTCGGCGTACTTATCTATAAAATCTTATTTCTGAGAACATTTTAAAAACTCTGCGAGTCAGGGTCGGTCTGGTGGCGTCCGTTGTTGTTTTTAGAAATCAGTGTTTAATTTAACCTTAATTAGAACAGAGTTAAGAAACACAAAATGTAAAAAGGTTTGTTTAACACGGGTACAGTTTTGTTTCGACTTAATTAAAAAATTAAAACCGACTTCATGAAACTAAACCACTACAATGTAAGAAATAATGTACCTATATTCTTTAATATCATCTACATTTAAAGTCAAATCAACATTTGGAGTTGGTGCCATGTATATTGATAGACATGAGTTGTCATTTACTGCTTGGGTTGGCATGGCACCGACTCCAAATAAATGTTAATTTGACTTTAAATGTAGACTTAAATAAAGAATCCGCATTATTTCTTACATTGTAGGTAGTGGTTTTGTTTTAAAAATTTGATTTAGGGTCCTGACAAGTTTAAAGGTTATATAGGTTACAGATAGAAAGAAGAATAGTTTCTTAATGGGAGACTACCCCCGTGGGGAGATGCCGTCCGCCTGGAATACCTCTAGAGTTTTTCTAATTTCCGATATAGAAAATAAAAACTCCTGCTCAAATATATTGTGTAACTACAGGCAACTACGGAACCCTATATACGCGTGGCACGACACGCACTTGGCCGTTTTAATTTTTCACTTTTTATAAGCCAGAGCATCATCAATTTAGTAAATATAGATGTCGGACCTGCGATCACCTTTTCATATTTCGTAAAAAAACTCCTCATAACTAAAAAAACGCATTAAAATCGGTTGGCGTAATATTGAGTTATTCGCCCATTTGTCGCGCACATACTTAATATTTGTGCTTTCTCATTCAGAGGTAAGTAATATACCTATTAGACAGGTCATAAATTCTGTCACATGTTTAATATAAAATAATTGAAACAAGTTTATTCATTATGTAACCATTTACATACCAAAATGAACTTAACAAAACATAAATTCTTATGACAATAAAGTTTATTCGAAATGACCTCCGTGATTTTGAATGCAGGCCTTCAATCTGCGCGGCCAGTCGTCTATCGCAGCACGAACGAGGTCCATGTCAATATTGGCGGCTGCCTTAATCAAGGATGTCTTGAGTGACTCCAAATTGGGATGAGGCTTTGAGCAAGCCTTTTCCTCCAAGTGTTGCCATATCTTGTATTCTAACGGACTCAAATCTGGACTGGAGGAGGGCCAGTCTTCGTGCCGGATGAAGTCGATTTCACGCGTCGCCAGCCAGTCTTGTGTGCTCTTCGCTCTATGAGCTGGCGCCGAATCTTGTTGGAATACCCAGTGCCTGTTATTGAACATGGTATGAGAAACAGGTTCCATAAGGTTCGTCAGGACTGTATTTTGATACACAACTGAATTCGTTTTTACACCTTTCTCACAAAAAAGTAACTCTGTTAAGCCGCAATAAGAAACTCCCAACCATACCATGAGCGAGGATGGAAAATGACCTCGTTGGACACGCGGAATACGGTTGCTCGCTTCTTCACTACTGTGTGCGTAGACCTTATCGTTTTGTTTGTTGTACCTCTCTTCTACGGTAAAATTTTTTTCATCCGAATAAAGAATTTCCCTTTTTTCCCGCGTACCGCTTCAACAAAGCGCGGCATCTCTTCAGTCTCAAGTCCATTAGACGAGCATTCAAACGATGTCCTGTTTTTCTTCGATATGCCCGAAGCCCTAAGTCTTCATTTAACGCCCTTTTCACCGTGGTTCTGCTTAACCCCATCTGAAGGGTCAACAGTTTCTGCTTACGTTTGGGATTTCTTTGAATTCGCGCCTTCACAGCTTTAATCACTGCTGGAGTCCTAACAGACCGAGGGCGACCACTTCTTGACCTGTCATCTACACTAGAGTCTTCATTGTATCGTTTGATGGTACGATAAACGAATCTTTTGGTTCCAAACGATATACAATTTTTTCAGTATTTCAAAAATTTGAATTGGCGCGTAACCGCAATGATGCAACGCAATAACTGCAACACGATCTTCTTTAAGCGTACACTCCATATTTAAAAATTAGTCAAATTCTAAAAAGTATACATTTTTATTTTCATGAACAATTCTTCTTCTTTTATTTTTTTGGTTAAGTTCTCCCTTTTCAGGGAAGGCAAGGGGAACAATGCCCATACAGCCTAATCTTAAGTTAAATTATTCTGTTTTTCTTTTTACATTAGAATGTCGGTGTGACGTATTCTAATGTTTCTTGAAGTGTTTGGTACGAAATGCATCGAGCTGGCTTTTTCAATAAGCTTCTGTGAGGTTGTCAATACTACAATAAAATTCTCACGTCTATTTTGACGATTCTACTAATTCTTCAGTTACGCAGACAGTTGTAACACAAAATCACACCAATTTTATTTCACAATATCCACTATGAACGAATTTAAGAATAATAAAATTAAGACGCCAACCACACTCGATGAAATCCCGCCAAAAATTTCTCTTCTTCTTTTATTATGGCATGACGGCTAATGTTGCCAATTGCCATATGTAAGTTTCATTTGATGTAATTGGGTAGCAAATCGATTAAACTTGATCGATTAAAGGAGCGAAATATGAATAGTTGGTACTCGGATATGTGGTAATTGAAGATGGGAAAAAATAAGGAAACGATATGAACAAGAAAATAAAAAGAGAGATTTGCGATAAACAAGAACAAGGGACAACAGTGGAGTAGGTAGGAAAATATAGGTAAATAATGGGAACTATAGTAAAAATATAAATATATAGATAACCTAAATTTCATAACAGATTTTTATATATTCTTTTCTGATAAACTTGGATAAACATATGTATATATCAGGATTAATATTGTATAGAAGGGAAGGAATGGACGTAGGAAAAGGAACATTTGCTGTCTTCAATGAATCTAAAAAGGCGGTTCTGTCATATCTGGGGCAAGAAAAGAAAATATTTAACGTCAGCATCAACCTCGCCACATTCATATGTGGACGTATCTATTATACCATAATTTGCCAAACGATCAGGAGTACAAACATGTCCGAGGCGCATTCGAATTAAAATTGTAGTAACTGATTTACTAAACCTTAATTTGGAAAACCAAGGTTTAGTAAGTAAAGTTGGTTGTAATGAGCGATAGTACTTAGCTTTTGATTTATTACTCTCCACCCATGGACCATGAAACTTGTAATGTTGTTTGTGACATATTAATTAAATCATGAGAATAGTTCTTATAATAATAAAGATCACCACATTTTACTGCGTCTCGAGCGAGGTAATCGGCATATTCGTTACCAATTATGCCACAATGGCTAGGTACCCAAGCAAAAGAAACCGAATATCCTTTTAATATGCTTAAATAAAGCAACTCCCTTGTCTTTAAGATTAATGGATAAATTTTTGATCTAAAAGGGAATTTTGCTAGCGCATATAATGAGCTTAAAGAGTCAGTAAAAAATATTGTTTGCTTTAGTTTAGCCAGTCTTATATATTCTACTGATTTGTAGATACCGAGGCACTCGGCAGTAAAAACTGAAGTCTGTGGAGGCAGACGTATTTTTTTTTTAATCTTGTAGTTGCTGTGGAAGATTCCAACTCCAACGTCTTGCTGTGCAGTTTTAGACGCATCAGTGAATATTTTGTGCCACTGGTACCAGGTCTCACTTACTATAGCATTAAAGTAGACATTTGCATTAGGCTTATCGTCGATGTGGAGGTTATAAATTATACTAGGGTTAATAGATAAAGCATCATAATCTGTGTTAAAGATAGGAGGAATATGGAAGTGATGAACAGGAATGTCTTCAGCTTTATATCTATTAAAGGTTTTAACTAGTGGTGGAAGGCTCTTATGAGACCAATAACTAGTTGTAATTACCTTTTCCGACAAAATTCTTAATTTTTCAATAACTGGGTTGTTCGTCAATTGAACGGCGTTATAAAAATATCTGTCGGCTAAATACTGTCTACGAAGGTGTAATGGAGGATCATTGCATTCTACCTGTAACGCGCATATAGGGCTAGACCTCATGGCACCAGAAATTATTCGTACGTACGTACGAATGACTTAGGTAAGTCATGGATGTATATAGAAATAAAATACTTATATGTGTATCGGTATATATATTCTATCCGTACCCTAGTATTTCATAACACAAGCCCTACAGTGCTTACTTTCGGGCTAGGCTAATTGTCGTGTGAGTCAGAAATATTTATTAAAACCACACATATCTGCAACAAATAAGGATCAGACACAGGACATCGTTAAGTAGCACGTCTGTCTTTGAAAATTCATTTTCAAATTGAAATTGATTGGCAAACAGCATTTCAAAGAAATAAAAAAATCACGCTTATTTTTACAGATCTTCATCAGAATCATGTGTGTTGTGATGCGTTGTATTTTAATGAGGACGTAGGGATACAACACAAGGCAGCTCAGTTAAAGTCGTATTTGTACTCGTAAATTGAAAGTCACGATCGAACGCTGTTCTGATATAATATCACCTTATTATTTCGTTTTTATATCTAATAAAACAGTATAGGTAAGCAGTTAGTGATAGAAGAAATCTGGATATTTTGATATGCTTATAAGTAGGAGTATTTAATTTTATTTCAATGATGTACACAAATGTTCATTCCTGAGTCATGGCTGTTGGAATAGTCATATTATGTACCTATGTATAGAAGTTATACTTCATTTAGTTTTCATAATAGCAACCCTTATTATTTAGAGACTAACACGAAGTTGATATTTATTGGAACGAAGTTTCTTTTCATATGATATGGCGTATGGGGGTTATATAGGTATAAAAAAGGTAAGATTTTTCGCCAGCCTATAGCCTAGCGAAGCAGCTAGCTAGGCAGCTGGGTGGGTTGGGTACATAGATAGGCAGCTAGGTGGGCAACCACTGACGGTGGTGGATATGGACTTGGTTCAAAGATTTCTTTAATAGTTTGACGGAATAGGGAGCGGGATTGGGCCATAACCTACCACGCGGGCCCAGTACGGATTAGACATTTTTTGTCAACTATTGTGTTTCATATTTTCCACTACACAAACTATGGGATCAAATTTAAGGTTATAAACTTACATTCAACATCATAAATATACTATAGCCCTCTTTTTAATTAACGAAGATTAAGCTTGGATAAGTTACTCCATATTTTGTCTCTGTTCATTGAATGACAAATGGCATTTGAGTAACAGAAACAAAGCACTACGTAGCTAACCCAAGTTTGTACCTTGTTTATTAATGAGGGGGTAGTTCTTTAACTTGTTTGAACTAAAGACGGAACTCTCAAATTACAGATGTGCAGAGAAATTTTCACTATGGATTTTGGCCTACTGCGGTCTTTATATGTACGTATAGACAGGGAACAAATTTGATTATTTGCCGGCGACGCGGGCGACCTAAAGCGAGCTATTTGCGGCTCTAAACATAGAACTGCGGCCGTAGCACGTGCACTTAATAACGGGACCCGATTCTGATTGTTGAAGTAAACCATCGCTATACTTATACAATTAAATCACGGGGGGGGGGGGGGGGCAGATGCGGACGAGCATTTGTACTCCAGTCATGGATGTTTAATATGTATTTCTATAAAAAATATAATTATATATGTACAGTATATGTATTCTATCCGTTACCCTAGTATCCCAAGCACAAGCCTTACAGTGCTTACTTTGGGGCAAGGCTAATTGGTGTGAGTGTTGAAAATATTTATTTATTTATTATTATTATTATTTATATATATATATATATATATATATATATATATATATATATATTGTATATACACATTATACGACAAGCTCCTTTAATTTTGAATAAAATCACTAATATTAAATTAAGGGTTAACAGCTATACGCAATGCAACTAAAATGGAATATAAAATAAATATAAAAATTCATACTGTTATATTTTTATTTTTAGGCACTTTACTGCTATATGTTTAAATCTAAAGAAATTTTTACTAGAAATACTAAATTAAAATGAACCGACTAAGGGGCCTGTAGAACCTGAAAACCTCAGTGTGATTATGGGTGCACAAAAAAAACAATTTTGGTATTGCAACAAAAATTACGAACAACACCAAGATTCATAAAAGTCGAAACGTCCAGAACTTATCAAACAAAAAAAGACGAACAGACGCAGTACTGTCACATTTATAAATTAACTAGCGGCCCGCCCTCGCTTCGCTTCGGTGTAGAGCTGAAGTTTAGACTACAGTTTTTGTTCTCAGGCTTGTATTATACACAAAGAAATTCATCTATGATTCTTCTTATACCTGCATGCAAAGTCTCAGCCCGATCGGTTTAAAATTGACAAAGTTTCATACAAACTTTCATTCCCTATTTTATCCCCTTAGGGGTAGAATTAATCAAAATCCTTTCTTAGCGGATGCCTACGTCATAACATCTACCTGCATGCCAAATTTCAGCCCGATCCGTCCAGTGGTTTGGGCTGTGCGTTGATAAATCACTATGTCAGTCAGTCACCTTTGAGTTTTATCTTTATATATATAATTCTTCTGTGAGTGTGTATGTCACTGAACTTCTCTTAAACGACTGGACCGATTTTGATGAAATTTTTTGTGTGTGTTCAAGGGGATCTGAGAATGGTTTAGATTCACAATTTTGTCCGCTGGACAACCCCTATTTTTTTAGGGCGGTACGAAGTTCGCTGGGTCAGCTAGTATATATAGATAGGTATAGACTATTTATATTAAGAAACAACAAAACATATATCAACGTAGTTCTAATCCTTTTTATTCTATGTCAAACGATTTGGTTATCATATTCTCAACATTACGTAGCGGCAACATCCAGCTACCAGCCAGTGTGAAACATAAAAGTTAGACCAAAGAAATATTAGAACACATAAAACGAAATCACAGCTGAATGTCCCGTATATGTTCGGTTACTACTATCATCGGATATGCACGGGGCAAATACGAAATGCGCTCCGATTTCTTCAATATGTACACCTACCTACATATCCACCCAGGAGAGCTATTCTCTAGTTCGGTGTTCCGTATCCGTAAGTAAAGATTCGGATTCATTCGATCTTTCCTGAACGTTGTCGTGTTATACCATACTAGCAGCCGACCGCGACTTCGTCCGCGTTAACTTTAGTTCTTTGAGAATACCGCAGGAATCTGTCATTTTTCCAGGATATAAAATATCTTTTGTCTCAATCCAGGTCAATAGCTATAAGCGTAACAAACATTAAAATCTATTAAGTAGTGTTTGCGTGATTGAGTAACGAACTTACAAACTTTCATATTTATGCTAAGTATTTATAAGATTCTACAGCATTTAAACTATGTAAGAGAGGGATGGACGACAATTCCCATCATAATAAGTCCAAAAGTCATCTTTCAATAATACAGGGGCCTAGAATACACCTTGTTAACCGATGATGCTTTATGAAATTACATTACTCAGATGAATCATAACATTATTACATTGGTAGCAAACTGCAACTGCCAAAACACCTCTCCTTCATTTTTAGGTTCATCCCAGTTACGTCTTATACGATCCTTCAGATGCGAGTTTTAAGTGTACTTGGTACTTAGTTTATCTGGGGGAACGTCAGTGCCCCCACCAAATCGAGCATAAAAAGCGTCACGGCCGTACCATTCTTTTCTCGAAACAGTTGAGGCCATTTTCAACCCCCTATAACATAGTTGGGGATAAAGCTAGAGGGGCACCTCTAGCATGACCACCGAAACGGGATATGATAAAGCGATATATCGGGATTAACTGTCAGACTACAGTGAAGTTTGACAGTAGTCTGACAGTTAATGCCGATATATCGCTTTATCATATACCGTTTCGGTGGTCATGCTAGTGGGGCTAATAGCCACAATGTATATCACATATTATATTAAATTAGATTGTTGAGTGCGATTGCAATCACAGCTTCAAGGGACCGTAGACCTGAGTATATGGTTGTAATTTCAACTTAATACATATAAGCGTTCCCGTGATAAAATGTTTTGACAGACAGACGGACAACAAAGTGTTCCTATAAGGGTTCAATTTCTTTATTTGAGTCACAAATCCCCTTAAAAATACAAGTTAACGAAACTTAGAGAAAAATGTTTTGTACACCCAGATTACATGATTAAATTACTCGTGTGCCCAGAGTAAGCCCCCAGCTGGTTTCTTCCTAGCGCCACCCGAGCTTGCACACCCAATATTAGCCTTTATACCCATTCAACAAACGTAACCCTGTGTGTTCCGAACTTACACTACGTATGGTTTTTTATGGAAATCTGCAACAATAACGAATTTGGTGATATAGGAAGTCGTCATTGCAAAAACAATGGGATACTGATGAAAGCATTGTTTTTTATTTAATAGTTTCTAGCTAGTAATATAGTAGGGAAATGGTATTTTAAGGTAGGACATAGCCCCGTAA
This sequence comes from Chilo suppressalis, assembly GCA_902850365.2. Taxonomy (NCBI): domain Eukaryota; kingdom Metazoa; phylum Arthropoda; class Insecta; order Lepidoptera; family Crambidae; genus Chilo; species Chilo suppressalis. The sequence continues at coordinate 9,921,266 of OU963899.1, read as the reverse complement.
TCATTGCCATCGGATGGTCACCCATCCGACTATCGGCCATTACGAACGCAGACTTAATGCACTCTGCGCCACAGTAACCCTTAAGTTTGCATGCTTTCGTATAGTTGACTTTTCTGCCTGCCACCGCGTAAAAGATGTACATAATACGTCCACTCAGAAAATTATAAATGATAAAAAATTGTATTTTCTGTATATGTTTATGTGTATATGTTTATATAGACAGGCAGAGTTGATATTGGCATAAATGAACAGCAAGTTTACCGTACCATTAGAAAAATTCAAAAGGAAAATGTGTTTACGGCAATTCATATTATACTAATCGACTAGAGTCATCTTATGGCAGAATAAAACAACATGCGATGATAAAGCAAAGCTAAAGTTTCCACTTCGTTCGTAGCACGTAGCGCTTGTAAGAATGTTCCTAGTTGCATGTTTTCACCACAGATGGAGCTGTTTTATTTATGCTTGCTGTATCACAAACGAGGAGCATCTCTTTGAAAGGCGCTATTTCCATGCTAAGTAAATGTTGATGAAATTAAAAATACGTGTGCTGATTTGATGATGTATTTGAAGTGTATTTTTTTTTTCATCATGGTAATTCATGAGGAGGCCACTTATTTTTAGGGTCAATTTATTTATTATTGATATTATTAAAAAGTACAAAATTAAGTTATTAAAAATGGAAATAGAACTTTTTGATCGGATATTCGGAAAATAGCATTTTTTAATCAGGAATGATAATAAATAGCATCAACAAATAAACTTTTTAGAAGATGTTTTTTTTTAATTGGAAGCGACATTTATGACAAAATATATAAAACAACTTAGCATTGATTAATTGTCATCTTTATATATATAATTCTTCTGTGAGTGTGTACGTCACTGAACTTCTCTTAAACGACTGGACCGATTTTGATGAAATTTTTTGTGTGTGTTCAAGGGGATCTGAGAATGGTTTAGATTCACAAAGATGTGTAGACAGGACAACGTCTGTCGGGTCCGCTAGTCTACTATATAAAAATAAGTCGGGTTGTCCTTCCTGACGCTATAACTCCAGAACGCATGAACCGATTTCCACGGTTTTGCTTTCGTTGGAAAGGTCTCGGGTTTCGTGAGGTTTATAGCAAAGAAAGTTCAGGAAAATTTTAAAAAAAAACTTCTTTTAATCACCAAACGAAATGTTACATAAAACGAAGCCATCTGGTGGCGAAACGGAGTTCGCCGGGTTTGCTAGTTACTTTTAAAGATAAACAACATACAAATTTGATAGAGTTTGCCGTAATGTATGTTTTTTTTATCTTAAAAAGTAATGACAATTTATCAATGCAAAGTTGTTTTATATATTTTGCATAAATGTAGCTTCTAACTAAAAAAACCTTCAAAGGGTTAGATAAAAAAATATTATGTGTCGAACATCAACTTTCAAATGAGCTTAAAAGCACTGTTTGAATAGAAACGCGTTTTAAGTTCAAATTTGAATGGGTTATAATCACTTTCGATCAAGAATAAACACAGGCTGTGATAGGATCTTAGAATACCAGTAGAATTCACAAAAAAACTATAAATCAGTAAATACGGAAATAGCCCCCTTTGAACAGACGCTCTTTAAACGTACTTATTGCTTTTTTGTAGGATTATTTATTTTTATTTTCAGTCATCAACATCAAAATTCATATTTTGCTGTCTTATAACTCTTCACGATTTCAACGTACTTAAAGCGGAATTTCCAGCTGCATCTCGGAACGAACCACCACCTCATAAACAACCACATTGTAAAATTACTTTTTGAGGGTTTGTTTTTTTTTTGATAAATAAGGTTCTAGGATTCAATGGATAATGCCGCAATTACATTTGGTCGTTAGCCCGTATTCGGGTGCAGAAAAGGCATTACTCGAATTCGGGCACCCGAAGCGGTATTTACACTGGAATTCGGGCTGGAAGACGGTGTCGAGTAAACAAAAGGAAAAGACTACGGTTTACACTTAGTCGTTTACCTGAATTCCATTGGCACTCGTATTCGGGCTAACGTCCAAATGTATTCACGCCATAGGCGATGTACAAGTAATACCCATGAAATTGCCGTTTTTCATGAAATAAGTTAACGTCCTTTTATCTCTTTTTTTTTATCTTTATTAATCACACCCATGCAATCAATTAATTTTTGCCAACGTAGTGGCAGCTTATGGATGCTCTGCGATAAAAGAAAAAAAATTAACTTGAAATAGCCAATACGGCAGAATGGCAATTTCATAGAAAGACCTATTAGGTACACCTGATTTCGCAAGTGGCGGGCCATGTGATTGTTTCAATGTTATCTACAGAAAAAAATATTACATTCATGAGGTCAACGTTCTCCGGCTCTTCCTGGCCAACTCTCATAGCCTATTTCTAACTGTCCAGACTAGTCTTAACAACCTTATGATGTTCCTTTAAATTTCAGGTAAAGTATCTTCTTTCAAATTACAAAATCTATATATATAAAACTCAAAGGTGACTGACTGACATAGTGATCTATCAACGCACAGCCCAAACCACTGGACGGATCGGGCTGAAATTTGGCATGCAGGTAGATGTTATGACGTAGGCATCCGCTAAGAAAGGATTTGATCAATTCTACCCCCAAGGGGATAAAATAGGGAATGAAAGTTTGTATGAAACTTTGTCAATTTTAAACCGATCGGGCTGAGACTTTGCAGGCAGGTATAAGAAGAATCATAGATGAATGTCATTGTGTATAATACAAGTCTGAGAACAAAAACTGTAGTCTACACTTCAGCTCTACACCGAAGCGAAGCGAGGGCGGGCCGCTAGTTATCTCATAAATACATTTTTAATTATATCACGGCGAAGGTACTGTGTGCTTTTAATGTAACAAATTGTTATTTCTCACAAAACGCACTTCATGCATGAAGTTTCTTTATTTTTTGTATATTTCAATGAAAGCCTAAATAAAATAAAAGTAATTACTTTCTCGGTAGACAAATCTACTTATTTCTTATATCGCACAATCAAAAGTATTGAATAATACACCGCAAGATTAGGTGTAGTTACAATCAATATCTTAAAGTCAGGTGTCAAACATGTCAGCCAGAAGGCATAGCGAGAATTTTAAAGTTCACATTTGTTGAATCAATGCCGTGACGCAACAAGACCAAGCCGATGGGTTTCGGAGAACACGAAATGAACAAAATCTGCCCACAAGGATAATACAGAAACAAAGACATGTATAGAATATTGAACATGATGTCAAACCACTTGCAGTATGACGTAAACAAAAGACGTTTAGAAGGGTTCCAACAAGCAGGGTGAGCTGAATCAATTTATTTTTTTTTGTTCAACATCTTCCTGGAACACCCTATACAGGTGACAGGTACAGTAACTGGTCTAAGACAAAATTAGATTAACTGGTAACTAGTATATTTTAGTTAATTGTTAACACAGTATTGGTAGTAGATAACAACTTCAAAACCATACTTTAAACAGTTGGTCAATTCAAAGGCAGCTGGTTAATTGCTTAAAGTTGTAACTTGTAGACAGACAATTCAGAGGTATTTTAAGTTCTTTCATTATTTATTTGATGTTAGCATTTTGAATATATAAAAATATAGGCTTTGGATGTTTTGGTAGAGTCACGAACGCGTCACCATCGTCGCCAAATCACGGTATATCTTACAGAGAGCTTCTGCTTTCTCAATAAAGTAATGTAGAAATGAAAGTCTGGTTTACACTTAAATACTTTCTCTTATTAATGATGCAAAACAAATTTTGTAAGTTACTTTTCCATCCTTAATTAGTAATTGTAATTCTTGGAAACTTAAATAAAAAAGCTAAAATAATAAAATTAAAGGAACCATCTTATATATGTAAAACGACCTAACGTCAAAAAGTCCAATAAATCACAGTTTTGTCCTTGCAAGCACCTTTGCATGTTAGCGAATAAAATAAATATTTCACCAAAATGTGTAAGTTGTAAGAAAAAGTAGCTATCGTTAACAAGACATCAACAACAATTAATTCAGTTCTTGATGTAATAGGTACTTATTATGAAATTCTAATGCGATTCCTGTGAACACGCGAAATGTGGCTTTTACGGAAGTTTTGTCAAGGACTCGCTTAAGGTAAAGTCGTAAAAAGGCACACAAAACATTTAACAGTAAATAAATATACTGAGTCAGAATAAAAAGGTATTTTGGAAACAATTTACTTTTCCTAGTAACGTTGTATTATAAATGAGGAAATAGTGTGTGTGTTATAAATGTTTTACTTGTTAAACTATTGATCGTTTTGTATAAAATTTTACTTAGAAACAAAAAGAATATAGTTGAGTTTCTGTAAATTCTATTTATACTTAAAACAAAGTCGTGCTGTACCACTTATAACTCAAGAACGGCAGGATCGATTTTTAGAGGCTTTCATTTTTTGCATTCGTCTTCGGCCTGAATGCTATTCAGGCCGAATTCAGAATAATTATTAGGTAGGGGAAAATTTAAGTTTATATGAAAATTCAAAAAATAAATATCGTTCATCACCAGTTATCAGCTTCCTCAAAAATGGTTCATTAGATCGTAATAAAGAATCACAAATGAGTACACAGTTCATTAGGTTTCTTTCAGTGAGCTCGTGAGGCAGTCATATATCGAGTTTTTGTGTACCCAGCGTTAGTTAGTAAGAAGTTAGTTTTTTAGTTTCTCAAAACTTTCTGAGTGTCCCACGTATAATACGAAAAACCTTTTTCTTCAACCTATTTTTATTTTTCCTCCCCCCTCTTGGATTTCATTCAGTTAGAACGTGTTTCTATATTAATGAATTTCGAAAAAAATATAAAAATTCAACACTGTAAATTCTTAGTGACTACCAGGCAAAAGTAAAGTCTACGTTTAGTGTTGTATGAATGAGAAGACATTCAAGACAAAAGTGACAAATACTGTTCACAAGTAGGAAATGGACACGCCTCTAATTAATCTAGTGTGCGTAAGCGCATCCTCATTGCCGCTGCATTGTTTGACTTGCGTATGCGTTACCCCGCCCAAGCGTTATGCACTTTGCTGTCGGAACATTTAGGCCTAGAGGAGTCTAAAGGCGATTACCTACGTGGGTGAACGCACGCCTCCGCCTCGTAATGAATCAAATTCAAAGGCTCCCCCGTGATGCATTATGTTTCGAACCATGAAATTTCAAACAACAAAGACGAGACTACTACTTTAACTAAACGTTAAAAACGGACATTTGATTAGTTCGCCATGACCGATTCAATACTAATGTCTAACATGGAAATAAATTTAATATTAACTGAGTTGAAATCCCAACTCGAACAAAAATTCGAGTCTCTTGCTAACACCATTGAAATTATGCTAAATCAAAATAAGGATATTCGGAAATCCGTCGATCTTATTTCGCAACAATACGATGACCTACTTTCTAAGATCGGAAGTTTGAAGCGAGAAAATACTGATTATAAGATTCGAGTGGCTACAAATGAGGACAAACTGGAAATTATCGAAAAAAATGCACGAACTTCATCATTAGAAATACGAAATATTCCAAAAAAAATAGAAGAAAATCCCGATTTTAACTCAAATTGCCAAGAATATTGGCTCCTCAATTTGCCCTGATTCACCGGTACACGACCTTGAGATACGCGACATATTGCAGAACAAGGGTGATACTATGATTGTTAATTTTAATTATACTTACAGAAAGGAAAGTATGATGCCTGACTTGCGGTTATATAACAAGATAGTGACGCTAAACATCATACATTAAGCATCCATGATATCAAATTGTTTTAGTTGAGATACATAGATTGATATTTAGTTTTTCTTATTTCCTATATAGAAAATTAAGACTCCTGCTCAAATATATTGTGGTAACTACAAGCAACTACAGAGCCCTACCCTGTCCGTGGCACGATACGCACTTAACCGTTTTTTTTTTTAATTTCGAACAGGTTTATTAATAGAAAGCTGTTTTGAAAAAATACAAAGAGAATGAACACTTTAACCATACCATAACGCAAGAAAAATTATTATTGTTCGTTATTCGTCACTGATCTTGAAAAGATTTTTAGATTTAATTTCCGCGCATTATTTAAGAAAAGTACAATATAAGCCTTGGCCACAACTAAGCATTGTTGGACTTAAGTATGTGTGCCTTGGCTTCGCGGTCGTTCATCAATGCCACTTTTGCTGGCCGCTGCCGGTATAAACGCATAAACGGTATGCCTAAACGGTTGCTCTAAAACATGCATATCACCAAATTACCAGTGTACCCCATGAAAAATTTGACTGTTTCTAACTAACAGTAAGTTCTCATTTGGACTGAAATTGTTGACAGCATTTACCAGAATCTTTCCCCACGCGGTAAGTACGTGACCAACGACAATTAGATAATGGCGTGGGCTAAGCGGAGATTTTCGAATGCTGCATCTATTTTTATGACTGGTCAACGTGTAGAACATGTAGGCAAAAAATCAAATCATTGAACCATTCCAAGATGATAGAAATAATAAACAACAGGAAAAAACTAATATAAATCTTTTAATTTACTTTATCAAGTTTAACGTATCACATGAAGCATATAACTACTCCTAGATCCATCATAGATCTGGCCAAAGGATCTTCCATGGGATCTTCTGAGATTGATCGTGTTTTGTTTGTTTTTGATAGGTTTCAAAATAACAACGGACTTAAATGAAATGACCTAAATTACTTAAGACGTCATTTTGTTCTGGCATTGATTTATGCAGATTAAGAAGGATGTCGGTAACTTCTCATTCAGATGCTGTTACGCCAAAGTAAACGGACACTTAAAAGAATCGAGACATGTGAAGGCCAGCCGAATTAAAACTATGTCGCTGTCTATTTTTGTATCTGAATGTGAGCAGTGTATTAGGTACTTTAAAAGAAACGTTATTTCAAGGTTCCGTAGTGAAAAAAGGAACACTTTTACTTTCATCATGTCCGTCCGTCCGTCTGTGCGCAGCTTAGTTCTCTCTGAGCTAAACAATACACCGACGGATATGGCCGCAAAATTAAGGAGTTTAATAGCAATCGTCTATGTATCAGCTCCCGTATAATTCTCTTACATCATGATAATGCGCCTGTTCATACAATTGATAAAATCTACTATTTTATAATTTCAAGCATACATTTTTCCATACAGCGTATTTTTCATTGTAAAAAAATACTTCGGGGAGGAATGAGTACTCAGCACCTCAAACAAGACTGTCAAACAATTTCGCTGGTTATTTCTGCCTTGGCTCATATAAATTCGCAAAGTGCAGCATGGCACACGGACGCGAATACGTGTTGCTTGGTTGCTTTATGAGGTGCAAAGAGATTTTGAAAGAATCTTAGAACTTTTTTTTGAGCACATTTTAATTGACCTTTTCGGAACAGCTCATGTTTAATGTGTTCCCTCCAAGGAACTTAGTGTCCCTACAGTAGGTATAAGATCAATACAGCTCCACCGAATAAAAGATGGGTCACAGTAATAAAAACAGAAGGGACACCCATTGTGTTGCAAGCAGATACTTACATTATTTGATTTTATACACGCCTAGATACCGTATTAACTGCACGGAAGCGGCCCAAAAATATCTACTACATGTGGTAGATAAGCTCGTCGCTACCCTCGCACACATTGACTTCTTTCAAACAATCTGACATTAGAGACACGCACTCATTGCACGTTACATGAGCCGTTTTGCATGCGTAGGTTATGTAGATGGCTCTGTTTAGACGTGTATATAATCAAAACTTTGGCGACTTTGGTAACTGTTAAACATAAACCGACGCTTGTTTTGATTCCCTTTTGTAGTGAAATAAAAACACCTAAATATTCAATATCGTGACGTGCAACTCGGACATGAAAACGTGTTAATGTAATCCAGAATGTTTTCACACTTTTGCGGAATACGAGAATGTGATCTTTAACTCGCGGGCCAAAGAGCACTTTGCAATATTTTTCTAAGTAAAACATTTTTGTTATTTATACATTGGGTGCTTTAAAAGAGTTTGCCAAGACTAATTCATATGGAAAATAAATAATAGGTCGCTAAAACACATAGTCTAAGAGCTCACGACAATAAACATAGTTCGACAAGACTCCCAGATGATAATTTATAAGCATGTTTATCACGTCATTAATGAGGGAACACGAAATGAAGATTTTTAGTTCGATAAGACTTAGATTTCGTTTATTTCCCGGAACAGGGGAGGCGTAGGATCATATGATTATGCAGTGCTGCTATCAGTGACAGCAGTATGAGAAAGGCCCCCCTAAAACAAGGTACCTATTTAGCATGATTGACCTCCTAAAGAAATCAATACTCATCTGAAATATATATTTAGGTTTTCCATATAGTGGAGAAAACCACTTTCTGCTGCAACGATTGAAGGTCACCCTCCGAGCAACTGGATTCGGCATTGCAATTCAGTTTTGTAAGCAATCACCCTGGTCCCGTTTGTTCCTCGGAATAGGGGATTGATAAGATTATACGATAATGCAGTGCTGCAGGCTCTCCTGACAGGCCTTATCAGTAGCAGCAGCATGAAAAAGGCCTCCAATATGAATTATCTATCTAGTATGATCGATCTCCTGAAAACAACAATGCTCATATGAAAAGTCAGAGTCTTATCATATTAGAAACCGATTTTTTATGGTATTATATTTTTTTTGTTTAAATAACACCGCCAAGTTTATTGCGGTGCAGCATTGTCCTTTTGTATTCCCCATTAATGACGTGACTAATTTAATTTATCTATATATCATCTAGGAGTCTTATCCAACTAGCTTTAGTGTCGTTGGCTCTCTTACTAACACTGTGTAATTTTCACATTTTTCTTTACACCTTATGATTAAGTTTTTTAAAGATTTGGCGACCTTCATATCCGAGAAACGTGCACTCTGAATTGACGTCATCGCTATCTCCAAGGTTTTTACATGTGAATTCCGGTCGAGTGGATGTATACATATGACTTATTTTGCTAAATTATCTCTATTCTAGGTACAAACGTTTAAAATTTAGTACCTTTTAATGTTAAAAAAGGGAAGCAAACAAGCTTATGGCACGCCGGATGGTAAGCGGCCACCATAGCCTATCGACGTATGCGATACAAAAAATATCGCTCGCCGTTGCCTACACTGACCAAGTCCCCTACCCCGTAGAGCCCTTTTTTGTGACGCAGGCAAAACCTCTGTTTACAGACGACAGCGCCTTTAAGAGGCACACCGCCGAACGGACCTCACACCTGGCTCCCACAAGCCTTACGAGCCCCCGCAGTGGCTGCCCACTGAGGATCCCGTAACTCTTACGGGCGCTTTACGGCATAATATCTGCTAAAAAACCCTGCGAATACCCTCTAAGCTGCTTAGTGCGAAACCGCGGGATCCCCGTTTAGGGATTCTTCCACGTTACCCCGTAGAGCCCTGGAACCTTACTCGCCGACAGAAACACAACACCACCGTAAGGTAGTGTTATTTTACTGTGGTCTTCTGTAAGTTGAAGGTTACTTCCCCAGACAAGCGCTCCAATTCGGATAACCTGCTATGCCCTACCTAATCCAAGCCAACGTCTATGGATTTAAAGTATGGAATAAATGTTTATTATTATTATTGTAATCTCTCTCTCTCTGCCAATGTGTTTAATTTTCTAATTTTCCCTTTAAAAGAAAAATTTGAAGCTAATTGACTAATGCTAAAAGACAAACGTTAGTATAATTAGTAAATGAGTAACCTCGTTTCAGCAGCTCGCCGGCACGTGTCTACATGTCACGTAAGCTAAACAAACTTTCGGAAATTTTAGGTATATAGTGAAACAAGCGAAACGGAAAAGAAAAAAAAGTAGGGTGACAATCAATATGGAATTATGTTAGAATTAAATTAACGTTTAATTTATTATTATTGTGTCTCTTCATTTGAATAAAGAGCGAGAAAATGGAGATTATTTGCCTTTTTTATTACTTTAGACACCCTCGTCCAAACTTATTATGACACTATTGGTCGCTACTTTTACGTTTAATGCGTTTTCGTTGGTCAAATTTTATTTTAACGTAAGTTTAACTGCGATTTTGTCACATTTTGTTGATTACTTTCATTCACAATACCAATGGTAAATTTTCCTGGCCCACTTTGTGATAGGAAATATTAATTCTGACGATGCAGACCTAAAAAGGCTGCGAAACGTCAATAAACAAATAAAGTTCGTGCATTAATCCGTTTTATTTAAGGAAAAAATAACGTATGCCTTATATATACTATTATACTTTGCGGTTTGCCATAAAAATGTAAGTTTATTGCTTATAGGAATTTATAACACCCACGCCAAGAGCATCACGTTGTTATATTATAGACAAGTAACAGTTTTCTAAAATATACCAAGAGGTAACAAAAATCAATGTATCAGAGAAATCCTGAAATACGTATAGAGAGTGCCGTCTTTGACCTATTGGAGGCCCTGGGCGTATTAGGATAATGGCCCTATGACTTCCGTTTGGTGATTTAACAGGAACTAGGGACTTTGTATTTGATCTGAGGGGGCCCCTTATCGTTCGCGGGGCCCTGGGCACTTGCCCAAAGTGCCCACTAGGAAAGACGGGTCTGGGGATAGAAACTTGGGGAGAGTAGCCCCCATCTTAGAAAATACCACGGAATAATAACTTTTGGTTTTATAGTGTTTGTAGTAGTTGTAGGGGTAAGTAAATTTTCGGAACGTCCTAGGGTAGATTGAGTTCAGACCAACAAGTTGAGGGGGCTTTTTCTGACGCATCGCGTAACTGGACTCCAATTACATTGAACATCAGAAAGGTTGGAGTAATTTATGTCGTATAAAAAAACATTATTTCTTCAAACCTAATAAGCGAACTTTATATTTCCTAAAGCCTGGTTAATGTCAATTCAATTCGCTCTCACTTTTCACCTATAATTTGGATACCCTCCATTCTGGCTCGGTGTTTTGCGTGGTTTATTTTGGCTACCGCTGCTAACATCCCAAATAATTTCATTTTTCAAATACCAGACAACATTACGCAATTTCAATTGACACAGCTTTCCTACACAGTGTCTGGCATACTTAGCAACCGTGTGATTAATTTCACGACACGTGTGTCACATAGGGATTCGGAAATGCCAATATAAGTTTTCAATACTCCCGGTGAACATTTGATTCAAGTTTTATGTTAAAACTAATGTTTAACCATTTAACACCCCAACCTATGGTCTCTGTATTACTTTTCATACTCAGTGGTTGTCTGGAAGAAATCGCTCTTAGCGGTAAGACCGCCAATTATAACGCTTTTATTAATTTTATTGTTTTTGAATGTTACGTAATTATGTATTTGGTGTTATAATAAAGTGTTAATCTATCCATCTATCTAATATATGCCCGTATCTTCGGCTGCATAGAATAATTTGTTCCCTGTACAAACATTCATCACTAAGCGCGCGAATCCATCGAATGGAATACCGTCAATTTAAAAAAACTTAATTGTAGAAACTTTTCTTCAACGACAAATCCATAATCATATCGATACGTAAATTTTTCTGTTCTTTTTTTTAATTTCAGGAGTCCAATGTGTCTGTCAGAAAGCGGCCACCGCAGCCTTAGTAGCTTGTGATACCGTACGGTATCACACATGCGTTTCCAACCCTAACACCTTCCCCAATCCGTGGAGCCCTGAAAACTTACTTACCGACAGTAACACAATACCATCCAACGATACTGTTACTGCACAGTGATTTTCTGTACATTTCATATTTATCAAATATTAAATCAACAATGTACAGTAGCAAAAAAAACTCACTTTTAAATAGAGGGAATAAACGCACTGAAAAAGTATATTACTATAATTATTTAGTGAGATTTATGAAGTCCTTTTGATGAAAAATATTTCTCAAAAAAACCCACGGTCAAGCATTGAACACTACGATTATTGTTCTTTTAATTATAGATTTCAGACGACGAGTGACTTTGTATAATCCCTTTGCCACTCTGAAATCTATAATTAAAAGAACAATAATCGTAGTGTTCAATACTTGACCGTGGGCTTTTTTGAGAAATATTTTTCATCAAAAGTACTTCCTTTTTTTCATTAAAAGGAGTCCTTTTGATGAAAAATATTTCTCAATACTTTTACCAATACTTTTTTTTCATCAAAAGGATTTCCTTTTTTTCATTAAAAGGAGTCCTTTTGATAAAAAATATTTCTCAAAAAAACCCACGGTCAAGTATTGAACACTACGATTATTGTTCTTCAATTATAGATTTCAGAGTGGCAAAGGGATTATACAAAGTCGCTAACCTCGCCAGAGCACAATGCAATTTATTAATAAATCCAACATTGACAAAGACCGCCAAAACATCTGGCCGTTGGCCAAACTAGAAAAATCAGCCTACGCCAATGAGCACGCGTTGTGTGTGGACTCGAATCAATTTCATTGGCATCAAACACTTATAATCATATCCGTATAAGAATTGCTATTGCAAACGAATATATACCTAAAACTATTGTTTTTTTATTTTATCCTAAATGGCTTCGCAATCCTTGTGCATTTAGCCAATGTCAAGTGTTAAATGTTTACAAATTCTACAGCACTCGTGGTCAAAGTAATAAATCAAGTTAAAGTAAGCAGCAGACAAGTCAATCCCCCTTTCCCTATGTTTCAGTAAATGTGTGGGGATTTACTGGAACCTCCCCGTGGAGTTCTTGAGGAAACGTCGAGAGACACTTTCCGCTATTTTGTTTCACTTGCCAACACTTGAGCATGTTCCCGAACACTTAGTGGTTAATAATCCACCATTATTAGACACTAACGTACGGCTACAACACAATTTTTAACAAGAAAAACAAAACTGCTAAAGTGACGCTTCCCGATCCCGCCAAAAAGTCCCATCTATTGTTTTATGACAAACTGAAACCCCCTTAGTGCCACCGCACAGGGGCCACCGGCCCGTTTGTGGTTGTGGCCGGTGGCCCGTTTGCGGTGACACTTATTATAAACGACGAATAAGCTTAGACTACTTACACTGTGTTTTGTTCATATAACGCAAATGTTATTTGTCATTCAATGATTAGAGACAATAAAACATAGATTAACTAACTTATTCTTTGTTTATTAATAAGGCGTAACACATGGCGCTAACCACAGAAATCAAAAGATATTAATCTCTTTGATCGTGAGTAATTTATGTATCTCTATTCACATATAGCGACAGAATTAATTTTGAAATCTAAACAGTACAGTGGTTAAAATATGTTTTTTTTGGTAAACATTTTTATTTCACCTCGACCACCTACCAAACGTGTAATACTTAACTATTCAGGTATTATATTTGTTTCTTAGGTTTTCACGCAAATCACTCATTAAATAAAACTAGTTTTTACGGGTTAATGCACGATGTCAATAAATAAATAAAATGTGAAAACGTCAATAAATAAATAAAGTTTCGTGCATTAACCCGTAAAAACTAGTTTTATTTATTCAGGTATTATTATAAAATACTGGGCAAAATTAAATATTCTATATTGAAATTGTTCCGGAAAATAAATAATAGCGTAATAAAATCAAAAACAATTATAACAATAAAAAAATAACCGAGCTCAGGATTGAACCACCGATCATTTGGTGGCGACCCCAAGACCTTTACCGTTCGGCTATCTGTCTCTTGCAGAGAGTTACAAAATTACGAATACCTTGTGTCAAATACTGTTAAATTTTTATTTCATTGAGTTTCAAATCACAGCGGTGCTAATGAAGTTTTCACTTCAAAAAGGTGACCCTGACTCCCCTGCCACCACCCTTGGACATCGGAAATTTTGAAAATTGGATCTGATATCAAATTCTGATTTAGGAAAAAATATATACTTGTTATATTTTTAGTGACCATGACCACTCCTCACCAACCCTGGATCTCAGAAATTTCAAAAAATAGATCTGTTATTAACTGATTCAGAAAAAAAATGTCCCCTGGGTAGACCGCAATCCCAAATCTGACCCCAGATTCGGATTTAGCAACCCCAAATTACTACATAACCAAGTTTCTAGGCTTGGACACGGTAATATTATCTATACAGTATTGTGACTCCGCCCTGTCCTTGAAAATAAATGCCTACACCGAGCGCTGCGTTGGCACGCGGTAGGGCCGCCAGCCTACAGTATTTTATGTAGTTTTGTTTTTAACGCGAGTGTAGGTAGATTACTCGTTTGTCTCTTTTTTCATCCTAACCACTTATTTATATATTATTCCAGATATTTTGCCCGATGGAAAAACCGAAATACCTAAATATTAGAAACAAATAACGTACTAGTAGATAGGTATATAAAAAATATTCTATAAAGGTAAGACACCTTTCCAATATTTCAGGTTATTTAAAAAATGATATCTCTGGGTGTGTTATCGAAGAGTTCAAGCAACCAAAAACAGCAATTGTGCTGTTGTACGATATTGATCGTCGTTTGTTATTTTCCATACTAAATTATGTAGGTATCTACTTAGTTAATTCAAATATTTACAATACAAAACGCATGTTTAAGCACGGCTAACTGCATAAAAAACAATTCAGACCGTTCGGTCGTCGTTGCGGCGCGGCGGCGCATTCGCGACTGGGTGCACGCCGAGAGCACATCGAACTCGAGTGGCGTAGGTATGACTCGCTTTCCGACCGTTTGTATGAAGATAGAATACTGTATGATATTATTACCGTGGCTTGGATCAGAAGAGAAAACAAAAAAAATGCAGACAACTGCGTGCAGGCATACAGACAGACAGGAACTAAGTTTTAGATTCCAAAGGTGTAATGAAAACGGGCACTTCAGTTTCCATCTCTACTTCAATGAATATTACAAGAAAGAGGTTTTATTAATTTGGCATGTTATTTGAAGCATCTTGGCATGATTCTTATCGATACGTTCCAAATTTAAATTTTGCGGACAACTCCATGAAATACGGACAGACACGAACCACGTTAGTTTCCAAAGGTGTATGAAAGTCTGTGCGGAAAGAGAATGGGATTTAGATTGGAGGGCGCTGTAGTGCTTTTCTACTGTATTTGTAAGGTTTTACCCCTTTTAGACATGATTAAATACAAAAAACCGCAAGAAATCACAACAACAAACAAATCCGTATCAATACAAAACTTTTACGTTTTACAGATTGCTGGGTTTGATTGCCAAATAAAAATCTTAATGTTAGTTCCGTTTTTCGCCACGCCCATTCTCTTTCCGCACAGACTCTAGTAAACTATTAAACACAACAGTCACTGCGGAATCGACATACATTACATTATTGTTACACGATTAGTTCTAAGCACATAGGCATTCTTTAACAATTTAACAAACATCATCATTTGCTTACTTGATGCCTACTGCATCTCTTTTATTGTATTAACTTTCGTGTTGATTTGCTTCGCTCCGCGTTCTTATTACGATGTGTGGTATGACCTAACACATCACATTGGATTACACATAATCGTAAAGGTATATTTTTAAATGTAAAAGGGTGACAAAGAAACAAACAGTTAAGCCCATAGACACATACCAAGGTATCTCTACAAACTCAATAATACAGTTTTCGTTTGAGCAAGCTAGCTCCAATATTTTACAAGGTACCTATTAATATTTTTTACCGATTTACCGATCCCGGGTACTCCCTAGACTCTGGCAGAACTTCTATTGTGGTATCAGGAAATTCCTTACGTTATCCCTGGCAGAGGTCTCTCTTCCTTACACGTTGAGGGGAATGTTTGGTAGGTTCGATATAAAATAAGTACATAAATTATTGGGTTACCGTGGTCACAAAGCAGTGTTTCAGTATACGATTCTTTTTTTTCAATCGTACCAAATTTGCCGGTCCGCTTCACCCTGTAATTTGCATCGCCCCTAATGCAATGATTACTTCACCTTTCATCATCACTCATTAATAAATCAATCGATTCACAGCTCGACCGTTTTAGTCGAACGCTATAATGAATACTAACTAACCAGCCAACATAAACGAAGCCATTTCGTTTTATAGCTCATCTCTTTATTAGCATGTAAATAGCGTTTAGTAGCGGTTACAAATAACACACTATTATTCGCTTTAAATGTTCCTAATGACGTTCTTTAGTTGGAAAATTATAAATCACGTTATGTCGATGTCGGTAGCTTACAACAATATTCGAATGAGTACGTCGTAGGTGATTAAAATTAATGGGTGTTATTGTCCTTGCGTTTAAAAACAAAAATGAGCGATAGTGCAATTTTTATTTGTTTTTTTTTTGTGTAAAAAGGGTGGCAAACAAGCATAATGGCCCGCCTGATGGTAAACGGCCAACATAGTCTATAGATGCTTGCGATACAAAAAATATCACTCGCGCCGCACTATGGGAACTTTGACTCATTTTCATAACAAAAATCTATATCCTTTGTGTTAATTAGGATATCATCATGATATTTTTTTTTTTATTATCTTGAATATATTTTCTTTTTAATAATGTATAATTTGTGTAAAGTTTATTTATAATACTTACAAAAAATAGGAAAACAAAAAATATACGATTTTTAGAATTATATCTATGTTTTAATAAGTTTATAAAGGTAACTAATAAAAGTAACTGCTTAAAATTAAAAAAAGACATATTATCATAGTAGCTCAAAATTCACTTAAGAGCTACTTTGCTTCATCAAGAAGTTTTAAATATTTTTTTATTATAAGATTTTCTCAAACTCGTAATGTATGTAACATCTTCGTTGGTGGCTGTCCTCGAACATTTTCTTGCATGATGAAGCCTGAACTGTTTGTAGTTTTTGTTCCATGACTCTTGAGCATCTTCCGAAAGTTACCCAAGAGGCAATACCGAAAAATGACCTATGACACTTTCACCATGAATCAAAACCTTGTGCACGGAAGATGGCATATAGTACTATTTATATTTATTAACATACAGTTTTGCTGTATAAAATCCCATCCAACCAATTTCTGTTTTGGCTTAAGAACTGTTCTTTCTTTAGACCAGCTTTAGTTTAGGCCAGCGTTGATGAAACTGAGTTATGAAAGACTTCTAAATACTTGCGATAATTTTAGCAATATTTGCATCGGAATATTCGTTGAAATTGCTTCGTATATAGTAAGAGATGGAAACACAATAGTTTGTATCACTTTCAATCAATAAAAGACTTAGGTCATGTCTGGTATACGAGAACTGCCTCATTGCGGCGAGATATTTAAAAAAACAATTATTTGCGACAAAAACTAATGAAGAACTGTAATATTTCACACTCAAATGCACTATTTTATACCGAAAAAGGATGGAACACGTGTGCAAAATTAGTAGCTATATAAACTATTTTATAATTTTGCGGTTTTTTCATGATTCTTATGGAAATGGGAACTAAATATTTTGTGAAATACACAATACTAGTATAGCATAAGATAAAAAAAAAACAAAAGGGCCAAGACTCTTTATTAAAATGACCGTACTGAGAAACCCGAAATCAAAAAAGTCTTATTAAACGTACTTAAAAATATATGTTTTCACACGCTGATATTCTAAGAGATTTGACAATGTTATGCACTGATACAGCAAAATAAATTGTTGCCGTCAAATTACATTGTATTATCTAAGAAATAACACAAAAAACAGAACTTGGGCAAGCTAAGGCTAAATGTCAAAACTCCAACTGAAAGTTTAAGAAATATATTTATAGTTACACATTACGATATAGATTTTTAAAATTAAGTAATATTAAAAAAACTGCATACATTTTAATTTTGTAGAAAAGAAGACATTCTAAGCTTTCTAAAATGGTATCACACTTATATGACTTCTTTTGTTATGATACTATAATTCGTCGTCATTCCCCGACTTTAGATGTTCTTCTTTATAAAATACGAAGAGTGACTTAAATTATATTGAATAAAAAAAGTACCTCTTTAGCTATAAATTGATGTTATATTATATTACATGCCGCGAATCATAGTTACGAAAAAAGCATTTATGAGATGGCTTTTTTAGGCGGGTTCCCAAAGGGCGCCGCTGCCTACCCCGACCCATTCCTTTACCCCGTGGAGCCTTGGAACCATAATCACCAACAGCAACACAACACCATCTAAACGTAGTGTTATTTTACTGTAGTCTTCTGTAAGGTAGAGGTTACTTCCCCAGACGGTTGCTCCAATTCTAACGAAAAATCCGCTGTTCCCTTCCTTCTTAAGAGCCTTTTTACAAAATTGCACCGCTGCCGTACTGATCGGCGCGTAGATAGATTTGCACTAGTATATATTGCATTTTACGGGTAATGTTTCGGGTCTTATAAAATAATTATTATTAACAAATTATAAAAATATATAAATATTTGAGTAGTTCAATAATGGTAAATAAGTTTTATAAAAGTTTTTGATAGTATTTTTAATTAATTCAATATCAAAATACGTATAAACCTGCACTGTTTTTTGGGAAAGCTCACGGAGGTTAGAAGTTTCTTTTTGATAAATAATGAGATGGTAAATCAAAATTCTAATAGATAATATTACAACAGAAACATATTTTTGATGTCGTAGTAATTAATTTGGTCTAATTTATTGAACATTATTTAGAGATTCAGGCATTTGAAGTTGTGCATATTATCGTTTTTTCCGTAAACTAGCTGCGGTAGAACGATCAGTACAAAAAAAAGGAAAATAGTATTTGCAAATATTCTACATTAACTTACAAAAGGAAGAATAAAGCTACTGTTAACTTGTATTGCAAATAGTTAAAATCTTTTCTAAGAGAGTAAACGAGGCGCTCAAAAATTACGATTTTTTGCAAAAAATGTGAAAGGGCTCTTAAGATACTGAGATAATGCCACAACTAAGTACTAATAACATAAGAAAATCTAAATCGATCATGGATGCTTAACACATCAGATGCGTATGGATTACACATCTTCTGAGGTACGAAGGAGCATGAGACTTAAATTTGAGATACTATCAGTGCAGAATTTTCTTAACATATGCCCAATGCTAACCGAACTCGCTTACCAACCCTTGTACTATCATCGATCCAAGTTACAAATAAACGCAAACTTCTTGTGTGCTCATTACTACTGATTGCTTTATAGACTTGGGTAACTTAGACTTTTTATTTTAAGTTCCTGAAGGCCACTAAGCCTTACAATAACATAATTAAGCGATAATTTCTCAAGAAACACTTACAAGCAACAATGAGTACCTGCCTAAAGCCGAGCTTCATGGAGTTATTATATCATCATTTCGAAACTCTTATTTCAATGAATATCATGAATGTGTTGCATCTAAGTTTGATGTTATATGGTTAGCGCATTCAGTGTGCGATCATGCAATTAATGTAACTTTCTCAATTTATGTGCCAGGCTACTTTAATAAATTCGCTCATATAATATTATATGGGTGAATTTATTAAAGTGAAACTAAATAATGAAATATGCCCTCAAATTCAATATTATACTTATTCATTATTATATAATTTTATCAACCTAATTTTGCAATACCCTTACAGGGTCATGTACTATAACTAAGAATATATGTAACATCTGTTTACTTTTGTGCAAATAAATAAATAAACTTTTATTACATCACCACTCACCATATTATTCACATTACATCGTCAATTGTACTCATACATACCTTATATAGTAATATAAGTTATTTACGGGATTGTTACCATGTACCTTGTTTTTTTTTATGTTATAGGTAGCATACGAGCAGACGGCTCACCTGATGGTAAGTGATCACCGTCGCCCATGGACACTTGCAACACCAGGAGTATCACAAATGCGATGCCGGCCTTTAAGGAAGGAGTACGCTCTTTTTTTGAAGGTTTTTGGGTCGTATTGGTCCGGAAACACTGCTGGCGACAATATATTGCACAGATTTGTCGTACGTGGTAAAAAATTTCGACAAAAACTCACGGTTGACAAGATGATGGGGATGAAATTTTTGTCGCGATGTACGATGGCGAAATGCAGCAGCTGGAATTAATCCGAACAATTCCTCAGATTGTTTTTAGCGAGTTTTCGATATTTCGGCACTGGTGCACTAAACAGTGTTAACAATCTCGTAACTAACTTATATTACTATAAGGTTAGTGACCATTAAAGTTTAAAACAATATATCATACATACCTAATTTAAAAAATCAGACTTTAACAACAAGCGTCGGTGGTTCAGTAGTAGAAAGCTGACCTTCTACGCGGGCGGCCTGGGTTTGATTTCCAGCCGAGAAATGTCTCTCTATTATTTTCCGCTTTTTATAAGCCAGAGCAACATCAAGCCTCTATGACACGGAACGAGTTTTCAAGCTGATAGCGAACTCGCTAGCTTGTAGCTTGTAAACTCGCCCCGTGTCATCGAGGCCTTTAGTATCGGTAGTACCTTAAAAATATCACTTGCATCTTGGTTTTATAAAACCACACCATTTTGTTTCATTATCAGCCTATTAATGTCCCCACTGCTGGGCCACAGACCTTCCCTATGGATGGAATAGGAAGATTGGGCCATGACTCATCACGCGGGACCAGTACTGATTGGTGGGTGTGCTGCAAATGCAGCCGGAACCAACAGCTTAACGTGCCTTCCGAAGCACGGAGGACCTCGAAATTTACTATTTTTGGTCACCCATCCTATGACCGACCACTGCGAAAGTTGCTTTACTTTAACGGTCACAGTCGAACTGTTATAACCCGACTTCGTAACTATAGAATGCTAATTCAACAAAACGTGTATAACTGTAATTTTCCATAGAATTAAACTGCAGAGTTGCATTAACGCAGCCCTCACATTATTCCATCAATTCCCACAGTTCAGTTAGACTTTGGCAACGGGAAAGAACGGTCCATCCGGGTAGCTCAGGACTTGGTACTCGAGTTCGCGTGTGTAATTGTGTATATCAAAAATCATTAAATTCGTATCCGGGAATTTTGGGTTTTTTTTAAAAAGACGATCAGCGCCGGCCGCCTAACAAATTGGTGTCAGAAGTGGGATTCCGTAAGTGGCTTCCGTTGAAGTTCTGGAATCCAAACCCTAGGCTACTATCGCGTCATCGTCACAGTGGACTGATCGACAATAAGCCTCAGCGCGTTTCTGAGCCTGCATCAGCCACTAACAGCAGAACACAGGGTCGACGGTCAGCCTCCGCTCTGTAGCGTGAGCCCGCACCACCACACCAACTCCGAGTACCTCTCCAGCAAGGTCGACGATCAGTCTCCGCTCTGCAGCGTGAGCCCGCACCTGCCCAGCCGGTCTAACTCACCACACCATCCACATCCATCATCACTCCGTAACTCCAACAACGTGGTTACCAACCACGTGTCGCCACGTGATCACCACCGCGCCGCGCCGTTGTTCGCCGCGCCAGCTCCCGCGCTAAGTAGCGCGACCTTCCCTAGTCTCCAGCCACGTGTTTTGTGAAAAATGCAAGTGAGCGTAGTGTTTCTGTGAGTGTCTAAAGTTTTATTTACCATTTTTGTGCTATTTCTATTTCCTATACAATATTTTACACATAAACTTATATTAGATTCATATTGTAACTTAATTCTATAACATTTATAATATCTTATTTTAATGGAGGCAGATTTAAAATCAGAACTTGCTAAGATGACTAAGAGCTCTGAATCTGGGTCGACCGAGAAGGCAGAAAAAATCACCCTCTCAGTCCTTACTAAATTTATAAAACCTTATAATGGTGATAGGGAATCACTTCCCGCTTTCCTTACAAACTGCGATAATGCTATGTCTTTAGCTACCCCAGAACAGCAAAATGTTCTTTGTAAATTCATAATTTCGCAACTAGAAGGCAAAGCCCAAGTTGCGTGTAGCCTTAAAACTTTTGTTACGTGGAACGAAATTAAATTATTTCTAAGGAGTACATTTGGCGAGAAAAAGCACTCTACACATTTACTTGTTGATCTGCAAAATTGTAAGCAATTACATAATGAAGATGTTACTAAATATTCATTAAGGATAGAAACTATTTTAACTAGAATTTTATCTGATATACATTATAGTTGCAAGGATCGGAATGAGCTTCCTGGCAGGATTGCCGCCATGGAGGACCTTGCTCTTAATACTTTCATGTTAGGGTTATGTAGTTCAATATCGAATATAGTCAGATGTAGAAATCCCTCAACGTTAAATGAGGCGGTACAACATGCTATTGAAGAGGAGAAATTATTTAATTTATCGAAATCTAGTTTCACCAAATCTTATAAACAGTGCTCCATATGCAATAAACCAGGGCACAGTTCATCTGAATGTTATCATAAGCATAAAAAGTCTCCCAAAAATACATCTCAGTTCCACAGATCTTATCACGTTCCTTATAATTCTAATAATGTAAAATGTAATTATTGTAAGAATATAGGTCACACGCTAGAACAATGCCGTAAGCGGCAGTATAACATGCAGCGTCGCGAAAACGCTAACCCAGCGCAACGTGACTATCATTCGCCGCGTGCAACTACCAGTAGTGACGCGAGGTTGCATATTACGCAAGAGTCCGGGTTCGATTCCCGCGACAATAATTTAAACTAAATAAGATTTCGGTGCCGTGTCTGCCGAAATCAAAATTTCTATTGAATGACACGAAAAATAATTCTATATCTTCTAAATCTACTAAATCTTGTAATCCTAAATCTTATACATCTCTGCAGGGACAGCCTCAGAGTTTATCTACATCCCGAGACATGAGCTCGAGTGATGTCACATCTCAGCCTCAATCTCCTAAATCTTTTACTAATTCTAACAAGCTGAGTCCTACTATATCTTATAATCGTAAAAAGTTAACCAATAACGTAAATAACACTGATTCTTGTGATGATAATAACTCATTATCTATTTATGAAACTACTATAAATATTAAGAAAATATCGTTGCCTCATATAATTTTAAATTCGAGTTACTCTACGGAACCCTTATCGTTTCTCGTAGATACAGGCGCAAGCATAAGTTTAATAAAGCAATCGAGTATAAATAAGACGCCTGATTTATCTCATAAAATAATAAAAATAAAAGGGATTAATAACACAGAATCTTGTTCTGTAACTCTAGGCACATTCGAAATGGATTTTATATTATCTGATAATATATTGTCTTATCAATTATATCTCGTCAACGATGACGTCAACTTAGATTATGACGGCATCATAGGCAGTGATTTTCTAAGCTATCATAACGTTGTCATTAATTATAGTTCTAAAATATTATATTTAGGCGGAGATATTCTAAGTTTAAACTTTGTTCAGCCTACATACATTGTTCCCGCGCGCTCCGAAGCCGTAATCGAATGCGCGATATCTAATTACGAGCCCGAGTGTTATCAGAACAATGAAGCACTCGTATTAGATCAAACCTTAAGTGAAGGTGTTTGTGTCGCGAATTGCATAGTCTCTATCAAGCCAAATAAAAGAATAAATATTACTATTTTAAATACGACTGATTCGGACTTAGAAGTCAAAGATTATTTCGTAGAAGCGACACCTCTTGAACCTGTCGACTTGAATTCTAACTTATACGAAAATGTTAATTCTATTTCTTATTATAAATCAGATAGAGTACAAAAAGTTTTAAATCTTATTCGCTGCTCTCATCTCAACAATGAGGAGAAAAAATCTCTTTTAGAATGTTGCTCTCAATATACAGATATCTTTCATATGGAGGGCGAGTCTCTATCTCATACTAATGCAATTCGACATTCAATTAATACAGGAGATGCACCTCCTATTCATGTAAAATCATATCGCTTCCCTGAATGCCACAAAGATGAGGTCGACTCTCAAATTCGTAAGATGCTAAGTCAAAATATAATTCGACCCTCTATTTCACCTTGGAGTGCCCCTGTTTGGGTAGTCCCAAAAAAGATGGATGCATCTGGAAAGAAAAAATGGCGAATCGTCATAGACTATCGGCGCTTAAATGATGTCACTGTTTCGGAGAGCTATCCGCTCCCTCTTATAACTGATATTCTGGACCAATTAGGTCATTCTAAGTATTTTACTACCCTAGACTTATCTAGCGGGTTTCACCAGATTGTAATGAGCCCTGAAGATGCGCCAAAAACTGGATTCACTGTAAACATAAATTCTAGCACTTCTGGTCACTACGAATTCACCAGAATGCCTTTTGGGTTAAAAAATGCCCCAACGACTTTTCAGAGACTCATGAATACGGCTCTTTCTGGTCTTCAAGGCCTCCACGCCTATGTGTATCTCGATGACTGTATTGTCTACTCCGATAATTTGATGACTCATATCTCGAAGCTAAAACTTGTATTTGACAGACTTCGTAAATTCAACTTAAAACTACAACCAGACAAATGCGAATTTCTACGTCGAGAAGTCGCATATTTAGGACATATTATAACCGATAAAGGTGTCTCACCGAATCCCGAAAAGGTCAAGGCTGTTGCCGAATTTCCAAGTCCCAAAAATCAAAAACAAATAAAATCTTTCCTGGGTCTTGTCGGGTACTACCGACGCTTCATAGAGAACTTTTCAAAGGTTACTAAGCCTCTCACTTCCTTATTAAAAAAGGATACTCCTTTTAATTGGACCTCTGAACAAGAAACTGCTTTCAACATCCTTAAGGATAAACTCACTACTGCTCCTTTACTTCAATATCCTGATTTCTCCACTCCGTTCATAGTTACGACGGATGCCTCTAATTATGCCGTAGGTGCAGTTCTTTCCCAAGGCGATATAGGTAAAGATAAACCTATAGCTTATGCGTCGAGAACGCTCAACAAAGCAGAAGGAAACTACTCCACCACGGAGAAAGAACTTCTCGCTATTATTTTCGCCTTCAAAACATTTCGTCCTTATATCTATGGACGTAAGTTCAAGATCGTAACTGACCACAAACCCTTAGTATGGTTATTTAGTATTTCAGATCCTGGTAGTAGACTTATCAGGTGGCGCCTCAAGTTAGAGGAATACGATTATGAAATCGTTTATAAACAAGGACGTTTAAATTCAAATGCGGACGCGTTATCACGCTATCCCGTCAATGCCATTGATATAAAAAGTTTAAATAATGCATCATATGAGAAATATTTCAAAGATCAATTCATAAATAAATCTATTACATCTAATACTGTAATCGAAGAATGCAGTCAAGCATTGCATTTGTCTAAGTCGAATTCAATCGCATGTCCAGTCTCTTTAGACTTTGATTACTCTATGCCCCATTGCGAGGAAATATTATCGCGGCTCGAGAATTCCGCTGACTTGTTAAACTCCGAGCGCGAGCCGTTTACTATACGATCTGTAGTGGATAAAAATAGAACATATTATTTCTTATTTACAAAAGTACATCATTACGAAGAAACAAAATATAAAGATATTTACAATTTACTAATTAAACTTAGAGATAAAATCTTAGCCGAAAATTCTAATTGCAATGAGATTGCATTATCGGATTTTTCTGATCCTTTCTCAAAGATAATATATACTAAAATATATAATATGATATCCTACATTTTTCATAATACTAATTTAAAAATTTATATTTATAAAAATCAATTGATATACCCGACTCCCGCTGAAGTCCCAAAAATATTAAAAGAAAATCATGATTCAACAATCGCGGGTCATCCAGGGTCAAAGCGCATGTATAATCGAATTAAGGCTGCTTACTATTGGAAAGGAATGCGCGCTGACATTGAACGTTTCGTAAAAAGTTGTAAGTTGTGTCAGATAAATAAACCTTTAAGAAAATCAAATAGAGCTCCTATGGAGATTACATCCACCTCTACCAAGCCCTTTGAGAGATTAGCTCTAGATATCGTTGGTCCATTGCCGGAAGCTGGATTTCAAAAGTTCAAATACATACTGACTCTTCAGGACGATCTAACTAAGTTCTCAAGTGCTTATCCTATGGTGTCCGCCACCAGTGAAGAGATAGCACGAAATCTTATTCATTTTATGTCTTTTTTCGGCTTCCCTAAGACTATTTTAACAGATTTAGGTACGTGTTTCACATCCGAATTATTTAAACAATTAACAGAAATTCTTAAGATCAAATCTCTTTTTACTACTCCTTATCACCCCCAAACAAATGGTGCCCTCGAGAGGTCACATGCCACTATGAAAGAATATTTAAAATCATTCGTAAACGATAATCAGAACGATTGGCATTGTTATTTATTTACTGCAATTCTAGCCTATAATACTACTCCGCATTGTACTACTAATTTTACTCCTTATGAGTTATTATATGGTTATAAACCTTCTATTCCTAGTTCCTTATACGAGACAAATAACAATACATATAATGAATATATTCGCGCCTTGCAATATAGAATGCGATTTAGCCGAGAGAAAGCTATACAGAATATTGTAAATAGTAAAATAAAATCTAAGCAATATTATGATTCGAACTCGCGTGACGTCACTTATAAGACAGGTGACATGGTTTATTTAAAATGTCACCATCGGCTAAAGAAAGCCTTATCGCCCATTTGGAAAGGGCCTTATAAAATCGTTAAAACAAATGGTAAACATAACGTCACCTTATCTATAAATAGAAAACATGTAAAGTATCATACAAACGAGATAAAACCAGCTCAATTATAATTACGTACTTATTATATTTTTATTCTATTTCTTTTCAGAACGTTATGGCACCTGAGCTATGCCACATCCTTCATCACGCCCATAGCTCATAGTCTAGGGATTTATTATGATCCCATAACAAACGTATATTTTTATAATGACTATTGGAAAATTGTTTCTTTTATCGATGTATGTATGATGATAGTATCTGTAGAGCCTCATCTCGACAATATTGAAAATTCTCTAAGAAAAATTCTAGATATCTGCATCCAGTCGAGATTGACAGAATGTATACAATGTAAAGATGTTATCAGCCCAATCGAAGTATTGTTACAATCTAACTATTTAAAATTAAATTCCTTATCTCATATTATTGGTACAGACTCACCCAACCGCTCTAAGAGGTCTCTAGAGTTCGGTGGAGAAATTTTAAAATTCTTTTTCGGTACATTAGATGCCGATGATGCCCGAAAATATGATGCTGCTATTAAAGCATCTCAAAACAGTGAAACAGAGTTATTTCACCTTATAAAAGAAAATATTCACGTTGTAAAATCTACTATAAATGCATTCAATTCGACAGTATCTAGATTAAATAAAAATGAGTTTCGTTTAAATTCACAAATTAATAACCTTAATGAGATTTTATCTCAAGCTACCAAGAATAATAATCAACTTGTATATATATCTAAAGTTAATAATTTAGTTAATATCTTAGAAAGTTCATCATTGACTATCTCTAATTTCTTAGATTCTATTTTAAATGCTATTTTGTTTGCCAAGGCAAATATTCTTCACCCTGTGGTGATAACGCCTACTAATTTGCTAAAAGAACTCATAAAAAACAGTAACGTAATGAGTAAAAGATTAGGTTTTCCTGTTCCTCTAAATATTGAAACTATACATACTATTATAGACGTTTCTAAATTAACGTCATATTATTATAATAAGAAAATTGTATTTGTATTACAAATTCCTCTAACCTCTCCCGTCAAATATTCTATTTATAAATTAATTCCTTTGCCTACACCCTCAGATAACGACAACTTAAATGTTTTTGCTCTTATTCATCCTAGTAAGCCTTATCTTGCTATTTCCGACGATAGGCAAAGTTATGCACTTTTAGATGATATCAGGGATTGTTATAAAATAAATAACGATTACAGTATTTGTCAATCGCAATCAATAACACTTTTATCGTCGAATACGAATCCTTCTTGTGAATCTAAACTATTAACAGATGTTGTTTTATCTTTACCAAAAGAATGTACTTCCAAATTATTATATGGTCAAATAAATATTTGGCAAAAACTCCATGATGACAGATGGATATTTGTGCAGTCGCAACTAAATAAATTGACGATAAAATGTAACGAGGATATCAAAGACTATCCCATTCAAGGTACCGGGATATTAGAATTGCACCCTGATTGTGTCGGTTATTCTAAAACTTTACAATTCTTCCCATCTACCACTATGTCGTTCAATTATAATAATCAACTTTTCATAGACTTTGATATCACTCAAGACGACTGTTGTAAAAAGGACATAATTAATAAAACGATTCCTTTACTTTCTCCGTTATCTCTTAACAATATCGATTTAGATACATTGGCCCATGCTTCTCGACATTTAGATGATCTTGAAAATAATATAAACCAATTTCAACAGGAATCGCATTTTATTAAGTATGGAACATACTATTCCGCTTTTACTTATTTTCTAATTGTAGTTATAATTTTATTTTTAATTTATAAGGCATATAGATGTTTTTCTCGGAAAGGAATTCATTCATCTTGTTGCATACAGATATTTAATCAGTGTAACAATAACAAACATGTAAAGCGTCAAACAAAATTTGCAAACTCCATAGAATTAACAGATGTCTCTAACTCTGATGAAGATAAACAGTCAGTTAAATCCTTACCTGCTTGTCAAACCGATTGAAAACCTAAAGTAGTAGACATAAAGATAAGTCTATTAGTTCTAGTTCCAGAAATTTGAATTTTTAATATTTTTACATTTTAATAATTATCTTACTAAACCTTGTTCATCTTACGAGATGAGATCTTAATTCTAATCTTGATTATTATGACTTTGTTACTTAGAGTAATATTATTGGGAATCATTTTATTGTATTTTTATATGTTTTATAATGTATAACTGTTTACCAAATCCTGAAGCTGTCTCTTATCATTGATTATTTTTATAACTCCGCTTCATCCTAATTTTCGATAAAGCTCCGTTAAAAGGGGGGAGTTGTTATAACCCGACTTAGTAACTATAGAATTCTAATTCAACAAAACGTGTATAACTGTAATTTTCCATAGAATTAAACTGCAGAGTTGCATTAACGCAGCCCTCACATTATTCCATCAATTCCCACAGTTCAGTTAGACTTTGGCAACGGGAAAGAACGGTCCATCCGGGTAGCTCAGGACTTGGTACTCGAGTTCGCGTGTGTAATTGTGTATATCAAAAATCATTAAATTCGTATCCGGGAATTTTGGGTTTTTTTTAAAAAGACGATCAGCGCCGGCCGCCTAACAGAACGCGCTAACCACATACGCCAACGAGCTCCACCGAACCATTTTGTTTATGTCGAGCTATTCCGTGCTTCGGAAGCCGTTGATCTCGGCTGAGTCTGCAGTCGTTAGCACCCACCAATCCACACCGGATTTTCTCCTATCTCTTATTCCATCCATAGGGAAATTCTGTATCCCCAGTGGAAATAGTAGTAGGTAGGTGTGAAAAACAAAACAGAATATTTCTGTAAGCTGTTCCTGCACAGATTAACATTAGCTAGATATTGTAGCCGGTGGATTTATCTTAATTCGTAGTTAGATTAGCCTGGCATGTCCCTCCACTGGCCTGGTACTAAGTGTAAGTAAAATTTAGGTACTCAAATGTAGCTATCCTCAGATAGGTGATCAAGTTCAGTTAATCTACTTAAAGGAAGATACTACCCCAAATTGGCTATTGGATATATCTTCTTCGATCCTAATCTAATTAAGGTAGTTTTAGTTCAATAGATTAGGAAACGGCTCGATGATGATATATAGCCCATATAGATAGGAAGCCCATTCGCCGCAATCTGTGTGGTTCCACCCCGACCGGACCAAACCATCTGCTGCGTCCTGCAATACCGACGACGCCGGTGTACGTGTCCCAACTGCATTACTCTACGAACTAAGAGGAGATCGTAGAGATTAAGACCAAATTCTCCCTCAGAGTCGCACGGTTGGAGTCCCGTCACAATGTGAATTTTAATTCCTTTGTGGTGCGGGTGCCAACCGAACATCTGGCGACGATTATGAAAGAAAATTTTTGGCCGAAAGGTGTTGTGTTCCGGCGGTTCCGAGGCCGGCTACCTGACACCACTCCGCGTCACACGTCGCCGTCTATACGTGTTAATTAGGTTTCTACTAACATACTTATTATTATTTTTTAATTAGTAACATTTAAAGTATTATCTATATCTGTATTTATGTTAGACTATAAGGTATTTATCTATGGGCCTACGTTGCCTGACTATAAACAAATAAATATAATATATCGAGTTAAAATTAGGGGAGTTTTTATATTATCGGAAGTAGTCAATATTCATAATCGTTAACGGGAAGCAGCTCTTGTTAATCTTGTAAACGGCATTGCAAATAGTATTCGCATGGACGTTCAACGATAACCGCATTGTCAGACACGTTGTAGGTAAAGAGAATCCTATCAAGTGCCGCATAATGCCTCGCTTACCATTATGTAAATAATTAAACTGCAGGAATCCCTTCGCACATTGTGTCATTAAGGCAAAGAGCACGTATGCTGAATTTCCATTTTCCAGTTTGTTAACTGGTCTTATTAGTATTTTACGAGCAGGAGATTAAAAATTATCATAACAGTATCATTACATTTAGGTAATCTGCGAGATGTTCAGATGTGCGGCATCTTCAGATCGGTCGGAGTTGAATCACCTAATCGTTTATAAATAGTCAGTATGGTTTCAGAAATCATTGGAGGTCAATTTTTGGTAACATGTTACTACAGTTGTCGGGTAGAGTCCGTCGTTGCTGTGTATCTATGAAAACGACAAAGGTATATAAGTTAAGTAAAAATATAATTATCTGTGGTACTAAATAAAACTAGTTTTTACGGGTCAATGCACGAAACTTTATTTATTTATTGACGTTTCGCAGCCTTTTCAGGTCTGCATCGTCAGAATAATGATTTTTTATTTAAAATTGTCGATCTACCTTCGAAAGACTTATATTGAGCGTTCGGTTATTTCATTGGAAGATTTTTAAAATTTTATTGTCTTTGTATGAATTTATTATTTAATTTACTTAATAAAGTATTTTATTTAAAATTAAAACCACCGCTCAGCTCGTTCCTCGAATGATGCGCGAGGCTATTGAGATTAAAAAATATCCAAATTTCAATAGGGAAGATGGTTGGTATATACCACCAGCTTGGGAACCTATTATACAGGAGATAAAATCCCAACCCCGAGCACACACTGCAAGACCATCAGATACTATTAGTTCTTTTTGTTTGCATAATTTAACATAAGAAGGGGATAGAAAGCCTCTCTTGAGTTTGTTTCGCCGGTTCTTCTCAGGAAGGTCTCCCAATTTTGGAACCGGTGGTAGTTTACGGTAGTTAGGGTCAAATAAATAAACTCAAAATTACAAACAAGAATTTTAAATAAAATACTTTATTAAGTAAATTAAATAATAAATTCATACATAGACAATAAAATTTTAAAAATCTTCCAATGAAATAACCGAACGCTCAATATAAGTCTTTCGAAGGTAGCTCGATAATTTTAAATAAAAAAATATTATTCTGACGATGCAGACCTGAAAAGGCTGCGAAACGTCAATAAATAAATAAAGTTTCGTGCATTGACCCGTAAAAACTAGTTTTATTTAATGAGTGATGTGCGTGAAAACCTAAGAAACAAATATCTCTGGTACTAATATTTATGTCACTGATTTCCTATGGGTATGCAGGTCCGATATTGTTTTTTCTGTGTGGGTTTTAGAGGGTCATTGGATGGTTTACAAAGGAATCACAATCAATTATACGTTTGTTCTTTTTTAATATTTTAGGATTTAAATTTTATTTTGTACAATCGCAAAATATTAAAAATACGTGGGTAAGGATAGATCCGCTAGTATTTATGCATATTTAATCGTCTCTTGTTTCCAAGCCTTTGATGTTGTGCCAATACTGCAAGGGATATAGTATTGATATTATATTATTTACGTCTGGAAGCCCTAATGTCACAAAGTACTTCTACTTCAAAGATATGATGATAAACTGTAATTGGTAGACCCAGGTGTAGGTAGGTATTTCATTAGATACGTGAAATATGTTAAACTTACAAAGTGGGAAAACTCAGGCGTCGCTTTGATCTTATAATTCATGGTGTTATTGTAATCAATTGAACAAGTAGGGACATAAATCTTCAACCTATTTGAATGTACTTAAATAGGTAGGTATATAGGTACCTAAAAATTTATTAGGACTACAAGCCTTACTGTGGATTTGATAACTTCACATAAACATCAAATGTTTTTACCACAAAAATACCTACCATAAAAAGTTTGGGCAAGCGTTCAACACAAGTTCAAGAAGAATGTCATTTTTGAAACATGATTAAAGCAACCTTTAGCCATCGCAGCAAAGCCATCATTCTTGTTACTCCATCCTCATCATGTCAGCTCATATCATATGTTTGTACGTAGTTGAAGAATATACTAATTATGTCAGTTGCTAACGCCTTATTATATGGGTTAGCTTCCCATAACATTTAAATTTTAACGAGGAACGTGGCCCTACAAATCGGATACCACAATTTAGTTGAAACATTGTACCCAGACTTCAACTGAATCAAACTCGAAATCAGTTCTTATTAAGAACTTAATGAGTTCTACAAATAAAAGATCATAGTGAGCCTCCTGGTGTAACCAACTGCGCCTTGCGAAGGCTGCATTTATAATTCTAAATATATCAATCGAAACTGCGCTCTGGATAGAGCGTTGAATATTGAGGCGTTATCTTATTAGCTAGCGGACAACGAAGCGGAAAGCGGAGCGGATTGCAAAGCCTACGACCGCGAAAAGATACAATCTGTATCATTAAGCTATTAAGGGATGAACAGTTGGTACGACAGTGGTGAGTAAACTTATCACTAAATGAGATTCATAGAAAAACTCTTTTGTGTAAAGAGCACAAATGTATGTACCTAATTTATTTACTATCAAGAAAACAATAGTGGGGGTAGTTCTCAATTCATTTAAAAAAATCCCCATAAAGATAGTGACCGCAACATGAGCATTGTTTTTTAATAAAAAATCAAGCAAATCATAATCTCTACCGTGGTTCAAAACAATAACGGAGGTATTTATTAACTGAGTTTTCAGACTCGATTTCGTATGTATGAAAGAATAACTGTATTTATTAGTTTTGTTTTTCAAACGGTACTTGTAAACATAGGTATCGTTTAAAGGTGCGTTGCTTATGTTTTTTTATCAGATGCCGCATTCGCTGTCATCAAAGGTAGGTTCGATTTAATTTCACTCATGACCGAATAAGTTAATCTAGCACTAAGCTCCTTTCCCTCTTATAAGCTCCTCTCCCTTTAGTCATCATCATCATCATCATCAGCCTATTAATGTCCCCACTGCTGAGGCACAGGTTTTCCTTATGGATGGAATAGGGAGATTGATTCATGACCCATTACGCGGGTCCAGTGGACGAGTGCTACCGACCGCAGATGCAGTCAAGACCAACGGCTTAACGTGCCTTCCGAAGCACGGAGAAGCTCAAAATACACACATCAAAAGTGTCTAGGGATCAAGCATTTTTATGCGGATTTCTTGAGATTGAGATGTGGCTTTGTAATAAATTTATGATTTTATAAATTTATATGGATCCTTTTTGGTGCATTTCATAATTTGAATCAGGAACTGTGAATCAAATTCGAGTAAAAGATGAAAATCAGCTGTCAATATTTTCCCTATAAAAACATACAACGCATTGAAGACATTATTAGTGCTACTGTTTCCCTACTACTGATTAAAACCAACGTTATTATGGAGCGGCGACGTCATTTAAGCACGGAAGAAATGCTCAGAGCCGTGGGAATGATAGAAGCTGGTTCCCGGCAACGTACTGTGGCTTTAGCTCTGAATACAAGTCAGAGTGTTATCAGTCGACTTTGGACACGATACCGAAGCACTGGTACCGTGGCTGAGCGCCATGGAGGACGGTATCGCTGCACCACACGGAGACAAGACCGATACATTCAAATCTTAACTCGAAGAGCTCCAACAATAACCGCCATGATTCAGGGAACTTAATTAGCGACCAAACAGTCAGAAACCGCTTGCATGAAGTGAACCTTCATTCCCGAAGACCGCTACGGGTACCACCTATAGCAATGCACAATCGTAGGATTCGATATCAATGGGCTCTTGAACACAGAAATTGGGCAGAAGAACAATGGCGTTTCGTGTGCTTTTCTGATGAGTCTCGTTTTGGTATGAGACCGGATACAAGACGTATACGACATTGGAGAACCCCTGGACGCCAACAGCGATTAAAATACTGCCAGGAAGTCCATCCTTATAGTGGTGGAACCATCATGGTATGGGCGGGTATTTGGATCGGCGGAAGAACTGAGTTGATTTGGATCAGAGGCAACCTCAACGCTCAAATTTATGCTGAGACGATTGTATCAGACGTCATCGTTCCTCTACAAGTGCAAATCGGTCCCTTATTTCAGTTAATGCATGATAATGCACGACCGCACACCGCAAGAGTTGTAAGACAGACTCTCGCCGCAGCTAACATCAATGTCCTGCCCTGGCCTGCTCAGTCGCCAGAATTGAACCCGATTGAGCATGCATGGGATATGCTACAGAGAAGAGCTCTGCCGAATATGGAGGGTATCCAGTCGCAAGAAGACCTTTTTTTGTTGTTGCAACGAACATGGGCGGCCATTCCACAGCGTGATTTGGATGAACTCATTTTGAGTATGCCAAACCGATGTTCTTGTGTTGTTAGTGTTCGCGGTAGAAATACGGATTATTAATTGTTTAAGTTACCCAATAAAATTTTAGAGAAAACTGTTATTTCAGTCTTTTTTTCGAACTTTTGTGTTAGTGGTTCAAATGTCAAAAATCCCTTTATTAGGAAAATGGCAAATTTCTTTATTAATGCAAAGGTGACTTGGTTTATCGTTACTGTGACAAACGAAAACACTTTATTTGATGAATCCTTAAAGAAAATTTTAATTAATATCAATCAGGAGAAAGTTATTGCAAAAATATATGTTGATCCCTAGACACTTTTGATGTGTGTAGTAAATATTTGAACACCCGTCCAATGACCGACTACTTTGAAACTTGCTTTACTTCAACGATCGCAGCAAAAGGTTAGCGCGCTCAGCTAACCATTTGCCATTTTTCATCAAGTCCTCATCCCTTAGTACAGGTATCATTTGAACCCCTTTTTTATATCAGGAGAAGGTATACGCTTCCTTGAACCACCGGGAGTAGCGCGAACAGGGTATCCGAAGATTTCTCTCCGCCCATTTCACCCAGCCCAGATGCTCGGTGAAATGAGGAGGGTCCTAACCAGTAAAAACTCCTGCACCTGTCACCAGACTAGACGCACTATGAGGACCTAGATCTCTCTAATGGGTGGCGGAAGTATGGGTAGCCGCCCCGCTCGACAACATAGCCCGAGTCTCGTCCAAAAAGAACCCGTTCGATGGCACGATATGCCAATCGGGCTACATTTGAATCAATTTCGAATCCCACAAACCATGCGGTTACGACGACACGGCGACGGCTCACTCTATTTTTGTACTCGGTTAAGTTTTGCTGAAATTATTAATAAATTCGCGAACGCACGCAACCGCTACCTACCTATACAGTATAATCGATGAACCAGTGAAAGTATGGTTTATGTTTACTTAAAATTAACGGCACTGCTGTACCAAATGAGTTTTGTTATCAATATTATTCGCAGTTGTTATTGATTGTTTTTGTGTTTACATTCTGTTTACTACTGCGACTTACTTAACTTGAAAATAATCTCTATTTCTTTTGTATAACTATTAAAATTGGATAGTGTATTTTGGATATGATTCTTTAAACTGACATAGGCAGGGCAAGATGTAGTGGTATGGAGGCCCCTGAGTCACAGCCTGCCTACTCTTCCTTACTTCCAACCCTGGATAAATGTCTGTATGTACAACGCCTACGCGAAAACCATAACAATAAAGTTATAAAAAAAAACAAATTGAAATTATAAAACAAAACATTTCAGAGTCCTAATCTTTTCCAAATACCAGTTCATAATTTGCTTTAGCTCTAGAGTAGAACCGGCGAAAGAAACTCCACAACATTATTTATAAATATTAAGTGCACTTGAGGAGCTCGATGGTACGGGTGGTTCGCGCGTTCGGCCTGCGATCGTGGAAGTTAAGCAACTTTCGCAACGGTCAGTCATTGGATTGGTAACCAAAACCTTACTTTTTCGAGCTCCTCCGTGCTTCGGAAGGCACAATAAGCCGTTGGTCACGGCTGCGTCTGTATTCGTTAGTACCTAACGGCACTGGGCCCGTGTGGTGGGCCATGGCCCAGTCTCCCTATCCCATCCATAAAGGCCTGTATCCCAGCAGTAGGGACATTAAAAGGATGTGCTGATGAAATTAACTTTAAACGCTGTGTCAATAGTTCTTATACAATTCGGTAGATCAACAATACAAGGAAAATAAATGCAATCTCGTAAAAACTTTATAACAATAATTTCAACATATTTACCTCGAAGAACAAGTGAAGCTCGTTTTTAATCGGCCGCGCGAACGAATGGATTTGCAAAAGTCGGCGATGTCAACAACAGGGCACGGCAGGCTGTCACGCGAGTGCGACACGCCGCCTACCCACCCTGGGAACCGAGGTAAATAAACTTAATTGTCTTGTGAACTTTTTTAGCTGTCAATGACTAAAGGAATTTATTTAAAATACCAGCCGATGGCGATGGGTTTTCTAACTTGATACATTATTTGTGCTTCGCTGATAAATACACTACGATAAACGGACCTTTGTACACGGAGCTTTAAAAAATAACTTGTCAACACATTTGCCTAAAACAAAGCATTTACGGAGGTTGTATACATTGCTCGAAAGTTAAAAATTACGGGCCATACAATGCTCCCATACATGGCGCCGGGCGTATCCTTTACGGTTTTTTTTTAATTTCGGTCGAACCTCCTTGATATAACTATTTATGATATTAAGATTAAGTTGGTCATTACAAACAGTTGTCGAATGTTATCAGTAAATATAATGTACAAATGTAAGTTAATGTAATGTATAAATGTAAGTAAATGTAATGTTTAAATAGTTTTCTGGCAAATGTGTTGAAAAACGTTGTATGACATTCGTGCGGATTGGTATTTACAAACTCGTGACTATGGTAAGCCCTCGACTCGTCTACTCGTTTGTAATAACCAACTTACTGCACTAATATCATCTCTTATCTATTAGACAAGTACGTCCGTCTGTCTGTCTGTGGTGCTGTTTCAGCGGCCAAACCGTAAGAGATAGATAAAGAGAATATTTAAGTTATAAGTTAAGAATAGTCTGATAAGACTACAAACCGGATTTGAGTAACGTAGCACTTCCGGTTTTTGAGAAATCACGTGATTTCTATTTCAAACGAAAACACCAAATCTCCGAAGTTCTCAATTAATTAAATAAATCTTAAGAAAATATAACTAGAAAAAATTCCACGCGGACCAGGCAGCAGACGGGACTCGAACCCGCACCCTTCGCAATCCGGGCGAATGCACTGGTCAGTGCATTCGCCCGGATTGCGAAGGGTGCGGGTTCGAGTCCCGTCTGCTGCCTGGTCCGCGTGGAATTTTTTCTAGTTATATTTTCTTAAGATTTAAACATCAAGCAGTTACATGCTTTAAAAATAATAAAAATTATAATTAAATACATTTTTTTTTAAATCAGGTTTTGGTTCACTGGTTTGCTTGTAAAGAACTATTACAGTAGTACCTACTTAGTGTGTTTTCAAGGAATGTCATTGGTTCTAATAAAGTTATTTAAAAAAAGAGATTGCCAGTATTTATGATATCATGTGAAGACCAGTACTATGAATTTGTATTTGACTACCGGTTGGTGCGATGGCCACGGCCTTAAGATTATAAAATAAGATTATAAGAATTTTTCTACTAGAACGGTTCCAGATTCTAATTCCAGTAAAGGCTGTGATGAGCAAAAAGATTTTTTCGCGAGACATGGTATTTTATCGGTATTGAGTACTATGGTAATAGTTCAACTTAATATAGGTCAAAATCATTCATTTATGGTCTACTTTTTTTTTAGTTTAGTAAATTTTTCTTTCCGTTTACTTTTTATTAAAATCAGTATATTGTCTATGAATAATTAAAATAAATTCATACACCTATTTTTTTTTTCAATTACATTCAATCTATTTCGCGTTATTCTAAATACACGCGAAAATAAAAAGTTTACTTTAATGAACTTTTATTTCACAATTTTTTTCTTGTCTCTATGATCTAAATTGCTACAAGCCGACAAATGGACAGTGCGTGTGACGTTTCACGGCACGGGGTCCTGCCCGCGCTGCAGTCGTCGACGCGCCGCGTTACGTTGCGTAGTTTTTCCGAGCGGGCACGTCACAGGGTGAGATCGGCAGCGAAGGTTGCGCCCGTGACCGCGCCCGCCGCCGCCGCCGCCGCCGCCCGCCGCGTGTCGCCTGCCCGTCGCACAGTATCGCGTCGCGCTCGCTACTTCACGGTCCTCGACCCAGGAGCCTAGAGACCTCGAGAGGTCACCACTACTCCAGTGAACCACGTCGTGAGTGATGTGTGCGAGCCCGCTGACATGTGCGAGCGAGTGAGTGTTGTGAAATGCGCGAGAGGTGACCGACGGCGCCCGCCCGCCAGACCATAGCTATGTGGACTCTCTTAATCCCCATACTGGCCCTAATCGGGCTGGGCGGTGGGGCCACTTTCGCACCCCACAAGGAGCTACTCGAGTGCGCGAGGTTCGTTGCAAATCATGTTTGTTTACTGCAAAGTTTTGCCAAAAGCTGATTAAATTTATATTGAACCATTCGTTCTGGGACCTAAAATGAGCTACGAAAATAATTTAGATGGGCACGCGAAACAACCGTCTAGGTGTCTGGTTTACTATAATAATTATTTTATCTATGTCGCGATTCGGCGGCTGCGTGAACATCCCACTTTAATAATTGGATGGGTGATATTGAAAATAACAGTTTACACTGTACGATTTTATAGGTGAAGAAGATTTGGGATCATGTATCTTGATAAGTAAAATTAAATAATGAAATTTGGTAAGTTATTGAATAAGTAACATTAATTTCAATTATTGATTAAATGTTCATTTTAGACAAACAATTCACCCAAAAGAATCTACTAAAATAATTCAACCAAAAAGAAATATCAACATTATCTCCTACAGGTTCAATAATTATTCCTCTATTTAAAGTTGTAGTTATAAAAGCATCATAACAAAAACTACTATTGTACCTAAAATATATTTATTTAGCCGTTAACTATGAAGTTGTTAACAAGCTAATTTGCTGTAAAACGTTGCAGCCATTATCGAATAGCATTCGAAGAAGCTTTTATAAATAAGTCGTGCATCGCAGACTGTACAACAGGCAGGGTCGACGGTATTGGACGAGCGCACGGTCGCGGCTTTTGGCAGCAATTACACTTGTTGATAATTTGCCACCGATGAGGTGCAAAGCACATGCAAAATTCCTTTCCCTTTAAGTATTGTATTCATTATTATTTATTTACTTTCCATACCGAAAAACACTTAAAGTCTATTTTTCTACCTTTATTTTTCTTCTTTGTCGGCATCAGTTCCCGTGATATAATAATTTTATCTATCACACAACTTATATTTCATAACGACGTCCTAATATTTACCCCAAAATTATGAGAATATAATGTTTTTTACTAAAAATGGACTCGCTCCAATTCTTGGTGCGTTCTCCCGTTACCGAATGAATAAATGAATATTTTTTTTGTAAAATATTATCTTCTTATATATATAGGTATATCTATAAATATGAATCGTCGAAAAGTATGTACGCGCATCACTTTCGAACGATTGAACCAAATTGGATAATTCTTTTTTTATTGTTTTCGTTATTGTCAGGATAAGGTTTGTAGAAATGAAAAACGAAATGAGACTCCAATGTCAGATTTAATAAAGTAGTCAATGTGTGCGTGTATAGCGACGAGCATATCTGCCATATCAACAATTATTTGTCTTAAAAAAATGTTAGGTTTAAATAATAATTAAGTGTAGTGGCACTTAATTATTATTTAAACCTAACATTTTTTCGGTATAAAAAGTATCCTTTGTCTCAATCCAAATCATAAACTATGTCTTCCCAATTTAATCCAAATCAGTTCAGTAGTTTTTGCGTTACTAACTTACAAACCCACACATTTATAATATTAAGAAATTATTGCCATACAAAGACGGATAATTTCCATAATTACGAAACCTTTATCAGCATCGAAAGCGGAAATTATTTCGACCTATTATTTATATTATAACCAAAACTTGCAGTTATTATTTTATAGTTGCTTGCCATCTTGGTGGCCAATGAAATGTTTTCGAATATTAATATTATTATCAGTAATGATTGAAATACGACTGGAACATTGAAATATTTAATTTTAAAATTATTTTCTCCACAGTAAACTTTTACTTGAGTAATTTCTAAATATGCTTCTGATTGCTGAACTGAAAATCTAAAATCCAAATACGGATTTTTTTTTAATTTCGTACCTCATAATTTGTACTCATATTAGTAGATTTAAAATTACACTCTTTATAACAATAGATGCTATATGCTCTCCATTCTCAAAGTTTTATCACAAAATACGTATCTTGATAAGTCCATATTGAAGCCCGCCCCTTTATGTCAAACTTCAATCATGATAACTTTCATTTTGACGTTAAATATTCAATTACTTCAACTATACGAATTCAAAAAAAAATCTGAAGTGTTGCTATGGGTAAAGTATTTATAATATTAAATTAATTTTAACGCAATTGAACTGATTCAATGAAGCTCTATTAAATGTTTAGTTTCTTAAAGTCTGTTCATTTTAACAATATCTTATTTTCTTCACCGAACTGCCTTCACTTTTGTAGCTGGCGAACTTAGCACAGCCGATAAAATAAAATCAGATGAAAGTGGAAGGAACTGGTTATTGAAATACTGCTCAGTGTGGCAAATCTAAACCCTCACTGAAAGCGATTAATCTCATCAACAGAAGAACAACAGCCTCATCGAGGCTGAAACAGGTGAACAAACATTCAAGCTGTCCTCAGGTGGGCGTAGTAAACAAGCCACCACAATAAGACCAACAACATGCTACAATAGAACCAATATCAGCCAAAATTAACCCCGTTTATCACTGCTATTTGCGTCACTGATACCCCAAATATATAGGTGCCTCTAACTATGTGACAACTGAAATAACTGTTCCAAATACCGAGTGTGCGAGTGCGTACGCCGCGTCACGTTGCATAATTGTATGCACTATTTTGACGCATCTGTGACGTAGGTGTGCGAATGTGTATGGAGTTATGCTATTCTTGATTAAGATTTATACGAACAACGGCCAAAATGCAAAGCAAGTGTCTACTTGGGAAATCAGAGCAACGTTTTCAATAACCAACCACTATTTTACTGATAATATTTAGTAT
This sequence comes from Chilo suppressalis, assembly GCA_902850365.2. Classification (NCBI taxonomy): domain Eukaryota; kingdom Metazoa; phylum Arthropoda; class Insecta; order Lepidoptera; family Crambidae; genus Chilo; species Chilo suppressalis. Next base: position 9,879,913 of record OU963899.1, on the reverse strand, counting down.
GAATAAATAAGTTATTCACACGCAATTGCCGCATTGAGCAACAATTTAGTATGTCCTTCGAAGTACGGAAGAGCTCAAGATAATAAAATTTTGGTCACTTCTATGGCCAACACTGTGAAAGTTACTGAGCTCCTTCGATATTCGTAATAAATGACGCTTCTGCCCCCCTTGAGTCGCCCAGCCATAGCTTGAGCACCGCGATATGACATATAACGCGTTTTTATCACTTTATTGTCAAATTACTAGGGAGTTTGACAGTTAGACGCGATAAAAAAAACCTGATATAATGTAAATTGTGGTACTCATGCGACGGGAACTGGACGTTTGGCGTCGAAGCACCTTGCGATACGCGCTTACCTTTTACTTGCGTACCGTACTTATTAAATTTACTGATCAGACAATTTAACACTAACAAATAAAAATAATCGCGTTATACATGGGTATAGTTATAACATAAATATAATAAGCTTATGCTTATAATATAAGTATAACAAGGAATTTAGAAAATTTGCACAAAAAATAATATTTTTGATTTAGTGATATTCGGTGGCAAAAACCATAATAGCTGTGATAATTACCCGCAGTACAGAACATTAGCTAGTGTACTTAGAGTGCATCAGTATTAAAAACACATCATCAATATATTACTCATGAGAAAATAACTACGGAGATATCCTAAAGACACGTCATATCTTTATTTTTTTAATCGCTTTGTATTCCATACCCCAATGACAAACAGCAAAGCGGAAATCAGCCCCTAAAAAAATATGAAAAAAATATCTTTATTAAATAATTTTTCATTATTTAATGAGAGTAAATGTAATTAATTAATATAATTTTTACCACATAACATACTATGTGTCAGGCGATTTAATTAACATTATTTTACTTAACGTACTTTAAAACATAAAAGTTGTAATGGAGTATGGATATGGTAGGAAGGTAGGAATATTTCCTAAGGAAGCTGGTTAGCAAATCGTTGTAGTACTATAATATAGATAAGTTTAAAAAAATAATGGATTTTTTTTATAATAATAAAATAAAACTTAATTTATTTATTCATTTACAGTAAATCTTCTCTATTTTACTAAAACGTAAAGGAACTCATACATAAACCGAAACGACGCACTATGGGAACCCGTCTAAGCCATCTCATAAATGCTTTTTTCGTTACTGTGATTCGAGGCATGTATTAAACATCAAATTATAGCTAAAGAGTTACTTTACTATAATCAATATAATTTAAGTCTCTGACTCTTCGTATTTTATGAAGAAGAACATCTAAAATCAGGGGATGAAAAAAATACAAAAATAATAATATGATTTCAGTTAGTTTGATATAATTTTATTGTATCATAACAAAAGAAGTCATATAAGTGTGATACCATTTTAGAAAGCTTAGAATGTCTTCTTTTCTATAAAATAAAAATACATGCAGTTTTTTTATATTATTTAATAAAAAAATCTATATCATAATGTGGAATATTTTCATTTCTTAAACTTTCAGTTGGAGTTTTGACATTTGCCGAAGCTTGCCGAAGTTCTGCTTTTTATGTTATTTCTTAGATAATATGATATAATTTGACGGCAACAATTTTTTTTTGCTGTATCAGTGCATAACATTGTCAAATGTCTTAGAATATCAGCGTGTGAAAACATATATTTTTAAGTACGTTTAATAAGACTTTTCTGATTTCGGGTTACTCAGCACGGACATTTAAATAAAGGCTCTTGGCCCTTTTGTTACATATTTTTTTATCTTATGCTATACTGATATCGTGTATTTCACATAATATTTAGATCCCATTCCCATAAGAATCATGGAAAAATCGCAAAACCGCAAAATTGTAAAATAGTTTATATCTACTAATTTTGCAAACGTCTTTCATAATTTTTCGGTATAAAATAGTACATTTGAGTATGAAATATTACAGTTCTTCATTAGTTTTTGTCGTAAATAATTGTTTTTTAAATATCCCGCCGCAATGAGTCAGTTCTCGTGTACCAGACGCAAACTAAGTCTCTTATTGTTTGAAAGTGATATAAATTATGGTGTTTCTATCTCTAACTATATACAAAGCAATTTCACCGAATCTTCAGATGCAAATATTGCTAAAATTAACATTCAGAAAATAAAATTAAGTATTCAGAAGTCTTTCATAACTTAGTTTCGTCAACGCTATACTCAAGCTGGTCGATAGAAAGAACAGTTCTTAAGCCAAAACAGAAATTGAAGATGGGATTTGATTGAGCACAACTGTATGTTAAATATAAATTGTACTATATGCCATCTTCCGTACACAAGGTTTTGATTCACGGTGAACGTGTCATACGTCATTTTTCGGTATTGCCTCTTGGGCAACATTTAGAAGATTCTCAAGAGTCACGGAACAAAAACTACAAATAGTTCATGCAAGAAAATATTCGCGGACAGCCACCAACGAAGATGTTTTACACACTTTTGTTTGAGAAAACCTTATAATAAAAAATATTTAGAACTTTTTGACGAAGAAAAGTAGCTCTTAAGTGACATTTGAGCTACTGTGATGTTTGTTTTTTTAAATTTAAGCAGTTACATTTGCTAGTTACCTTTATAAACTTATTAAAAAATTCGTATATTTTTTGTTTTCCTATTTTTTGTAAGTATTATAAATAAACTTTTATACACAAATTATACATTATTTAAAAGTAAATATATTCCAGATTATCAGAAAAAAAAAATCATGATGATATCTTTATTAACACAGGAGTTCTAGATTTTTGAGATGAAAATGAGTCAAAGTTCCCATAGTGCGACGGTTCATTCGGAAGCCATAATACTTAACACAAGTTGGCAGCTGTGTTACAAAATATATATATAATATATGTATATATATTTATTTATGAGAAACATAAACTTTTAATGTCTTCATTACTTATTGTGTGTAACTTTTCGTCAGCCTAATTTAGCAGAATGCGTATGTTCATATGGGTAAGATTTAGAAGAGAGAGGCCGTCGAATTGACATTAGTAATAACTTATGTAGATAATAGTAATGACCGATACTGGACTTCAAAAAAAGAAAAATCTGGTGTGAAGATACATATCTTTGTTTGTATGTAGTAATAATGAAAACATTAGCTATATTATAAGATTTTGCTAAGGCATGCGTTCAAAAGTAGTAGTGGGTTTCCGGCAGCAACAAAACATATATTATTTAAAAGCTTGTTTTCTATTATAATATGAACAGATACTTTAAATTTTATATTAATAACCGATTTATTTTAAATCGTGTTTAAAAATTTTGTAAGATTGCTGGCCACCATATGATAAGTTACGTCATAATTTTAGTGTCCGACTGCTTAAAACCCCAACTTAATCACTATGGCAAATGTCAATCAGTTCAGTCATGAATGATATTCATGAACTCGCGGTGAACTTATTTTACCAATTTATGATTGATTCTTCTTAAAATAAAATACCCACAGAATACCTAATAATGTAATGAAAAATGAACAAAATAATGATCACTACTTTAGTTGCTTCACTCGACTGAAGCGAGACCAATCATTCATCTATGATAATAATTAATTAAAAAACGGGGATGAAATAAATTCTACTTTTTTTGTCAAACAATGTATTATTCATGTGTACGGAGACTCACTACCACCCTCCATCTAATTTGAACCGTCTCCTTTATACAATTGTCGTTAGGATTCCCTCTATCTGGCAAAATATTCTTGCTCCAAAATTCATTTGGCATAGCCCACTTAGCATAGTTTTGTTTAAACGAATATTTGAAAGGTATATTTTTTTTAATAAACCTAATTATTAAAAATACACCCAGTATATGTCGGAATTCAAAATGGCATACTTTTAAGATGCCAGGACTTAGGCATAATTATATATAGCATAATTTTTATCATGCATAAAATCGTTATGAATAATCTATGTTTGTAGTGGGTGGTAGGTTAGTTTAGAATTGTGACCTAAATCCTTCCTTCTGACCTTACCGCGAACCTAGTGAGCGAAACGAGCTTGCTGCGGCAGCCTGCCCCCTGATAGATGTAGTATGAACGAACAAGGAAAGTTAAATATTTGAATGCCAAAGACGATTCTGACCGTGAACTTTCTGCGATATGATGGTTCTGCTTTTTAATTAATTATTGTGGATATCAAAGTCATGATTCTGATTTACGAAATTATAAGTTCTAAATATGTGATAAATAAGTGAATGCCAAATGATTTTTAGCGCAATGAAATTTATCCCATTCCCTGATTGCATACTAATATTATGACATTAAAAGTTCTGCGATAAAAAGTAAACCTTTATCGTGAGTCGTACTATTCATCCTTGTCAATCTTTGTGGCCTTAACTGATGATTAGATAGAGATTAGAAAAAAAATACATACAAAGAAAATCTAGTCTTATAATAAACCCACCGGACGTGACATGTATGCGTATGTCTAATGATATACCATTTTATGCTGTTTACTAAAACGACACAATACCTTCTAAACATCCAACACTTATTACAAAATAATACATTTGTGGATCATTGCGGAATGGAAAAAATTAGTACTGAAATACGATGTGACTTGCAAATGAGATGAACAAACAAGAAACATCTTGTTAGTGATTTTGCTACAATTATCGTAGTTTAATTGCACATAGTTTCGAACAATACAATTAAAGTATTTTTTTCAGTTACAGGCTTATTATACTATCCATATTCATCCAAGAAAAACTACGGAAAAGTTTTCTAATATTTATTTGAGAAATACTTTACTGAAAATTCCAAATAAATGCCAAAAGTAACAAAAAAGGACAAAGATTTAAAAAAATTGTCCCTATTACTAAAAAAGTAAGACATGCATTCATCACGAGTTTAAGAAACGACATAAATACAAAATTTGTCGAAAAATGGTATAACTTTTTTAGGGTTCCGTAGTCCTGACAAGGAACCCTAAAAAGTCCCCGGTTTTGCTTGGAGACTATTAGCAATAGTAAGCTGTAATTTTGTAGAGATATGTATATCCATAATGCCAACGAAATGGTAGCATAAAATTTTGAAAAATAATTTTTTACGATAGCGCCCCTACATGTAACCTGGGGTTGATTTTTTTTCATCATCTATCCTATCGTGTGGTGTGAATAGGTCCTTTAAAATTACTTCAGGGTTCCTGTTTTTCGATTTAGGGATCCGTTTGCGAAATATTGAACTTTAAAGTGCTAATTTTTGTTTGGGTAGGGTGTCCCGCCCTCCTCTAAAAGCTAAACTATTGGCTTGAAAAACCTGGAAAGATTCATGATAATAGTACTTTTTAAGAAATTTTAAGAAAAACTATATCCGTTAAGATAGATTTGTTAGAGAAATAGTCGTTCAACTTTGGTTAGAGAAAATTTCTTACCCATTGAAAATTCATTATAAGAAAACTTTATTAGTGACATAGATGAAGTTATTGCAGATTAAAACCTTACATTGCAACAAAATCCAAAAAATATTTTATTAGTTTCACAATGCTACCGCGAGTAGATACCAACGGCAACGACTTCTGGGTCGCGCTAACGTTACGTTTTTATAAAAAGTATATAAGCACGTGAAAAGATTGGCGGTTATACCGTCTCAGGTGATGATCGCTTCAGATTAAACTTGTAAGGCCCATCTAGACAAAGGCATGAACTACGGGTGTTTTTTAGTCAATAAAAGTCTGACAAAATCTTGCACCCGTCAGTAGATTATTATTCGTATTTAAAAAAGAATTTATATCGAATTGATTTTGAGTTTGGGACGCAATTTGACTTTGATTTAATTAAGTATTTTAATTGAGATACATGGATTGATATTAAATAGGTTTTCTAATTTCCGATATAAAAAATTATAAAGACGCCTGCTCAAATATATTGTGGTAACTGCATGCAACTATGGAACCCTACACTACGCGTGGCACGACAGACACTTGGCCGGTTTTTATAATAATACCGTAGTATATCTTTATGTTAGTAAAGAATACCTATTACTTTTTTTGGTAAAAGAACATGCAGACGACAAAATTTAATTACAGAAGCAATTGAAAATAAACTTAAAAGCTAAGCCACACTTGCAAGGAACGAACCATCATATTTAATCAAAAAAAACCTTGCCATGAGTGATAAAAAATAAAACCTTTTAAAATATCGTGGTCTTGCCAAAAAAAGTTAGTCATGCGTTCAACAAGAGCTTACGAAGCAAACGTCATAATGTTTTCCTTGTTTTTTTATAAATGTTGTCTTGTAACTCATTTGTGGTACAACGCCCCGTGAATTTATGTATTTTTTTTATCCTAAAACTTACAAAAATCATCTACGACAGCAAAATTTTAACTATGTACTTAAGTTCGGGTCAAATCATGCAGGCGTAAAAAAATACTTTCATACGTGGGACTCTCAGAAAGTTTTGAGAAATTCTAAAACCTAACTTCTATGAAAAAAATATTTTTATTAAATATTTTCAAAGAACTCTCCACCAGCCTCTATTTTTTTATTACATTTTTCCAGTCCTCCGCAGACACCTTATAAATCAGTATTATTGTAACTATACAGCAGTAATAGAAGGAAGCCAAAACTTACTTTGAATATCTGAACTGATACACAAAGCAAAATAGGGTCCAGTCTGGGTTGTTCTATGTTCTGCAGTGCTATTCTGTAAAATTTTTATCATTTATATCGGAACCGGTACAAAAAACTTTGTAAAAATTTTACAGAATAGCACTGCTGATATGAATATTTTCAGTGGGGTAGAGAATAGCGGATTTTTCGCTGAATAGCGTCCATCTGAGAAAGTAACCTTTCACAATACAGAAGACCATAGTCAAATGCTTTATTTTATTGTTCAAGCGGCATAGAAACACATTATGTGAACACTTTAACATTATACTAAATAATATAATCAATACTGATTATCTATACTAATATTATAAAGCTGAAGAGTTTGTTTATTCATTGTTTTTTTGAACGCGCTAATTTCAGGAACTACTGATTCAAATTCAAAAATGCTTTTTGTGATAGATAATACATTTATCGATGAAGGTTATAGGCTATAATAACATCATGATGAGACTAATAGAAGCGGAGCACCAATGAAAAACGTTACGAAAACGTGAAAAGATAATCCTTTTCAAAGATTTCGTTGCGTGCGCTGCGTAAACGGTGGAAGTTACACAAAAACATGCATGAAGAAATTGTTCTCCTTTAAAAGTTCTAAAAAAAGTCCGCGACAACATATCTCTTTTAAAGTTGACTCGCTATAACATTTTTTTGGTAATCAAATACTTTTTATCTTAATCAGATTATAATTGATTTTTATGAATAAAATATAATTTTACTCATTCTATGCTCCTATGTATTCCTATTTTTGATAACTTGTGTTTTAAAGAAACTAGAAGCCCTCAAAAATGACTTTTTTTTTTATTACAAAATTTGGTTTACATGTATCTAATTTTCGAGAAAGTAATCGTCGAGAGCCAAACCTCGAATTTTGCAATTTATAACGCAATTTTATTTATTTATTCTTTTTTACCTTAAAATTAAACGGCGGCCTTAAAGGCATAAGCATTCTCTACCAGTCAACTAGTAAGGATGTAGGAGATGATTAACCCAAAGAATACGATTTTTCATACAAACTTTTAATTTTTTAATACTTGTAAAGGTATTCATTTAACATTGTGGGTTAGCTACAATGCGAAAACATGGTGCACGGGAAAATTCAACACGGCCGTCAGGGCCGCAGTAGCATAATTGGGCAGTGCATGCGCCCGGATAGCGAAGGGTTCGAGTCCCGTCTGCTGCTTGGTCCACGTGGTTTTTTTTTCTAGTAAAATTTTCATAAGATTCCATTTGTGAATTTCCGTTGCGTGCGGTGCCTAAACGGTATAAATGACATAAAAATCCTGTATAACGGAATTGTTCCCCTTTAAAAGTTCTATAAAAAAAGTCTGCTACAGCATATACGTCTGTCTTAAGGGTTACCCACTATAACCTTTTTCCTCAAATTATAATGCCGGTGAAACCGCAGAGCACCACTAGTTATTGATAAAATTATTGCATACATTCAGAGAGTTTCTCTTAAGCGACAGACAAGGTTGCGGCAGACGAACTGGCTCGAAGCCAGTACTGTCACATGGTGTACCTGCCACAGATTGCGTTTCAAACATACCTACTAAAAGAGGGAGTTATATTCAATGCTATCAATAATTACATTTTCGATAGTGACAAGTTATAAACATCGGAGGTAGGGCATAGCGGATTACCATCTCGTTGAATTGGTTGGAGCTTTCCCGTCTTGAAATTTAACCTCCACTAGAATCTGATTTTATTTCTGGTGTGTGTTCTAATTTTCATAATAAATTGGTGGTTGACTTACATTGATGCGTAGACATTTACCTCGGAAAGGGATAGTCACCGTATCAACTGGAGTCGTTCAGTATTTTTGTATAAAACTCCCTATTGCAACACACACCAATCGGGCCGATCGCTTCGCCTCGGAAAAACTCACTACTAAGTTCCGATTAGTCACTTCACGTGCTTTGAGATGAAGTTGGAAATGCTTTTAAGTTTCACCAGACCTTTGCTTACCAAAAAAACCGGCGTATTGCGAGTTGGATTCAGCAAGCAGCATTCCGTACCTTTATTTATAAAAATTAGATACTCTACTATAAAATCGAGCAAAAAACATAAAAAAATCACGTCTGTTGTAGGGAAAAAGCCCATTGAACTTTAGCCTTGAAATGTTCTTAACTGCCTCAATGAAAATAAAGTGGCAACACATGCGCATTACACTGAGCTGTTTTTTATAAAAGGGGAATTCCCTCTATGTTATCGTAGCGATACTAGTTTTATTTAATTTATTTTTGTTTATTTATTGTATATTATTTATTTAATTCAGGTAACCGTCAATTCAACAATTTATGTTTACAAATTGACCTATGGTACCATTCATTGATATAAAATTATTATATTTAAACGGCATTAAAGTGACGGATATCTGTAAACAGATTAAATACATCGCCGCCACACGCCGAAACCCCAGAAAACCGAAACGCGCAAATAAGACTAACCGACACAGCCCCTGCCCATGACAACCCACTAAAATGCCCCCACTATAACCCTTCAATGTTGCATATGAATTACAACACAATTTATCAAGCTTTTTATATTTTGTTATGTTTTTTTTTTTTGGTTACTTTTTTAAAATGTAGACATTTTTAGGGATATTGATCATTTTTTGAGATGAGTTTTTTATTTTTGTTTAAAGGTTAGTTTTTTTTAAGTTCTGAATTTTTACTTTTAGCAGCACTCCCGGAGTGCTACCGCAAATTTTTTTGCACCGCGGACTATAAAACTTCTAGCATGCACAAAGAACCAGCGACCTAATCCGCAGACTTTTAAGTGCTTCATTGGCGGTTTAGACCTTTGGTTCGTGAGTTCGTTGGAGTACCGGTGGTCGGTGGTTTTGCTCTTAAATTGAATCACCACCTTAAGATCTCTACGTGTTCAGGCATTTTGCCGCTTTAGTCACCTTCACAAATAGACTACACTATTCAAATTTTAACATTATTTATTCAACTAAGGTTGTTACAAAGCACTTATGAATGTCGAAAAACTATGCCAACGGTTTGCAAATCTATGGCGTAGTTTAACTGCACTACTCTTTTACTGAGCAATAAAATTGCGAATATTATAAAATATATAAGAAATAAAACTTCTTTATACCTATGTTTTTATTTATTTTTAAGCATTTAACTGCTAGATGTTTAAATCTAAAAAATCTAATCTTCTTTATACCTGTTTACGATAGAGCAACACGGCTAACGCTAGCTTTTGGGTAAAGTCCGTTGATAAAGCCACATCAATGTTTTATAAGACAAGTTTTCTGAAGCTCCCTTTATTTTAAATTTAATAGGTACCGTATTTACCTACCTATTTATTTTTGTTTAATTTTGATAAAAGACAAAAAATATACTATAAAACAGATGAATAAAACCGCAAGCAGGTTTAACAATATTGCATTCGTATCGTATTAGCCTAGCGAAATCCTAGGCTGTGTATTGTACTAGTATGCCTATTACCACAAATTAGGTAATAGTTACGTAGTAACAATTTTATCTGTCACAAATACACACCAGAGAAATGACATAACTAATTATGCTAGTAAATAAAAGCTGAAAAACTAGTGATCAATTAAAAAGTATATTCGAACAAGACTCCTATCGCTATTGGGTAGACCCTTTTGCAGATGTTTAAACATGGGTTTGCCAATAGCTGCATGTTTCATTGCATATTTCTATATCAAATGTACCTTTCTATTAATATTATGTTTAGGTACGTTCATTTTCAACTGTAGTGAAGTTCTCAGACTAGAATTGTAAACTATCTCAAACAAAGATGGGAAGACAATTAAAGCTACATCAAAGCACACAAGATGCTTCGTGTAAATAGAGTAATATGTTTTTTTTATGTGGGTGACAAACAAGCGTATGGCCCGCCTAATTGTAAGCCTGTATACACTTGCAATACCAAATATATCACTCGCGCCGTTACCTGCCCTGACCCAATCCCCTACGCCGTGGAGCCCTGGAATCTTACTCACACAACACCACCAAAAGGTAATGTTATTTTACTGTGATCCTCTGTTAGGATGAGGTTACTTCCCCAGACGGGCGTTCCAATTCAAACGGAAAATCCGCTATGCCCTACCTCTCGTGTATGTGAATCAGCGTTGCCATTGATACGGCAATTTAAGCTCATAATTTCAGATTATACGGCAGGTTTGTCATTGCCGTATAATAATAATATACGACTATTCCAATTTTGTTTTGAATCGATTTACAAGGATAATGTTATGAGTTAATTACGATTCCAACAAAATATCGTGTAAAATTGTAGGTTTTACAAAACCTAATTTACTACAATTTATAATGAATAAATAAAATAAACAAGGCAAAAACATGATATTTGTTAAAAAAAATACGGCAATCTGATGTATCGAATACGGCAACTCAATCAAACTTGATGGCAACACTGATGTGAATAATCTTATTAGATCTGTAATTACAAAAATGGAATAGACTAGGTATGTCTATTTACAGAATTAGAAGCGGCGAGCCACGAGCGTCCAACATTTGGCAGCGACGCTTTCTTTATGCGTTCTGGCAATAATTTATATAGGAAAGAAATAAAATTCTGTCTGGCTCGTGTCTGCCGTATTAAAGTTTTTATGCAGATATAGCACAACACACACGAGGGATCATCTCTCTTTGTGCCGATAATTGCTATCAGACGGATGTTTGTTTGTTTTTTAGGTACATTAGCCAATAATGGTTCTCTATTTTAATACCTACTTATACCCCTTTTTGTTTTAATCTAAGACATATGTTTTATGAGGCTATACCTGCAGAATATTAAATTAATTAAACGGAATTGAACCTTATGTACGCAACAATGACTCAAGTTTGTTTTTTTTTATTTATCATTATGTTCTTTGTTTCTGTTAAAAGAGTGGTAATGATGCTTATTGCCATCCTGATGGTAAGCTGCCACCATAGCCTATAGACGCTTGTGATTAGGGCTACCATCCGACTGGATTAGTCCGGACGTGTCCGGATTTTTATACTATAGTCCCGACTTTGTCCGGTTCTTAAAATTGTCCGGATTGTATGAATTATATTGACTGTGAATAATAAAAGTATATATAAATTTAAGTGCCATACCATTGTAACTACGAGTATATGAGTAATGGTACCATTTTGTGACTAAAAAGTGCGGACTATTTTCAAAATGTCAGGTTTTTTGAAATTCCTAAATGGTAACCCTACTCGCGCCGTTACCTAACCTGATCCCATCCCCTACCCCTCGCAGCAACCTTATACTTACACGTCTATGATGCCATATTTCGAAATAGTGGATATTTTTTTGTTTACAATAGTGGCTATATAATGTGACAAAAAAATTAAGGCAACCACCGTGTCTGTAAAAAATAGAATAGAAAGTACTAATTGCGCGGTAAAGTTTTCAATTGGCACTTTCTATAGCTTTCTTTCGCTAACAATCCGTAATGGTAGGTATAATGCCAAGATTTGGCATTATCATTATGGTTATTACGACGAAAACAATAGACTACTATATTAAACAAGACGCAAATAAGTAATGAAATTTGGGCCCTGGATTCGGACGGGCGCATTATTCACTAGCGAATCTTAGAACAAACCAAAAAACAATCAGTCAATGATACGTGAGACAATAGATTTTTACATACGTCGTTGTCGAACCGATATCTGCTATTGTATGTGCACTTCTTGGAGATTACTAGATTTTCATCAATATAATTACAGTCATAGATAAATGATTCGTCTCGCTTTGTTCGACCACGGGGGTTCGACCGCCAGTTCGCGTGCTCATGCAGTCAGTCCACTGCAGACTTGTGTGATGAGTCCGACTATCGTATTTTAACCGAATTATTGAATACAAAGACCGCTATGCGAATATTAGAATTATAACGGTGGAGCAACCTCTGGTGCTTAATACAATATACTATGTGCACCAGCCCAAATATAGTCCCATATTAACTGCTATGTCATAAAGTTATATTTTTTGCACGTTGCAGATATTGGTTTACTACAACCAATGTTTAAATATCTATAAACAAATAGCTCGATGGCACAGTAGTCAGCGCGTTTGTCTGCAATCGTGGAAATTAAACAACTTCCGCGATGGCCGGCTATATGATGGGTGATAATTTTACTACATCGTGGGTCACCGTGCTTCAGAAGGCATCAGCATTCGCTAGCACTGTGCTCACGTGGTGGTATATGACCCTATCTCCCTATTCTATCCACAGGGAACTTTTGTGCCCCGGCAGTGGGGACATTAACAGGCTGCTGTTAATGATTTAAACTAAAATATGATCAGCAAACGCACCGCCTATCGTTCACTGTAAAAAAGGCAAATTATATAATATAAGCAAACAAAGCTTATATTTCAAGTGGGAACCTAATACAATTTATAATTTATTATTAATAATTCAACTTTCATCGTACAACCTTTGATTATTTACTCCGTACAACATCTCACAACAATTTTTCGAAGTAGAATCAAAAAAGTGCGTGTTTTAAAAAAGATGAAAACTTACTAAGACCATAAGTTCACCATGGAATCGCGTGTGACATTCTCTTCCGACAATGCTGAATTCACATTTGTGAACATGTTTGAAGAATAATGTTTTGCGGATGTTAAACTGACAGCGAGTTCGTAGTTGTCATCGTTTTCACGTGTGCTACACGCTCGCCTTTATGATAGGCTCATAAAAATCTAGGTTAAGACTGACAACATAATAATATTATGATACATTAGAATTACCGATCAAAATATACATACAAGCTCACCTTGACACGCCTACTTCCCAGTGGGAAAGGTCGAGAACAAAGTCAGGAAAACATAGAACATTCGAGCTGTACACATTATAGCCGTAAAAATATGTAACGATATTACAACTAAAAATCTTTATTGTTAATTCCTAGTTGTTTCTTTTACCTACTACAATTTACCAAAAAACAATCAAAAGTGGCTTTAAAACATGTAGCATGTTAGTGTCGCCACACACGGGCCACAGACCACAGCCACAAAACGCCGCCACCCGCATATTTCTTGTAGTTTTCATACATTTTATATGGACTCGCCACACACGGTACTACGGTGGCCGCCACACGCTACAAATCGTCGTTGCTCGCTACTTGTGACCCGCACCGGCCACTTAATGCGCAGATACAAAACGCCGCCCCACGTCACTCGCGCGATTCCCCACCACTCTCTCCCTTACCTTAGTCGGTCGCGACCTTAGTCAGTCGCGCTTCGGCCACTTTAGTAGCCGCTTCTAGCTTCTCGTGGCGGCGTTTGTGGCTGTGGCGTGTGGCCCGTGTGCGGCGACACTTAGATTCTCTGCTGTTTAAACTAAGCATTCGTTTTATATATTTTTTCTTGAATATTCCAAAGTACATTTAAGGACATTAAAAAAACATGACAAATGTATTTATACTACTGCCTACCTTCGTATTTTCTCGTGGTATGTTAAGGAAAAAAGTGAGAGTGAGTTCACAAAATCCCGACTATGAATTAATGAACACTAAATAAATCGCTACATATCTTAATCTACGTAAACAGTCGGGACGCACTTACGTACAAAAACGTAGTCATGTAGGTATAGGATGTACCAGGATTCGAACCCAATTCAGGACCACAGAGTAGGCAACATCTTGAAAACCGGTATACCTGCCACAGAACATTATATTGAATGTTTGAGACGAGCTAAGGCAGGGCTTACACAGCCTGAATCAGAAAATGTATTCATATTATTAATTCAGAGTTGACTAAGTACTATCCACACAAATCTACAAAATCGGTTCACGCACCACACGAATATGTGTGCGAAACACAATAAAAAAATATTTATAATGACGAATTGAAAACATCTTCCTTTGTTAAAATGTTACACAATATTTAAACTCAAGATAAATGACTATTGAGCGCAGCTTTCCAAAGTTCACCACAAGGTACCTACTCTTTCCAATTTTCAGTTTTTTTACATACTTTCAATACCACATTCATTAGAATATATCATCACTAATTATTACTAAAACTTAGAACTGGATTTCGTGTGTCAGGCTTGGGTTTTTTTAAGCATTGTCCTTTAAAAATAAAACTGGCCTACTAATATTTCTTTCATAATATTTTCTTTAAATGAAACCCTACAATACTTACCTTATTAAAATAAAAAATCACTTCCAAAGAAGTAAGTAAATGGTTGAATAATTATTAAATTAGTGCTAATGATGACCTAGAACGATATGAAAGAAATGTTTGCCCCCCTTGACACATTCGTGTGCCACAGAAGACATGCGACTTTCTATGTTCTTAATTGCAAGTTAAGCTATGCACAAGGTTAATTTAAACTTCATGCAAACAGCTTAGTTTCACGAAGCCGTTTAATTCGGACCAATAACAATTTTAGCTTAAAATTGACGTCACGAGCTCCCGCTCTCAAACTTTGACTCGCTTTATCTTTGTAATATTTTGGATTGTTGACAAAAGAAAAAAAAAAAGTGACCATTATTATTTGATAATGTAACTGAAGGACTAAATACAGTTTCGCACAATTCCCTCCGACATTCATCATTCCTATTCAAAAGTAAGTATGTATTGTTAAAGTATTATGTAACGTAAGCCACGCGTAGCCGTGGCATACAGCTAGGTAATACAATTATATGTGAAGGTGAAGATCTTCGTATTGAATGGATTAAAGGAAAGCCTAAGCTTGACGCTTAACGGTTTAAATATAGTTCGCTAACATTTAAACGCTGTTCAATGTAAAGAATAAAAGATAAGATCATCTTTTAACAATAGCATTCCTCACTCGTAGTTACGAAAAAAATATATAACTATATATAAAAAATCATATTTTTATCATACGAGTATATATTCTCACGAGTACATACCGACCCGCAATGGCCCGCCTGGAGGGTCACAGCCGAGTCTCCCTATTCCATACATAGGGAAGGCCATGCCCCAGCAGTGAGAACATTAATAGGCTGACTATGATGATTCTCAAACATACGATTATTTTCAATATTCGTCATTCAAAAATGCTTCAGAGCATAGCGTAGGCCATTGCGAAATTACCCCATATACATAAATCAGGATCTCACGCTAAACTTTTTCTGAGTTGACAAAGTAAATGTTCATTGGGTAGATTTAGACAAATAAAAATAATTCGTCATATCGCTCACCAAGTGTGAGTGTGTGTGTGTGGGATTAGGTCATTCTTAATTTTCAGATAGCAGTGATAGTTTACAAACATCACGTCATAGTCTGGTATAGGTTCTCGAAACTTGTCCTATTATTTAAAAGACTTTTCCTGTCTCGACGATAAACACGTTTTCAATATTTACGATAAAAGTTGTCTGATAGTCACGAAAAATTTTTCTCGAAAATTAACACTGTATTCGACAGATTAAAACTTATTATGCGCAGAAGTTAGTATTGCAAATATGCCTACATGCTGACAATCAATGCCTTTTGTTTATTTACGAGCTGTCGCCCGCGACTTCGTCCGCATTAACTTTAATTTATTGAAAATCCCAGAGGAACCTAACATTTTTCCGGGATAAAAAGTATCCTATATCTTAATCCAGTTCATAAACTATATGCATACTAATTTTAATCTGAATTCGTTAAGTGGTTTTTTTATGAAAGCGTAACAAATAAACTCAATTTCGCATTTACAGTTCCGGACAAATCTATCGGCCCACCCAGCATTTTAAATTTTGACGGAACCTAGCTAAAAATAAATGTTACATTAGAGAAACATTAGAACAAAAAGTCTTGAACGTCCTTGCTATAGGGTGAGAATAGGCTGAAATATAGTACAGAATATAATTATATATATACCTACAACAAACTGCGGTTTTAGATATCCATATAATCTATACATATTATATTATAATAAAATGGTAGGAAAGTCAAAACTGCACATTGAATATTTTTTTGAAAGAATACTTGGGGTGTGATCTACAATCGATACCAAAGCCAAAAATACAGTTTTTACATTTTTTGTTTGTTTGTATGTTTGTCTGTTAGTCTGTATGTATGTCCGGGATAAACTCAAATTTTGCCACGGATATTATCAAGAAGTCGAGTCAACATATAGGCTACATATTATCACACTATCACCTACGGGTAACGAGCAGTGAACCTTTATGTCTCACTAACTCCACCCGTACGAAGTCGCGGGCGACCGCTAGTTAAAAATATGTCTAGAAATATGTTTTCAAAACAATTTATAAACGCGCTTACTTCTTTCCGCCCATGTGCAGCATCAGTTCCTGACATCCCCATGAACTTTCGGAAACTCCTTTTTCCAATGAACATCTTAGGCGACTCACTCCACCAACAGGAATGGTGAAGTCCCCAATAATTTTATCAAATATGTACTTACTGACGCGGATTTCTTTTAAATCCCGAAAACCTATAAAGATCACTTTGTTATATACTAACATTTTATGTAGGATAAAATTTATCCTATATCTTGAGGTAGTCCAGTCCAGGTAAGTAATAAACTATATGTGTGTGTGCCAAAATTCATACAAGTAAAAAATAATAATTAAACTTTTTGCTCAACCTAACATATATTTTTGCTACAGACGGTTGAAACTTTTAAATTGGGCCGATAGATGTATCTGGAAGTATATAGTCTTAAGTTAAGATTAGGATTTTACGAAAATTCTATGTAAGGGTCAAGTAAATTATAAAAACAAACGTCAGTAAAATAACTCTGTACTAACTAAAACAATCAATTGATTACACCATTCTAAGATGCTTGACCAGATCAAGCAATCTACGAATGAGTTGTGCTAATAAAATTATACCCACCTAAGCTATTAACACCGTCTGAAATTAATAACGAAATGGGCTAATATTTATCATCACTTAACACAACGGAATCGTATGCTTCGATCCCAATTAAACTTCCCCTAGTCTAAGAGCTACTGAACCATTTGACTTACCAGTTTCCCACAAATCTAGTTTCTTATTTAATGATGTTTTCATCATCATCAACCCATGTTCGTCCACTGGTGGACATAGGTATAATATTTTATTATCTGGTAAAGTACCGTTTTGCCAGGCATCTCGCGGTTGCGACATTAATATTTCATAATTTACATATGAATAAGCGTAAAAAAAATGCCAGCCTATTTTGATGGTAGCAGGTATGAACCAGACGATAGCAAAGTTGTCATCGGGATAGTAATTCATAACGTGCTCGCACAATGCTCAAATTTTTATGGAAATGTCCTTTGATTGTTTAAAAAATATTATGTAAACGGCCAGAACATTCTAGGTGTTATAGACATCTGCCAAAATAGTATACAGGGCGTTCCGCGGTCTTGCCACATTGATGGAAAGTATATCAAACATTTAAGATATGATATTTTACTGAAAGGTACCATAATATTGTATTGTTATCTAATCTATACATATTATTGCCAAGTTTCATGATGATAGAAGAATTTGAAGAGCGTGTAATTCAGATTCTTAGATCTCATTACATAGTTACATACAAGTGGACCTAATAAAAGCGAGTTAAAATCACCCCCCTAAACCGGGAATCGAATCAGGTAACAAACACATAATAATTATTTTTTTCCTAAATAACAGCATTTTAAATGAAAAGAAGATCATGAATGTTATGTAAAATATTTAGTTCACAAGAACTGATACGACAGTGTGCAGGAGTTACAAAATGAACTAAGACATATTACTTCAAACATCCACTTCGGTAAGTTAAGTAAATCGACAGGCAGAGAAATTATTAAATGAGTGAGAATATGTATATTACAGAATGGATAACATTTGGAACATTTCACAAATTATATTTTTTTCCACCGGGTCGTTTTTATTGTAAATTGCGTTTAATTATTTGGCATAGACCAAAACGATCGACGGGTGATCTTCTAGCGTACTTAACTCATATCTGGGGTGAGGCTATCGACAAGCGTGGCGTGTCGTTGGCTATCAGCCTTGACATTGCCAAGGCGTTCGACAGGGTATGGCAGAAAAGTTTTCTCTCCAAGCTTCCGGCATACGGTCTGCCAGCCCAGTTCTGTTCTTGGGTAGCTGACTTCCTGCATGAGCGTCGAATTCGTGTCCTTACGGATGGTAGCAGTTCGCGGTTCATGTCAGTGAATGCCGGCGTTCCCCAGGGCTCCGTCCTATCCCCCACTCTCTTTCTGCTGCATATGAATGACTTAATTCCTCTTGGGAATATTCATTGCTATGCAGACGATAGTACAGTGCATGCGGGGTATCTCGGACAAGCAGCGGCTGGGCAGGTGGTAACCAAGGAGAAACGGGAGAATCTTGTCATTGAACTCAATCAGGCTTTGGACCACATTTCTGAATGGGGCACCAGGAACTTGGTTGAGTTCAATGCCAAGAAACTTCACGGCAAAAACATCGCCATTCCTTCCCCTTCCCTCTCTTCAGGGCACAACACTACCGCTACAGAGCAACATTTCCATGCTCGGTATGGAAGTTCGCTCAGACCTGAATCCAAAGAACTACATCGAAACCGTGATCAAAACAGCTTCACGCAAACTCGGAGTCCTAAACAAGGTGCGGCGTTTTTTCACGCCCGATCAACTGTGCTTGTTCTACAAAACGTAAGTGCGGTCCTGCGTGGAATATTGCTCGCACCTCTGGGATGGCTCCGCCAAGTACTTGCTCGATGCTTTGGATAGGTTACAGCGGCGCGCGATCCGCATCATAGGCGATGAGGAGGTGACTAAACACCTTGAGCCTCTTCAATTACGCCGTGACGTGGCGTTACTAAGCGCGTTCTATCGTCTGTACCACGGCGAGTGTTCTGAGGAGTTATTCTCTCTTATCTCACCTTCTCCTTTCCTTCAGAGGACCACGCGCGCTGGCCTACGTTGTCACCGTCTAACTGTGGCCACAATTCCAACGCGTACAAAAAAATTTGGTGACTCATTTCTTTGTCGCACTATCCGTAAATGGAATGCTCTGCCCGCTCACGTGTTCCCTCCCTCTTACAACCTGGGATCCTTTAAAAGAGCGTGAAGAAGCAACATGCAGGCCGGCAGGGTGAGGATGGCTGGTGTGGCAGGTAAAACTGCTGTATCAGCTATCTTCACGTCTGGACTTAACCTTCACTTAACATCAGGTGGGGTGGAGTCATTTGTCGGACCTATCTATAAAAAAAAACCGTGGGACGCCCTGTATACTATTATGGCTGAACATTCTAGTTGTTGTAGTTGTCTACAATAAGAAGAATGTTATGGCCGTTTACATATATTTTTAACACAATTAAAAGAAAATACCCTAAATATTTGAGCCTTGCGCGAGCAGGTTATGAATTACTATCCCGATGACAACTTTGCTATTGTCTGAAAACGTACCTGCAACCCTCAGAATAGGTTGGCAATTTTTTTACGCTCATATGTAAATATCGACATATTAAAATTGTCGCATTAGGTTAATTATTTTTATTTCAAATTTTTAGATATGATAACGCAACCACGAGTTGCCTATCTGAACGGTACATTCTTCTATTAACAGATAATAAAACATCATTTAAAAAAAATAGATTTGGTGGAAACTGGTTAGTCAGGTCGTTCAGTAGCTCTGCTACTATACTGAATACTTTTCGCCGAATATAAGAGAGCCACTTGCTTAAAGTTCTTAAGGTAAATTAAGGCTTAATCGTGGCTAACATACCATTCCATCTTTGCAATTGCTTAAAGTTAAAAAGTGATAGATTTAAGTGAAGGGGCGTTTTGATTATATATTTAAATTTGACTATACTATAGTTAAATCATGGCTACATCCTACTGAAAAAAAAACTTCTTTTTCGTTACACCCTTGGCGCCCACTCTGGTCGTGGGCGTTACTTCAGCGTCAGTGGCGGCGACCCGCTGCATAAAGCGACGCCATACCAGGGGTATAAGGGGTGCCGCCTGACACCCAACGGCACCCAAGCCAACCTCACCTGCCCGCGGTGTACCCTGCCGACCAACGGACGAGGCTCTGGCGCTCCCCACCAACCCGCACTGGGCCAGCGTGGTGGGAGACGGCCCAAAACCCCCCTAAAATGACGGTACATAATGAGAGGCCCCAAGTGCCCGGCGGTGCTGGAGTCCGTGGCGGCGCTGACGGACGCCGACTCGGCGCCGGGACCAGGGGTGCGAAGAATCCCCGGGCGGCAAAAATCCCCCGTCAAACGACCTTGGCCCTGGCAACGTACAACGCACGCACACTGCGGACCGAGGAGAAGCTGCTGGAACTGGAGGAAGAATTGAGCAGGATTCGCTGGAGTATTGTAGGACTATCTGAAGTCCGAAGAGAGGGCGAGGACACGATGGTCCTTAAATCCGGCAACCTGCTCTATTTCCGGGAGGGCGAAGATCTGTCCCAGGGTGGTGTCGGATTTGTTGTCCACAAGTCTCTCGTGAACAATGTTGTACAGATCGGTAGTGTGTCGAATAGGGTGGCGTACCTTATACTCAGAATCACCAAACGGTATTCGTTGAAGGTCATACAGGTATACGCTCCGACCTCGACGCACCCCGACGAAGAAGTGGAAGTCATGTATGAGGATATTTCTCGGGCAATGCATGCTTCTAGGACCCATTACACCGTTGTCATGGGGGACTTCAACGCAAGGCTGGGCAAACGTGGCGATGATGAGTTGAAAGTGGGGCAATTTGGAGTTGGAATCCGGAACTTCCGAGGTCAAATGCTAGCCGATTACATGGAGAAGGAGGGACTCTTTATGATGAACTCCTTCTTCAGAAAACGGCTGCATCGAAAATGGACCTGGAAAAGTCCGGATGGCGTGACAAAAAATGAGATTGACTTCATCATGTCGACTAAGACTCGGATATTCAATGATGTCTCAGTGATCAATTCGTTCAATACGGGAAGCGATCACCGAATGGTAAGAGGCACATTGAATCTAAATGTCAAAGCCGAAAGGAATCGACTGATGAAGTCCACGCTCCGTCCTGAAGCCATCCAGATCCAAAACCCCGAGCGCTTTCAACTCGAACTGCAAAATCGCTTCGATTGCCTAGAGAGCTGCGTAGACGTGGACAATTATAATGACAGGTTTGTTGAAGCTGTCCTTACGGTGGGCTCGAAGTTCTGCAAGCCCATCCGTACCAAAAAACGTAGCACGATCTCGGAGCCGACTCTCAAGCTCATGGAGAAAAGGCGTGAGATGGGTCTGCAGTCCTCTGAAGATGCACGTCGGCAGCTCAATAGGCAGATTTCGAAGTCTCTGACTCGCGACATACGCCGCTTTAATACTGATCGTATTAAAGAGGCCATCGAGCGGAACAAAGGCTCGAAAGTGTTCGCAAGAAATCTGTCTCTTGGACAGAGTTTGCTGACGAAGCTGAAGACAGAGGACGGCAGAATCATTTCGTCGCAACCTGAGCTTATGGCTGAGATCGAAAGCTTCTACGGACAGCTATACGCGACATCACGAGTACCTGTCACAAAGGCGACCGACCCAAGAGCCAAATTAACCCGACACTACACCGAAGATATCCCGGACGTCAGCCTGTACGAGATTAGTGTAGCTCTGAAACAGCTCAAAAACAAAAAGGCGCCGGGTGATGACGGAGTTACAGCCGAGCTTCTGAAAGCAGGTGGACGACCAGTCTTGAAATCTCTTCAGAAGCTATTTAACTCTGTCATACTCGAGGGCAAAACGCCTAGCGCATGGCATAGGGGAGTGGTGGCGCTTTTCTTCAAGAAGGGAGACAGGGCCCAATTGAAGAATTACAGACCCATCACGCTCCTGAGTCATGTATACAAGTTGTTTTCGAGAGTCCTCACGAATCGTCTCGCGCGCAGGTTTGACGACTTCCAGCCTCCCGAACAAGCCGGATTCCGAAAAGGGTTTAGTACCGTAGACCACATCCATACGCTGCGGCAGGTTATACAGAAGACCGAAGAGTATAACCTGCCATTATGCTTGGCGTTTGTGGACTACGAGAAAGCCTTCGATTCGATCGAGACATGGGCCGTGCTTCGGTCACTCCAAAGGTGCCAAATAGACTATCGATACATCGAAGTGTTGCAGTCGTTGTATGAAAACGCCACTATGTCAGTTCGACTCCAGGACCAAAACACGAAGCCAATCCAGCTGCAGCGTGGTGTAAGACAGGGTGACGTTATATCACCGAAACTGTTTACAGCTGCGCTGGAAGACGTTTTCAAACTTTTGGACTGGAGCGGACTTGGCATCAACATAAACGGCGAGTACATGACGCACCTTCGATTCGCAGATGATATCGTAGTCATGGCTGAGACCATGGATGACCTTGGCACAATGCTCGGCGACCTCAGTAGGGTGTCCCAACAAGTGGGTCTCAAAATGAACATGGACAAGACGAAAATCATGTCGAATTCCCATGTCGTACCCACTCCAGTGACTGTTGGGAGCTCTACACTGGAAGTTGTTGACCAGTACGTATACCTGGGACAAATAGTCCAACTGGGTAAGTCCAACTTCCAGAAAGAGGTTAATCGACGAATCCAACTCGGCTGGGCAGCGTTCGGGAAGCTACGTAGCATCTTCTCGGAACATCTACCGCAGTGCCTCAAGACGAAAGTCTTCAATTCGTGCGTGTTGCCAGTGATGACATACGGAACCGAGACGTGGCCGCTTACAATGGGTCTTGTAAGAAGGCTCAAAGTCACCCAAAGGGCAATGGAGAGGGCTATGCTCGGAGTTTCTCTGCGTGATCGAATCAGAAATGAGGAGATACGCAAGAGAACTAAAGTCACCGACATAGCCCACAGAATTGCAAACCTTAAGTGGCAATGGGCAGGGCACATTGCTCGCAGGACCGATGGCCGTTGGGGCGGAAAGGTCCTCGAGTGGCGACCGCGTACCGGGAGACGCAGTGTTGGCAGGCCCCCCACAAGGTGGACCGACGATCTGGTAAAGGTCGCGGGAAGCCGCTGGATGCGGGCAGCATGGGACCGATCGTTGTGGAAATCTATGGGGGAGGCCTATGTCCAACAGTGGACGTCTTTCGGCTGAAATGATGATGATGATGATACCTCCCTCACTTGTTCCTTGTGCACACATGTAGAGGATCATTGGTTATGACTTTAATTTGGTCAGTCCATCTTGTTGGCGATGGCGACGAGACGCTCGATGGAGGCTTCACCATGGTGAGACACATGCCCGAAGAAAGCAAGGATGCGAGCTTGGACAACAGAGGACAGCCGCTGCATGATATCGAGTTCTTGGAGAATTGAAATGTTGGTTCGAAATTCGCTTCATGATACTCCAAGCATTCTTCTCCAGCACCAAATTTCGAGAGCATCTAACCTGCGTCTCTCACTTTCACGTAATGTCCAGGCTTTTGAGGCATACAAATATATGGGAAACACAAATGTTTTTTTAGTCTCTCCATGGCAGATCTAGTTATAGCCATACGACGTTTAATCTCATCGATGCATTCTCCATTATTAGAAATTAACGCAACCAGATATATGTACGATTGGACCACATCACACTTCGCGATTTGTGTAACCTCTGGCGAGTTGTTATTGGCGCGATCGATGATCATCATCTTTGTTCTAGTCTGATTAATTTTCAGCCCGAACTCTCTGCTGACGCTTTCCATGCTATCTAATAGATAATCCATGTAAGGAATACTAGTTGCAAATAGACTGGTATCATCCGCATAGCGTAGATTTGAAAGAGGCAAACCTCCAATTGCGACACCATCTTGTCAGTCCTCCAGCGCAATTTTCATGATGAGCTCAGTGTAAACATTAAACAAAAGTGGAGAGACGACACATCGTTGGCGGACTCCGGTACTGGGGTGAAACTGATTCGACAGTAATTCATCTGATCTCACCATCCTCATAGAGGTGCCTCAAACTGTGTACAAGAAGTTTAAGTGTACCCATTTTCAGTAAAGTATTCGATAGCTTGGGCCACTTGACAGAATCAAATGCCTTGGAGAAATCCACAAAGCAAATATAGCTTGTTGAATTTTTGAGCTTTTTCAATAATTTGATAATTGCTGCAATTTTTCGTAGAGCCTTTCTTTTGTAATGGGATGAAGGCTGTATGAGCCTACTCTTTCGGCCATGTCCCTGTCTGCCAGATCTTATTGCATATTCTTTGGAATATCTGAACGCCATATTTTCCTGAAGCTTTACTCGTCTCTATGGGAATACCATCTCTACCAGTAGCTTTCTCTTTCTTCATTTGTTTGATTGCAGCTCTTTTCTCATCTAAAAGAATGTCTGGCACTAGCTCTTCATCCACAGGCTCTGTAGCATCAAAACAACGTGATTGTAGATCTTCAAATAGGGATTGACAGTATTCCTTTCAAGCCTCAAATACTGCATCTATTTCTGTAACTATTTCACCACGCGAATTTTTGATAGCGCAAGATCTGAGAGTTTTTGCGATAGAGCGAATTTTATGAAAATTAAAAAACATTTGTCAAAAAATTTTATATTGACTGTCTATTTGACGTTCCCCATACATTGAATGCCCTAGAACGCACAGAAATGAGAAAATGCTAGTTGTGTTCGGAATCATTCATAAACTCGAATTAGGCATTTGTTGAGATACGGACAACTTGAGGAACCGTGGCCTACTACAGAATGTATTAGATTTTCAGGTTATAATTATTATACTTAATCGTAAAAGATGTACACTATATATTCTGAATAGATTTAGGGTTTACCTCTATGTAAGCACTTAAATAAGCATATGCATTAAATGAAAATAAAATGCAATTAATAATAATAAAAATAATCAATGCTATATACATATTGATTTATGAGTGTTGGCAGTTGGCACCTATAATACTTAGACCTACCTGTTGTAATAATAGATTTCTTTTCAAATGAAATGTTCAGTCTTTCCATTTACCTGTTTCTATATTTTACTATCGGTAATTATGTATGTACCTGGTTATCATTATGATTTTCATAAGAATAAACAGATATTGTATGGAATGGGAGTACAAACTATCCTTACATAATTTCAGAAATAATGTTTTTATAAATATAATATAAATACTAGTGATAAGTATTATTAACTAAGGTAGCGAGTTCTATTCTTATGTTGTTAAATACCTATGGTCGCCTATATTGCATTTATTAAGATAAACAATCTTGGCACAACTGTTTAACAAAATCACAAATTTAAAAATAAAATAATAACGAAGCCAATAAACTATTAAAATAAATCGTTATTATAGACTGAAACCTATTGAATCCAGTTATCAGTTGATTTTTAATGCTGTATTTTCATAAAAAGGAGTGCCAAGATTGTTTACCAAATAGAACAAGTAAGGATGAACAGACTGTAGTATGTAGTAACAGAACTTTTATTTTTTATTTTTTAAAACAGATTAAACATGATTAAATTTTGAATTTGAACTTTGGTGCAAGAGGGCCAGTGTTAATCCACAGTCAATCGTAGTAAGTGTTACAGTTATGTTTATGCTACGTTCACGAGAACAGCTACACAGCTACGAATACCTCGTACATAAAGGGTAGCTTAACACATAATCGGGCCGGCGCGCCGGCCCGTCGGTTCGGCAGTAGGTATTTGTCGAACAGCAAAGCCGACCTGAAGTAATTACTACATTATTATGTTTAGCTCCAATCGGGTCGGTTTTAATTCGGTGGTTGCCGCTCGGTTTTGTCTCAAAATTTAAATTAAAACACCAATATAAAATCATACCGCGATTCCGCAGTAAAAAGTGAGTTTGTTCTTGCAGAATAGCTCTGTAGATCGGGTTATTGTATTGTATTGATTACAGAACTAAAGGCAGATGGAGCGCACGGTACACAGATTGCGTGCCACCAAAGCAAATACGAAGTCAAAGTACAGAATGTTTTTGTCTATGTGAACAGTTTTTACAATATTTGAACAAGGCGGCACTGTATTAACAAAAACTTAATATTCACGAAACGTATTCATAACACGATACGTTGTTGTGTACTGTCGCGGCGAGTTGATATTTGCTTTTGACCTGATATTTCGCGGCACGTAACTCTAGCACTGAACAAAACGCGGAGGGAATAGCTTAACCCACCCAACTTCCAAATCTTACTAGGATCCGTCCGTTTTCACGTAAACCGGGTATAATTTATTTCATAAGTTTAATCTCAACAGCAAAACCACTATAGCAACGCAGAACTGGACTGTTTTGTTTTCAAGCCACTTAATAAAGAAAAACATTAAAATAACACAATTTAAAAATAAAGGTATTTTATTTTAATTAAGTATTTTGGAAATATATATTTTAAATATAAAATGAAAAAGTGTTTTATATTTGATATAAATCAACATAAAAGTATTTTTTTTTATTTAAATACATTTTATAATGTATTTTGCACATCCACTGTTATTAACTACCCATACTAAGCGAATACTTGTAATATAAGTCGACCCACGTCTTTTCGACCTATCCATATCTATAACACAATATGTCTGTTACCCGGAAGCCGTTTCAAACACGGATATAGCACCTAACTATACCCGGTGTCTAATTAAACTTAACTTTCTTCCAGCCAGATCCTGTACATGGACCAGCATATGTACCAAATCCCCACAGACTACAACAGGAACACACCACCCGGTGAGTTATTACAATTTTATATTATGAGTAGCAAACAAGCTTATGGCCATTATTATGGCCCCTTCCTGACGGTCAACATAGCATAAAGACGCTTTCGATCATATGAGATACCAGAATAGCAGACGCACCATTTTCAACATGTGGCGCCTTAGAACCTTTAAAATAATTACGTGACATGGCGACAATGAAACACAAAATTTAATAAATTGATTAAGTCTAATTACACTTAAAACAATTAATTGGTGTGTAGCTAATACTGTTTAGACTTAGATATTATAATCTCATTAATACATTCATATCTACAGGGTTGAAGATTATATAGGTTTGAATGTTCAGTCTCAATTTTATACCTTATAAGTACTTAGGTCTTTGGATTTTTGGAGTTTACTCCTTAAGAATCGATTTACATATAAGGGGCCCGGTATGAGAAAAATGTGAGGAGTAAAATCTATCGATGAATGACCTCGTTACGTTTTTGGTGCGCATCCTATGTCGCGCAACTTTGACAAACAAAGATGACGGATGACATTAATATTTTTTTTAAAACCCGAACTGAATTTATATATTATTTCTGATAGAGCAATGGGGACAACGAGGTATGCTACAACAAGGGTACAATCATTGTTGCGGTATTTTCAAGATTCGTGAACCACGTATCTATGAACGTCCATGTGTCTTATTTTAGTTACCATAAACCACTTGTCACTGTAATTAATAATGCAGACAATGTTGATTTAATTAATATTTAAAAAAATGATAATAGTCTGATAATAATAATTACATAATTTATCAACATTCCTAATGATATATTTATGCACATCTGAAATTGACAATTGTAAAATAGTTTAATGTAAAATATTTCGTCGATTAGTAATAATAAATGTATATGAAATGAATTAATATATATTTATATATGTAAATTATTTTCATTAATTTGTTAATTTACCCTTTCATACAGTATCAATCTTTTTTAAGTTAAATAAACATCTTTTGCGTCTGGTTAGACTATCGAACTTAAGGATTAAACTCCAGTCCTGCGTCGGAGCTGACACACACACAATTTTTTTCCGGTAATGTATTGATATCTACTAAACATGTGAGAAACGGTAATAATAGCTACACTAATCGCGGAACGGATACAAATCTGCTATAATAATACCCCTATCAGATAAACTATACGTATTTAACTGTAGCTGTCTTCATAATTATTTCTCATTATAACGGGGTCTCAGCCCGCATGAGCTGCAAATTCATTTATGTTCGACCTTACTCCAAGTATAAATATGAAATTACCGTTATCTGTGTACTTATTGATTAAATAGAACCGCCTATTTATAGGTTGACCGGTGTTCGATAGGGCTGAGTAACCAAAAAGCTATCCACTCATGGACGGATGTTACTCAGCGGTATCTGTCTGACACCCATCAGTCATTAGCCGTCCGATCGTGGACAGAGGCAATGTGTAGAAGGCTACTTTGAGTCTTGTTCAAATTTACCTCGTATACTTTATACCTCTATATGAGTACCAATAGAAACGGTTTTATGACAACTGCAATTGTTGACAATAAAGAGTTACCTAATTAAGGACAACTTTCTTGTTTAATTAAGGACAAATTTTAAGTCGAATGATTTGCGTTCCTTATAAGGCCCACTTGTACCAAAGTTCTTAAACCAATTTTAAAAACTAATCATATTTAACCCTCATTCTATTGCTATTTTACATTAATGTTAATTGCTTTTATAACTTGATATAATTAATTATTTAATGAATGCATTTCTAAATTGGAACTAGACACTAATATGATAAACTTTGGAACGGACTAAGCAGTTTAGGTCGGCGAATTTTTTAGCCGGCTGAATTTCTATCTTCAGCTGTAAATTCATCTGTGAATGTGTTTATCAGCGCTGGCGCAAGGCATGGGGTCTAACTCCCATCAATCAATCAAAGGCGAATTAAAACAAGCTCTGTGTTCAAACTGATATGCAGCACTTTGACCCTGAGGAATCTCGGTAAAACAATTAATGATTTCGGGATTTTAGAAGGAAAAAACAAATAAAGGAAGGCAGTTCCTACTCAGCAGCTTTTTTATGTTAAAAGGGTGGCAAACAAGCCTGATGCTAAGTGACCACCAAAGCCACGCTTGCGATGCCAAAAATATCACTCCCACCGTCGCCTACCCTGACCAATCCCCTACCCCGTGGAGCCCTGGAATTTTACTCGCCATAAGAAACAAAACACTAAAGGTAGAGTTATTTTACTGTGGTCTTTTGTAAGGTGAAGGTTAATTCCCCAGGCGGGCGCTCCAGTTCGAGCGACAAAATCCGCTATGCCCTACCTCTCTTATATTTCAAAATATTTATAGCAGTTAATGATTGTACAGTAAATGTATCTGCAAAATGCAATTCTGAAATGGTGAAAATCTTCTGATGGCGTTCTGTCAGATATTGTACTCACATATTCATTAGATTTACCACCATCACACAAACTGGTTTAGTGAGAAGAAAAGTAATGAAATAAAAGAAAATGGTAAAGTTGCACAAAAAGAAAGGCAACAGGCGTAAGATGTTTAATTCACTTTCGTTAAAAGCTTATTATGATTCGTTGGTAATGAATCACCCATAGATAGAGAAAAAGGTAGTTAGGACTTATTAGTATTATTTTGAACTTTTTATTAGTACATACATATATTAATTTATTTTACCGTGTATTTGGTGTTGTTTTGAAAAGACAATCTGACTTGATACCAAATACGGGCAAAGATCAATGCTAAACCAGTACAGAAGTTTTTTTATGGGAAATATTTAAAATTATCCACAGTAAAATAATATAATGATCACCAAAAATTTCTCATTCTCTTGTTATCTTCATTTCTTCCTATTTATAATCGTATTTCATGTTTTTTAAACTTAACTCAAAAAAATCAGGAAAATACTCAACATTAGAACATTGGTAAAACCAAAGACGTTTAAATATAGTATTCTGTATAGTTTAATGTCTTTGAGAAAAACACTCATTATAAAACCCATTAGTATTAAAATAGTGCTCATGATGAGCATATAATTATTATAATGACACGATACAAAGGCGAATAAAATATCACACTTTAATGAAGGTATGATTCCCATTAAGGGAATGGGAAGATGTTTTTTCTTTGACTATGTTCCTCCATCTGTGCCTGTTCTTAGCATCGTACAGTACTTGTTAATCGTAAGCTTGGTAATCAGCATTTAGTGGATTTGAGCTAGATATCTAGCTTGGCTGCGGGCTCTCGGCCGTTTGCCATTTCAACGGCTCAGTCACTATCCCAAGTTGGTATTCTTTACAAAATTTGAATGAATTGTCTCCATCTATCCTTGGTCTTTCCATGTGACCGAATAGTTCCAGGGTTCATTCGCAGACGGATAATGCAAAACCAGAATTCCATGTACGCTGACCCAAAAGTAAACGCATTTTCGCCTTTATTAAAAACCACTTTATGGTCAAAGTGATACTACGAAACTACAAAAAACAATCTGCTTGGACTTGCCCAATAGTAATCATGTCTAATCATACGAGCATTTAGACCTCCAAAACAGCATTTGAATGTGCTTATTCCAGAACACTGTAACAAATAAATCTTGAATTCTCTGAAACTAATATTAGAAATAAACAAATCAATCAATCAGATTATTATCATCGTATCTATTGGCGACTTACCAATCTCTTACTTTACGTTACGACGCCCCAACACGATATCTCTATAATTCTCTATATTACTACTAGCTGACTCGGCGAACTTCGTACCGCCCAAAAGTAATAATTTGCAATAAATTAAAATTGCGACTATAATTTGAGATTTAAACTATCCTATCTCTCAAGTTGGATCGAACTGCACATGGTGTGCGAATTTTATTATAATCGGTTCAGTGGTTTAGGAGTCCATTGAGGACAAACATTGTGACACGAGATTTATATATATTAAGATTACCACGTTAGAATGCTACCATTTTAGGATTTAAGTATAATATTTTAATTTAAAAACTATTATATCAATGGAGTTTGTAATTTTTGTCACTGCACTATGAACTCATTACTTCCAACATAATTATTCAGTTTAGATTTAAAACTGGTGCATAAGTTTTTATCTTTTATATATGAATGCAAACAACTGTTAAGCTGTGCTCTCCCTCCAAGGTGTTACTTTTAACATTAAAAATATTTTTACGTTCGCTCCAACAAGCCCCCATATTCGCTGAAAGTGTGACTCGCACGCGAATCACGGGTTGTGATACCCCGAGGCTTAGGGCCACGAGGACGTATGAGGAGGAAGGGCTCAAAAGACGAGGAATGTTATTTAATGCATGTCTTTCTTAATAATACAATTGTTAAGAATTATAATAATGCAATAATGTCCCGGTTATGCTGTTATTTTAGGCGATTTTAATTTAAGTTTTATAAATTAGGGAAATGATAATACAAGTAATAGTGTCTTGGTTCGTTCTTATTACTCTTGTAACTTAGGATATCAATTAATTGATTTATTGTCTCTAAACAATTTATTTTAGTTTATCAATGTGAAAAACTATAGTAATAAGACTCTTGATTTGGTTTTGGGTAATTTAATTATTTAAGTGTTACAGAATGTCAATGTCTATTAAGTAGGCTTGATAGACCCAGCCTTAGAAATAAGTATCAATGTACATTAACAGTCTCACCATTTCTTAAAAAGTAAAATGTTTGCCACATACAGCTTCAAAAAAGCTGATTATAATCAAGTTAATTTTAAACTAAGTAAAATTTACTGGCTCTCAGAACTGGGTCAAGTGCAGGATGTGGACACTGCGAGAACTAGGTTTTATGACATCATTCGACAAACCATCGTAGAAACTATACCCAACATACATGCACAGAATCTTAAGTCCCGGTCTGGTTAACTCGTAGTTTAATAAATATGATAAGGGAGAAAGATAAAATACGTATAAAGTATAACTTATAAAAACCCTAGGGATCGCTTGAACCTGCGACTTTGCAGTCACCGCGTTAGGTATCTGATGTCGACATGCTATACAGAGTACTTCAAGAATATAGAAATATCAATAAAGTACACCCCTAAGGTATCCTGGCCTTTTGTCCGCCATACTAAGGGTAATTCTGATGCTGTTCCTGAACAAATGCACTTAGGAGATAAAAATGCAAAAAATGGTGAGGAAATATGTAATCTTTTTGCAGCACACTTCTCATCAGTGTTTGTTGATCTTGGTGATCAATATTCTCAAAACGTCCATAATCGTGTAGAAGTAACCGAACATTAGGTTTACAATGTTCTAAAATCTATTCATGCTAGTAAAGGCCCTGATCTGTCCAATGCATTTGACAAAGTAGACCATGGAATTCTTCTATCAAAACTGAAAGCTTACGGTATTCATGGAGACCTGTTGCAGTGGATAAGTTCGTACTTAAGAGACAGAATCCAAAGTGTAACGGTGCATGGATTTAAATCAGATGATTATGTATCAATTTCAGGTGTGCCTGAAAGTTCTCACATTGGACCCATACTCTTCTTGGCGTTTATTATTGATATATCTGTTTCCATCAGATATATTATCATATTTTTGATTGTTACTGACGTGTTAAAACTATACAGAGTTCTCAACAACCAGGCAGACTCTTCCTTATTGCAGAGGGATATCGATGCGGTAGTTGAGTGGTGAAATGCTAATAAGATGAAAATTAATCCGCAAAAATGTACTCATGGTAAATTTACAAGAAAAGAGACTCCTTTTCCATCTTATTATAGTATTACTGATCATAGATTAAAAGAATTGTCCAATATCCGTGATCTCGGGGTGTTATTGGATACAAAATAAAATTTTGTAGATTATATTGATAATATTGTAACACAATCTTATATAATATGTTATAGAAAGGATCGCTCTGACGAAAAGTGAAAACTCTACAAGGCTGCTAGAAATCGGTGTAATCAGATGATACGTAACGCCAAACGCCGATATATTCTTCACAATCTTTCTTCCTCATCTTCTGCAGATATCTGGAAGTTCCTTGGAACACTATCGGCAAATCGCGACATTTAGACCTATCTAGTTCAATAAACTTAAACGATCTCAATTCTCATTTCACCACAACTTTTAAGATGGATCGTGATTCTACAGCAAGCACTGTTGCTTCCATAAATGGTTTAACGCGTCCTAACGTCGACCCCTTCCATTTTTCACCAGTCACACCGGCAGAGATTAAAAAGATAATACTTTCCATTAAGTCAAATGCGATAGGGTGTGATGATATTAGTCGTCGCATGATCATTACTATTACTGACCCTCTTCTTTCTGCTATAACGCATTTAATGAATTCTTCTCTTGAAACCGGCACTTTTCCTATGCTATGGCGAAAAGCTTATGTACGGCCTCTTCCCAAAGTTTCCAATCCAACACAGCCACATGAATTTCTGTCGATTTCTATCCTCCCCTTCATGTCAAAAGTGCTAGAGACCTGCGTTCACAAACAATTATGTCAATATGTCCACAAAAATTCATTGATGAACCCCCTCCAATCCGGATTTAGGCCAGGACATGCACAATTTCAGCGCTCTTATAGGTGACTGGCGATATTAGGGCGGGAATGGAGAACGGTAAAGTAACATGTTCAGTACTTATCAATTTCTCCAATGCTTTTAATACAGTCAGTCACGATATTCTCCTTTCTATACTATCCCATCTTATGGTCTCTGACGATGTTTGACTTGGTTCTCTTCTTATCTTCGGGACCGCCAGCAGTTGGTCCGGCCTGGGGAATATTCCTCATCGGCGCAACCTTGAAACTGGTGTTCCCCAAGGCGGTATTCTCTCTCCTCTTCTTTTTTCAACTTTTCTTGATTTTATCACTCACAATCTTCAGTGTTCGTATCATCTATATGCTGATGACTTACAATTAGATACTGAAGCAAGCATCGACAATTTAAACAAAGCCATTGATGCTGTAAACAGTGACCTAGTCGCTATTAAAACCTGGTCGGAAAAAATCGGGGTCACGGTCAATGCTTCAAAATGCCAAGCCATTTTACTATGGGGGTCAAGGATGATGAGCAAAATTGACATCAACAGTCTTGGTTCCATCATTCATGACGGTACTACAATACCTTTTAGCAACGTCGTTAAAGATCTGGCCTTGTATATCGACTCGAGTTTTAAATGGCAGGACCAAGTTGGTAGTGTCTATAAAAAAGTAACGGGAACCCTGCGTGCCCTTTATCGATCTACTCAACAAACTTGATCGCCTTCAGAATAACTGCATTCGACTCGTTTTCAATCTGAGAAAATATGACCATGTGTCCGCATACCGATCTCTCTTAAAATGGATGCCCATTAGGCAGCGCAGAAGTATGCGGGCTCTGACCACCCTGTTCTCTTTTCTGGACTCTCATAGTAAAAATCTTCGATCTTCTTTTAATCGTTTACTTATCGTTTCATCACACTGCTCCGATATTATTCACTCTTCCTTCTTCGTAAAAACGATACTTTTGTGGAATGATCTCCCGCTAGATATCAGAATGTCCCCCAGTAAATATACCTTTAAAACCAAACTGCGAAGCTTTTTATTAGAACAGGCGTTTCGTTGTGTGGTTTGTCGTCATTATTTTGTATTTATTTTGGAAATATGTATGTATTTGTGTATTTATTTAAATATATTAACTTATGTATGTGTATGTTTATATATTATTATTTTTATTTATTATTTTCATAAACTTCTCCTTCAATGTGATTTCTACTTCAGTTGTGCACCCTACCACTAATAATATCCACAACATCCTATGGTTGACTGGTAGAGAATGCCTATGGCATTAAGTCCGCCATTGTGCATTTGTGCATAAAGAATAAATAAATAAAAATCTTGGAAAATATTGGGTTTGGTATAACGCATCAGCAAGGATTTTAAAAAACATTAATACTCTTAAAACCATATTCAATGTAACGTTCGCAGTAAGTTAGAGTACGCTTCACAAACATATGGAGCCCATCTATGAAGTCCACTCCCATAGGATAGATCGCGTTCAGAGAAAATTTACCCGTTACCTAGCTTATCGTAGTCGCGATTGTTCCCGTGATGCTGATTACAATACTCGTCTCCTTTACTTCAAAATGACGCCATTGGCTGACCGACGCAGTCTATCTGATCTTATGACACTACTACATAAGCTTATCCACGGGAAATTAATTTGTCCAAATCTAATTAAACATGTCAATATTAAAGTCTCTTATCGAATACCTAGACACCCCATGTCAAAGATCTCCCTCGTAGCAAGACTTGGTGAGTGTGCTCCTCTTTACCGGTATATGCGTACTTACAATGATTTACAAACGCCAAGTACTATAATTTAGATGTCAGATTTACGTTCATAGAAACACGAGTTCAAAATAAAATGCATATTGTAAGCAAAGCGAATATAAACGAAAGCAAGTCGGTTGGGTACGGGGGATATCTCCACCAACCGCAGCGAAATGTTCATTACTACAATTTCGCTATAGTAAGTTCATCATAATTCATGGTAAGATGTCATTTAAAATTATGGGATCTGGACTTGGTGAAATAATCGAATACGGGATAGAAGTAAGGCACTTTAAGGAACAATACTATATAATTTACCTTATTCTGATATAAATTTTCTGAGCCTAAATATAACTCGACAGCAGTTCACCTTTTCTTGCTCTATAGAGAATGAAATGGAAATGCTACTGTCAGAAATTCCAAGTTTAAAGAATCTTGCGGGCCCTTTGTGGCACTTGGAGTTGATATTGTAATCACTTAAAAAGTTATGGTAGCCTAAGCGGGGGTTTTGAGGTTTACTCGAGCGGCAGAATAGCTTAAGGGGCCAACCTTTCACCTTGTTAAGAATTCTCACCTCTAGGGCAGTAAAAAAAATCAACATCCGGTCATGACATTTGGTCGCGTCCAAAACGTCAGTCTTTTAAATAGGAGATTCTGGAGAGTTCATGTAACATCCCTTCTCAATGCCTGACGCGCTCGTAAGATTTTTTTCTTATTTTCTACCCCCTCGTTCGCAACATACAAACCGGCATATTAATATTTTTACGTCATCATAAACGTTATGTGAACTCTCCTTCTCCTATTCACAAGACTTATTTGAATGCGACAAAAGTCATGGCGGATTGTAGATATTTTTTCTACCCTTGACGTTCGATCCTATAATAGAGCTCAGGTATGGTGGGAGTAGTTCACAAGGTGCAAGGTTGTCCAAATCCTCGCTTGGGCTCCCCTACTATAGGTACTTACTTAACTGATAATTTTGTATTTACTGTTTTCCGTTTTTATTCAATGCTCTTAAGCATTTCAATTTATTTTTCCTGCCTACTTTGTAAGCACACATTTACAAAATTTATTTAAAAAGTATTTATACAATAATGACTTTCTCAATATTTTTTTCAGGAAAAAACACTACAGTATACATCGGCGTGAGCGTCAACAGAGTGTCTGGAGTCGATGAGAACAAAGGGGTATGTAGGTATCTAATTAATATTATATTAGTAACTTTTGAAATATATATATTTGATTATAATTAGCATTAATTGTTGTGTATGTATATGTAGTTAAGGTCATCAATGGAATCGATTTTTTCTAGCTGTCCCAGAATTTATCATCAGCCTATTAAAGTCCATAACGTTGCACAGGATGCAAAAGGGAGATTGGGCCAGTACGAATTGGTGGTCCTAACGACTACAGATGCAACTGAAGCTATCTTACACAAACTTATATTTTAATTTAATATAGTACGTATTAGGTATACATGGTATTTATAAAAAAAATAATCGTCATAAAACCGTAATTAATGATATAAAAATGGTAGTAAGATACTTATAAAAACTCGAACATGACAGTGACACTTAATTATCATAAGTAGAGAGTAAACCAAAAATCAATCATTTGGATTCTCAGAAGAAGTTTTTCTTCTGAGAATCCAAAATCACGTGCAACTTTTACAATAGTTCAGAGTATCAACAAAAGTATGTCAGTCAGCCTGCTAAACTTTATTTATTGTGATTGGATAACCTAGAATATTGCTACATCATCACGTCATTTCACTTTTCAAAGCAATGAAAGTCGAATAAATGGCAATACTGAAACACGACATGGTGAGACATTGCCCCAGAAATAAATTGGAGGTCGGAAGCCTGAACTGAGTCGTAGAATAATAAATATAATCTACAATTTTTAATTTTTGAATCAACAGCTAAATGATTTTCACACAAAGTACCCTTATTACCTGTAGGTATCATAGAAATTATTAAAAAACTAACTACAAAACGTGTTCACAGTAATAAGACGTAATCTTAACTACTTGAATTATATGTGGTCACAAAGTTCACGGGCAGTTTTACTGGATTTTTTATCCTCAATAAAGACTTCCTAGGATTTTTAATGCAATAAGTATATATATTGTAAAAAAATCATTTAATTATCACAATATTTATGGAGCAAAATTTGGAAAGCAGAAACCTTGGAGATGCGAGTGCAAGTACCACTCAAAATATCGAATCAAATTGTGAAGGTTGCAATCAGATTGAGAAGATACAAAGTAGATGAGGGTCAATAACACTAAACAGTCTAATTTGCGCACTAAAACACGAGATCAGAATTTATAACTCTCGGTCCTAAAATAACATTTACTAATTTCACATTCAAACAATAAGAGAACAGTTGTAGACAGTGGGAAAATTTATACGAATCACATATCCGAATATAAAGTGCTTTTATCAATGTTTCATTGTTTTTTACACTCCCTCGCCTCACTAAAATTCAATAACGACTTAAACAAGTTACTTAATGATTTATATCTACAGTGCGAAGTAGGAATATGTAGGCCGGACATAGTATTGGTTACCAAAATCTTATTATTTCGAGATTCCCTGTGCTTTCGAAAAGCTATTCCAATTCCCAACTGTAACTGCATACTTTAGCACTCTCCAATCCGCACCATCGGCCCACATCGTGAATCTTGCAGCAGCTGACGTACAAAAGTAAAATAGATAAAAAATCTAAATTCTAATCATGACAAGTATTTAGTTTAACAAATAGTTAAACTGCAATAAATTATCTAAGGAAATAAAGAAAAAGGAAGGTATCTTCAGACAGAACTGACATTTAACCTAGGAATTTTAATACCTTACGGTAACGTTGTTATTTAAATTCTTTGCGATTAACAGCTAGAACTTTCACCTAGACTCCAGTTTTTCGAGTCTAAATTTTCTCTAGAGATTTTTTTTTTACAAAATCACAAGCAAAACGTCTCGATCTCCTTTATTCTTACTATCCATAGGAGATCACACTGGACGTTTTCCTGCAAGTTTCGTGGGAGGAGCAGCGGCTCCACGTGCCGAAGAATTCCCCATTCATCGACCTCCCGTGGGAGTACCGCCAGCTGATCTGGACCCCGGATCTGTACATATGGCAGCTGCAGACCATGAAGATCCTGTCGGTACTGCAGGAAATGGCCTCCTTGAGGCTCTACTCCAACGGGACCGTCTCTGTCAGTATTGGGTTCGTCCGCTTTTTTTAATTATTGCTAGCGAGTTTGATTTTTATAAGCCTCTTTATTTACATTTGGGTAACACAGATGTACAGTTTCTGTACGTCCAATTTGTTGGACATCGTAACTTAGGTAACGAAATAAGTAAAACTTATAAATGAAAGCGAAAAATCTATGCTGATTCAGATCATCAATAAAAATTCTGGGTTTTACTTTGTTTCCCAGAACTTTTAGTGTCATAACATAATATTGTTATGCATATCTGCAGATGGCATCAACTTCATTTCACAGTAAATCGTTTGGCATTCACTCATTTAGCAAACCTAAAAAATAAATTGGAACATTAAATTAATAATTATTTACTTTGGCAACTGAATAATAGAATAGTAATTTATAATGTGCACGATGAATTTAATCGGATCGGTTCTTGGGTACGTTTGATGAAAGATTAACAACATAACCACGACTTCTGAAAACAAAACTAATTCGAAATCAATTTTTTC
The DNA here is from genome assembly GCA_902850365.2 of Chilo suppressalis. NCBI lineage: Eukaryota > Metazoa > Arthropoda > Insecta > Lepidoptera > Crambidae > Chilo > Chilo suppressalis. The sequence continues at coordinate 9,840,654 of OU963899.1, read as the reverse complement.
TTTCAGTGCCACAATCACAATCAAATGTGAGATGGATTTCGTCTTATACCCTCTAGATGTACAAAACTGCGACATAGATTTTAGTAGTTGTAAGTAAATTATTAATTTTTTAATACTTGTTTGTTTTATATACTAAAAATAGTAAAAGGCCTAGGTAAAGAATTAAGTAAGAAACAAATGTTCTCTAGTCTTGAAATCAGTCATTGTTCAACGAATCATAAATCAAAACAAAGAGATATAGTAGGTAACGTGTTTTTTTTATATTTCCCAAATCACACATCAAATATCCTAGCCCCAAAGTAAGCATTGTATTTGTAATGCTTGTGTTTTAAGGAATAATAGATAGAATGCATAGTAGTACATATTTAAGTATATTTATCTAGAAATACATTTAAACATCCATTACTAAGGTACAAATGCTCGTATTCATCATACTAACATTTACCCCCACAGGGATTCAAACCTGGGACCTCTGAGTAGGTGACACCTTGAAACCATACATACCACTCGCGAACAGAGGTCGTCAATTTGTAGAGTCGTTGTTTTGTATAATAATAAATGCTTAGTGGACATTTCATACCGTTGCATGTTGTAGTAGGTTATTTCATTAATATGGTTTCTTTCTCGTCTTAATCGAGAGCCTATCTATTTCAACATTGCCAAGTTTGAATATATCGAAGAAAACCTACAACGGGCGTTCGTTGTCTCAAATTAGCGTTTATGGCTTCAACCCGTATTAATACGTTGCGTTGTTTTAGCGCAATGATTTGCGAATCACTCTTCCTTTTACTATCAATTTCTATGACGATAGGGCTAAATATGACTCAAGAGTAGTTATATCAAACTATCCTCATGCTATATTAAAGTTAAGTGATTAGGTACACGATTAATTGATGGATGTTTTATTTGGCAGATTATTTTTACTAGGTATATTCATTTCGCGCCATGAAGATAATTGATCTTACTGGCAGTATTTTTTTTACAATTTATAAATAACATGCTTTACTTACATGAAAACCGTAACTTCCTTTGGAATAGGTTTAATACCAGCGTCACTGCCTTTAAGAAGTACTTAGCTGTGTAATTATTTTTGTAACAAATACTGTAAGGTCCTTGAAGCATTAATGACAGTCTGCAGTCCTAACCATCTGCATCATATAACCCGTTTTATTATCCACTCAGTCATAATAGCGTTTAACGGTTATCTTTTTTTAGACAAGTACACAACGCAAGATGTGCGGTTTGAGTGGCGCGAAGTAGCGCCATGGCTGGGCCTCGGTTTAGTTGGAGAGCACAGGAACCAGTATCGCCTTCCGAAATACGTGGTTACCTTCGCCACTGACAAAAGTAATCATATTCGCAATTTTGGTGAAGGTAAATGTATATTTATTGCTTTGCGCTTGGGTTTGCGCCCGTACTAACTGTGTCCACTAACGCTACGCATTGTCGCTGATCGCTGGCATGCCGCTTGTTTGGCGCGGACGTTAAGATTTAACAATGTTTTAGTATTGTAAGAAAATAATAATGTTAGTTAATGACAATTTTAAAATTCTTGCTAAAACGTTGCTCTTGAAAGAATTGTTGAATGAAACGTAAAGGGCTTTCATCTGAATCATTACCACCCAATACTTTGTAAATGTATCTAGAAGCGTTAATCGCAGGTATTAGAATTCAAACCCACATTAGTGTACTTATTTCGAATAGTTTCTTTGTCAGTGGAGAGACAATTTAATTAATGATAGTACAGTCAATCTGACGCAAAAAATATCGTTTCAGTGAAAAAAAAAACCAAAAGGGTAAGTCTTGTATTTTCTGTTGCCAAATGACGTCAGTTTCAAAAAAATTTTGAGGGTTTTTTTGAGTTTTTCAAAAAACGCCTACGAGTTGAACATGCCCATCGCCAAGGTGGCTTACTGACGTCATTTGGCAACAGAAAAAACAAGACTTACCCTTTAGGTTTTTTTTTCACCACTCAACCTACAGATTGACTGTACTATGACGAAACTCGGCTTATTTCCCTAGAAGAAGCAAGTTATTCTTATAGATAAATACTTTCCAGCATTAAAATGTTAACGAAAAATCTGTGTGAATAATACGTACTTACTGAGAAAAAAATTGGTTATTAATTAACTTAATCAGATGAAAGCAGTAAGCCCGTACAAGTACTACAAGTACTTATAAGGAGCATAACTTCCGTGCCAAACAATTCATGTTGTTTAATATTTATTCCAGTTAATAAGTATTTAATTTAGTTGTAGGAATTTATTAACCATTACCTTACCTACCCTTTAGATAAGAATAATAGCGTGTTCAGCCCCCTAGCATGAGCACCGCGATATGATATATAACGCGTTTTTATCGCGCTCAATAGGCTAGTTGACTCATGTCGAATTGTATTAAATAAATGTTTATTTCTTAAAGTATTTGGTCTAAGGAACCTAAATATATCGATTTCACTTCATAAAAGCAGAAGATTGCTGTAGAAATTTAATTTAAGAAAATAATTTTTAGTCTTTACTTTTTAAACACTAGAAACGCTGTTCGCCACATCCGCCATGATTGTGACGTCTCTTTTAGTAAACAACTAAACGTCATTCATACATAACTTTAAAACTTGTATTATTTAAACTGATAATAAATGAAGAGACTTAAAATATTGTTCAATGAGTACTTACATCAAAATGATCTTCGCAAAAATAAATTTTACTATGAGTCGATAAAGTTGCAGGATCACTTTTAGCAAGTTCTAACCAGGTATCCACAACTTTCCAGGAGTCTTCAAGGATGTGTTTTTACATTCTCGTACAATACAATAATAATAATTACTATATTTTTCGCGGTATTTATTACAAATCATGTTTTTTTTTATTATAAACTCAGATAGGTTATTTTCTACGTGCTTACGAGGTTTTGTTTATTACCGTCGACGTCATAGCATAGATAATCTATAGACTAAAATGGCCGACAGCGTTTTTGTATGTCCATCAAAGGTCTATTTTAAAATTAAAGATTTGTAAAGCTACAAATCTAGGTCTCAAAAAAATACAATACATTTTTTTTCGGTCTAATAGAACATTTATTAACCATTTAAAATGACGATGACGACCTCCGTGGCCGAGTGGTTTGTACGCCGGGTTGGTGGCATGGTGTCGCCGACTCGAGAGGTCCTGGGTTCGAACCCCGGTGGGGGCAGATGTTTGTGTGATGAAAACGAGCATTTGTACTCCAGTCATGGATGTTTAATATGTATTTCTATATAAATATACTTATATATGTACAATATATGTATTCTATCCGTTACCCTAGCATCCCATAACACAAGCCTTATAGTGCTTACTTTGGGGCTAGGCTTAATTGGTGTGTGTTGGAAAAAAAAAAAAAAAAAAAACATTTTTCCAAAAAGGGTCAACTAGCTTATTGTCAAATTACTATGGAGTTTGACAGTTGCATGCGCTGAAAAACGTGATATAATGTAAATTGTCCTTCCTTTCTAATTACAGAGCATAATGCGACTCAGTGCCGCACAATGCCGAATTATGCTGATGCTTAATTGGAACGTGAATTAGTTTTCAAATGCACCAGCAGAGTGCGCTAAGTTCAGTGTTGAAAAAAAAGTCAATGTTTGTACCTTCATCCATATTTATATTTAATTTTTAACACAGTTTGAATTAACTTTGATTATTTAAAAAAAACTATGATGAAACGAAAGTTTTAATAATTTTTCAACAATAAATAATAATATTATTAACGATAACATAATAAATAAAACATTTCGATCAATGCCAACTTAAAGAAAAAACACTTGTTAATTTTCTGTCTCTAAGTTGGTACGATTGCACGCATCACACGAAAGCATCACTTTTGAGAGTGCTCAATTGTGCGAAGCGTTGCTGTAGTTGGAACACTCAACGTTAAGCATTATGCCGCATAATGCGCTATAATGCTGTAATTGGAAAGCTACCCTTGATGCTCATGCTACGGGGACAGGAGTAGAATATATTTATTGTGTGTTTGTCTTGGTACCTCTACACATATCACACCGTATTACTTACTTCATTATACGTAAAGCATGATGAGCATGAATTAGAATTGTAGAATTTTATTCGATACCAATGTGTTATACTATTTTTTATTTACTTTTAATATTTTTTAAAGATCTTTAAGCGTTCAGGCAGGGCTGGATTTAAGACAGGGCAAGCGGGGCTGTGGCAGCCCCCGCAACAGAGTCACCAAACCAGGGACGGTGGGAGGTCGCAAAACGGACATGGTTCTCCCCACACCTCTAAATGCGGCCCTGCGTTCAGGAATGAAGAGATCCAATATTATCTATCGACTTCTAATTTTAGAATTTTGTGGATTTTCATTGGGCTGAATTCCAGTTTGATTCTATAACCTAAAATTTAATTTGATAACAGCCTACCCTTGTTATATCTCTACAGAATGAAAAGGGGAAACCCTTGTCATATTAAGTTGTAAGCTTAGAGAATTGTCATCATATCCGCCTAGAGACGCCCACTGCTGGACATAGGCCCCCCCAAGGAATTCCAAACCGATCGGTCCTGCGCTGCCCGCATCCAGCGGTTTCCTGCGATCTTCACCGGCGGTGCTATTCTATAAGAACAAACGCACTCTTCACCACGGATTTTGCGGTGTGATTTGAAATTAGAAAGTTGAATGATTAAAATTCGTATTCTAATTTCAAATCACGTGAGTTTGTTTTTACAGAATAGTACTACAGTACCCTTAGCAAAAATCAATGTCGAATTCGTAACGTCTGCGAGTCCGAAATGTCATTGTCAAATGTGTAATGTGTAAGTTTCCACACCAAATTTTTCATTGACATTTCGGAACTCGCAACGTACGTGCTAGGGGTACAGTACCCTTAGCACGAACCAATATCGAATTCGAATAGTTTGCAAGTTCCGAAATGTCATTGTCAAATGTGTACTGATTTATAGTTCTCGTTACGTTCGTTGTGGCGCTGCTGTTCAGGTTTTCATACAAAATTTGTGTGTGTGCTAAGGGTAGTAATCGTCGGTCCACCTCGTGAGGGGCCTACCAACGCCGCGTGTTCCGCCACTTGAAGACTCTTCGGCCACAACGGCCTTCTGTCTTCCTTGTAATGTGTCCTGAGACTTAAGGCTCACCATTCTTTGTACTATATCGGCGACCGGATCTTATCATTTCTGATTCTATCGCGCAGAGAAACCCCGAGCATACTCCATTAAGAATCCGGATTAATAGGGAGAACCTAATTAGGTGATACAGATTTAGGAGCACTAAAATTTCCGCTTATGTTACAGGCGAGCATTCAGCAGCTCGTCTCCAAATCAAGCTGTCTAGGGAGCTACGGAGCTACCTCCTAGAGAGCTACCTGCCGTCTTCCCTGTTCGTCATCATCTCTTGGGGCAGCTTCTGCGTCATCCCAGAGATCGTTCCTGGGCGTATGGTGCTTCTAGTCACCACACTCCTTTCACTAGTTACGATGTTCGACACCGTCAGGTAAGTGTTTTCATGTATAATTACACCTAAGCAATAACCTCCTAAAGAGCTACCTGCCTTTTTCTTTGTTCGTCATCATCTCTTGGGGCAGCTTCTGCAGCATCTAAGACATCGTTCCTGGGTGCATAGTGCTTTTGGTCACCACACTCCTGTCATTAGTCACGCTGTTCGGCACCGTCAGGTCAGTGTTTTCATCTATAATTACACCTAAGCAACGACCTCCTAAAGAGCTAACTGCCGTCTTCCCTGTTCGTCATCATTTCTTGGGGCAGCTTCTGCGTCATCCCATAGATCGTTTCTGGGAGTATGATGCTTCTAGTCACCACACTCCTGTTGCTAGTTACGATGTTCGAACCGTCAGGTAAGTGTTTTCATCTATTATTACACCTAAGCAACGACCTCCTAAAGAACTACCTGCCTTTTTCTCTGTTCATCATCATCTCATGGGGCAGCTTCTGCGCCATCCCAGAGACCCATGGTACCAAAAGTACCATGCGCCCGGGAAAGATGCTAGTTACGATGTTCGATACCGTCAAGTAAGTTATTTTGTCTGTCGCTTACACTCAAGTTCAATAGAAGAAATCTTTGAATATCGTTGAATAGTGATTGTCATACCGTGTATTCTTTGCTAAGTTCCTTATCGCACGGTAAGGATTTGGCGGATGGGGGCTAGAAAAACAGTGTAAGATTTTTCCGACAAGACTGTTGTTGACTGTTTCGTAACGTATTGTGTGTACTTGGTTGTGTACTTATACATATGTTTATTTTTATCTGCCTTCCAACCGAGTATTCCATGATACTAACGTTTGCTTTTTGTTGCGTTTCTGTTTTGCAGTAAAGAGTTTTTATCTTATTATCTTCTCTTTTTCAGCACAAACTCCCCTGACGCGTTAGAGCTCAAATGCATCGAAGTGTGGCTGATCTCGTGCACGATATTCGTGTTTCTCGCGCTGCTGGAATATTTCGTAGTGTTGTTCGGCATCCGGTACGACAAGAACTGGAGCCGGCGACGGCAGGACATACGCAGGGCGGCGTCTGCCGCGCAGCTGGCACCGCCGCCCTTGCATATGAACCATAATCAGGTGGGTTACCTACACTGCAATCCTCAAATAATATGAATAATGACTGGGTAAAATAAACGAAATTCTATTAAGTCCATCATTTAGATTATTAACAAAAAAAAAGGACACTTATTTTTCCTTTTGTCAATCAACCGTAAAATTTTTAGGTTAGAGAAACTTTATTTCTCATATAAAAACCATTACAGTCGCTTGCATGAGAAAACATTACTTAGGCAAAAGTACCTATTTGTTTAGTCCAGTCAGTAGGTAAATTACAAGGATAAAGCGCGTCAAAGTTTGGAAGTAGGAGGGAGGGGGCTTTAAATCTATTTAGTCTGTAATGTTTTAATTATGTGAGGTGTGATAAAGAAAAAAAAGTTACTCATCATACCTATCCTTAAGGAAATATCATCCTCTTTAGGATCCTTTCACTCATCTACATCAGCCTATTAATGTCGCCAATGCTAAGGCACAGGCCTTCTCCAAGGATGGAATGAGGGGATTGGGCCTTAGGAAAAATTTATTACGTCTGTACTTGCAAGAAACAGTTTTTAAAGAGTTACCGTACCCTGCCTCAGCTCTTTATTATGCTGGAATAGTGACTGTTAAAAAAAGGGGCAGTGCTTCAAAAAAATAAGAATACATCTCTATATTGAGAATAAATCTGTGTGATGATAGAAAATGAATGCCGCGTATTCCTTAGGCAACATTTGTTGATAAACTTTTTATGAAGTTCATCACCTTGTTTATAAACAAGTTCACCGTAAACACTGTTTCTGAAACATTGCTGTCCACACTATATTACAATATAGTAAGTAAGTCCACAATATATTATAGTCACTTGTTGCTAGGATGTTGCCCGAGGAGGTGTGTTGCTCTGTGGTACTTACGTAGTGATTATCTGAAACAATGTGTCATCGCCTTTGTTTATCATCTGTTTCTAGAGTGTATACAAAGGTGATGCAACATTGTCAAATACTATTTATATACAGTGTTTATACACAAATGTTGCTAATAAATACGCAGCTTTCATGTGACATTTTCCGTTAAACTGCATGTAAACGATTTCACAGAGATTGAGTACGCCAGTAACGGGTACACCTCAAGGCGGTGTCTTCAGCCCACAACTGAGCGTCGAAGATGAGGGACTAAAACAACAATTCTCTCACCAGACAATACAAAGGGTAGGTCTAAACGAAACGAACGCTAACTATTGTGCTTGAGCAAATGAAGTAACTACCATAACGTTGTACCGTTTTGTGCACGTACAATAAAATAGATTAAGCGCATTACGAGTGGTGCAATCATTAAACTTAGGACACAAATTTTTAGTCGTCCCAGTCGGGCAAAAGGAATTGGAGACAAAATAAGATTGGATGTGAAACGAGATCCGTCAGCAAGGTAATTAGAGAATTCAAAATGCACTGTGTGTGGCTAGTGCTGAAGCAGTATCAACCGGTACACCAAAAGTAGGCAGGAGTCATTAGAACAGCGGTGCTGTTCTGTAAGAACAAACTCACTTTTCCCACGGAATTCGAAGTTATAATTTTAATTATTTTTGATATCAGTATTCTCAGTTTAAATCTCACCGGGGATTCCGAGGTGAAAAGTGAGTTTGTTCATAATGAATAGCACTGCAGCTCTCTGCATGTAGGAATGCTCGTAAATAAATAAAAGTATTAATGAAATAGACACACAACTAAATTAAATTGGCATGCTAACCGTTTACACACATAAGCAGGAACAGCAGATTTTATGTATGGTGAATTGTTATAATAACCTGTTATTTATAGCTTGAACGTGATGTAGACTTTTATTAAGGAAGGAAAATATTATAGGTTTAGGTACCAAAGCAAAGACTAAAGATATATATTTTTTAATTAAAATAGATATATTACTTATTACTTTTGAAGACGTTGTTGAATTTTGTAATAATGAGTACTTTATAAGTATTTAAATGCTAGTTCTGTACTCTGGAAGTCCTGATATATGATACACTTTTTCTACTTACCAACCTACAAGTAAATAATTGTTTAAAGAAAATTAATATGTTTGCACAGCTTGACGCGCATGTTAGCTGCGTGTGTGGAGTAGTTAGTTTTGTCAATATTTGCATACTAAACTATTTTAAAACGAATAGAAAACGGTTATCGCTTTAATTAGATTGTATCCAATGTTTTTAAAAATAAAATGAGGTATTTATAGGTTTTAATTGTATTTAATATTTATTATTTTTATTGCTAGGATTCGCCAATATTTGACACGATGCCTCCAGGGGACAGGCCGACTAATTTCATGGCGCGAATGGCAGCGATGGCGGATCGAGGCGTTATGTTTTGTGGCGCCCAACATGGGACTTTAGATAGATTCGCCTTGATACTTTTCCCTTTATGCTTTGTCCTATTCAACATTATCTATTGGACCACGTACCTCAGTGAAGCGGCTCAAAATAAGTGAGTGTAATCAAAAAAATACACTTTAGTGTGTGTGTAAGTGTAAGTGACACTCTAATTTTAAGGTAAACATCACACATGTGATTCGAGTGCCTCAGACAATATTAACTTAGGTAATTGTGATTATTTTGTAAATATTGGACAATTTGCTAGTCGACTTTACAAATAGTTGTTTGACCCCGCAACACACATTATGTTTTTAATGTTCAAATCGCTAACTTGTTTATGTAACGACTTTTGAGTGATAATGTAAAGTAAGTGCTTATACCTTCCTAAATCCAATTCCAGCTAATGAAGGGCTTATTTGGAAGTTTCAGTTTCAATGAGTAATTACATATTATTCACACTAAGGACATCCAATCTTAGATTAAAACAAAAAGGGAAGATACGGCACTCGCGGCTCAAAATTGTGGTTACATACAATAATTCGATTTAGTTACAATTGAACATTCAAACACGCTGCATGTGCATTCAATATAACAATATTGCGTATATTCTGTTTTATACAGATAAAACAATGCCTTCGATGTTTTTATAAAGAAAACATATAGTTCAAAGTTCAATAACAAATGCCTAGGCAACACTTTTCATTCGTAAAACTGTAAAAACATTTTTTTCTCAAAAGGCACTGTTTGTCGTGAATGTTTTGAACGTAATCGCCATTTTGTTATCAAGAAAAGGACAACAATACAGGTCAGCCGTACAGACTCGGAAGCGGACTCGCCGTTTCGCTCGCGCTGCGTCGAAGCGTACAGTTCTATCTCGCTCGCTCGATTGAATGTATACAGAATTGTGCGTGTGTGAGAGTTACTTATGTAGTTGAGTCGGATCATATTTTATTTGATGCTAGTATGAGCGTAAGGTATCTTCCTTTTTTGTTTTAATCTAAGCATCCAATAAATGAAAGTACTCTCTACAGTGATTTAAGGTTCTCAAATAGAGACGGTACGACCAATAAAATATGTTTATCTTTTCTATCTTATACTTGATTGGTATCATATAATTGAAAGTGCCTTTTCTAATTTTGAACAATCTACACATAGGCTGACATTAAAATTAACCAGTTTATACAACTATAAAACAAATAATCAAACGCAATGAAAATTTTGTATCCATGCGTTAGACAGACGGACTAGACTTTGAAATAAAAAAATATGAGTGTAATAGTATATCTAAATATGTGCGTAACTGTGATTTTAAAATAACCCAAAAAAACTGTTTATATCATGACTTGTAAGTACCTATTGGTGATGTAATGGTGCCAATTCTGGCGTGATTCTCTAAACTTAAATCTAAATTTAACATCAGTCTCTCCTTTTCATGCTGTATAGAGAATAACAAGGATACACTGTTGTCAAATTTAAGTTTAGGTTTAGAGAATCATGTCAGAATTGATACCAATATTGACTTAACAAATAAATAATCGAGGGGACCATAATGGCACTGCTCGTAGATAGATATACATATCTCAAACGTTAGGCAGGTACTCTATGTTTTAGTGGTACCTTACTACCCCTCGTTTACACCAAGGTATAATAGATATTTATAACAATTTTTATACAATGTCTTATTTTTTTGTTCACACACACATGTATAAAACATGAAGTAGGTACAATACATGTTGGATACACAAAATATGTGAAGTAAATAGTGATTTATACTTGTAAAGATACTCGTTGTCTATGCAGTGTAAACGCAAGAATGTCACAACAAGTATTCTACAAGTTTTGTGTATAACTAGTATATGATTTGTTTCTAGGTGTATACGAGGGATTAAAGTTACAATAGAAGTGTTAACCCAAAAAACTTACAATTATGGCACATTATGTGACAACTCAATTACATATCTGGGTAAAACTGTACTTCCAGAGCCCAAGAGGTGATACTCGAACAAGGTCTCTTGCAAAAAAGGTCTCTTCTAAAAAAGTTGTTGTTTTCTGGCGATTCGCCGGCCGCTGCCGCGACACGCTCGCTTCGCTCGCTCGGCTTGCGCGTTATGGTCACAACACTAACCTAACCTAACCTAGTGTGAAGTATCACCACTTGGGCCCTGGAAGTACAGTTTAGCCCATATCTGTGCCCCTAGCACGAAACAATAGTGAAATCGAATACTTTGCGAGTCCAAAATGTCATTGTCAAATTTTGTATGGAAACTTGAAAAGCAGCGCTACAATGGACGTAGCGATAGCTTAAAGGGTGTATTCCGAAATATACATCAGTATACTGACCAATGGTAATGACGTCACGAATCCGAAGCCATATTGTACTGGTATGTTACCATATTTTTACCGGGAAAACGAATATGACGTATGACCGGGCGTACGTGAGAAGCAAATAAATGAGAAGCAAAAGAAAAAAAAATCATTTTTTTTTTTTCATTTAAAGAACAATAACGGCATCCGAACATAAATAATTCCTTTTAATTGATGAGGTGAATAAAAAATCTTGTGCACAGTGCACTGGCCAGTATATTTCGGAACAATTCACCAGTATAGCGTCGATTCATGACGCATTAGCACTGGCCAGTGTACTAGTATATATTACGGAAAACACCCAAAATCAGTACACATTTGACAATGACATTTCGCACTCGCAAACTATTCGAATTCGATATTAGTTCGTGCTAAGGGTAGGTACTAATAATTATCATTTGTCGCGCGTCCACGCTCGTAAGAATGTACCTACGCGCGTAAAAAGTTTCTTAGTCATTACATGGGACCGTTTAGATGATCGCGCCTAAATTGAACGCGTTTATTTTAAATATGCCAAAGAAAGTCGTAGCATCAACATTAATATAAGACAAAAATAAATTGACTTCTCTGAGTACGGATAGTTTCTAAAAAAATATATTTCACCATTATGTTTGAAGAAAAATGTGCAAACTAGGCTAATATGAATTTAAAATTAAAAATAAACTTTAGTTGTTATCAGATAAATATTTAAAGGGTTGTTGAAGAAATTATTAATATAACAAAATTGTTACGTCCATTACGATTACGTTGTACTTATTTATGCAATAATTATTGCGCCCAAGACAAAAAAGATTTATCTATTTAGAATATTATCAATACATTATAATTATAATTTAATTGTATTTTATTGTTATCTAGTCATAATATTTATCAAATTTTAAGCTGTAAATGCTTGTGGGCTCAGATATACTTACATTTTATTTAAATAAAAGCACAAATTACTTAGAATGCACAAATAAATTATCATGATATTTAGAATAAGATTACCATTAAATCTATGAAAGGACAGTATTAAACACTACTTACTTTCGCCTCGGATTTAGACGCTAGTGAATAATGTAAATAATGGAATAAAAGACATTATTTTAAATCTTCGATGGTGTGTTTATTTTTATTAACAATTAATATTTAACATATCTACAAAATCAATCTAAATAACTTGATAATTAGCGGGATTGCCATACCAGTATCTACAATTAGTACGCGGACGCCCGCGCTTTGTTCCCGCTTAAAGGTGCGCTCCCACGATAGGTTTTGTCGCGGGCGAGGACACGCCGCGCAGATTTGCCAAACGTATGACAACTCTTACATTTGAGTTTTAGCCATAGAGTTGTAAGAATAGAGTAGGGGAGATACAGATTCTACTACAAGTGGAAGTGCCCCTGTAATAGAAAGAGAAAGAAGATGAGAGACCGCTAGCTTTCTCTCTCTAATCGCGCAACTAATGTTTCGATGTGATGCCATTGGATACCATGCGTCACAAGAGAGAGATAGCTAGCGGTCTCTCATCTTCTTTCTCTTCTACTAGACGGACACTTTTAGAGCCGCTTTCCTCACTCTATTCTTATACCTCTATGGTTTTAGCAGGCTCTATACATGATACGAGGTTAATAGTAATCTCGTACATTTTGATATGAAAGGACATTGTTCAGCGTCCATACATAGTTAGCCTAAGAACCAACAATCATGAAATATTATTTTCTATAATATTATTTTATATAGTTCATTCGCGTTAAGAAAATAGTGACTCATCACCGACTGCCGGCCAAGCCACGCCCCCTAGCCAATTAAAACGCTAGAAATTAGTAAGGCGAGTTCACAGTGCTCAGTTGAAGTCAGACCTTCGAACTGATCGGTTGTGTATTTTGCGTACTACTTGTTTAAAATTAAATTTGGAAAATGGATATCTCACCTATTAAAAAAAATAAAAGTGGATCAATTATACATAGCGGAGAGAGACGCGTAATTTACAATGTTTATAAATATTTCAAACAGATTGATTTAAATGAGACTGTGGAGAGCATAGTAATTAAAACTGCAAGTGCATGCGGTGTGTCCGAAAACACTGTTTATAAAATTATAAAAGAACAAAAAGAAACGAATACATTGAAATCACCTGTGAAAAAAAGAGCTCGACTATCCACGGTCGATAAATTAGATGAACTAGACAAATGTGCAATAAGGAGAAAAGTACACTCTATATATTTAAATAACGAGTATCCAACATTGGACAAAATAATAACACTTTGCGAAGCTGATGAAGATATTCCTGTTTTCAAACGTACAACACTTCACAAAATACTGCACGAGCTTGGTTTTGACTTCAATAAACAAGATAGTAGAAAATTGTTAGTGGAAAGAGAAGATATTGTTTTATGGAGGCGAAAATATTTAAGACAAATAAAAGAATATAGAAACGCTAATAAAACCATTTACTATCTCGACGAAACGTGGGTAAACGCCGGACACGTAAAAACAAAAGTGTGGTTGGATACAACAATCAAGAATAAAAGACAAGCTTTCCAAGATGGCTTATCAACCGGCCCAAAAGCTCCGACAGGGAAAGGGAAAAGGTTAATTATATTGCACATTGGCAGCGAAAAAGGATTCCTGGAAGATGGTTTACTAGTCTTTGAATCTAAATCTACAAAAGATTATCATGAAGAAATGGATGGTGAAAGATTCCTTAATTGGTTCAATGGTATAATACCGAAGCTTGAACCAGGAAGTGTGGTTGTCATGGATAACGCTCCCTACCATTCGGTAAAAGTTGAAAAAATACCCACGGCCAGTTGGAATAAGCAGCAAATACTAGAGTGGTTGCAAAACAAAGACATATCTATGGATATGAGTTATTTGAAAAAAGAATTATTATTGAAAGTCGCCGAAATCGCCCCACAATATAATAAATATTTAGTAGATGAGACTGCTAAAAACAATGGCATTACAATTCTTCGTCTGCCGCCTTACCATTGTAAATTAAATCCGATTGAAATGGTGTGGGCCCAAATAAAAAATTATATTGCTGCGAATAATACTACATTCAAAATGAGTGACGTAAAAAAAAAATTTTATGACGCAATCGCGTTAGTAGACGCCAATCGGTGGAAGAAATGCTGCGACCACGTGATACGCGAAGAAAATACCATGTGGGGTTTGGATGACGTCATGGAACATGCAGAACAAAATTCATTCGTAATAAATGTAACGGGAGAATCTAGCGATACTGATTAGCGATTTAAGTACTTAGTTTTAAGACAATTTTGTATTTTTTTATTTTAGTACTTATTACGATTAATCCAAATATGTGTTACTCTACTAATATAGCGTTTAAGTTGACATTAAAAATTACCTTAATAGGAATATTTTAACATGTTTAAAATCATTGATACTTTATTATTTTTCTATTAAACTTATTTAATGTTTTGAAAAAAAATGTTTAATTTTTTCTCCATTATGAATACACCCTTACCCTGCAGTTGCACTGATGAGTCACTATTTTCTTAACGCGAATGAACTTATAGGTTCAAAATCGTAAGTAAATGATTGTAAAGACAAAGATTATTGACGGACACTTCTGAGAACTTAAATTATTAGGAAAACTAAAAAAATTTTTAAGGTTATGTTTTATATTCAATAAAACCTCCGTGGGTCAACCTATGAACTTAGTATGAAGTGAATTAATATTACAACTAATTCATTTTATTCGGTGCGATTTTAAAGAATAGCTATTAGGAAAAACTTGGTTAGGTAGGAATCATGAATAAAATAAAAACTGTAGTTTTGCTTCTTATTTATTGACTATTATTCACATAATTGTATCATATTGTATATTTTATTTATTTGTATATCACATGTATATTGTGTAAATATGCAGCGTGAATGTGTATCAGGTGTTCTTGAATAATTTGGCAGTATGATCCTCTCAGGATGTTTTGGCTCAGGTTCACTAGCACTTGGTAATAAGGGCTCTTCTCTTTGGTAACATCGATGGCATATTAGATAGCCGAAATAATTAAATTAAAGAAAAAACAATCGCAAATAAACACACACAACAGGTAATCCGAAACGAGAATGCACTTTCCGGTATATTATACTACTCTTTGGAATGCAGGAATGCCACAGATTACTACGAATGCAAACTGCGTGCACCACAACCACAGAGTAACGAGTTTTATGCCGGCCCTTCACTTGACAAGTTTGTCCTTGTCATGCTTAATAAGCAATGAAAAGGACAGACTGATGTCATGTTTTCAAATAGCAAATACGAATAGCCAAGTGAAGTGCCGGCATTAGAAAGAAGTGTTTTGTTGCAGCGCTGCCATAGATTATACACATAAAATGGTATTTATTGTCTCAGATTATTTTTTAACTTTTTAATTTAGCTTACTTAACTGGAAGTGTCCGTCACAATCTAAATACTGATAATTATCGCAAAAAGTATTTTAAGAATTATCATAAATGCCAAATTGGTGTTGGTTCTTAGGCCAATTTTAACATTGTCCTTTGAACGATGTTGCTAACAGTCAATGTCAATGTCATGTACACAAACCAAAAATATTATAAGAAAGTAAATAAATGTCCAGTCCACAAAGGATCGACTAAATAAGTACAGCTTTATTATGCCATCACAAAGTGTACGAGATTTCTATTTACCTCGTATCATGTATACAGACTGCTAAAACTCAAACGTTACAGTCCATCAAATCTAAGAAGTACCGTTTGACAGTTCTGACAAATTGAATAATAGGGATGGGTTTTAAAAATTCGATTACTATGATATCTGAATTTTAAGAGATCGATTACTATAATATCCGATTTTTAAGAGATCAATGACCATAAGATCCGAAATTTAAGATAATATTTCTCTGTACTCTTTTCCTATATTTTTAAGAGATCGATTACTATAATATCCGATTTTTAAGAGATCAATGACCATAAGATCCGAAATTTAAGATAATATTTCTCTGTACTCTTAATAAGTTATTGTAAAAGGTTGTTTATTGGTAAATTTAGGTTTTACTAGTAATCTGAGGATAGAATACCGAAAAAATCTTAAGGTTCTAAAGGTCGAAATCGAAGCATTTAAATAAAAGTAATGTTTAGGATATTTTTTTATTCACTGCAAGTACTGGAATCATTGTCGTCCTCGTCATCATCGTCATTTAAATTAATGACTAGTTGATTATCCATGAAATCATCGAATTTTACGTCTCTGTCGAAGTCGTCCATTATTATTTTCTTTGTTTTTTCTACTACTTTTGACCAATTTTCTTGTGTAACTTGCGCACATGCTTCCTTTAATAAGCCTTCCATTTTCTTGACACTGAAGGGTGGTTTTGTGTTGTGTCTTGCTGCATAACCTGTAAAACAATTATATAATTATTAGGTGGGAGACTTTGACTATTTTTTAAATTATAAAAGCTAGAGGCACTCGTGTTATGTGGCTACAAAATGTGTTAAGCTAATCTTGCAATATTTTGTTAGGTAATGTACAATTTACACAACTGCGAAGAAGAAGGGTAATGTTTTATAGTATTACTGTACTTAACGGAAAATCTCAATTCACAATATATTTCAGCTTATTAAGAACAAGTTTCTGTTAATAATATAATCAACTACAAAAAAATATTATTATATTATACCTTTAACTTAGGCCCAAATTAGTTCAATGGCATTATATTGGCAATGGTACGGAGGAAGTCGTATGACTTTGTGCCCGTATTCTTCGGCTAATTGGTCAATAGCATAAGTCGGTCTTGATGGTTTATGCAATTTCACTAAATGTAACAATTCAGCTTTTAATAGTGACATGTCGGCTTCCACTCCTTTTCTTTGCAGCCATGCCACCAAATCTGCTTTCTTATTGGCTGATGTTGGTGCTTTATCAATTTGCACAGAGTGGTATGGGGCATTATCCATTATAATTGTGCTGTTAGGAGGGATATTCGTTAGTAAATTTAAGAACCACTCTTGGAACCTTTCCGCGTCCATTTCTTCATGATACTCTTTTGTGCTTTTAGATTGGAAAGCTAATAATGAATTTTCCACGAAACCTGCAGACGCTGATCCAGCATGGCATATAATGAGGCGTCCACCTTTCCCTATCGGCACTTTCGAGCACGAAGCTTCAGAATCATCTGTCCATGTTTTCGGCACAGAGTGGTTGGAATTTAGCCATGTTTCGTCCAAAAATATTACATTATCCCAGTTTATAATTTGTTTTACTTCGCGCAGGAATGTTAGTCGCTGCATAATTATGTCATGTCGCTCCATAACAATTTTTCGTTTGTCAACTTTTTTGTATCTGAAGCCAATTCCTGTTATTATCGTTCTCAACGACTCTATGCTTCCCTTGTACAGCCCGGCATCTTCTAAAGTTGCACATAACTTTGCCAATGTTGGAAATTCGCCTCTTGTAAAATAACCATAGATATGGTTTCTAATAGCATGGCTATCGAAGTCATCGATACCTGTCACAGGTTTAGTTCTTTTCCTTTTTTTCGGCGTGTGAAGTACGTTACTGTCACTCCCCGAAGGCCCATATTTTTCGCTTAATATTTTGCCGACGGTGCGGCTACCAATACCGAGAGCTTCACCGACGCGATCCCGAACTTGTGTAACTGGCAGTAGAGCTCCACCATTTTGACATTCACGCTCAAAATACTCGTGTAATTTCACCACCAATTCACGAGCCTGGCTGTTCAAAGTACGTCCTCTTTTCGACATTATTAATAAACACTTGCTTAGTTCAGAGTCCAGAAAAGTAATAGCCAAGTCACAAATTGTAAAACACAAACGAGAAAGTAGGTACGCGCACAGTCAGCTTCCAAGATGGCGAGAGACTGCTGACGCGGGCGAGGGGGACCGCGTGCGATTGTGGTCGGCAGTGTTGTCTGATAAAAAAAAAAAATTTTCTGGAGCTATTTCGCCTATATAGATTTGTTTGAAAATAATTAAATTAAATTATTTTAGGGTACCTATGTATTAAATGCATTATGCGATCGAGCAGTAACGTGAAATTATACAAAAATTAAATTGCGCTCTACCCCTAAACATTACGTCGAAAATTCGCTTTCTGGCCGTGGTCTGACATTGGCCATAAGCGCTTCTAGCGCTTACAACATCGTAATCTGAGTAGATTATGGACCGAGGCATCAAATTTGATCATTTTGTCATCTGTCATGTATTTTTACAAAGTCGTTAATTGATAATTTGAAAGTAATAAATTCGATTTTCCGAATAATGTACACGATTATTTCGTACACAATTGATTCCGAAGAGTCGCAACACTACGAGCAGTGACCTAACTATGTGACTTTGCAATGAGGTCAAGAATAGAACTATTAGAACTTATTTATTGTGTAAATATTGTTTATTTTGCATTGTTTGAAAGTTTTCAATTAAATTTAGATATTAAGAATTGTACATTTTTAGATCCAATAATAAAACCTTTATAAATTCATGGTTTTACGAAAAAGGTTATCGAATTTGAATAAGTTACGCTTAAACAAAGTTATATCTGTTTGAAAAACATGAAACGTCAAACGGTACTTCTTAAATTTGATGGACTGTAGTTTTCATACGTTTGGCAATCTTGCGCGGCGCGTCCTCGGCCGCAACAACACACATCGTGGGATCACACCTTAACGCAGTGCAGGCACTAAAACAATATAACTTGATACAAGTTGTGTTTTATCATTCGTAGCCATAATACGCAGCTTCTCTGAACGCTCGCATCATATCGTCCGAGTTCCTTCTTATTCGCCGTCCGATGGGTTCCAAGTCTGCATAACATTTCGGGAACACTTTTTCGATTATGTCGACGGCCTCCTCCTTGCCGATTTGTCGGACGGCGAGAACTGAATACAGTGCTTTTGTCTTCACGCAATCCTGTAATTCAAATGAACATGATTAACTTTTTTTAGAGTTCCGTAGCCAAATGGCAAAAAACGGAACCCTTATAGATTCGTCATGTCCGTCCGTCTGTCCGTCCGTATGACACAGCCGAAACTATAAGAACTACACTGTTGAAACTTGGTAAGTAGATGTATTCTGTGAACTGCATTAAGATTTTCACACAAAAATTGAAAAAAAAAACAAGAATTTTGGGGGTCTCCATACTTAGAACAGAAACTCAAAAATAAATCATCAAACCCATACGTATTACGTTATACGTCGATGGATGATAGGTCTTCAAAAATGATATTGAGGTTTCTAATATTTTTTTTTCTAAACTGAATAGTTTGCCCGTGAGACACTTCCAAAGTGGTAAAATGTGTGTCCCCCTGTAACTTCTAAAATAAGAGACTAATAAAACTAAAAAAACTATATCATGTACATTACTTTGCAAACTTCCACCGAAAATTGGTTTGAATGAGATCTACTAAAAAGCTTTTTTTTAATACGTCATAAATCAAAAATCAATTAAAAAGAATAGACTATTATTAAAACATCCATCAAAGTTACAACGAACTACAAGAACTTTTATATTATGTTACTTGCTGATACGGAACCCTTCATGGGCGAGTCTGACTCGCACTTGGCTGCTTTTTTTTAATGTAACGAAAGTCACCACCTTGTCCAGGCATTTTTTGAGCAAATGTGTTGATAAATAACTTATTTTGGCTCTCCTGTAAAATCGGGTTTTGTGCTTTAAGTCAATTGAAATTATAAGTATCGATATATTAGCATCTATCCCTAAACTACTAAACGGATTTGAACGCGGTTTTACTTAACCATTTATTGACCTCATAAATCCCCTCCAATAAATATGAGTCATTTGGATGAGAACATTAATTCCTATCCGACCACAAAAGATTATCTTAATATTGACTGCTAATGAAACTGCATTGCTAGGTAGACGAAATTCTTTCGAATTTTTGATAGTAAAAGTATCTCATTTGACATTGTAGTTGTTGCCTGCAATGTAAAGAGATGGCGCTGCTTTGCAACCTAAGATAATGATAGAAGAAAGGACACCCGGCATTTTGTGCCAAAGTTGTATACTTTTTTAAATTTTTTATCTGTGTTTCATAATTGGGTAACGTAGTTTGGCAATATTTGTCATCAGCAGCTAGCTGTCAATGTCAAATACGTAGGTTTGTCAATATAACCTCTATAATATGTAGCCGGGTCGTCCAGAGAAATAACGGATAAAAAGGCAATCACAGCAGAGAACATTCACAATCACAGTACGCGGGAGCGGATGCGAAATGCGAATGATTTTTTTGTTTGTATTTTAGGATTGTCAAGTTGACATTTGGTTTTTTTATTTAGAAAAAGCAAAGGAATCATGGTTTTTACAGTCACTTGAGTAATATTTTGAAGTAAAATTCTGTACCTTGAAGATTTAGGGTTTCCATATCAAAAAATATTAATCATTATATAACTTCTTTCCACGATTCACTAAAAATAAGGCAAAAGTAGTTTTATGTAGCAAATAATTTTGGCTTTATTTTGAGACCAAATTCAACTGTATACAAGTTTAGCATTTTTTCTATGAAAAGTGCCGGGTCTCCTTTCGACTTTCCGATGGGATCCCGGTAGCACAGCGTTAGCAGTCAGTGTATGCTAAAAATAAGCTCATTAGAGATATAAGCACTTGCTCTAAACCAAACCGTGCTGAATTACCTGATGGGCTTCTTTAACTTTGGTCCAGGAAGCGTCTCCTTGCGACCAAGCGCTAACAAAGGAGCAGTGCGTGAGGTTCGCAGCGCGGATCTCTGTGCAGGCCAAATGTTCCATATTTTTGAAGTCCAGCTCGTTGCGACAGTAGTCGAACATGTGGATCATTTCGTGCGTGAGCACTCCCTGAACCATACCCTTTCGCGTTGAAACATTTTGACAGACGACTATCTGTAAGAAAATATGAAGCAAATAACAATTATAAAATTACTAGCTGTCCCAGCGACCTCGTAACGCCATAAAAAAATAGGGCTTGGTGGTAGAAGGGTGAAAATTTAGCGTTCTATGTATTTTTGTATGATGTATCATAAAAAAATAAAAACAAGAAATTTTGTCAAAAAAAAATTAATGATGGGGGATGAAAAAAAGATGTTGTCCGATTCTCAGACCTTCTGAATATGCATATAAAATTTCACGAAAATCGGTCGAGCCATTTCGGAGTAGTTCAATTACGAACACCGTGACACGAAAATTTTATATATTAGATGTTACAAAGAATAATGAGCCAATATATAATAATAATAATAAATATTTGTGCGCCATGGAAAGTGAAGATTTTATCCTTTTACTTCCTCGTCGCCATTTACTGTGTTGCGTGAGGATTAATAAAATATTTATAAATTGAGTTGAATCACTTTTATTAATTAATAATCAAAAATAAAGTTTCCTTACTTTTTAAAAAACGGTAGACAAGAGCGAGCGGCCCAATGTTGCCAACTACCATAGACAATACATCACACCAACACTCACACCAATTAGCCTAGCCCCAAGCACAGAATATATACACTACCAAAGTAAGCACTGTAAGGCTTGTGTTATGGGATGCTAGAGTAACGGATAGAATACATATACTGTACATATATATGTATATATATATATATAAATACATATCGAACATCCATGACTGGAGTACAAATGCTCGTATTCATCACACAAACATCTACCCCTACCGGAATTCGAACCCAGGACCTCTCGAGTCAGAGACACCATGAAACCCGGCGTACAAACCACTCGGCCACGGAGGTCGTCTATAGATATATCGAAATAAGTTTGAAGTTTAAACCCACCATCATTATCATCAGCCTATTAATGCCCCCACTGCTGGAGCAAAAACATTCCATATAGATGGAATAGTGAGATTGGGCCATGACATAACCCACTGGGCCCCAGTATTGATTAGTGGGTTCTAACAACTGCAGCTGCAGCCATGACCAACGGTTAACGTGCCTTCCGAAGCACAAAGGATCTAAAGATAGTAAATTTTTGGGTTTTATTTAACCCATCTAATGACCGACCTCTGCAAGTTGCTTAACTTCAACGACGCACTTGCGCCATATGGCACTGTTTAAATTATACTAGTAAAAGCTTCTTTCCATATAAATGTAAAAACGTTTATTTTGAGTTTATTGATAAAAATAAAAATATGATATGTGAAGAAAATTTTACTAGAAAAAAATCCATGCGGACCAGGCAGCAGACGGGACTCGAACCTGCATCCTTCGCAATCCGAGCGAATGCACTGACCATTATGCTACCGCGGCCCATCACGGCCATCAGGCTGTATCGAATTTTCTATAGCCTTTCTTATGCAGCAAGGCAGAGCCGTCTCTTCGCATTGGAGATAACCCAGCAGTTCAAGTAGCATTTTCTTTAGCTTTAAATATCTAGCAGTTAAATGTTTAAAAAATAAAAATATAACAACAATTACCTGATTTAATTGAGGGTCATAACCACCACTCACTGAGTAATCACAAACTTCACATGAAATATGTCTTCTGATATCAATGGGACTGGAAAAACAAAATATAATTCAAATAATAACACTTAAAAATTATTTTGCAAATCTTAGAAAGTAATGAGTTTAATATTTCTTAAGTAGCAATTATTAGTATGATAAAATATAATGTGTGTGATTGACATACCAACCAGAACTTTTCAGGGCTGCCATCATTACTTTTACTATAGGACCTAAAAATAAAAAAAGTTGTTTTAAACAAAACATATAATAGAAGTATAATAATACTGTAGAGCCTCGATAATCCCAACACCCAAAATTTATGCCTTTTATGTTCAGACATGCGCAGAGTTTAGTTTATAGTATGTACTGTAGAAATTTTAAAAGGTATTTTACCAATAAACACTTTATTTTATTATCAAAACTGTGTTTAAATATTTATTTTTTTTTATAGGTATTACAGAAGGATATATTTATTAAAAATTCTAGTATAGTAGGTACTTTGGAAGATAGTATTAGGCAACATAGCAAAGAAACTGCAGATCAGTGAGGGCCAGCGATCGTTCAGATTATAGAAGCTTTCAGATAAGCTTGGGTTCAGATTATGGAGACCCTACTGTAGTAGGAATAAAAAATATTAGACCATTATAAAGATTGTATATTTTATTAAAAAACCCCACCTCTTCTTCGTATTTATAGCATGAGCATTCCACAACTCAACATTCACATGGTTTTGCATGTGCAGTCCCCACTTGACCTCATGTAAGTGTAGGCCTGTTGCAGCAATAGCTGTAGCTGCATTGCTCTAGCCATCCTGAACTTGGTAGCTTGAACCCTATCACTGGCTCAATAGAGCCCTGGAAGCTTACCAATGAAAACAACAGCACTGGTGTTATTTTACTGTAATCTTCTGTAAGGTGTAAGTTTCCCAATAAGGAGCTCCGACAGACAATCCACTATCCCTACCTCTGTTAAATATACTTAAAATTAGAATTAAAATATTATTTCCAAACTTATATAATAAAATTTTTAAAGGTGATCTGTCTGTTGTTATCCTTTTACTATATGCACAATATAGAAAGCGGCCACTCCATCTATAAATGAAACTCTTTTGATCAGTTAAAACAAAGTGTATATATTTATTTCTATTTTATTAACATTCCACACCATTTGCAAGTCCCATTTTCAAAATTTAAGATTTTTTTTACTATCTACCTTTAGAAAGTAATATTTTGGGCATATTAAGATTGGGAAAAACAACAATTTTGAAAATAGGGCCTACAAAGATTTGACATGTCTATAAAATAGATATAAATATATACATACATGCTGTTTTACCTGTTAAAAAGTGTTTCATTCAGTCTGTCTATGTTTTTCTATAATCTGTGGACCTGGATAAAGTGATTTGACAATATTAAAATCATATTATTTTATAACATCCATGACCATTATAGCATTAAGGTTATCTTTACCTTACAATTATTATATGACCTGTCCATAGTCTTCTTTAAATAAGTAATAAACAAAATGTTTACAAATTGTTGCTGAATAGATTGATGTCAGGAAGAGATGAGTTACTTACTGTTTTTCACACAATGATAAACATTTTTCTCACACTTGATCTTATCCAGATTTTCTTTTCCCTCCTTACCAATAAGGATATTTCCTAATTTCGGCTTAAAAGTTCCTCTCCTCTCTGGATACAAGTCGTAACCCCAAGACTCCTCTTTTTTCTCATCCCCATTTCCAGGCAACTTTTTGTCATTTCCTTGCCTATTTGTTTCAGTAACAGTTGCAGAACTTTTTTTTTCTTCAGCCATTTATTGCCACTATTGCCAGAGGTTAAATTCCAGAAATTTTCATTTAACAAGGCAATATATTCTCAGAACTGCTGTTTTGAGTTTCAATAATTATATCAGTTTTAAAGTAAATGTGAGAGTCAGTTTTATTTAAAAAATATGTAACCTAACCTTTACACAGCAACTTCCTTCAATCTTTTACAGCTGTTTTTGACATTAGTGTGAGTGAGTGCAATGAAGATAATATTCATCTCGCTCTAAGCACGAAAAATATTTTTTGTTCGTTCATTCATTCAATAAAACTTCCCGAAGACTGGAGAAGTATACGCAAAGCTTGACATAGATAGCGCTGCAAACGCTTGACCCTAACCACAGCCGAATATTGCATCTGTCATATTTTAAACGTGTTTTTTTTCTTGTGAAAAATATTTAATAAGTGGTGAAAATGTATTCAACATGGTCTGTAATACAGCTGAAAACAGAGTTGAAAAGGAGAAGCAAGGCAGAAAAGCTAATCTAGTAGAAAGGTACTCTTTCTATTATTATGCTAGAATGCTCATTCTCGGTACATAGATGCATTTTTCATGATAATTTTAATAGTTCATGGATCTTAGTAACTTTTAGCAGGCTCATTAGTCAAATCTATCTCATTTTTGCATCAGTCGGACATCCCATAGAGTTTGGTTACCTCTGGCTAAAATGGGAAGAATAATATTGTTTTTTTTACAGACTTGAGGCATATGACCGCAATTTTAATTTTGGTGCAGTTTTTTCTGATCAAAATGAAGACATCCAGATGCAATTACTTGCCCCAGATACATACCATGATATACACATCAGCTAGTTTTAAACCCCCTTTCAAAGCAACATATAAAATTATATTTTAGTCGGTAAGCATGCAGTATTCTCACAACAACCAGGAACTGCACAACGTGGCATTTGTAATTTGTTTAATAAAAATCTTAAAAATGTGTGCGTGTACTAGTGTACACACGTAAGAAGTGAAACTTCTTTATGGCCTTATTTTTTTCGAAAAATGATCTACATGCAACTTTCCAGAAATATATATATAGGCGTGCGCTAAGATTTTTCAAAAACTCACCCACTAAAGGGGTATAACTACACCTTACCTTACCTTACCTTACCTTACCTTACCTTACCTTACCTTACCTTACCTTACCTTACCTTACCTTACCTTACCTTGTGTGAAACACGAATATTTGCTGTCGATACTTTTTTTTTTAAAGTTGACAGAAGAAGCAATTGTTCGGATGAGGTAAATAGTGCTCTTTTAAAAAAAAGATGGCGCGTAACCAAAAAACGTGACGCGTAACCGAAAAAAAATGTGACGGTAAATTTTTTTCCAACGCCGATAAAGAAGTTTCACTTCAAAAATGAATATAAGCTAATAGGTATGTATTTGATAGAAGTTTTGGGTCAAGCGATTACAGCGCCCCTAGTGGCCAAATTTTGCAGATTTCTTGTCCGAACACGGTAATCGATCAATTTATTTCTTGACTTCAATCACGTGGACTTGACAAGTCGACATATTCGTCTCAAGGACGCTTATGCTCACTTGCTCCGCAGATAAGATTCGTTACGTGAATTTTAAGAAACGTAACGAAACTAGTTATTTCTATATCGTCACTGGATTTGAAACGAGTGATTTTTCGTAACCAGTTATTTGTTCAAGTAGTATTATAATAAACTTATCATTAAAGTCTGCGTCCTTATAATCAATGTAAATGTCACTCATGAGTACGTACGCTGTAGCTAGCTACAGTTATTTAGTTATCAGGACTAATACTCACAAAATTTTTACGAGTTATATATATTTATGTACAAGAAAGCATTGATTATATGAACTTTCCTTCACACTTTATCCAGGCTAAGGACTGACAATAATTACTTCCCTTATTAAATTATTTTGTACATCATCCTTATTTGTAGTGTACGTTTGGCTGTATGTATTTGGAATTCGATACAAATTCAATTTCTCACTACCTAACGTGGTTTTTATAATGAAAGATGCCCGAAAGCATAACAACAAATATTTTCAATTGAAAGTTTGGAATATTAAAACAAAATTTTAAGTTCAAATTAAAGTTTTATTTTCAAGAGATATTTCTTTATATCTTGATTCCACTCTATGAACACATTTTTATCGTATTGAATATATTCTACTTGGAAATTGGTCTCTGAAATAATAAATAAGATGTTAATAAAAATGACACTAAACTAAAACACAAATAGAAGAAATAATTACCTATCATCCTTGAAAATTGTTCAAATGTATCTTCATTGCGTATGATCCCAGCAATAATTATAACGATATTTTTATTTTTCTTGAAAAACCACTCGAATACTTCACAAAGGGGTTTCAAAATAGTTGGATCATACACTATATCAGCTCCGATAATGATGTCTGGGCATAATTCCTCAGATAAATCGGAAATGTCAGTCCAATCTAAATTCATGACTCCTGCATAAAATATTTAAAAAAATAAATAACGAATGAATTCCAAGCTTTTGAGAACAAAAGCGTAATTAAAGTACAATATTTAATGCATAAAAAATAGATGCAAACTTACCTATATTAACTTTTGTTTCTGCTGTAGTAAACATTTTTGCATAAGTAGTGGTTTGACTTTGTGAACAAGGAAAATTAACATTAATATTTTGTTCTGCCATATTTAATACATCATAATGGAAGTCGCTCATTAATATAGTGTCCAACGGGCAAAATTTTGCAATCGCAACTCCCGTAAATCCAACCCCTGAACCCAATTCTAAAACATACTTGTTTCGAAACACTTCTTTGTTACACAACGCCCAATCTACAAGCATTAGTGCTGCCTGAAATCAAATAGTAATAAATATACCTAGATATCATCAAATGAAACCTATAACTTTATGAGCACGCATATTTCCCAGAGCATTAAGCAAAGGCACAGCAATATATTTTAAAATTGGCGCCCAGGGCCTCACAATTTTATTTATTTTATTTCCTAATGGCGAATATAAATTTCGAATGGCGGCTTTATGTTTCTAGTTTGATTGAAATATTTATCATTATCATCAGCCTGTGTCCCCTTCCTTATGAATGGAATAGTCAGATTGGGCCGTGAACCACCACGCGGGCCAAGTGCAGATTGGTGGGTAACGACTGCAAATGCAGACCAGACCAAGAGGATTATCTCGAGCACATCCGTGCTTCGGAAGGCATGTTAGCCGTACAAAGCACGGAAGTTTAGCCATCACCCAGTCGCCGTCAGCCGACGTTGAAAAGACCTTGTCCTTCTGAGTTAAATCTAAAACCCGCAGGAGGTTGCCCTTTAGTCCACCTAAAACTCACTGGAGTTATAGTATAGGTATGTTTTATTCATGCTTAAGATACCCAACTCATCGATGTTTACACTTTGTTTGACTGATGCGCCTTTTAGACTATCCAATTTTAAGGGGCCCTTACCCTGACTTAGGGTTGTGTAATATAAGTTCGGGAGTAAGGAACCTGATCTAGGGCGATCGGCGCAACCCGATCTCCCTTAGGAAGTAAGGGAGATCAGTCGACGCTCTGAGAGCGTATAGCACGAACGTTTTTGTAGATGAAATTAGTTTATTAGCGCGATGGCATCTAATGAAGAGAAAGAAGTGTTACTTAATTTTAAGATCTACAATTTTTGTGGCAAAAGGAAATCATGAACTATTTAAATATGGCACATATGTAAATGATTAGCGAAAAATAGTAATTCAACCTCAATAAAAAACAATTGATAACCTAATCTAACCTTAAGGCACCAATAGTATGTTGTGAGAATAAAAAAAAATATGATTATTTAAATATTTTCTTTTAAATAAAGAGAAAAGTGCCGAAGATTTAGAAAAGTTTCAATTTTTTTATCATAATGCATCTGGTGCCATAACGACGACGTTCAACCGAGACGACTTTTACTGTAAGACTGAGAAAGGGTCCGATTGATAGGGCGGTGTAATAATTGCTATCCTAACTAAGGGACACGCTCACCCTTTCGATAGGGCCCTTAAAATTGAGTAGTGTAATGGCTGATTGAGTACTCACTTTCCAGAGATAAATAATTATCGTGTTATAAAAAAAAATTACCTCCCATGTTCGCATTCCAGTAGTGCCATTCAAAACTAAGTTATTAGTTTCCCTTATAATTATTCTATTCATGACATTATTACCAATCAAGTAATGGTGGTAATACGATTCTATTGTTGTATTTTTCATTGTCATACATAAATATTTGTAAAGATCGTCATGTACATCTTGCACCAATTCCAAATATCCTATTAATTTTTTTATAAAAGCTTTAATAAATTCGTTACTGATTGGATATTTTTTTGTTAAATAATTATTAACAGTCTCCTTTATAAATTCTTCCTGGTGGCTCCATGTCAGTTCATTAACATCTTTGACCTGAAACATGTATTCACATTTATAAGATAATAAAATAAAAATAAGAAAATTGATGTAGAAATAAATAGTGGGCACGTATGTCTATTGTAGTATGTTCTGAAATATTTTAATCAACTCCAGTGTGTCCACGTATAGAGGATCCCGTGATCTCGGTCATATTTAAGTCCCGAAATTTTCGGGATTAAAAGTAATGAATCCCGGGATTTTCGGAATTGATATATTTTTTATATAAGACAATAAAAATGTGATTGTAATGAAACGTGTTTACTTTCATTTGACGTTTTGACGGCCATCTTGTTTACACAGCTGACTTCATTTATTTTTGCTAACGACCGGTACCAGATTATGTGTAGGTAATAATTCCGCTTCACGTCATGTAAGTATTGTTTTTTTATATATATAAATTGGTGATAATCAATGAATTTATTAAAAAGCAACCAATACATTAATGTGTCTGAGTAAATATAGATGGCAAACAACGAGTATTATCTTCTGTAGCTCTAAGAGGTTATGTTTATGTTGTCCATAGACTTAAATTTTCTTTCCATTTTTGTTTAGGTTTAAGAAATAAACAATGTCATTATCAAAAGAAAGTGTTGATATCAAGCATAAAAAAGATGAAGATGTTTCGTCTGTGTGGAGTCATTTTTTAGTCGATAAAGCGGATAGCTCAGCACAATGTAAGCATTGCTTAGCTATTTTAAAGACCTTAGGAAGATCAACCAAAGGCCTACATATTCATCTATCTTCAAAACATTCCGGGAAAGTGGATTCTGCTAAGGCATCTTTCTCAACGGGTCAAAATAATGAAGGAACACCTAGTCTTTTTTATAGTATATCTAAACAAGTCTTAAGAAGTTGTTTTCTTTTAAGTGTGTTGTAAAATAAAATAAACAATCTTGGCAGTTATTTATTATTTCATAAATTATTTACAGAAGTGCCTAGTTTGTTTATTTTATCAGAAGAAAGTATAATTTTGTTTTGTTTTTTAAAGTTTTAACTTTTAAAATAAAAAGTTGGTTTTTATATATTTGACTGTCTTTTTGTTCCCTCTTTCTATTACCAATACAATCCCAGGACCCGGGAGCCCGGGATTAACTGACGATAATCCCGGGATTAGAAAAATCGACCGGGATCGAATCCTCTATCCACGTATCTACACAATGGTGCCAATTCTGGCATGATTCTCTAAATCTTAATTTTAATTTGACTGTAGCGTACCCTTGTCATTCCTTATACAGAATGAGAAGAAGAGACAGATGTTAAATTCAGTTTTAAATTTAGAGAATCATGCCATAATCGACACCAATATGTCACCAAAACAAGTCTTATTAAATTCTCATAACAAAATAAAGAGACACTGATTGAACCTGTTGACCTTTACGAGAATCTTAGCCAGAGAAACGAATAGACTAAGGTACTGTGTATCCGCGTATGAGATAGCGATATTTCCAACAATTGCTGCCACTTTATTATATTTTCATCGATAAGTAGGATATAAGAAGTATATTTTCTACATCAAACTTGTTAAATGTTACATGATCGCTCGGAATTGGTGAATCTCTGGAATACTCTAGATTCACCAGTCACGGAAACACATTGACGGTAAAAGTCCGATTTATATATATATTATGTTAAAAGGGTCGCAAACAAGCATATGGCCCGCCTGATAGTATGCTGCCGCCATAACCTAGGTGGCCTTTTGATAGGTTATGGTGGTATAAACCAAAATATCACTATAATTACTTTACTCTGTGTCACTACTATTACGCCGTTGCCTACCCTAGTCCAATTGCCTACCCCGTGGAGCCCTAAAAACTTAATCACCTACAGTAACACTACATACCTACATATTTTTTAACAACAAATCCTGTTATATATATAACCAATAACATTTTTGGAATATTCTGTAATACTGAAAAGATTGGGTAAGTATCTTTGTAAATAAACATTAAAGCAAATCAAACGTATACTCATTTATCCCTTATTATTACTCATAAGCAACGATATTAAATAAACTAGTAACACCACGTGCGCTCAAATTGTCCGAATCAAAATCAAGAAGTGCTTGAACATCACTCAAGCACTTCTTGGTTCACAGTCACGTGCGGACCGTTGAAGTCAAGTTGCCATTCAAATGAGTTTTAAAAGGATAACTTTACGTTTATTAGTAGTTACATAGTTTCTTTATGATATTTTACTTTAATTAAGTGGCCAAAACTCACCTGTGAAATTTCACATCATAAAAACTTTGTTCTGTTCGGTTGCAACAACCCAAGCACTGCATTGCACTATTATAACGATGTAAATAAAACACTTCCACGTGATAATCAGATTTATATAGACTTCAGCAATAATAACTAATCGAAGAACAAAACTCTCAATTACCTACTACCACCCGTTTCTTTGACACCACAAACCAATAAGAGAACAAGTTTTTGACACCAAGCTGCCTGGAGTCAAGTGGTTACAACGACGAAGACAAAAAAAGCATATTTATTTCTCTTTCTGAAATGTTCTTTTCGTATAAATCTATTTCGCTTCAGAGTTAAAGAGATGTAAATATAACTTAGTCCATTGGTTACTCTGTCTACGATGATATGAGATCCAATGAGGGCTACCGTTTTCTGTCTCACCAGATGGCGCCACTGTTGAGTGAGGTCCAGAATTGAAACTTTTAAAGTTTATTAATACGCCCGTGAAATCAAAGTTTACATCATAGAGTACATTGTTATTTACATTTAAATCATATTTTAATACAAAAGAACCGTATCCGAAACATAATCGGCCATGCCACAGTGATGCGCAGTTCCATTTTGTTCGGAAAAAAGGAGGACATACTAATTTTTCTTAGCTCCGCTTTTAAATAGCTGACATTCGTTGCCACGTAACTCATATTTGCCATAATTATGCCGAGTTTTTACCAAATATTCACATTATTTTAATTAGAAATAAACCCGCGTAGTCAATCCACAAGCAACAACATTTGAGTTCGGAGACCTCACGCTAC
This sequence comes from Chilo suppressalis, assembly GCA_902850365.2. Lineage (NCBI taxonomy): Eukaryota > Metazoa > Arthropoda > Insecta > Lepidoptera > Crambidae > Chilo > Chilo suppressalis. The sequence goes on along the minus strand of OU963899.1, from coordinate 9,808,717 downwards.
ACTAGCGCCTCTAGCGGCGGATTCATACGCGATAGCCCTCATTCTGACAATTTCGATCAATTAAGCAGTTATTCATTCCTCCACAACTCCACAAGGAGTTTTGGCGCAATTTCATAGTGTGCGGTTGGCGTCTTATTTTATTATTCTTTAATTCGTGAAATACAATTGATGTGATTTTGTGTTACAACCCTCTGCGCAACTGAAGAATAAGTAGAAAATCTTTAAAATATACGCTATTCCGGTCAAGTGGACGTGAGAACTTTATTGTAGTGTTGACCACATCACAGAAGCTTATCGAGAAAGCTGACTCGAAATATTTAGTGCCGAACACTTCAAGAAACATTAGAAAGTGTCACAACCATATTCTAATTTTAAAAAAAAACCTGAAGACTAGGCTGTATGGGTATTGTTCCTTTTGCCTTCACTGACAAGGGAAAACGTTAAAAAATAGAATTCCACAACATCGAGTCGAGTGAATGAAACAAAATTTATAAACAAACAACTTAAAGCGGACAACCGTGGATAAGATTCAAAGCAATCTTTGTCTTTAAGCATCTATCTTATTATAGTTATTAATAGTTACCTGCAACTATGACCATTTAAAATAAATCATAACCTTAATCATCATACCTAATATTGAAAACATACCTACCTCTAACTTTATATTGTGAGAACCTTTATAAAATTGGCGTATCAAACCATTTAATGCACTCTGCTTATTGTTTAGAGGTACTAACATTATTATTTGGAACTTATAGAATGTTTGAAAATATTCTTGGATTGGATGAATACTTATAGAAAGGTAAATATACGATGAATAACAATGAACTATCTACCGACTACCGTAGTCTGTGCTGTACAAGGTGCTGCCAACTCCAAAAATTATTCATGCTAAATCGACGTTAAAAAAATCCCAAAAATATGCTGAATTTTATAAAAGATGGCAAAATATAATGCTAACTACTAATGACCATTACCGATATTCTTTATAAAAGAATGTAACTGTAATGTATGTGATATAATATAATATATTAGTGGCAATAAGGAACTACACAATTATTTTAATAGATATAATGTTACTACATGTTAATTAGTAATAGAGCCATTCTTTAAATTCTGACATCAATTCCCACTTCGAACTATTATGTTGAGTATATTTCACAGTCATTTAATTTTTTGAAATACTAAAAGAAAACAGTACAACACCAAGTTACTACTACACGTGTAAATGCATTGTTTGTTTGCCAGCCAGATGTCAACCAGCCAAATTACTAACATGATAATCCTTGATTATTATCATGTTAGTTAGTTGGCTCAATCATAAATTAACAATTCATTCATCTGTTTTTCAATTCGGGGATTCCCGTCGCGTCGCATAGTAAATACAACTAAACGAACAACGCATAGAATAGTTTTTGAACGATAGTGAAGTCAAATACTATAGAAACCTAGTTCTACTTAATATACTATAGTATTTGGTGAAGTAGCAACAAATGTGAGTTTTTTTATCGCTAGATGGCTGAACAAACAAAAGTTGATAAAACAATGCGCTGATTGGAGAGGGGTCGCGGTAAAAATTTAAACGTAATATAATTACGTAGCATTTCATTTCTTCATTTCTAATAAGTAAACAAGAAAATATTCTGAAAAATATGCTTCATCCTAAAATTTTATTTGTAAGCTAAATTTAGCTATAAATGTGCTAAATTGGCAGCACTGCTGTGGAGAGTTAACATTACCATGCTCGGTATGAAAGTTCGCTCATACCTGAATCCAAAGGACTACATCGAAACCGTGATCAAAACAGCTTCACGCAAACTCGGAGTCCTGAACAAGGTTCGGCGTTATTTCACGCCCGATCAACTGTGCTTGTTGTACAAAACGCAAGTGCGGTCCTGCGTGGAATATTGCTCGCACTTACTTGATGCTTTGGATAGGTTACAGCGGCGCACAATCCGCATCATAGGCGATGAGGAGGTGACTAAACACCTCAAACCACTTCAATTACGCCGTGACGTGGCGTCACTAAGTGCGTTCTATCGTCTGTACCACGGCGAGTGTTCTGAAGAGTTATTCTCTCTTATTCCACTTTCCCCTTTCCTACAGAGGACCACGCGCGCTGGCCTACGTTATCACTGTCTAACTGTGGCCACAATTCCAACGCGTACAAAGAAATTTGGTTGGTCTTTGTCACACTATCCGTAAATGGAATGCCTGCTCACTTGTTACATCCCTCTTACAACCTGGGATCCTTTAAAAGAGGCGTGAAGAAGCAATATGCTGGCCGGCAGGGTGAGGTTGGCTGGTGTGGCAGGTAGAACTGCTGTATGAGCTATCTTCGCGTCTGGACTTCACCTTCACTTAACATCAGGTGGGATGGAGTCATTTGTCATACCTACCTATATATAAAAAAATTAGGAAATTAAAAACGCGGTAAGTTACAAAAACACTGATTTTTTAACAAAAAAACCGGCCAAGTGCTATAAGCCAAAATACATCACCTCACCGCCTAGTACGCAAATATAGTTTTTTGAGTACGGCGTCGTAGGACTATATTAATCACACTTATTCAGTGGCAATAAAGGACAATGGGCAAAACGCACCCAGCTCCGCCAACAATGTAATTAGTATGAATCGATAGATCTATGAAAAACTAGCACAATCCGTGCGGTGACGGAGAAAGAATACAACTCACCGCCCCTTTTCTTCCCGTGGGTGTCGTAAGAAGCGACTAAGGGATGTCGGAGCTTCCATCCGCTCTTCTGGTGGTAGGGTGCCTAACACCCGCCTGGTTTGTTACCACCGTGCGCATGGTGAAAAACCCGTGAAGTGCTTCTCGCGCGTTTCGGGGTCAGCCAGCGTACAACCAGAGCTCGAGTGGAAGTTGTCGCGAAGGATTCGGTCCAGGGGAGGCATCCGTGGAACCGATGCCGGGAGGACTGCATCGACCCGTCGGCCAGGGAGACCCGTAGAAACGGCTGTCCCGCTGGCCGCCCGTGGCACAGTACAGGGGCCCAAGCGTTCCTAACCAGTTCGCGAGGCTGCCCCATCATGTCACGCATAATCTCGGGGTGGACCGTCGTGCCGGTTGGTGACCGGGGCGTGGGGTCCCGGCGGCCACTCCCGGGGGGGTGCGGGGGCCCTTCCGTCCGGCGGGTCGGCGCATCTCCACTGCAGGCAGTCAATCGGGAAGACAAACCCCCCTTATTTGACCGGACCCTTCGCGACGGCGTCCGCTCGTTTTCGCGTCTCTTTTTTTTTCACTTCCACCATGGCAGCCTCAATAACAAAGTTTGGACGTACAGCGGTGCACACCCCCACGCCTTCAACGCTGTTTGAGGTCGAGTTCTGCAACATACGCGGACTCCACTCTAACCTCAACGCTGTCCACCACCATCTCGAGACAGCACGGCCAGCATTGTTGTTCCTGACGGAGACACAAATACTTCCGCCTGCTGACACAGGCTACCTTAATTATCCCGGCTACGTGCTTGAAGAGTCCTTCAAAGCGAAAGCCGGTGTATGCCTGTATGTTCGGGTGGATGTTTGTTGTCGCCGTCTCCGCTGCTTGGAAGATCCCTCCTTCTCCATGCTGGGGGTACACGTCGACTATGGCCCCCGGGCCAGAGTCTACGTGTGCCTCTACAGATCCCACACCGGCGATGTTGAGACAACTCGACTTTTTGAACACCTTAGTCGGGCAGCAGATGACGCACAGGAGCGATTTCCCAATGCAGAATTGGTGTTTTTGGGGGACTTTAATGCTCACCACAATTTGTGGTTAAGTTCTTCCAAAACTGACCATGCAGGGATCTCTGCTCACACATTCGCTCTCACGCATGACTTGAAGCAACTGGTTGATCAGCCCACCAGGATCCCAGATATTCCAAGTCAAGCGCCTTCTTTACTGGACCTCCTGCTCACGACCCATCCACAGGGCTATCAGGTGGTGGTAAGAGCCCCCCTGGGCTCGTCCGACCACTGCCTGATATCTGCCAAAGCACCACAGGCCAAGCCTCCGCGTCCAGCAGTGGTCAAGCGCCGTATCTGGCATTATGGGTCGGCAGATTGGGACGGTATGCGTGATTACTTTGCGTCCGTCCCTTGGAAGCAGCGCTGCTTCAGTGACAGGGACCTATCGGGCAGTGCCGTTGCCATTACTGAGGAGATTATAATGGGTATGGAATACTATATTCCTCATTCTGATCTCATCAGTAAGGGCACACGTAACCTCTGGTTCAATCACGACTGTGCTGAAGCTGCTTCGCGTAAGCAAGCGGCATATCGTGATCAGAGGCCGCGCTCTCAAGGATCCCGGGGTCGATTCACTCAAAGCAGCCTACAATTCTGCTTCCAAGGCCTGTAAAAAGGCTTACATCAGAGCGGATGCCCAGCGTGTTGCACGTGTTGGCCAAGAACTTATAACGCATCCTGCGGGCTCCCGTAGCTACTGGCGTTTGGCCAAGGCCGTGCAAAAAAACTTCTGCCAGCCCTCGCTGCCAACTCTGAGATGCCCAGACGGAACACTAGCTCATAAGCCGCAGGAGAAAGCCGATTTACTGGCAAAACTCTTTGCGGCTAACTCCAGAATCGATGATTGCAATGCACTGCCACCATCATTACCTCACTGTGGCACAACGATGCCTGATATTAAAATCAGGCAGCGTGAGGTTCGTGCCGAATTGCAATCACTCGACGTCCGGAAAGCTAGTGGACCTGATGGCATCCCAGCAGTAGTACTTAAAAAATGTGCAGCGGAGTTGTCTCCCGTGCTCACGCGCTTGTACCAATGCTCGTATTCTTTGGGGCGTGTGCCGGAGACTTGGAGAGATGCTAACGTGCAACCGGTGCCCAAAAAAGGGGATCGCTCAGACCCGGCAAACTATCGGCCAATAGCAGTCACCTCAGTTTTATGTAAAGTTCTAGAAAAGGTCCTTAATAACCATCTGACCCGCTACCTAGAGGATCACTCCCTGATTAATGATCGTCAATATGGATTTAGACCGAAACGATCGACGGGTGATCTTCTAGCGTACTTAACTCATATCTGGGGTGAGGCTATCGACAAGCGTGGCGAGTCGTTGGCTATCAGCCTTGACATTGCCAAGGCGTTCGACAGGGTCTGGCACAAAAGCCTTCTCTCCAAGCTTCCGGCATACGGTCTGCCAGCTCAGTTCTGTTCTTGGGTAGCTGACTTCCTGCATGAGCGTAGAATTCGTGTCCTTACGGACGGTAGCAGTTCGCGGTTCATGTCAGTGAATGCCGGCGTTCCCCAGGGCTCCGTCCTATCCCCCACTCTCTTTCTGCTGCATATCAATGACTTGATTCCTCTTGGGAATATTCATTGCTATGCAGACGATAGTACAGTGCATGCGGGGTATCTCGGACAAGCAGCGGCTGGGCAGGCAGTAACCAGGGAGAAACGGGAAAATCTTGTCATTGAACTCAATCAGGCTTTGGACCACATTTCCGAATGGGGGTACCAGGAACTTGGTTGGGTTCAATGCCAAGAAAACTCAGGCTTGCGCTTTCACGGCAAAAACATCGCCATTCCTTCCCCTTCCATCTCTTCAAGGCACAACACTACCGCTGCAGAGCAACATTTCCATGCTCGGTATGGAAGTTCGCTCAGACCTGAATCCAAAGGACTACATCGAAACCGTGATCAAAACAGCTTCACCCAAACTCGGAGTCCTGAACAAGGTGCGGCGTTTTTTCACGCCCGATCAACTGTGCTTGTTGTACAAAACGCAAGTGCGGTCCTGCGTGGAATATTGCTCGCACCTCTGGGATGGCTCCGCCAAGTACTTGCTCGATGCTTTGGATAGGTTACAGCGGCGCGCAATCCGCATCATAGGCGATGAGGAGGTGACTAAACACCTTGAGCCTTTTCAATTACGCCGTGACGTGGCGTCACTAAGCGCGTTCTATCGTTTGTACCACGGCGAGTGTTCTGAGGAGTTATTCTCTCTTATCCCACCTTCCCCTTTCCTTCAGAGGACCACGCGCGCTGGCCTACGTTGTCACCGTCTTACTGTGGCCACAATTCCAACGCGTACAAAGAAATTTGGTGACTCATTTCTTACAACCTGGGATCCTTTAAAAGAGGCGTGAAGAAGCAACATGCAGGCCGGCAGGGTGAGGATGGCTGGTGTGGCAGGTAGAACTGCTGTATCAGCTATCTTCGCGTCTGGACTTCACCTTCACTTAACATCAGGTGGGGTGGAGTCATTTGTCGGACCTAACTATAAAAAAAAAAAAAAAGCCTTTTTTATTATGGCACCAAAAAACATAATATAATTGCAAATATATGAAGAAATAAATCACAGCGATTATGCTTCTTACGGGAGAGGCTGCGGAGCGGGTTCCGGAGCAGCGTCCGGAGCAGTTGAAGTAGACCTGGAGCACAAATAAAAACATAATATAATTGCAAATATATGAAGTTGTAAATCACAGCGATTATGCTTCTTACGGGAGAGGCTGCGGAGCGGGTTCCGGAGCAGCGTCCGGAGCAGTTGAAGTAGACCTGGAGCACAAATAAAAACATAATATAATAGCAAATATATGAAGTTGTAAATCACAGCGATTATGTATTACGATTATTCTTACGGGAGAGGTTGCGGTGCGGAGGGCAGCGAGGACCAAGACGACGTTGATCTAGAAAAGAAAAGAAACAGTATGACATGGCGGAATGACTGAAATTACTAATACAATATAAATACTTTATACATCTAAAGATAATTTAAAAAAAAGTCGTTAGAATTACAAACCAGGCAGATTATTGTTAAAAATAAAATACTAATAAATTACTTACGAAGAGCAGCTGCTGGGCGTGGGCAATGTCCGCCGCCTTTTGGCGTGCAGTGGGGCTTCTAGGGTAGGGTTGCCAGATGACAATTTGATAAAGGAGGACTGACGGGCCTAAAAAGGAGGATTTTCTCTAAAAAAGGAGGACATTCATAACAAAACAAATTTTTTATAGTTCACTTTATTTTAATCGTCATATTTCGCCGAGCTGCCAGTTTTTGTAAGGAGTTCTTGGTTTTTTAACAAATAATTATAAAAATCTTCACACGACATATTTTTAAAGTTATATTGAGACGTTATACGACCTCCGTGGTCGTCAATTAATATATCCGTTTTATATACTCGTCCTTGTATCTTTAAATATTATGTTCGTTATAGTTACTTTTACCTATCGAATTGTACCTATTTAACTTAAAATAACTAAAGACTCCCGGGATGGAATTTGATGCGCTTTGGCACAAATGATCATGACTATGATACCTTTGAAACAAATGTAGTTAAAGCCGTGGCGGACGTGGGTGCAGTGTCCATGCAATTTTGTCCATTGTCCTTTATGCAAACAACAAAACAAAATCGGATTTCCGAAATTCGCGCCATCTTTCTTATACCGCTTGGTGAGAAAGAGACAAAACGAATTTTACTGATGCTCGAAATAGTAGTAGTAATAGCGGAGTAAAAACAGCGCGAATTTGTAATGCGATTTACGTTTGGATACGCACTCACATGTGTTTGAAATCGGAGTTAGGATTCGTTTTGATATATAGGCAGGCAACATTGGTGTTGTGCTGGATCAATCAATCAACTCAATCATGTCATTATCATTCATTCACTACCCTCCCCTCACCACTTGTCTAATTCGAACTGTACAGTCCTGATCGTAGCGATTTCTCGTAGTGTGTATGGCTACCTTAAGCTGTCTGTCAGTTTAGTAAACAGAAATTCAATTCAAAAATAATCTCTCTCACTGCGCGATATTGGCGAAATTTCTGTCTAAAGCGGAAACAGCCACAGAACAAAAAAAATAACAAAAATAAACACGTTCATTACAGATGTGTACAATTTTTAATGCAGTTTTTAATAAAATCTGAACTTTGAGATTACCGTAACGTTTCAGTTGATAACCAGAACCAGATTTTCGCCCAACAATGGATCCAAATGAGAAGTCCTTTAAAGGAGCAGCTGTTAAAAGTAACAGAAAAAGAAAAACACCAGACTTTGACGACTTAGATGGAGGAAGTTATGCAAAGCCTCCTAGAAAAGCTATTAAGACTGATCAAATTAAAGAAGTAAAACATGTATTAAAGAAAAAAGATACTTTGAAAACTAAAAAAGTTAGTAGTAGATCAGCTGTAAAGTTAGACGATTGTGATGATTCTAGTGACAACAAAAATGATAATATATTTATATTATGGGATGAAGCAGAAATGTTATCCAACACAGGAAAAATCCCACAAAAATTGGCGGAAAATTTTATCAAGCTAGTGAATGAAGGCTGTACTTTACCATTTATTGCAAGATATCGTAAAGCAGCAGTAGATAATCTTATGCCAGATAAGTGAGTTATTTTATTACATAAATATATTTTTCATCCCCATAAATTATGCATATACCCAAAAGAATAATTTATTTATTATAATACTGGAATACTAATTTACACAAGCATTGTTCATAATTTTTTGGTTTCTAAATAAAGGAAATATTTAACATTAATTGCAGGCTCCAAGATCTTTATGATAACTATCAAAATGTATCTCAACTTAAAAAGAAAGTTAAAGCCGTCCTAGAAACACTCAAGAAAACAAAAAAGTTAACCCCTGAAATTGAGAAGAGTATTTTGAATGCTCGCAATTTGTCAGAATTGGATTTAGTGGTAAGTAAACGTAGAATATTAAATATTTGTAATACACATGTTACTCCTTTATTTAATACAAAATAATAATAAAATCATTTTAAGGTTAAAAAAATCATATATATATGTATTTTTTGTAAGCATTTTTCATATAACACTTTAAAATTTTTAGAGCAAGAGAAAAATAACTTAAAAGGTAAAATTATTTCATTGTCATTGGAAATAAACCATATATTTCCTTATAGCATTAAGTAGTTTATTTCCAGTCTAAAAAAATATAGGATAATGATTTTCTCTTTTTTTACTAATAAGTTCAGATTGTTCAATATTCAAATAAAACTTAGCTGGTGCACAAATTATTACTCAACCTGTAGATATATCATTCATCACATAAAAAAATTACTACTAGTTAAGTTGTATTTATAATTTCTCTCTGGTTTACCCACATAAATATCATTCCACTTCTCAAGTTCCTATGTACAGAGCTCTCATGGCCAGCTTCCATATTCATCATCTTACATTGACATATTGACAGTGGGCATTGTTCTTTGATCATAAATATGATAATATTAACAATATTTAAAAAAATATTTTTAAAGTAGTAATTAACCTATAATATCTGTTTGCCTTTGATTGGAAATCTTTGATCATATACAGGAATCTTAAATTATTCTGAACTTGCAATCCACAATAATCACTTATTAGTGAAAAAATTTAAATGTTTGTCTATTTGAGTGTATGTTTTTTTTTTATCCACAGTATGCACCATTAAAATCACATTCATTGTCATTGGCAGAAAGAGCCCGTAATTTGGGCTTAGAACCTCATGCAATAAAAGCACTAAATGGTGACTTTATAGACCTGAAAATGCTCTGCAGCGATGATGAAGATTTAAGTTCTACTGATATAGTAGATGGTCATATTACACACATTGTAGCTGACATCATTCATAAAGACACAAGGGTTCTGGAACAAATGAGAAGCTTGTAAGTGTATTCTTGTTTATTGTATTTTTCTTAAACTACAAATAAAACATTAATCTATACTATACAAAGCCTTTTTGAAAACCCCTCTATAGCTGTATTATACAAATATAAATAACTAGGTAACTTGAATGAATTACAGAAAAGATGAAACCCGGTTTACAATACAGAGCAGTAGAACTAAAAGTTCTACAAAAGACAAAAAAGATGAAAAATCTGCAAAGATTGACTCAAAGTCTGACCCAGAAACATATAAATTATATTTTGAGTGGAAGTGTCCAAGTCACTTTATCAAACCGCATCAGACCTTAGCATTAAATAGAGGGGAAGATGAAAAAATTCTCTCTGTAAAGGTTGTTATACCAGATTGGTTTTACAATAAAATGGAAAGGTATAATAATAATTTATTATTTTATTAGAATTTAAGTTTCTGAATATAACTTCATAGATTATTTGGTATGACAAAAACTTTACTTCCAGATTTTGTCTTTCACTCTGGAAAAGTAGTTATTGGGTACGTAAAGGCCTTGGCGATGCTTACAATCGCTTGATCAAGCCATGGCTATCAAGACAAGTAAGATCAGACCTTACTGTTCAAGCTCACAAAGAGGCAGTGAAAACATTTATTAATAATTTGGAAAAGTATCTATTGACAGAACCAGTTAAAAACAGGATAATAGTTGGCTTGGATCCTGGATTCAAAGCAGGGTGTAAGGTATGTGATTTTTGCCCGATTTCACCACCAATCTCTTAACTCCTAAGTGAGCCGAATAATCCCTCTTATAGTCGAGATTATGACAGTTCCAATATCGTTTTTATTCCTTAATCAAAGCGCCATCAATATAAATTGAAAAATTGACAAAAAAAAAATCAAAAACATTTATTCAGTCCTGGGCTGTTTCAAGCACTTGTGAAGATCGAGAAGCTACGCCATCGGTTCGTAAAACTACGGCGGGAAACCTTGTATGAGAAGAACCGGCTAATATGCTAACGCGACCCGGAAGACTATGCCGAATTTTCTCTGCTGCAAGGCAGCGCCTTCTCTTCGTATTGTAGTTAAACCACAATGTCAAATGAATACCTTTACAATTTACTAACTATTGTTTTGCTTAAAAAATATCCAACGTTTCCTCAGCTTATAAAGAAAAAAGAGATATTAGTATGAAAATTTTATAAATACGTGACAGTTCATTAACTAGCGGAATCCCAGATGATATGGCACGTCATAAAATTCCATTCCATGTCACAGATAGTATTCTATGATTAATTTGTCCCTGCTTTTAATCTAAAAAAACCGGCCAAGTGCGAGTCGGACTCGCGCACCGAGGGAGGGTTCCGTACAAACCTGTAGGTATATTTTAATAATTATTAAAACATATTTTTTATTTTAAGATGTAACTAAAAATTTACGATTTTCGCAATTTTTCCTTTATCTGTACTATAAGACGTTACTTCATACCAAATTTCAAGATTCTAAGTTCACGGGAAGTACCCTGTAGGTTTTGATTCCCGTGCGAGTTTCGAAAATTTGCGGCATAAACGGCTGTATCTTTTGATTGCTTTGGCTTACAAGTTTGATTTTTTCACAGCTCCAAGGGACAGTAGACCTGAGTATTATATATGAATTTCAGTTTGATATCTCCACGCGTTTCTGAGAAAAACGGTCTTGACAGACGGACGGACGGACAACAAAGTGATCCTTTAAGGGTTCCGTTTTTCCTTTTGAGGTACGGAACCCTAATAATGACATATTTTTCCGTTCTCATTACAGGTTGGTATCATAAATGCCAATGGCGATAAGTTAGAAGCCTGCACAATACACCCAGATTTGCGGCAAGTTAGACATAATGACATAGCTGCTAAACAACTCAAAGATTTACTGGAAAAGTATAAGTATGTTCTCTCATTCCATGCTTTACATAAGGTATTTTGTGATCTGCTTTGATTCTTATTTTTGTCGTAATAATTCTGTAATACTTTAATAATTACATGTATGTATGATGTTCATCTTATTTTTAGAGTAGAATTAATCGGCTTAGGCAATGGAACTGCTTGTCGTGAAACGGAATTATGGCTCAAAGGTCATCACTTATCGGATAATATTCCAATCGTAATAGTTCCTGAACAAGGTGCTTCTATATATTCCATCAGTAAAGAAGCACAGAAGGTAGGCCACCTGTTTAAAGTTAAGATACCTATGTAATGGGTTGATTTCCGCATGATTTTCTAAAAGTTACAACTCTCTCCTTCACATTCTTCATAGATCATCACATGGATACACTGTTCTCAAATTAAATTTTAGGTTTATAGAAACTCTTGGTTTTAGATTCTCATAAGGGCCCTTTTACAAAGTTGCGCCGCTGCCGTACTGATCGGCGCGTAGGTAGATTTGCACTAGTATATATTGAGTGATGTTTCGAGTCTTATAAAATAAATATTAATGAACTAATTATAAAAATATATACATATTTCAGTAGTTCAATGATGGTAGATTAGTTTTATGAAAGATATTGATAGTAATTTTATTTAATTAAATATCAACATGCATTATTTTTTTGGAAAGATCACGGAGGTTAGATCATTTTTTTGATAATTAATGAGATGGAATATCAAAATTCTGATACATTATGTTACAACAAAAACATATTTCTGATGTCGTAGTAATAATTTTGATCTAATTTATTGAACATTATTGAGAGATTGAGGCATTTGAAGTTGTGCATATTATTATCGATTTTCCGTAAACTAGCTGCAGTAGAATGATCAGTACAAAAAAAGGAAAATAGTATTTGCAAATATTCTACATTAACTTACAATAGGAAGAATAAATCTACTGTTAACTTCTATTGGAAATAGTCAAAATCTTTTCTAAGGGGGTAAATGAGGCGCTCAAAAATTTTAATTTTTATTGCAAAAAATGTGAAAAGGCTCTTAACCTAAAATTAAATCGATGCTTCATGTTTTAGGGCCACTTGCAGAAAATTTACTAACTCTCGATTCAACTGAAACTGGTTTTATCCCATAGAAATATGTCAATACGTCAATGTCAATTTGATTTTATTATATGGGCTAAATCTAGTTTTAGTTAAATTATGATTGAGCATAATTCCTGCAAGTGGGCCTGAGGCTTTAAAGCCTGAATACTTACCTATTATAAATATAAGTATTACTATTAATACCTACCTATTTTAAATAACTTTTTAGGAGCACCCCAACATGGATCCAAATCTAATTTCCGCATTATCTATTGCCAGAAGAGTCTTAGATCCTTTAGGAGAACTTATAAAGGTAAGTTGCCTCTCTCGCTTTAAAATAACAGAATGTTAGTAAAATAATTTCATTTACCTACTAATGGTATGTAAAGAAAAGTACCTAATTGCAAAACATCTTGTTTTTCCTAGGTGGATCCAAAAAACTTAGGAGTTGGTCTATATCAGCATGATGTTCCACCGAAAATGTTGGAGTCGGCATTGGACTGTGCCGTAGAGAAAGTAGTTAGTTTAGTAGGTGTTGACATCAATACTGCTTCTCAGGCTATGTTAAGGTATTTAGTACTTATTTTTATATCATGTTAAGTTAATTCGTAGTAGAAGAGTCGGGTGTTCTTTTTAACTAACAATAGCAAAATCCTATTTTGCTTTAAACTAAAATAGAGTGATGTTCTTCCCTGCGCTCTTTAGTTAAGTTCCAAGTTTTCTATATGTAAAAGAAAAGCTGGCACTATGAAACAAATTATATGAGTGATAGTAAGTTCTCCGTCTACGGTACCTCTAGCACGAACCAATATCGAATTCGTATCGTTTGCGAGTCCGAAATGTCATTGTCAAATGTGTACTGATTTTTAGTTCTCGTTACGTCCGTTATGGTGCTGCTGTTCAAATTTCCATACAAAATTTAACTATGATATTTCACATTCACAAACAATTTGTACTACATATTCTATCAACGCTTGGCACATCATTGACTTAATTCAAGAATTCCGTAAAAGTCAACTTTGCATTAATTTTTGAGATTGCTGAAGAAGGAGACACCGTTTTATCACGCAAGATTAAAACGATTTTTAAATTCTGCAATAAAAACGTCACGCAAGTGACTAAAAGACGAACAAATTGGCGAATTTATTGGGTCTGATTGCTTAAGCAATAAAATTTCTGTGATCGATTGCTTAAAGCGATTGTGTATGTTAGATAATAATTAGCTTTTTTCAATGTCACATTAATGAGTTTTTCAGCATTTAAAAATATAACCATAACAGAAAAAAGCTTGGGGAATTTCTCGTAAGCATATTTGTTGTTAACTATATTCCGACGAAATAAGAATCCGTCCTTTTGCAAATCTGACCAAGCGCAAACGAATGCCCAAAATCAATGAGTACATTACATCACGGTGTTTTTGATGATAAGCGTGTATCATTTCACTACTCTGTACCTTTCAGACGGATCTCTGGCCTGAACGAGGGGAGAGCTAAGAAAATAATTGCTTACCGCCAAGAAAAGGGCGGATTCAAAAGCAGAGCGGAGATATTGAAAGTTCCTGGCGTTGGTAAAATAACGTTCCAGCAATGTGCTGGATTCTTAAAAGTATTAGGTGGTAATGAACCATTGGACAGCACTATAATACACCCTGAGAGTTATGACATAGCTAAATCGTAAGTAGCACCTTTTAGAATATTAAATTATCGACCTTATTTAATGGGCTTCTAGATCAAAATAGTGTGGGAATGGTCACCTTTCAGCGTCCTCACCACTTTTGAATGAACCTCTAGCTAGTGGTACCATTATAGGTACAAAAAGTAAAGAGCATTATAAATATTTTATTTAATAATAATTCAGTCAATTATTATTCAATTAAAAGTCACAGTCTATGACTATTATGGTATTTTTTTATCGACCTCATGCATTTTTTTTTCACAATTTGCCTATTTTAAAAATCTTTTAAAGTTTTCCCGTTTTAACTACCTTTATTTATATTTTTTTAGTTTTGCAAAGAAAATAGGCGTGAACATAAAAGACCTCACCCTACCCCATTTTCCTGCGACAGTGGAATCAAAAGCAGAAACTGTTGACATAGAGAAAACCAGTAAAGATTTGGATACTGACGTTTGTACATTAGAGCTCATTATAAACGCTTTCAAACAGAAGTCTTATGAAGACAACGTCATTACATTTTGTAGACCAGTTTATTCGTTGGCTGTGCAAGCTAAAGACCAAATACAGGAAGGGATGACTCTAACAGGTACTTAATTACATTTCAATATCCTAAATAATATCATAAATGCGAAAGTTAGTTTGTTTGTTACTTAATCACGCAAAAACCACTGAATGGATTTGGATTGGAAATTTGGTATGCATGTAGTTATGACCTGGATATGTCTCAAACATAGGATACTTTTTATCCCGGAAAAATGTAAGGTTAGGTTTGAAAATTCTGTGGCATTCTTAAAAACCTAATAACGCGCGGACGGTCGCTAGTTGTATTATAATGTAGTGATTGTAAATTAACTATCCGTCTATATGTCAAATGGAGGTCAGTCGAGAAGGAGCTAAATGGCGCCGGTGGTTAGCGCATTCGGTCTGCGATTGTGTAAGTTAAGCAACTATCACAATGGCCGGTCATTGGATGGGTGACCGAAATCTTATAACTCGAGTTCCTTCGTGCTTGAAAAGCCACACTAATGGCGCGATTACAATTGGTCGCTAGCCCGAATACGAGTGCCAAAGTAATTCGGGTAAACGACAAAATGTACTTAAATGAAAGGAGCCGCATACGCCCGTATTCGGGTAGTTTTCATTTTGGTTACCCGACACAGTCTTCCAACCCGTATTGCAGTATAAATATTTCTTCGGGTGGCCGTATTCGAGTAACATCTTTGACATCATCATCATTGACGACCTCCGTGGTCGAGTGGTTTGTACGCCGGGTTTCATGGCTGTCGCCGGCTCGAGAGGTCCCGGGTTCGAATCCCGGTGGGGGCAGATGTTTGTGTGATGAATACGAGCATTTGTACTCCAGTCATGGATGTTTAATATGTATTTATATAAATATACTTATATATGTATTCTATCCGTTACCCTAGCATCCCATAACACAAGCCTTATAGTGCTTACTTTGGGGCTAGGCTAATTGGTGTGAGTGTCGGAAATATTAAAAAAAAAAAAAAAAAAAAAACTTTCGTTAACCCGAATGGAGGATAACTACCAAGTGTTATTGATCCATTAGCCGTTGATCCCAACTGCATCTGCTTGATCATCCATCAATTCTCACTGTGCTAGCGTGGTAGGTCATGACCCATTGTCCTTATGCCTCCCATAGGGAAGGTCTGTGTCGCAGCTATGGCTACATTAATAAGCTGAAGATGATATTGAATCTAATTAAAACAATTGAAGTCCAACAAAGATTTTATCTATAATCATGAGTTGTTGGCCCGGCTACATCTGCAATCAGTTGCACCTACCATTTCGCATTGGAAGAACTGAAGGAAATGATGTTCCCAGTCTTTTTCCGCCTTCTTACATAATTCTACCGATGTTTTATGACTTGGTAATCTATACATATAATAAAACTAGCAGCCCGCCCTCGCTTCGCTTCGGTGTAGAGCTGAAGTGTAGACTACAGTTTTTATTCTCAAGCTTGTATTATACACAATGCCATTCATCTATGATTCTTCTTATACCTGCATGCAAAGTCTCAGCCCGATCGGTTTAAAATTGACAAAGTTTCATACAAACTTTCATTCCATATTTTATCCCCTTAGGGGTAGAATTGATCAAAATCGGATGCCTACGTCATAACATCTACCTGCATGCCAAATTTCAGCCCGATCCGTCCAGTGGTTTGGGTTGTGCGTTGATAGATCACTATGTCAGTCAGTCACCTTTGAGTTTTATATATATAGATAGATGGTAGGAAAGTCAAATGTGTACATTGAATATTTTTTTTAAAGAATACTTGGGGTGTGATCTACCATCGAAACCGAAGCCAAAAATAGTTTTCAGAATTTTTGTCTGTTTGTATGTTTGTCTGTATGTATGTCCGGGATAAACTCAAAAAGTACTGCATGGATTTAATTCAAAGGACAATGTTAAAATTGGCCTAAGAACCAACACCAATTTGGCATTTATGATAATTCTTAATATATTTTTTGGGATAATTATCAGTATTTAGATTGTGACGGACACTTCCAGTTAAGTAAGGTAAATAAAAAGTTAAAAAATAATCTGAGAATAAATACCATTTTATGTGTATAATCTATGACAGCGCTGCAAACCACTCTTTCTTCCTAATGCCGGCACTTCACTTGGCTATTCGTATTTGCTATTTTAAAACATAACATCAGTCTGTCCTTTTCATTCCTTATTAAGCATGACAAGGACAAACTGTTGTCAAGTGAAGGGCCGGCATAAAACTTGATACTCTGTGGTTGTGGTGCAAGTAGGCAGTTTGCATTCGTAGTAATCTGTGGCATTCGTGCATTCCAAAGAGTAGTTTAAAAAACAGGAAAGTGCCAAAGTGAATTCTCGTTTCGGATTACCTGTTGTGTGTGTTTATTTGCGATTGTTTTTCCTTTAATTTAACTATTTCGGCTATCTAATATGCCATCGATGTTACCAAAGAGCAGAGAACTTATTACCAAGTGCTAGTGAACCTGTGCCACAACATCCTGAGAGGATCATACTGCCAAAATTATTCAAGAACACCAGATACACATTCACGCTGCATATTTACACAATATACATGTGATATACAAATAAAAACCATATACAATATGATACAATTATGTGAAAAATAGTCAATAAATAAGAAGCAAAACTACAGTTTTTATTTTATTCATGATTCCTACCTATCCAAGGTTTTCCTAATAGTTTTTCTTTAAAATCGCACCGAATAAAATGAATTAGTTATAATAATAATTCACTTCATACTAAGTTCATAGGTTGACCTATGTTTCATTGAATAATAAACATAACCTCAGAAAATATTTAGTTTTCCTTATAATTTAAGTTTTCGGAAGTGTCCGTCAATAATCTTTGTTTTTACAGTCATTTACTTACGATTTCGAACCTAGAAAATAATATTTCATGATTGTTGGTTCTTAGGCCAACTATGTATGGACGCTGAACAATGTCCTTTGGCACGAATATTATTAAGAAGTTGGGTCAACAGGCTACATATTATCACGCTATCACCTACGGGGAACGAGCAGTGAACCTTTATTTCTAACTAACAGCACGCGTACGAAGTCGCAGGCGGCCGCTAGTGGGCTAATAAACTGAAGATAGTTTTTTTTTGCAGGTGTAGTCCGTAATGTTGTGCCCTTTGGGTGCTTCGTCGATTGCGGTGTTGGTGAAAACGGACTGATCCATAGGAAGAACCTAGGGAACAGCATGACACCCAAATTAGGCGATCGGGTGTCCGTCAAAGTGATACCGTCTATGAAGGCCAACAAATTGCAACTAAAGCTAGAGAAAATCTTAGACTGAATAGCTATAGGTAACACTTTTGTTTTAACGATCTTGATTATTGATTAATTAAGTGAATAAAATGTTATTTTTGTGATATCTAATAATAAGAATCAAGTAAAAGATGTTGAAATCTCAGTTTTCGCTATTATTTATTTTGCTAACAAATGCAAACGTCATTAATAACTACTTATTAAATTCCAATTTATAACAGACTTAATTGGGTTGCTATTAAAGTGCATTTTTCGTTGATAGGGCAGTCTCTGTTATTCGGCCTCCAAGATGGAAATGTCATGTTTAGGATTCAGGCTGTATACATGAAACACTGCCTTGTTCACTATAGCATCACAGATCCCAGATGTCACTCTATAACATTTAGATAATAAAGTTTATATAGTAACAAACAACAAAAAACGAAAATCCAATTATTATAATATTACTAGCTGTATGTCCAAAAAAAGAATTATTTAAGGTTGGACCCTTAACATTTAGGGGGGTGAAAAATAGATGTTGTCCGATTCTCAGACCTACTGAATATGCATATAAAATTTCACGAGAATCGGTCGAGCCGTTTCGGAGTAGTTCAATTAAGCACACCGTGACACGAGAATTTTATATATTTTGGATACAACTTGGTACACAAAAAAGTTTAATTTCATTCTTTTGGTAGCAGCTGTTATACTTATGTCTTTTTTAAATCTAAAGAAAAGTTTAACTAGAAAAAAATCCATTCGGACCAGGCAGCGGACGGGACTCGAACCCGCACCCTTCGCAATCCGGGCGAATGCACTGACCAATTTTTGCTAGCCTTAAGCTGCAAGGCAGCGCCATCTTTTCGCATTGTAGGTAACCCACAATGTCAATATTAAACATTTGAAAGAAGAAATAGCAATTATACTGTGTTTTTATTTTTTTAAGCATTTAACTGCTAGATGTTTAAATCTAAAGAATTCTATTTATATATATCTAATTAATCTAAAGATAGAAAAAAATTTCGACGCAGCCATCAGGGCCGTGGTAGCATAATTGGTCAGTGCATTCGCCCGGATTGCGAAGGGAACAGCTGTTATGTTTATCCTTACCGTCTACTCAGTCGTGATGTTGTATCGGTTTCCATAACTTTCACAACTTGTGAATATGTTGGTATTTCTTCTTTCGAATAGAATTCAATTTGATGTCTAAACATTTTGCTGTGTAAAGCATCCCTGAAATATAAAAAAACATTTTACATTGATGAGATGTATGTGATCCAGTACTAAAGATGGGTCGACTCCAGTTTAATACTTGTGAGATAGTGCTCCTTTAAGAGATAGTCTCAAAAAAAATGCTAAAATTAACTGAAATGAAAATAAACTTAATTCAAGTTGACTTATTAAAAGCTCTTTTGAATTGTCCTTATTTTCTTTCCTACATCACTTCATCATGAGATCAGGACATCTTTTAATTAAGTTCAGCTAGTTTAGTCATTGATAGCAATAATTAATTTTATATACGGTATTATACTGTACCATAATATTCCATCTATGACCCGTAAAGCGTCGGTTTTCGTCATGCTGTTGCTGCCTGCATTTCTCTCAGCACCTCCGTACTCGCTCAAGTCAGTTGACAATAAGTCGTAGGGCGGTGTCTATCAAGGCAAATACATTGTTACATTTACACGAGTAATAATAATAGTTAAGAGTATAAGTAATAGACAAAAAATGGTTTGAGGTATGAGCACATCTATACATATAATAAAATGGAAGGAAAGTCAAAACTGTACCTACATTGAATATTTTTTAAAAGAATCCGAAGCCAAAAATTTAGTTTTTAGAATTTTTGTCTGTTTGTCTGTATGTAAGGGATAAACACAAAAAGTACTGCATGGATTTACTTCAAATTTGGCACGAATATTATTAAAAAACCGGGTCAACATATAGGCTACATATTATCACGCTATCACCTATGGGGAACGAGCAGTGAACCTTTGAAATAAGGCACAGGGACAAAGGATCATGCAGTGCGCGTGTGTGAGTTAGAACTGGCAATCTGTCGCCGAGTGCTCACTCACATGCTGCTTTGATGATGCTTTGTCTCCGTGCCTTGTTTAATCATGTAGTATGAGCCCTATCCCGCTCTGTAAAGTAAAAACGGGCAAAGTGTGAGAGAGACGAACTAAACGACGACAACGATCGAGAGTCAGTAGTTGGCATAGATTTTGAGCGGCCCAATCGATTTCTTTCTAGAGCGTAGTTGAATCCATACGAGCTTTGCTCAGTCCATTCTCTATGTCTATGGCTAAGTTGTTTTTACAGTTATAGATACGTCATACACGCTTCTAATTTGGCAATGCGGAGGTCAGGTAATTGCCCGACTTGCATTCAGTCGGGCGCGCTCTGTCTTCGCGGCTATACAATGTGTAAATACTTTACATTTTTCCACTCTAAAAGGCCTTCGTATTTTTTTGGAAAGAACACAAATTACACGGGAACTGTTTTAGACAAGAAAAACCTGTATTTTTATTCGGAAGTACACTTTTTTTAAGAAATTTAATATAAAAATATGAAGTGTTTACTTCATTTGTTAGTTGTTGATACCGTTGACGCGTGGAGGCTAAAGAGCGAAATGTAATCTGCTTTATGAATGAGAGTGAAAGAGATGTCGTTAGTGCGGCCGTTACCATGGGAAGTACTACAAAGGGTACTACCTACTTATGCCACTTTAAAATGAAATCATGGAGGTTAGAGAGAAGGAGAACGATCGCTACGTGCTAAACCATTAGCCCGCCGGTCCCTGAAAATTTGTAGAATTTATAGTTCTTTTTCAGCCACCAGCCGCGCTGCCGTCGGTATGTAGTATCCGTGAAGTTAGCTGTTTATGAGTACAAGAAGATGAAGTTGTTGAATAAGGTACAAATTTTCTTCGCTGCATTGGTCATTTCAAATTAGCGCACAACAGCCCGCTTTTATTGAGACAATTTAGCGATCGCAGCGCTTCACTAATTTTGTCCATATTTCTGGGACACTATTTTCTTCTGCGATCGTTTTCCTTCTCTCTAACCTCCATGAATGAAATAATGTTAGCGTATATATATCTATATATTATACGTCATTAGTCTATGGTAATAGACTTGATGCTATAGGTAAACCGCTTAACTGAGACCTCACCTGCTAAGAAATTACGACTATAATTTTCAGACTATAATTGCCAAAATTATATGTATTTGACACTTAATAACTATATTAGAACTTCTAAATCTAATCTGTTATGCAATGAAACAAAATGTTGTACAGCATTTAATCTAAATCTGTTTCAGATACGAGAAAATAAACTAGTGAATTAGGTACTTATACCTGTTCCCACATCTGCTTTAACAGCATCCGTGGGTAACCATCGCGTTGACCTTTCGATGACACTGATACAGTCATAGATAAGTAAAACGGTTGTGGTTTCTTCAGGTCTTCAACAAATGGCGGAAAGTCATTAATACCCTAAAAGAACATCAAAATATGTTTGAAGTTTTGTAGGTATTTAACTTCGTCGGTAGTAGTGATCGGTTTAATACTTGATATAATTCATTCCGATATTTCTATACTGTTTTTCCAGGAATAGGTATTGCATAACACACTAACGGGATGCGATAATCCTTCCTCGGTTATAATAAATTCTTGATTGCACTTTTCCATTTTTCTTCTTCTTAGCGTCTCGTTTTTTTGGAAGCGTCTCCGTTCCGTTAGGTCCAATATTTCGCAAGCTACAGTTGTCCTGAATTTGAAGGATTTAATAAAGGTATAAAAAAGATTTTTGTGAAGGTGAACCTTGCAAGCCCTTAAAGGTAGTAGGCCCTGTATCTGCTGGAACAGCTATCTTCGCGTTACATAAACCTTCACAATTTTCTATCGGTGGTGGATTAATAGGGGTGATGACGAGGTAAAATAAAGGATATTATATTCTAGATACAACAACATACAACAAAAGGTACATTGGACGATCCACGGAGCTCTGTAAGATGATCGCGTAGTCAAAAACAATATAAGGCATTATTTAAACATTGAAAGTCACCTTTAATGCATACTGTATAAGGTCTTAATTAAAACGCGTGCGTCAAAGACTAATGACAGTTCGAAATGCAAGCTCGTAAAATTTTTTGACTTTATGTTAGCGAGTTAGCAGGTACAGACCACGAGGCAAAGAGACGGCGACCTATGTGTAACCGACCATGCATTTGAATATCACAAATATTTTCTATTAAATCAGTTTTTATAGTAAGTATTATAGAACAAAATTTGCTTTAAATGTGTTAATTAATAAACATTGATTAGATGCCTGTCGAAAAAACGACACTACATAGTAGGTATTAGTATTTTTTTCGGATTTTTTTTCTACGACATCTTGACTTTTGCGTGCGACTGTGAACCGCGTTGCGACCGCGTGTGACTGTGAACCAAGAAGTGTTTGAGTGGAGTTCAAGCACTTCTTGATTGGGACACATTTTGAGCGCTCGTGGTGTATTTAGGGTATTTAATATCGTGGCCCATGGCCCATTATTTGCTTACGTGAAGGTAGCTGGCTCTTGTAAAGTGTACACTGTCATAGTGATCCATTCACTACACCTCGGTTGAATTACGCCCCAACACGGTGTCATCACAATGTTAACAATATTTGCTATTCTTTCCCTGCAATGTTTAAGCTTAGTTTTTCTTCTTTTTAGGTTCCGGTAGTCCCTTATAGTATGTCCGTCTGTCTGTCCGTCCCCGGTTTTGCTTTGAGACTGTTAGCAATAGACAGCTGTAATTTTGTGGAGATATGAAGTATGTCATATAATCCCCCCCGGCCTCCCCTCTAAAAGCTTAACTATTGGCTTGAAAAACCTGGAAAAATTCATGAAAAAAGGTAAATTTAAAAAATCAAAAAACCCGACTGCTTAATTATTCTTCAAATAAAAACTGAAAAGAAAAAAACAAGTCCAGTAGTCTATAATTCTGTTAATAAGGAACAAAGCTACTTTAACAGTCGGGACCCATTAGATATTCAAGAATACTTAATATTTTTCAACAGTGGGTCCCGACTGTTAAAGTAGCTTTGTTCCTTATTAACAGAATTATAGACTACTGGACTTGTTTTTTTCTTTTCAGTTTTTATTTGAAGAATAATTAAGCAGTCGGGTTTTTTGATTTTTTAAATTTACCTTTTTTATTTCACACTTTTTAGTTAGTATTTTAAGACGGTATATACCGTAGTCTTGTTACTTCAGTAAGGGAATTAATATCGCGGGAATTATTAAGTACCTTGCGTCGGTCTAAAAGATTGATTTATTAAGACATATAAAGACTTTACCAGTGGGGTCAAGGCTACAGATGGGCCTCAATTTTCGCAAAAATGTGTGAAGTTAAATCAAGTCGTTACATAAATATCTCTAATGTATGTAAATTTTATAGTAAACTAGCACTTACTCAAAAAGTCATTTTTTTATGTTTTTTTTAATAGTTTAGCAGTAAATATAAAATTCGTTTACTTTTAATCGTCGACTATTTAAAATTGGCAGTGGCTGCATTGTTATGTCAATGCCGGACGTCTAAGATTGTGATATACATAAATTCAGTGTCAGTCCCGAGTCTCATAATTTGATATACCTACATAATTCACAGAAACCCAATATGTAGATGCCAGAAGTTAACTTCAAATGTTTTTAATCATCCTATATACAATACCAATCAATGACGTTTATGTCGCAGGTTGAAGAAAGAAGTAATTCCCGTCTGTTGTTTTAACAATGGTGGCAACTGCCTTAGATCACTAAATTAAATAATTATGCAATCACCAACGCAAACTTTATAATATTTGATTAAACTAAAGGCGCATAATAAAATTTTCATAACGTTAGGTAGAGCACCATAGCAATCTCATTTATTATCAATTTATAGTTCTCTTTGTAGTTTTCTTTTAAAGCGTTCACATTTAACAGGTCAAAGACTTTGTGTTCAACCCTTTTTTATTGGTACCTAGTGTAAAGCTCGAATGAAGAGTACTCCCAGTAGTGCAATCATGGAAATTATTTTCCAAACTTTTTTTTGTTATAAAAATATCGAATAACGTATCACTGTTAAGCACAAATGCTAAGTAACTTTTACAAATATAATCAAATAAACATAATACTTACTTTATTTTTAAATCTTTTTTATCAATTAAATACTTATCTTATCCTAACTATCTATACTAATATTATAAAGAGGCAAGATTTGTATGTTTGTAACAAATAATCTGTCAAACTACTGCACCGGTTTCAAATATTAATTCACCATAAGGTAGCTACATTATTTATTATAAGTTTATAACATTTTTTTTTATTTAAATACATTTTGTCCGAGTGACATAGGCTATATTTTATCCCGATAAATAAATTTCGCCCGTACAATGTCCGGGTGGATCACTAGTAAGTATAATATAATATTATAGATGCGAAAGTGAGTTTGTTTGTTGCGCTTCCGTGCCCTAATAGCTAAATCGAATATAATGAATTCCCATATAGAAGTAGATGGGAACTTGGTTCTTAGCTACAACATCGCAACTTATAGGCGTAGGGTGATGAAAGGGGTGATTTACCTATAAAAATCTACATTATTTACTTTGAATTTTGCAGAATTATTACAAAACCAATATAACAATTTTTGTAACCTTAAGCAATATCGTTAAAAAAAATGAAAAACAGTAAAATTCTGAGTTTTTCATTAAAATTCAATAATCATAAATACCTATTATGATAATATATTTTTCATCATTTAATAAGAAGGAACTGTATCACAGTTTTAATGTTAGTACTTCGTATAGGATCAGATACTGCGAATACCCCATTTTATTTTCTTTTACATAGTACACCGCGCTATCACTTGGTCATCGTTGTAACTTTTTAAATATTTGTCGAAATGACATAGTGTAAAAAGCAAAGTTTATCGTCTTTAAATATCAAAAGCGATTAAAGTATTTGTTTTGATAAAAAAATATTTGTTAATACAAAATGTGCATTTTGGAAATAGATATCAAATAATATTTTAGTTTTGATTCACTATTTTAGCGGTAATTATTTACACATTAAAAATAGATATATGGTGTCACGGACTTTTTTTAGAACTATTTAAGAGATACATTTTCACTCTACATTACATTTATGTAACTTTTATTTATTTTTACAGTGCAGACCAAAATGGCTCGCAGATGGGACATTTTTTTCCGTCTTATGTGACACTTATTGCTATATATTGGCCAATTCACTCAATAACTACATAAATTATTATATATATGTAATTATCATATATGAGCTATATTACTGTTAAATTTCATTAAAATCCATTCAGTATTTTTTAGGTGAAAGAGTAACAAAGATCCATACAAACGTAAGATTGAAATTAAAAGCGTAAGTGGTTAATATACAACTTTAAAGCGTTGTAGATCCTAAACAATCATATAAAATGAAAAATGGTGTTAGGAACCTAAATATGATTTTTGATTATCTAGACAGTGATACCCCACTCGACATATTTTGTCAACTTTTTTTTTTTACTTCGTCACAATATGGCGCCTAATTTTGCCCATATTGAATTTTGATTATTATCATATCTTTAGTAGCACTCCCATGATTGAGACGAATCGATTGATGTATGAATCATCAAAATCGGTCCAGGCGTTTGGTCTCTAGTGTGCCACAAAGGAACAAACATACATATATAGACTGTTAAACACATAACCCTGTCTGCGCGTCGCGCTTCGCGCTCTTGCATTGCGCAGCCGGGTAAAAAGTGCGTTTCATGAAATTTTAAGGAAAATTATAACGGTTATTTTTTTTTGTTTATTCGCTCGAATTATTTTTAGATATGACTTTTTGTGAACCGAATTCACTTTAACAGATCTTTGATCAGCACCATGCTCTTGTTCTGTGGAGATTTTTTAAATTACTTATTTCTTTACTTACGGTAGCCAAATGAATCTCATAATGTGATCTGTGTTGTTACAAACCGATACAATGTCTCTTGACAAAGAATGCGTGGGCATCGGTGAAATCGTAAGGTGATTCATTGATAAATAAATCTGAAACAGAAGAACTGTAGTCACGTAAACATCTCTTTGAGCATTTTGTGTTTTGTTTCGTCACATTTTATCAAAGGTGTACTTACTACGTTTTCCCGGAATGCGGATCTTATGACCTTTTCCACGTAAAATGGGATGTCAAGTCTTGTCTCTAAGCAGTTAGGGAGACCACCTTGTCCTTTCACTAAAATCTTAACAGTATCGTAGCCAAAGGAGCAGAAGAAAGTAGTCTAAAAGAAGGTGAAATATTTGAAGTATTTATTAATTCTGATAACTTTGTGTAAATATACAAAGTTACATATGTACATTTAAATAACAAATACTTAAAAACTACATGATTACTAAAATTTATATTCCAAATAACCTTAACCTACTTAATTACTTAAATAATATATAAATTACAAAATAAAAATTATGTCACCCCAGCACCGCCGTCAGGAATGTTGCCCAATAGGGTGGCAGCATTGCCACGTTGGATGGCAATGCTGATCCGTTGACCTAGATAGCTGCACGCCTTTTGATCACCAGTCGCCTCAGTGAGCCTCTTTGACAGTTCCAAAAAGGGAATGAGCGCTTGGACCCCATGGGCCCATAGTCTCAACACCAAACGGCACAAATATGATTTATTAATTTAAACTTTATTGCAAAATAACAAAGCAAATGGCGAATATAATGCCATAAGGCATTCTCTACCAGTCGACCAGTAAGAGCGTGAGAAAAAAAACTAATATGACGGGGGCCCAATAAAGATAAATGTAAGATAAATACTCTTAATAGAATACACAATACATACGATTATGTCAGTCAAATATGAGAACGTTGTTTAATGCTATTGAGATAGTGCTCTCGAACCAATCCCCTAAATCCAAATTTGTTAGAAGCTTTATGTATATTGGGGTGCAAGTCATTTCAGAGTCGTACAGTCGTGACAGGAAAAGAGTAGGAGACGAAGCCAGAAGAATTAACGGTAGTATGCAGAAGGAGGTTATCCGTTAAACGAAGGACACGGTCATGAGAATCACTAAGAAACCTAAATCTGCTGTTAAGGTAACGGTTAATCTTCTCTTCGCTCCACATACACCGGTTGTTTATACCGGTGTATGTGCAAGTAACTGGGACGGAAACCAAACTGAAAAGGGCAAAAAGTTCATTTGAATTAATGTATAAAGTGAGTTGTTTGTGGACTGCAGCTTCAATGAGCTTAGATAAAAATGGAAGAATACAGATAAGCCTGTATTGCCTAAGGGAAACGGGACTATTGTTTTTAGGTAGTGGGAGAGTTAAGGCCTTATGCCAAATATCAGGAAAGGAACGGCATCTTTTGTAAATGCGAAATGCTCTGTCACGCATTCGCATGATCATGCGTACACCAGGTGTAATCCAGGGCACTGGAGGACGTCTTTTTGACCTTTTTTAGAGGAGCGTGCTTGTCAAACAATTTGAGGACGTCAGAGTTAAAGTAAGTGACCATGTCGTTGACCGAAAGCAATTCATGAATAGGATACTAATCAAGTAAACACGCATCACGCTTAAGTTCTTCCATGTCCATTCTCGCGCAAAGTTCCGAATGGAGATAGTTTTTGGCTTTGATTTTGGAGCTTCAAATTATAAGCAATATATAAATAAAATCTTGACCAAAGGATAAGGACAAAGCAGGGATTTGACCATATTTAACGACATTATCTGAGGAGGACACTTAAATGTGATCAAACAACGAATCGGATGTATTAAGATTATGATATGTAGGAATAAGTTGTAAAAAAGAAAAGTTTGATAATGTAATCAAAAAGCGAAGCTTTCGAGAAGAGGGCGAATTTATTATAAGGTCAGTATCGAAGTAACCCATAATAATATGGTGATTATAATCAGTAGCAATGGAATCAAACAACGGATCAAGGTCAGAGAAGTAATTAATGGAAGAGGGCAGTATACGACTCCGAGAATAACCTTAGTACCCCAAAAATCAACTTTCAGGAGCAGAAGCTCCATGCAGCTATGACGAGAGGAAGAAGAATATAAAACTTTCGCTGGTATGCGGCTCGACAAGTAAATAACCACACCACTACCACCCTTACCGACGCGATCATTACGAAGTATCTATTTCTTTTCATTAACGTTTATTAAATTTGACCTTCATAAAAAAAATCGGGTCTTTTAATAAAACTAAGTAGCTTTTTCAAAAAGGTACGGCGAAAAAAAGGTTTTCATCCAACGCTTCTGTTGTGGAACAATAAAACGTACGAAGTGCTAATTGTTTATAACAAATTACCTCATAATCAATCATTTCAGTTGGCATAAATGCGAATGGTATGGCCAGTTTCCCAAGTGGCGGAACTTCAGCGAAATAGAGCAGGCACCGTAACACAGAGTCTGGAGATATGGTGTTACCTTTTAGAAGTCGCCACGTGGTGAACACTTCAGTAGGGTTATAAAGCCACACAATCTACAAAATGTATTATGTAAGTTATAGTAGTGATAGTAAAATCATCTTAATTAAAACTGTAAATAAAATTCTAGAGCTACTCACACAGTGATAACTGTACCTACTCAAGTTTAAGTTCTAACTTGGCTCATGTGCCTAGTCCAGACAGGACCCTTCAGAAACACATGCAGTACTATTTTGACTTTGTAAATCTACTGCAATTCCAAAATATATACTTGTTTGCATTTGCTTAATTTGTGCAAAGTTTTGTTAGATGCAAAAATAGACAAGTTCTAACTGAGAAACTTACACGTATGACGGGATCAAGATTATTAATAGGAACTCGTCCGCAGTCTAAAATTGACAAATATTCCTGTCCTCCAATATATCTCCTTAAAGGGGCCAGGATACCCTTTGTGTTCAGATGGGCGTACATATTTAAGTTAATGTAAATGCTTCTTTCATTCGGCATCGTCATAACGTAACACATTACGGTTTGACCTTCTAGCGAGTAGTAAAATTTTAAATGGATTAGGTTGGGATTTTCAGGCTGAAAAAGTCCAATCGGAGGAAAATGAAATATGTATGTTTAGCAAAAAATAACCATCACACTCAGTCTCAGGATTTTTTCAAAGGCTACTAGACTTTGGTACTACTTAGACCACCATGTGGACTGAGATTAAATAAAAAATATCTTTAAATTAGATAACGGGACCATGAAAGCTCCCGAAAATCTACCCGCGAACCAATAGTTATGATAATCCCAAAGAGTTTATACCTAAAGGGAGTGATTACTTTAAATTCCAAATTCGGTCCGAGTGAGAGGTTTAACCGGTGGGAGTTTGTCTCGTTCTACGTAGGATGACCAATCATACGTCTAATTTAGACATTTATGTTTTTAATACGTCAGCCCGACGTAATTTAAGAATGAGGCATCATTCTACACTATGTACCTCTCTTTCTCTAAAAAATTAGGACCGGTTTTGACGTTCATAGTGAGCACTTCCTATAGGTCCTCCTATAAATATAGGCTCCCTATAAACTCCTTGAATAATCCTTACACTTTCCGCGATTGAAGATATCGATCTCCTAATCCAAGTTTTAAATGTGTGCCAAGTTTGATCGAATTCCGTTCTCAAACTTTAACATTTATAATATTAGTAGGATGAGGATAAGACTTCCCATTTATTCATTCTCAAGTTGGCTTCACAGCATGCAACATAAAGATCATAATAATTAAAAAAGTAATAGGTATGTGGGTATGGCCACTCTCAACGTCATCTTGATCTGTTAGAGTAAGAGCACCGTAACAGCGAACACAACATTAAGATACGAAGACAAAATACTGTGACTTGGAATATTTTTAAATGGCATGTCTTCCTCAGGAGGGTGCCAAAATTCGAACTGCAAAACCGTTGCGCTCGGAGCCTCTCAAGATAAACTTTTGAAAGCATTTACAGAAACTTAGATAGCCTATTTACCGTAACTATTCCATCGACAGGAGTCAACTCCACCAGTGGCCTGTGAATGCACGTGTGCCTCATTACGTATGTCGATATCCCAACTTGCACTTCGACCATTTCACAATCGCAAATTTTTTCTCGGCGTAGACTCCATGCTACTGGAGCTGCGTACACGCAACCCATCACAAATATGAACTCTACATGGCCGGCCCTCACACACAGATCAGGAGCATATATGTTAACAGTCAACGGGTTGTTAGGACGACAGTCCTCGAATGCTTTGTTGAGTCTGAAATTTGGGATTGTGATGTGCTTATATTTATAGATTGTATGATGCACTTTTAATATTTTACTCTTTAATAGAATATAAGTAGTGAAATAGTGAAACTGGCTGTTCAAAATTTAAAATTTTATTCGAAAAAAAATCCCTGTCCAGTCTGAAGACGGGACTCGAATCCGCACCATCCACTGTCCGTGCGAATGCACTATGCACAATACATAACATAAGTTTATATTCAGTGTGATATCCAGTCCTAATAGCGCAATTACATTTGGTCGTTAGCCTGTATTCGGGTGCTCGAAAGACATTATTCGAATTCGGGCAACCGAAGCAATATTTACACTGAAAACGTGCTGGGAGACGGTGTCCGGTAACTAAAACAAAAACTACCCGAATATTTGACTCTGTTCAAATGAAAACTTAGTCGTTTACCCTAAAATTCTATTGGCATTTGTATTCAGGCTAATCATCAACTGTAATTGCGCGGTGCGATTACAGTACAGTATGGCGCGATTCGCGGCAAAATACTCACTCATTTACATTCGTAATATTCCAGACGCAGTGATTGCTCAAGATTACTGGGCATTCAACAGATATTGTTCGTTTCACCTATAGGTAATCGAAAATACAAAGCATTTAAGTTAATTGGTTTTATATGTTTATTATTCTATTGTTATGTGGTTCTCAGCTAATTTTAAAAAGTTACCTTCAGTGTTGGGTAAATGCCGTCGTACCAGACAACGCATATGGTCTTTTGTACTGGTTGGATTTCTTCTATTTCATCGAACTCTGTTCGGAATAGTACCGTGTATTTTATGTCTATCTGTCGTGAACCTGCGCCGTCTGGAGTCACTGTCATCTTCACCTCGCAGTGATTAGATGGTTTTAGACTATTCTGGGTTTAAAACATTGTTTTAGACAGGAAAAATGGCGGGGTAATATCAGGTTTGGTTAAGACATTTGCCAGGCGAAAATCTGCGCATTCTTTGCGCAAATTTTCGCCTTGCCGTTTCTCCGGTAAAAGAAAGAGCTGAAAAGTGACTTGTTCTACTGATATTCACATACTTACAACAGAGTTATCAATTTCAAACCGATCTCCACTAAAATCGTCACCCATTCCGTCGATCATATAATATAATTTGGATGTGAAAAAGCAAGATCCATAATTATAAAGAGTGACAGTCACACTCGAACTCTGGCCCACCACTACGTCGTGAAGATTTTTCGACTTTGGTAACACCTAAATAATAAGCAAATAATTAATCAGCTACCATTAGAATTCTAATGCAATGTAATTATTATCATATAGAAAAGAAATATTAATTTATTGGTAACCCTTAGATCTGGCAGTTCAGAAAATCCAATTATGTGAATGAAGATTTCTGTCGGTTCTCCCACTGGCCTGGAAATTAAAAATAAGAATATAGCAGTAACGTAGGTGATACCTATACCTGATTGCATAAACATTGTTTCATACCATTTATACCTACTTATAATATATTTACCTTCCATTGATTAGACAAACGCAAGAACAAACGACAGTCGTTTCATAAACTTTGTCTGGTGTTTTCGGAAAGAACCAAAAACGATACCGTACAATTTCTTTAGGAGGCAATATGAGAGAACCGCAGCTGTCGCCACCGAGCCAAGGTGCACTGTTAAGCAGTCTAATACTGAAATGCAGATTGAGAAAAATATTAAGTTAGGATCTGGGTTCTTGGGATTACATATACTTATATACAGAAGGCGTCAAGAAAATGGCACCTCTTAAAAATCTACTTCAAAGTAGGTACTTACATTTAGATATATTTTCTGCGAATTAATGATGGTGAAATAGTTTGGTATTATTTGAAAGGATAACTAAAAGGAGGGTACAGAAAAAATATATTTTTTTTTTGTTGGAACCACACTAAAAGATGTTTTACAACATTATAAAATCCTTAATTAAATTATAGACAAGTGCCATATAAAAAAACACAAAAACTAATCTAAAACCTTGTCACAAAACTAATCTGCAACCTTGTGTTATAAACCCTACCTTGTCTTGATGACGGCTTACACACGCTCCCTTACGGATCTTATTTAAATTTTAGAAGCTCTTCTTGAAGGCGCATTTGCACTTGGTCGTTACCCGTATTCGAGTGCACAAAAGATTCAAATTCGGGCACCTGATGCAATATTTACATTGTTTTTACTCGAACACCGGCTGAAAGACGGCGTCGGGTAACCAAAATGAAAACTGTCCGAATACCATAGGCAATCGCATTCGGGCTAACGACCAAATGTAATGGCGCCATTAGGGATGTTGCCCTATTCCTCAATATCGGTTTCTTCAAATTCCTGGAGAGACGTAAGAGGGGAATCGCGAGATCGAACCTTGCGCTTCTAGTGGTCCCAGAGGTGCTCTTTTGTGTATAGGTCTGGGCTTCTCGCTGGTCACTGCATGACAGAGATCACAACCTCTTGAAATTAGTCACGCACATTTACTGCAATATGAGCGCGAGCATTGTCTTGCATTAATGTGACAATAAAACCGGCATAGGGGACCACATATTTTTTCAGGATCTCTGGGATGTACCCGCGACCAGACAGCGATCGTTATCAGTACCATCATTCCCGGAAACGCAAACAAGGTCGCTTTTGCTGACAAGCCGCCTAGAAAATGCAGCGCCGTATTCTACCGTTTCCTAGATGAAAGTTTTGCGTCTATCGTTGCAAAAAAATTAAATGGTAGGGTTATGTACACGCTTTGGGGGGGCCGAAGGCGAAGTGCCGTCGGCTTTATCACTCCGTGATAAAGTCGATGGCGCTATACGGGGCCCCGGTCTGGGCGGAGTGCCTCTCGTCCCGCACGAGGGCCCTCCTGCGAAGACTGCAGAGGGTCATCGCGATCGGGGCTGCCTGCGTCCTAGCAGGCACGCTGCTGCACGGCGTAGGAGGCCTCACGCTACCAAGTATGGTAAGAGCCATGCTTGGTAGCGAGAGAGCCTGGAGGGTTGCCGCCTCCTTCTGCGAATCGGTGATGACGCAGAAGGAGGCAGCGGAGAGGGAGCGGGAGGAGGACGCTCTACCCGCCCCTCTCCGGCATAGACGGGTGGGCCGAAGAAGGCAGGCAGCGGTGACTGCCGGTCTTCGACGGCCCTAAAGTGGTGTGGGCGCGGCCTGACCAGCCGCGCGTCCTAGGTGCCGCTCCGGCATAGGCCACCACGTCTGGGGACTGCCTAGTACCCTAGCGCAGTCCCCCTGAGGCGCGTCGCCCGGTCCACTCGTTGGGCCGGGCCTGCCCGGGGGCGTGCTCGGAGATGTGGCGCACGCAGGTGCGTCGGCCCCGAGACGCCCCCATATGGGCGTAGGAGGGTACCGGGGGGTTTTAGTGGAGTAGGATCAGTGTGGCCTTCCGCACTGGTCCTGCTTGAGTAGGGTCGGCACTGTTTCCCATGCCGGCGAGTCCCACACACGCCGTGCGCCTAGTCAGCGTCACGGTATGGTGCGTAACTGCATTTCCCCTCGTCACAAAAAAAAAGGGTTATGTACACGCCTGTGTTAAGGGTAGTATACGCTTGAAAGTAATTTATGTGGAGGTGAGTTTTATTGACACCGAGACTAAAAAAAATAGGAACGTTGCTGTTGACTTACTGAATTTCCATCCGAGTTACGTTATGTAAATATGCTGTGAAGTAATTGGTGCAGCCAGTGATGGTAGGCGGAAACTCGTACATGGCATCTGTCGCTGGATTATATCCGTGGGACATCAATTCGACTTTGCTAATCTCTGCGTTGCCGCAGAAGCAAATACGTGCCTGGTAGAGAGTGAAGAAATGGCTATTGTTGTTGTAGTTGTGTAGAAGAAGTAGAAGTGGAAAAATTAAGTAGGTAAGTATACTGTACTGCGATACAATCATATGAAACTGTTTTAAGAACTGACCTTTTGAACTTTATTGATGACAAGGTCCCACGTCTCACAGTAGTCCCCAAAAGACATGGGCTCTAAAGCTACAGATAGTATTTGCCAGCCACGACTTGGAACTATTCCGCACATGGGTAGGACTACGAAATTTCTAAAACGTGGATGTAATAAATAAATCTAAGTGACGTCGGGTTACAGTGAAATATTTCATTTAATTTAAAGGCTGATTTACACTTCTGTAAATACATTAGCAAGTTTAACTTACGGTCTGGGCGAGTTAAGTTTTTATCATCGCTTGGCAGTAAATAAGTACACCCCTGTCCGATTTCTAAACTCTACTGTACTCACCGAAATGTAAAGCAACCTTATAAGTTATGAGATTGGTATTCACGTGTGGAATGGTGCTTCCAATTTAAAATACATTGGTACTTCCAATTTATTGGAAAGCATGAAGTTTGTAAATGTTGTTCTCGCAGGTACTGTTGGTGGTAAGGTCACCTGAGAAATATTATTTCGTGATGATTGATAAAAATATTTTTAACTCGTTAGAAATCATTAATTTCTGAGATTTAAAAAGTAGTTTTTCGATTACGAACAAAATCATTCCTTGAGTAATTTAACCTGCGCACTTTTGTCCACCGTAATAGATCGCTTACAACTGCATCGAGAAACGCACACGACGGATTAAAAATACTGCGGATAAAAATTCCCCCAAACTACCGAGGGACCGCACACGACAAAAGTACGCAAGGGTTCGCAAAAAAAGTACTTAGAACATTAAGTGGCACGAGCGCACGAGGCGGCAACGCATATGGCGGGCTTTAGTCCGCGTTGCGCGTTTGGGAGTGATTTTTTTTCTGGCACATTACAGTCATTACATATATTGAGACCATGAGAACCATAGTGGCCTAACAAATTTTTTTTTTCAATATTGCGTTCATGATATTTTCCAGTTCAAATTGATCATTTTGTTAGAATCAGGGTGGTCTAAAAGTGATACAACGAATATTTACTAGATGGCAGCATAATCACTGTTACGGTTTTTAGACTGTGATCTAAATTTGAGGTTCCATACTGGCCTAAGTAAGATAGGCCACTATGGTTAAAAAATGAGTTAGACCACTATGTTTCTCATGGCCTCAATTTACTTTATCTAATTACAGAAAATAGAAAATGTGTGCCCACTATTAGTATTTATGTATTAACAAATAATGCTCGTTGTATGAAAGACCCTAGTTGAGAAGTTGTTAATCATCAAGATAGAACCAGTTCGAATAAAGAAATTTCGATACTTTGAAATAACAATTCTTTAAAAAACTAAATGTCCCAGCGAACTTCGTACCGCCATAAAAAATAGGGGTAGGTGGTAGAAGGGTGAAAATTTAGGGTTATATGTATTTTTATATAATGTTTCATAAAAAAATAAAAATAAAAATTTGTCCAAAACAAAAATTAATGGTGGACCACCCTTAACATTTAGTGTGATGAAAAATAGATGTTGTCCGATTCTCAGACCTACTGAATACTTAATTCACCTAATTCACGAAAATCGGTCGAGTCGTTTCGGAGTAGTTCAATTACGCACACCGTGACACGAGAATTTTATATATTAGAGATTATAAGTATCTAATCACACTAATATTATAAAGGCGAAAGTTTGTATGTGAGTGTCTATGTTTGTTACTTCTTCACGTCTAAACGGCTGGAACGATTTTAATAAAATTTGGTGTGGAGTTAGCTGATACCCTGGATTAACACATAGGCTACATTTTACTGCGGGAAAATATCTTATTTCGATGGGAAAATCGATGCAAATGAATTTTGT
The DNA here is from genome assembly GCA_902850365.2 of Chilo suppressalis. NCBI lineage: Eukaryota > Metazoa > Arthropoda > Insecta > Lepidoptera > Crambidae > Chilo > Chilo suppressalis. The sequence continues at coordinate 9,772,661 of OU963899.1, read as the reverse complement.
TTAAGTAGGTACATATTTTTTGACATTCATGTCAAAGCTATTCTATTTTGATAGATTAATATTTCATACATATTTCTAGGACAACGATATTGTTATAATTTTTTTGTGTATCTTATTATGACTCACAATTGTAAACCAAATCGTTCACAGAGCTCACAAAGAGCTTCATCTATGAAAATTGCAAGACAGCAAGAATCTACTTATAATACTGAACAGCGCAGACGTGACCAAGCAACACGTCAGGCAGAAGTCAGAACTGGAGAAACTTTTGCGCAAGCTGATGCTCGGCGTCTGGAAAATCCTATCCGCATAGCTTCTCAGCGTGCATCAGAGACAACTGATGAGGCAGCTTTTCCGCGTCAAGAAAACGCACAGCCTATGGCCACACAGTGATCCAATCAAACACCTTATGAACCAACTTCTCGACGGCGAGAGCATGCCCAGTTTATGGCTAATCAGCGTGCATTAGAGACACATGAAGAAGCAGCTACTCGGCGTCAAGAAAACGCACAACGTTGTCCATTCAGCGTGCCATTGAAACACCTGATGAAGGAACTTCTCGACGGCGAGAGCATGCCCAGCTTATGGCTAATCAGCGTGCATTAGAGACACCTGAAGTGGCAGCTACTTGGCATCAAGAAAACGCATAGCGTATGTCTACTCAGCGTGCCATTGAAACACCTGATGAAGAAACTTCTCGACGGCTAAATCATGCCCAGCTAATGTCTAATCCGCGTGCTTCCGAGACAGTAGATGAGACCAGAAATACTTGGGGGTTATTTGAAAAATGTGGTTTTGAATATGACTTGACATTGGATTACAGTAGCCACAGGCTCATTAAAATTTACCGAATGGAAAATGTGTGTCACCATTGTGGGGCATTAAAATGGAATGGGGAAAGAGCGGGAATGTGTAGCTCTGGGGGCAAAGTAGCCATTCCTGTCTTAGAAGAGCCTGTGGAACCCTTAAATACATTATTTACAGGTGAAATTGATGAATCTTGACGGTTCTAAAACTGCGTTCAACCCATGCTTTTACATGTCGTCGTTCGGGGCGGACTTTTTGCAATGCCTGGATTTTCCCCAACGTTCACAGTGCATGGCCAACTACATCACAATATGGGTGATGATCACCTAATGAACAGCCACAATTTTTACAGGTGTATTTTATGGGAGACGACGACGCGGAAACTGACAAACGGTGTCAAATCATTCAAGGTATGGAGCGAGCAACTGTGCCAGGAAGACGAGTTTGCTCGCACGTGGAATGCGTCACGAAAACAATGGAACGTTGCGTGCAGGGCGCACCCGTCGACGGTTGGCCTGGTGTGAAAGCCTTAGATGCCCACGGTAGAATTTATACCGTACACATAACACACTTTGAGTGCTATTGTGTACGGTTGCATAAGCACCTGCGGACTCTCCAACCCCCGGCAATTAGGGTAAAAGTATAAAAAGCGCTTTGTCAGAGGACATTGCTCGCCGATACCAAGGGATCATCATCATCATCAGCCTATTAATGTCCCCACTGCTGGGGCACAGGCCTTCCCTATGGATGGAATGGGGAGATTGGGCCATGACCCACCGCGCGAGCCCAGTGCGGATTGATGGGTGCTAACGACTGCAGATGCAGCCGGGACCAACGGCTTAACGTGCCTTCCGAAGCACGGAGGAGCTCGATATAAGTAGTAAATTTTTGGTCACCTATCCAATGACCGACCACTGCGAAAGTTGCTTAACTTCGACGATCGCAGCTGAACGCGCTAACCACTTGCGCCATCGAGCTCCTCGACAAGGGATAACACTAGACATAAGCGCTGAAAGTCTTATTTCTTGGACGCACCAGGGGGCACCGGCAAGACTTTTTTAATGAACTTGTTGCTGGCACAGTTGCGCAAAGACAAAGTGGTTGCGCTGGCTGTTGCATCCTCCAGAATAGCCGCAACCTGGCTGAGTGGTGGCAGAACCGGACACTCAGTATTCAAGCTCCCACTGAAACTTGCAAGTGAAGAAACGCCCATTTGCAACATCAGTAAAAGTAGTAGTCGTGGTGCTCTATTGCAATGGTGCAAATTGATCGTATGGGACCACATGCTCCCGTGTGTCGAGAGCAAGAAACACATTTTATTTACGCAGAAAACAATAAGTCCCGCATTGTGGTTTACCGGGATGTGCTGCAGTAAAGTGATTTCTAGGTCTCGCTCTACGACCCGAGAGAAAAAACAATTACATAAGACAGCATAATCATCTCTCCCGTTCTGTCAGTTATCAAATTTTGTAAATTGATCTTTCCGATGTTTAAGTTTAAATTATTTTGCTTCTAAAAATGTGAATAGTCATTGTTTTTACTGTTAATACACAATTTTTTTTCCCTAATAAGCCGCGGGTAACACCGCGGGGCACAGCTAGTAATTGTTTAAATACAAGTTATGTAAAATAAATTTTACACAAAGAATAATAAATAATTATACTATGCCTCTATGTTTTCCTTTTTTTGTAAATGCTTATTAAAGGACAATCAACAACACACCCAGCTCAGCCAACAATGTAATTAAGTAGTATAGCATCGATAGATCTATGAAAAACTAGCCATTTTTATTATGCCATAAATTAATTTTATAGTACCTACCTTTATTTAATATTATTAGTAACCATAAAAATATGCTATAACGTACTATACAACCAGATATACGAAAAAGCCTGCCGACCATCCTGCGCTTGCACTTACTGAGCCACCACAACGGTTTAGGGTTGTAGGACTTGCAGTTGCAAATAGGCGACTCGCCTGACTTCGTTGTGATTGTGCGCTCCTTGTCACTTGATTGATTTTTGTCTAACACAGTTTGGGCATTGGAACACGATTATCGGTTTTGTCAATTAGTATGGATGAACTGGAATCATATTTTCTCCGAAGCGTGGTCAAGTTTGTGTGATTTGTGGCCGCACAGTTTTACATAGAAGACAATTTACTATAACGAACAGACTGTTTGAAAAAACCTCAACCCATGCGGTGATATTTGGATTTACTAGCGCGGCAGAATAATATAAGGGGGCACCCTTGCACCTTGTGAAGCACTCCCATAATACCTAAGCCCTCTATGTACGGTCGAACTAACTAACTAAATTAATTCCCTTGTTTCATTAATGTTCGTTCGTTATAGTACTTATACCTATTTAACTTAAAATAACTAAAGACCCGCGGGATGGAATTTGATGCGCTTTGGCACAGATGATCATGACTATAATACCTTTCAAACAAATGTAGTTTACTTAAGCCGTGGCGGACGTGGGTGCAGCGTCCATACATTTTTGCCCAATGTCCTTTCCACACTAAACGTCTTTAGCGGTGATAAATTTTGTTTATTTTGGCCTTTTTTGAAGTTTCTTGAAGCACAAGTAATGGGAAAAGGAAAGACATAGGAGCATAGAACGAGTAAAATCCTATTTTGTGTATGAAAATCAGTTCTTTAGTGATAAAAATCAGGGAGGAATCAGTTGAGAACGTTCTTATGGAAAAAACATTGCCCGCCTCTCCTCTTAAACATATGAAAGAAGAAACAGCAATTATTGTTATTTTTTAAGCATTTAATTGCTACTAGATGTTTAAATGTAAAGAAAACTTTTACTACAAAATAAATGAAATGGGAATAATTTGTTTGCGAGTGGACTATATCTAACTACTCTTCAATTCTATTTTTAGATAGCGTGCCACTGTCAATTATAATGATTGCGATAAAAGTGTCTAGGAACTTTCTTGCTTCGCTTAATTTCTTTAGTTGAACTCTACACAGTTATCTGGCATCATTATCAGAATTACCTAAATTTACGATTCAAACTGATCGGTGATTAAATTATGGAACTTCTTCAGTTCCATCATATATTATTCATTCATAGTTTAATCACAATGAGGGATTTATTTTTAGTTTGAGGTTAAGCAAGCGGGTCTACCTAGGTACACCTAATCTATAGGTGCAGATTCCAATAAAAATTGAATAGAGCTATGATTCGTGTGCTCAGCTTTTTGAATTACCTCGATCTATACAGTTAACTGTAGTTAAAGGTCTTTCCCATTAGTAAGATAGTTGAGGAGCTGGCGAACAAAATAATTACATAATATAAAATTTTACAGGCGCTGTATAAAACTGAATGACATTCCTCCAGTGAGCTTTTGGCATGGTTTTTTAATTTATAAATTTAGTAATTTTAACACTGTTTTAGGCGGTTTTAATTGAAAATTATTTGAGATTCAAATTCAAAGGGCCCGAAACCTCCAGACTGTAATAAAAAGTAGTTTTATCAGATGCGTAATTATATCGTTTTGTTCGCCAGCTCCTCAGTTACTAAATCTATAACAGGACGTCTCTATACCTCAACTGGACAATCCCACTCAGTAGTCAATTCTGTGCACGGTGACCAAGTATTGCCTATACAAGGTATACGAAACCAAGTGTGCTTTAATTTAACAGATCTTGAATCTTCACTGTCATACTTTTTATATTGAAAATCACCACATATAAGATAACCATACACTTCGTTATCTATTTTGGGCCTGCAATTGCCATATGATTATAAAGAAAATTCCAACTTGAACAAACGTAACGTTTAGTTTTTGCAAACAAAATTATTCACCTGAATCTGATTGTAAATAATCTTGATTCGTTAGGAGGTATGGTAGCATTCAAAGGATCTATTATGAAAACATTATCCGGATCTATAAAAATAGATTTAACATTGAAGATGAAAAAAATACTGATCCATCTATAAATTATATTAGAAACCGTTGAGCCATGGCTCACCTGGTATCCATTGAATGTAGCCTTCGTCCTGCTCGTGATTGGTAACGCACATTGTTTGCGAAATATTCTTTGTAACATCGTTCACACTGCCCATGCCGAAATCCAAATACCTTTCGAACACGGACGCAGATGGTATGTAACTCAAGCGATTTAAGCTGTTTTCCATGAGATGAGAGTAAGAACACTTGCGTTTCCAGATTTTCTCAAAAATGTGATCGTTAATATTGAAAAGTGGATTCCCAGGCAAGATCACAGTAGCTAATGCATTTATAAATAACGGTTCCTAGAAATATGAATTCAAATTTTAATTTTATGTTGGATAGGTTACTACTCAAATAATTTGTATTACCCAATTCATGGTCCACTGATCACACTAATATTATAAAGGCGAAAGTTTGTGAGTGTTAGAGTGTGTATGTTAGTTCTTCACGTCTAAACGGCTGGAGCGTTTGTAATAAAATTTGGTATGGAGATATCTGACACCCTGGATTAACACATAGGCTACGTTTTATTGCAGGAAAATATCCCTAATAAACCGCGGGTAACACCGCGTGGCACAGCTAGTATTAGATATTCTCTTCTTCATCAACCAAAAGAATATAATTTTGAGGATATTATGATTAACCTACCTCTTATCTTTCACACATACGTACCTAGTTGCATTTAAATTTACCTGATTCAAGACTAGACAAACCAGTTCAGCTGTATAAATACCCAGTGCAATTCCAGAAAAGTATATGGTTGTCGTTATGGTTTCGAATGCTCTTATTAGACCGCAGTTACCGGTAGAGATCTGTAGATTACAATTAAAAACTTGTTGATGAGGGGTCTAGTTCGGCAAGCTAACAAGAATCATGGTCATGTCCTTCCATACCTGGAAATAGCCTTGTCCACCTAACGGTAAAAGCCACTGGTAAGTTGTTTCAACAGCCGACTGGTTAACCATATTTATGACTGCTTTTCGATCCTCCGATATATTTTTGCATACGCGAAATACAATTTTCCTTCTACTTAAAGATACTTCCGGACCTGTAACATTGATACTATGTATGTTCTCGTATTTATGGGTTAATACCTAGATAATATCTTAATAATCTAATAGTTTTTAGTGAACTGCTATAAAGAAAAGAAATTTTACCAAAGCACTTTCCTGTTACAGTAAGTCTGTAACAGCTTCCAGCTGTATCTTCTATAATGTAATACTCGGTAAAGGATTGTCCCGCAACATTTGGTCGGAACAAAACTGTGACCTCTGCGCATTCATTATGCTTAATCGGGGACGTTGTGATACTCACATTGAATACACGATCAATGTTATTATGTATGTGCATCACGGATGCTCGATATGATAAAACTTTCTGAAATATACAAAGTTTTTTTTTATATTGATAGTTTATTTAAGAGAACTAGGACACACAAAACCCTACCTTACAGAAAACCACAGTAAAATATCTAGGTAAGTCTATTGGTGGTGGTGTTTCTGTCGGTAAGGGTCCAGAGCTCCACGGTGTAGGGGATGGGATCGTGGCAGGCAAGGGTGGAAATGAGTGATACTTTTATAGTGCACGAGTCTATAAGCTACGACAGCCGCTTACTATAGGGCGGCGAATTTGCTACACTATTTACCCTTAGGTGGTGAAAGTTTATATAGGAAACCAATTAAGTAAACCACACAGACGAAGTAGCGCGCCCCCGTAGTATTCTATATATATCTGAAAATAGTAGATTGAAATATGGATCCTCTTTATACCGATTTGGAATTTTAAAACTGACCTCTGATGCGTTGTCTACCAAAAGTTCTTTTTTATTCACAGTGTCCACGGGAACACAACCAAAGTCGACAATTTTTACATGGAATATACTTTCATTCGATAGATTCTGCATTTTGATTTGCTACTAAAAGTATTTTTAAGTGTTAGCTCATAAAAATGTGTAATTTTCATACAATCTTTAGAGTGACCACCTTGTCACACAAGGACAAACTTTTTATTGCGTGGACAAGAGTAATGTCAAACGTTACGTTCAAAGTCATAATAACCAAAAAGAATATGAATATTAGTAGATTTTTAACTTATAGATATAAAAAAATCTATAATGTTCGGTCTGCGATCGTGAAAGTCATTGGATGGGTGACCAATAATAATTATCATCTCGAGCTCCGAGTGTAAGGTACGCTAAGCCCTTTTGGTTCCGCAGTCGATAGCACCCACTAATCTCCACTGCGCCCTCTCGTGGTGACTTTCTATTTTTGCATGTTTTTTGCCGTATGAACCTTCTTAGTACAAAGTAGAAAACTTTAAGAAAAGCTTAGAGAAAGAGATTGAAGAAATTTCAATCAGTCTCTATGTTTATTCTGTAAAGAGTACTACTACTACTGAGAGTGAGAGGATATAGTGGTGTCGATTCTAGAGTGATTCTCTAAACTTAAATTTAACATCAGTCTCTCCTTTTCATTATATATAGAGAATGACAAGGATGCACTGTTGTCAAATTTAATTTTAGCTTTAGAGAATCATGCCAGAATCGACATCACTGGTATCAATTCTGACATGATTCTCTAAACCTAAACTTAAATTTGACAACAGTGTATCCTTGTTATTCTCTATACAGCATGAAAAGGAGAGACTGATGTTAAATTTAGATTTAAGTTTAGAGAATCACGCCAGAATTGGCACCACTGTTGCCAAATTTAAGTTTAGGTTTATAGAACCATGCCAGAATCGACACCTATATTTTTATTTTCTGCTTCAACTTATATCTACACTCAATAAAGACGATTCGGACTGCTCACAATAATAAACGTCAAACTTGACAGCAGCTAACTTTTTTTTTATCGAGGGAGTTAAGCTTTCTTGAGAAATGCATCCGTTTGTTTTGTGAAATTCTATTTAATAAACTTTGTGTAGTTAGATATGAGTTTATGCCTAAGTGAAGTATTATTGTAAAGGTTGTTGTATACCTACTTTTAGGGTTTCACATTTATGCGTTTGAAGTTGTTGTTGATAATTTTTGCAATTCTCGCAGCACATACTTGTGCTCTGTAACTATAACTTCCTGCTTGAAATGCTACCTTTTCTGGCCTTTATAAAACAAAATTAGTATCAATGGATTCGGGAACAGATTGGCTTTGCGAAATCCTACAAAATGTTCAACTGGAACAATTTTATTTACCAATCAGAGACCAACTACAGGTGAATTGTTAACTTCAATATTATTAAATTTATCTACTTAATGAAAATAGAAAATATGATTTTTTATGTGATTACTTCTTTTAGATAACAAGATTAGCACATTTTGATTATGTACATGCAGAAGACTTAGAAAAAATTGGCATTAGTAAACCTGGGGTTCGAAGATTGTTGGATGCTGTTAGAAAAAAGAAATTACAATTATGGAACAGAAAGTTTTGGAACAAGTTATTCGGATCTTCATCTAGTTCTTTAAATAGGGAAAAAACTGATTTAGCCGTAAGGCCAGCAGTAGAAAATGAAACCCAAACAACTTGTATAATTTTGGAAAAAGATATAATGTAAGTGTTAATAATGGCATCATACCATTGTTTTTAGAATTTACAGTGTTTGATAAGAGAGTGTAGGAAGTAGTATTATTTGGAAACCAATTGTGTATTTATTGTTTATTTTTCTTTTTATTACAGATTGCATAATGAACTCGGTAATGGATCATTTGGAGTTGTCAAAAGAGGAGAATGGAAAGTTTCTAACCAATCTGGACAGTCATTCCCAGTGGCTGTAAAAGTATTAAAAGCTGATGCTTTTTCACAACCAGGAATATACGATGACTTCAGACGAGAAGTTGAGGCTATGCACAGTTTAAAACACCCTAATTTAATTAAACTTCATGGTGTTGTATTTCATCCTCTCATGATGGTGTGCGAGCTTGCACAAATGGGAGCTTTGCTAGATTATCTTAGAGCCCAAAATGGCAAAATTTCTTTGAATTACATATCAAAATGGTCTAGTCAAGTGGCAGCTGGAATGGCTTATCTAGAGAAACATAGGTTTTTACATAGAGATCTAGCATGCAGAAATATTTTACTCTCTACATTGGAAATTGTAAGTTTGTTTTAAGCCATAGATGAAAATGTTTTCAGATAATTAATATTCACAAACCTAGGTTTTGTAAAAAAATAAATATTTTTATTGTAAACTCTATTTTAGGTGAAAATTGGAGATTTTGGTTTAATGAGAGCCTTACCGGATGCTGATGACTGTTATGTAATGAGTGAGAGGAGACGTGTGCCCTTCCCTTGGTGTGCCCCTGAATCTCTACGTACCCGTCAGTTTTCTCATGCATCCGATGTTTGGATGTTTGCTGTTGCTCTTTGGGAAATGTACACTTTTGGAGAAGAGCCTTGGATAGGTAATCATAATATTACAATTAGACATCATATTGTCAGATTACACAATTAACAATTTCAAATATAAGTAATTATAACTTAACACAATTAAATTATGAATTTTAATTAGACAAAAGATACTATTACCAATGTATTGCATAACAGAAGCTGTAAGGTTTGTACTAAGCTGAATAAAAAAGGCGAACTAAACTTTTTTTATTGTTTCATTGGTAACGGTAGCATGCAGAGGATTTTGTGTTTGAATTGGAGCACCCATTTGGGGAAGCAACCTCAACTTACAAAAGACCACAGTAAATTAACTCTTACTGGTTGTGTTGTGTTTCTACTAGTGAGTAGGGTTCCAGGGCTCTGCGGTGTAAGGGATTGGGTTTAGGTCGGCAAGGTGAGGATGGCTGGATTAGTACACTTTCTGCTGCATCATCTATGACTGGCGCCCACTTACACTTTGCATCAGTACCCCTAGCATGAACCAATATCGAATTCGAATAGTATGCAAGTCTGAAATGTCATTGTCAGATTTTGTATGGTGACTTCAACAGTAGCACCACAAAGTCCGTAAATAGAACTAAAAATCAGTACATATTTTGCACTCGCAAACGATAAGAATTCGATAATGTTTTGTGCTAAGGGTACAGGTGGGGTGGGGTAATTTGTTGTGCCTCAAATAAAAATATAAAAATTGGTTTGAGGCTTAAATACTTTTTTGTTATTTAGTCATGATAGTACTCTTTTCAACTTCTTATTATAATGACCTTGACCTCCTTCAGGCTTAAACGGCTCGGAGATATTACGGCTAATAATGCGTGAAGGCCAGCGTCTAACCGCGCCGAATGCGTGTCCGCCAGACGTATACATGCTCATGATGCAGTGCTGGGACCTTAACCCTAAGGAAAGACCTACCTTTGCTGGAATCCAGAGATACATGGAAACTAATAAGTTTGAAACCACCATTGCTGCTCTTAGGTAACTTTGTTTTATATGGCTTTATAATTAGCGTAATCAGATTCTCTCAGAAATAAATAAAAGTGCACAAAAATAAAATAAGAATTAAGAACCTCCTTTTTAAATAATAATGACATCAGGTCATAAAATGACAAGACTAATTCTACAAAATTAACTAAAGACTCAGCAAGTGTTTGAAGAATATATACTTATGCATATTTTTGTTTCATAGCTATAAAAGGCAAGGACAAATGACCATAGAGGCGGGGGATGCCATAGTGCTCATTGACAAGAGGCCAGAACTTCACTGGTGGAAAGGCCAGAATCAACGAACTTTAGAAGTTGGTCTCTTTCCAAGGTAAAAATAACAAACTATTACTTATCATATTTATTTTTTAAGTAATGTAGTATAGTAATTAGATCAATTAATGTTAAGTTAATGTGTGTAAATCTGATTTATAATTTAATATTAATACACTTCTGGACACATCTATTGGCCCACCTTAGAGTTTAGGTTTCGATGGCCCCTACCGAAATATGATTGCTAGATTGAACAAAAACTGTTGATGCAGTTTTAAACCTGATACATTTTACCATCTTTTTCGATCGTATTGTTTTAAATTTGAATTCAGAATGCCATACGACATGTTGGCCATTTAATGTTGGCAGCTGTGGTCCTGTGACAACCTCAAGTTGAGTTTTGCCGCTCGCTGATATACCGCCCCAGACAGTCCATGAGCCACCGCCATAAGCAACCCTCTCTTCAAAGCAACTTTGTGCGAAACGCTCTCCCTTACGTCGGTAGACCTTCTTCCTTCCATCATTGCCATGTAACACAATTTTAGACTCATCAGAAAAGAGTACACGGCTCCAATCTTGCTGTGTCCAATTTAAATGAATGCGTGCGAAATGAAGGCGCGCTGATCGGTGGGCTCGCGTTAGTTTGGGCCCATTAACTGGCTTGTGTGGTACCATATCGCGTTCTTTTAACCTTCTCCGAACAGTTCGAGCGCTCACAGATATTCCGTGGAAGTCGCGAATTTGTTTTTGTATTTCAATGGAGGTAAGGTGACGATTTCTCCAGCTGGTCGTCACGATGAATCGATCCTGCCTTTCAGTTGTGACCCGAGATCGTGGCCTTCCTTGGCGACGAACAAAGCCGCCAGTCTCTAGGTACCTCCGGTAAACATTTCGGACCGCAGATCGACTTAAATTAAGTTGAGCACTCACGTTTCTTTGGCTGTGTCCGGCCTGAATAAGTGCCACAGCTTGGGCGGCGACGTCAGGTGAAGTATCCATAGATTATTGATAGAACCTCACCTTAATGTTAAGAATAAGTAATGTTTGTTGCAAAACCAAAGATATCAATCACTTTTTCAAGAATTAAATCCAAGTAAACCAATAAAACTAAGTTTTCTTAGTATTCGATTGTTTGATATCAACAAACAGGCTTCAAATTGTCTATTGTTTCTTTAAATTCTGTGTTCGAAATTCAAAAAAAGACTATTGAATGAAATTGTGAATGTGCCAAGTTCAAAACTGCATAAAAACTTTTTTCTCGACCTAATATAAAATTTTAGCTAGGACCAAACGAAACTGAAAATACAAGGTGGGCCAATAGAGGTGTCCAGAAGTGTACTAATAATGTTAGTTTTTTTAAGTAACTTCTATGTTTTAGTACTCTGGTGCCATCAGGAAAAGGGAAAAGCAGTCAATTGAGCAAGAAACCACAGACAGTCTCACCAGTAAGAAGAGGTAAAGTATTAGATGTTAACTATATTTACTTATTGCTAACGTCATGAGTTGCATTTTACTCAGGGTTGCCATCTGTCTGGCTTTAATTCGGCAAGCTCCCCTTTTTCCAATTATCTGACAAATATCTGTTTGTTTAAGTGTGTGGCCTTCTTGGACGTCAGACCTTTCTTTCCTTGAGCTGTGATGCTCGCCTGCATTGGAAACGAATAAATAAAAGATAATGTCAGGCTTATTCTAAGAAATACTTGGTATACTTCATCACTAATGTCTAGGGCTGCCACCTTTTTTTTTGTCCGAATAAAGTACGTTGGATATCAAAGTAAGAATAAAAGGACATTTTCAAGTTTCCAAAATAAAGTACTATTCATTCCGCTTTCTTAGTATGCTTAAAAATATTTTTCGTTCCTTCTAGTAACTTGATATATTTATTCGCAATGGGAAAGGCCATGGTACAAAGCCATACAATCACAACAATGTTCCAGGAATGAGCTCAACGGATTTACATAGTGTCGTTCCTGAACGCATTTACATAGTGTCGTTCCTGTAATTCTGACTTTCAACCTTTTTTTTTGTATATTTTGTGTAAAATGAATAGCCGAAGAATCAAATCACACGTAATGAAGTGCTTTCGTATACTTTAACGTTGGCATAAAGTATAGAGTACAATTACCCGAAACAACGTACAATACTTAATAATAAAATACGAGTAGCAACCCTTCTAACGTTTTTGTTTAATTTTTTATAAGATAGCAACCCTAATTATCCTCTCATCGTATGATCGTCACGGAGCTACGCACGCGCGTGATTATTCTGTACTTTTACTTTCAAATCATATATTTGTGCTTCGGTACTTATTTCGTTTTCATTTAATGACCACGGTAGCTGAGTGGCTTGTCATACTAAATTAAAGTTGCTACTTTCGATCCCAAATCTATGTTTATTGCGCGATTGAAAATGAAAATTGTTTTACCTCATTTGCGCGTGAATTGTTCATTTATTTGTTCTTTATCGAATATTATAAAATATGTTGTAATATTCTATGCCTATTCATGCAGCAAATGTTATCTTCACCTCTGTTAAGATTTCGTTATTACTTAGGCATGCTGGTTGAATCAGTCTTTTGACTCATAGGACATTGACAAAAAATTGATTTGTTCATATTCATCCACTGAAATAAAATGCTGAAATAAAATATTTAGCTTTGATGAAAAAAAGGGAGCTCACTCCATATCGCCACTGTAAACAACAGTTGTAAATATATATAACAGGAGTTTTATATATTAATTTAAATTAACTTTATTATGGCTGTACTGTCTTGTAAAGGCGTATAGTGTTTGAAATAGTATATTTAAAAAAATGGGATGCAATTCTCAGAAATATAACCCATGTTACTGATTATTATCGTTCATGTAACTTAATATTGTAATGGCATTGAAATACGTTAATCTTCTTGCAAACGAATAATACATAAGTATGACTAATTTAGTTACGTGGTTATCACATAGTTTGAATAAACATGTCACTTGTCGCACCTTGCATGGGTATCGATAATAAATTCTTCGCTCTCGAACACAATAGGTATGTTGTGATTGTAACGTCTTAGAGTGTCTTCCACTGACGCAATTAAGCAACATTCCTTATATACACACGTGACCTACATTTGTCTTATATAACTATTATAAAAGAGTTACGACTTAATAATCAAATAATTAAATATAAATAGTAACAGTGGTGACTCTGGCAAATGTAAATTCAATGGGCTGGAAATTTTCACTTTTAGTTCCAATAAAAAGCCAAATGTGACGTCGTTCCATTTAGTGCTGTCGACCGCTGATATTCGGGCAACTCTGCAAAGGATATTTTTACTATTTAATTACTTCCATTATAATTATTATTTAAGGTACGTCCTCGATATTGTCCTAGAAGTAATAAGTGGCGGTCGTGATAACAAAAACCTATTTCTCTTACTTATTAATGTATCTATTTACCTAAGCAATTATTTAAGTTAATAGGCGTAACTTGTGCCAGATTATTCTTAAAATTTTCCTCTATCAAGGAGAGTTCTCACCTGCAGTTGTTCCATCTGCATTTTTTATTATTTCATATGATATTACTTACGTGACTTTGTTATTAATCAAATCTTTATGCAACTTAGTAAACCGACCGTAATCTGCACTTCGCTCACTATGGTTGATTCTCCATACATAATAGTAAGAAGGCCTTTTCCCTATGCTATGCCTATTTCAGAAGTGGGGGAATTAAGCTGTTGATGATGAAAAATATGATTATGGCCAGCGGGCAATTGTAATTTTGACAAGAATGTGCCTGCTGCCCGCATCCCTCACGGTCCTCCTTTTCGTCTTCCCCCACACCCTTTACCCCGCAGGCGAGGTCTCAGTTAAGCGGTTTACCTATAGAACTTAATACTATTTACTAGTGGGCCCCGTGACGTCGTCTGCATGGTTTAATTAATTTCCCTAATCACCAAGGTCATTGGGTTTCCCATAAAAATTTCCCCCTTTTCACAGAAATCGCAGAAATCATCCAGAAAGGGATTTCTGCGATAAAAACTATTCTATGTCCTGGGACTCGAAACTACCTCTATACAAGATTTCATCTGATAATTGTATTCATTTTACTTTGTCAATATTTTTAACATGTGCAACTTCAACGCAGTGAATTTACAACGAAAAAATATTGTAAGTGTATCCAATTATACCGTTAAAGATGGCATGTATTTTGGTCGTAATAGTTCCACTTCGACCATTTACAATGGCATTATATTGAAATAAACAACTTTCTTAATTGTTTTTATTATAAAAATTACTCAAGTGTCTGAGTGGTAAGAATATTTAGTCGGAAACTCTGTTCGGTTTTCTTTAGATATCAAGCGCATGATTTAATTAGTGGAATATTTTATCAAACCTATAATCGTGAATCAATATTTGCAAAAGCCAAGCCCTTCAGCGGAATTACTAGGTAGTAAGTAAATACATTTGAAATCCTGTGATTCAGCAGAAGAATATTAGTGTTACAATAGTATTAGTAATACAATACAAATATTTTGATTTATTGCATAATAGCATTCCAGAACTGTGGAATCGAAAATATAACCGTCTTATTTGTTGCTTTAAAGCTGATCATTTCATTATCGCTTTCAGCATCAAGAAGAAGTAAAACTATTGAATCGGTCACACAACACAATCTTCGATCAACTGAGTATGGTACCAGGCCTATTGTACCCAGGGGGCAAATGTAGCTGTTTCCAATAAATCGTTAACTATTTCGTTTTTAAAATAAGTTACATCTGTAGCTCTGTAGAGTAACTTATTGACCTACATATAAATAGATTTCGCCAATTACACGAAACAGTAACATGTTAATTGAAACAGATACATTTACCTCCCTGGCTACAAATATGTCAGATCCACCTAAAATATACGGGGTATTCCTAATCGTCCACCAGATCTGTACACATGGCTGGTCAATTAGGATAAATATTACCAATCGTCTACTTTGTCCACCTGGGTGGTCATTTAGGAACCAAATCAAATATACTACCGACCACTCAGGTGGTCATCAACAGAAACAAAACTACCAAAAAGATGTGTTAATTTCCTTTCCTTATTTTCGGTAAGATGGCAGTTACTTTGTCAGACTGAGGCATTATTTAGGCTTAATAGTATTTGTTCGTAAACAACAGTAACAATTACCTATAATGCAAAACTAAACAAACGTTACCTTATTGTTACATTCAACTTATGTTATCTGACGAAAAAGTAAGTAAGGTCGTGGAATATGCACTATTTTGATACTCGTAAAATTTATAATAGTACATTGTTCATCGAGAGGAGAAAATTACCGATTACCAACGAGGGTGTAGTTTGAGGTCCAAGGCGGAGCTAAGTGTCGCCGCACATTGGCCACCAACCACAACCACAAAACGCCGCCACCGGCATATTTCTTGTAGTTTTCATGCATTTTATATGGACTCGCCACACACGGTACGCCGGTCGCTGCCACACGCTACAAATCGTCATTGCTCGCTTCTTGTGGCCCGCACCGGCCACTTAATGCGCCGATACAAAACGCCGCCACACGTCATTCGCGCGATTCGCCACCCCTCTCTCCCTTACCTTAGCCGGCCACTGTCGCGCGCTTCAGCCACTTTAGTAACGGCTTCTGGCTTCTCGTGGCGGCGTTTGTGGCTGTGGCGTGTGGCCCGTGTCCTTAATACACCCAAGTTGGGAATAGCACTTTCTTTAGAGGTTACATAGTGCTTTATTTATTTATACTATACCTGAAAGTAAATAATAACAGACAATTTTTTAAATTGAAATTTATATTAAAGTTGTTACAGTTACTAATATTGTTTTCTTGATTTCACGGGTAAACGTTCCTCAGGTTGTTATCCAATTACAGAGCATAATGCGACTTAGTGGCGCACAATGCCGAATTATGCTGATGCTTAATTGGAACGTGAATTAGTTTTAAAATACACCAGCAGAGTGCGCTAAGTTCAGTGTTAAAAAAAAAAGTCAATGTTTGTACCTTCATCCATACTTATATTTTTTTTACACAGTTTGAATTAACTTTGATTATTTAAAAAAAATACTATAATGAAACGAAAGCTTTAATAATTTTTCAACAATAAATAATATTACTAACGATAACATATAAATAAAACATTTCGATCAATGCCAACTTAAAGAAAAAACACTTGTTAATTTTCTGTCACTGAGTTGGTACGATTGCACGCATCACACGAAAGCATTACTTTTGAGAGTACTCGATTGTGCGAAGCGTTGCTGTAGTTGGAACATTCAACGTTAAGCATTATGCCGCATAATGCGCTCTAGTGCTGTAATTGGAAAACCATCTATATGACTGCTTAAATAGCGTCTTTTAATTCTGGCGGTGTCAATAAACCTTCATTATCAGTACCCTTAGCACGAACCAATATCGAATTCGTATCGATTGCGAGTACGAAATGTCATTGTCAAACGTGTACTATCGCGGAATTTTGCGCTCTGTCACTTGGCGAACAAAATGCTTTGAACGGTTTTCTACAGTAGTTTTTACTAGCGCCTTCGCGTCGGACGCACCAATCCGGGCCGCCGCACAAAAGTAAGACAGAGAGCATTTCATTGATTAAATAATGAATTGAATTGCCAATTTCTGCCCGCTCAGCGTGTTAAAAATGGATTTCCATACACTTTTCCAGTCCGCTTAGTAGTACAACAGTAACGAGGTCCTTTCTGCTTCATTTTTAAAACAAGAATAAAGCACTTTCCCTGTAGATGTAGTACTTATAAAGAAAATATAAAGTTCTCAAAATGCTGTTTCTTCACCAGCATCCACACTGTCCAACAACGCATCGGTCATAACTAACGGCTCATCCGACGATAGCGACATAGTGCTGCGCAAACGTCGAACTATCGAATCTACTCAACCCACTTCCACTCGCGGCGGCAACACTGGCAGCAAACATTTTAACTACAACAAGCTCGTTAACGACAGGGTTGCGGCAAACCAGAGGCTGTCGCGCTCTGCACGAGACGCTTACTCTAGAAGCTTGAACCAAGGTTGGTGGAGTTCTACTAAATTACGAAGTTTAGTCAACCCGCTTCAACTCGCAGCTGTGACAACACTGGCAGCAAACATTTCAACTACAACAATCTCTCTTTAGTTTGATCAAAGTTAATGCTGTCACTTTGTCATTAAGCCACGTGTTGTCTGGTTGACAACACGTGGCTTAATGAAGCATTAAATTAATATTTATTTTCTGAGTACGGCTGATAAAGACTTATATGAGGTTTAGTATTTAAATTGAGCTATCAATGATTTACTATCCTATTTTATCATCATCATAAGCTTATATAAATGAAGCTATTGCTGCAGCAAGGCCTTCCCTAGGTATGATATAAACAGAACGGGCTATTCGCATGATCAACCACGAAGGCCTAGTGCAGAGGGCGTTAACGGATGCACACTTAATTTTTTTTTTATATCAGGGGTTTGGTCACCCACCTATCCTATGACTGGCCATTGCGAATCTAGCTTAACCTATAAGACAACGATATTAAATACCCTAGATACAACAACACGAACAAAATCGTGGCCGAAACCTGTCCAAAAGGTACATTGGACGATCTACGGAGCTTCGTAAGATGATAGCGTAGTCAACTTTATTCAATGTCATGGCCTCTTCTGCATGATTAGCTTGGTACTGTATGATTCTTTAGAAAATCATTATCATTTGATTAATGCACGTACGTGTTAGTATTATTATAACTTATCAACTCTGAACTAGTTTTTTGTTTCCACTAGGATAGATCTTTGTGTTATATATATGAATCATAGGGCGCATAGATAATAATTTTGTTATTATTATTATTTATTTTATCAAAGCTGGAATTATTTGTAATACACTTTTTATTTAATATTTTAAAGATGTGAAATTATAAATCTGAATAAATATCGTAGTTGGTCAGGGTCTCCAGTTCTATAACACATAATAAAAAAATCATAAATCGACTTTAAGCGATACTTATCCTGACTCAGGCGGCTTGCAATAATCATGTATCTAGTTATTCAGTTGATTTCTTCGGCCTAATTTTATTTTTTACAAATTTTAAGAAAACATAAAATTTTACTTAATTTATTAGCACTTGTAGGTAGGTTGTTGTACTTTGTAATAATCATGACTTTTGGCCGACTGGTTCCAAAAACAATCAAGTTACCCTTTTTTCTATGTCCGTTAATTCCGCTTAGGGAATTGACTGAATAAGCCGGGTCTCAAGATTCACTTAAGTAAGTAATTATATAATTTCTGTTTTTAGTAAAAGAAGACCTGTTAATAGACTTGGACTTACCACCTTCTACGCGGCTAACATCGCCAACAAAAAAACCTGTCAGCCAAAACATATCAATATTGGATGAGCCTATCGATGTGCCTGAAGCTGGTAAGTATCTTCACTACACGCAGTAACTTTTGTACGTAGCTCTATTTATTATTGCTTTTAACCCGCATTTTCTAATTTCTAATAATAATAAAAACATTAAGGCTACTAGCTTTAGTAAAATTAAATCTTACCACGGCGTTTTAGCCTTTATAGAACAAATAGAACTCTTGATATATCTTTCGAAAGTAGAGTTGTTGTTGTATCAAGTTTGCATCATTATCATCATATTCAATTTTTCGCTATTGCTGGCACACATGCTCCCATTGATCACATCATCACATAGCAAGCTGAAGCTGTTAGTCGTTGCGCAATTATGTGGGTGCTAACAACTACAAATACAGCCAGGACAATGGCTTTATACAAGAGACTCGCGGCTGCCCGCGACTGCGTTCCCCGTAGGTGATAGCGTGATAATATGTAGCCTAAATGTTGACCCGACTTCTTAATAATATTCGTGCCAAATTTGAAGTAAATCCATGCAGTACTTTTTGAGTTTATCCCGGACATACATACAGACAAACAGACAAAAATTCTAAAAACTATATTTTTGGCTTTGGTATCGATTGAAGATCACATCCCAAGTATTCTTTTAAAAAATAATCAATTTACAGTTTTGACTTTCCTACCATTATATTATATGTATAGATGATGGATATCGAGATTAAGTTTTTGTTCAACCCTTCAGTAATCAGCTATGGGTAAAGTTTATTCAACTTCAGTTGACGCCGACATGATGCGTTTACTAAAATTGTCTACTTAGTTTCCTTATGAATTATATTTTCAGGTCAAGAGACCAGTTGGGGCGAGCCGAGTGTCGAAAGTCTTCCTTCTTACTCCACACACAGTCAAAATTTGCAGATTTACTCTCACCTATACGGTGCCAAGTCTTTAGACAATCTTGCGATGCCGTCTACCTCGCAAATGTCTTTAGTCCAACCTGATCCTTTCGACACGGACCAAGTTTGGCCTACAAACAGCTCTGAAAGGTCAAACTATGACACAAACATTTACGCTAATAACAGACATGATGAATCTCAAAGGTACTCCATAGGTAGTTTCACCACAATTAATTCTGACACTGCACAAGTTTACAACAACCTGATGCCGAATAACAGAAGCAATACAAATAACAGTTATAGTGCTATCCCCAATGCTACTTACGCGAACAGCAGTGCCCTATGTTTAGAAAGGAATGAATCTAGTGTCGCCGCATCTCTAGCGGAGATGTCACTCGACGACAGAATCTCGGAATCGTTGAATCTCAGATCGAAGAATACCAATTGTGATAACGTATATTCAAATAGCGACGTTTACGCTACGGCCGGCGCTGCGTCTGTCGATACCAGGTATAAAGACATACCCATTTATAATAACTTTGACATAAACCCCGCTCAGCACCAATTCCTGTTGGAGACGAAGGATTATTACACTAAGTTGTCGACGCCTTCGGGAGGTAAGTCGAGCAATGATTACGGGAAGAACATCTACGAGCCCAAATATGAGCAGGAAGCGGAGAAACTACAGAATTTCAGTGACACTTTGGAGAATTCGAAGAATTTTACAGTGATGAAATATCAGAATGTGGATTATGGTAATTACGCCAATTTCGGTGGTCGTTACGGTAGTGCGTCGACGTCGCGCCAGGAAGCGGTGTACGATGATGTGAACGATACCGCCAGTAACGTTTACAGTGAGATCGGGGAGTCGAGTCTGGGTGTTTATGGTCACACGACGGCCACATTGTACGATGAAGTATACGAGGAACCGACTCCAAGACCTCATCGGCCCGCACCGCCTTGCCCTACTAAACCTAAGTAAGTTATGTGAACATAAATAATTTTAATTTCATACCTACATATGAAAATATTTAGTTAGATACATATCGACTTTTAAATTTTTTATTAGCAAAGTTTTGTGAAGTCGAATTGCCTGCGTATATTTACGGAATGTCTGTTAAAAATATAATATTGTTTATTTGTAAATATTTCATTTTAAAGTAAAGAAAGTATGAGGAATATTGCGCAGCTGGAATATGTGATATGATTATTTTCGCATTCTATACACATTGTTCTTTTCGGTCGTGTATGTGTAAATTATTCTGAATTGAATGTCTGTAGTGTATAGGATCTGTTTTTTATAACTGGTACTAATTTGCAAAAAATACTTTTTTTTTACACCTAGATTATATAATGTACGGCTTATTTTTAGATTATTTTTAATTTTCGTGTCATTTTTACAATCTGAATAGAAAATAATTATAAACTTACAACATGAAACTCGAATACAACAATGACAATATGTATATTTTTTTAATAATCTGAGATTATTGGTGTGTGTAAATAGTGCAATAATTAAAATTTAGCAGGTACTTAGGTAACACAAAACATAGACACAAGCCTGAAATTGATTCTAACTAATCCATAGATAGTTTAACTTATAGTGCAAAAACTGGATCCTTATGTCTAAAAATAATTTGTGTGTTTTATTGATTATATTGACTTCCGCACTCCAGTTGCTAAAGAAATTGAGCTATGTTTTCTTAAGAGGAAAAGTCGGTTTCAAATGAGGCCGAATCGTATCTTGTCCCTTGTCAATGAATACCATTTTTAAAGTGTTAAGCAGTACACTTTAACAACTGCCTTTAAAACAATTATTACGTATAACGTTTCAAGTAAGACTCCCATTTTGCATAATGATACAATGGAGGCCAGTACAGTTATTTACCGTGTTCTAAAGGACTTTTAACTACGGAAGGGAGTAGCCATAGTGATATAATACCTACTTTTCAAAACATTCAGCCATATCTTGCGGGGGGGGGGGGGGGATTACACGAAATACATTACTCGAATTCGGGCACCCGAAGCAATATTTACACTGGAATACGGGTTTGGAAGACAGTGTCGGATAAACAAAAGGAAATTACCCGAATTCGGGCGTACTCGGCTCCGTTCATGTATAAACTGTATGCCCCCCCCCCTCCCCCTCCTGGTCGCGTCGGCTGTGTCGCTGTATGAAAGGCCATGTTATTATTTGAGAATGATATTACTGATAGAAAAGATTGTCTAAGATCAAAAATAAAATAAAAGCACCATTTAATAAAAAAAATGTTTTTGGGTCACAATTTTTTTAGATGTTATTTCATATTAGCACAACGTTACAAGGCAAAATATTATTTATTATCATTTCTAAACGATTTAAAAACATCATTTTATTATTTCTAATGTTTCATAATAATAATAATTAACTTACAATTTAAAAATATTAAAAAATATGTGTTTTGGCTGTTGGTGTATAAAAATATGTGTATTTAAAGGGTGCTTTTAAAGAGTATAGTTATTAATGCAAAAGATGTATATTTTTGTATTTTCATATAAATTTAATTTTCTTTCTGTTCACTGCAATAGCCCAACCTCTATACAGAAATAAAACATGTCCTTTTCAACTCATAAGGTGCCTGATTATAACGTACCTGTTAGTTAAGTTAAATATCACATGAAAAACTGTTTTTATATTATTTCGTATCCAGCTTGTAACCCAAAACATGACATGACAGGGCATGACATTATTATTTATGTAAGTTGCGCCGATAAAGAAACGAATCGAAAAAGACAATGCAAGATACACTGTCCCTTTCGCACATCTTGTCGGTTCTGCAAGTTAAATTTATGAATGTGTAGGTATCCAGTGTTTCAGTACTAAATTGTAAACCTAGTTTTTTTATTGGCGCAAGTTGTGAACTGTGTGTAAATGACTGTAATTTTATTTATACAGTAATCTTAGGGTATTTTCGTAAGGGGCAAGAAATAACGGATAGGTATATATTTATAGTATCAAAGAATACACTATTAAATTAAAATGTTGTTTGACTTTGTAAAATAATTTTATTAAACTAAAGACTTATAATTTTGCGAAACTATTAAATATTTAGTCTAGTATAAAACGCGCTGGGCGCTTTCTGTTTAAAATGAATGTGGTGCTTTATCCAAGCTTATTATGTAACAATCGCCGTAAGCTATTTTTTATTTTTTTATAGCATTATTTTGATTTTTGTTATCATTTTGACTACATTCACGCGTTGTAATCTAAATCTTGTTTGTAATATGTCTAAATCTGTAGAGTAGCATTGTGAAGTATTAACTATGGATGAAACTAATACAGATAATTAAAAAGTCGTGTGAAAATACATTACTCCTACACATACACGATGTAAGTAGGTAATGTAAACAACTGATATTTTAACGGTATTACTTTTATAAATTAGCTTACACCCGTAAAGTCCTTGTTTGCGTAGCATAAAAGAATATAAGAAACTTTAACGTAGCCCAATATACTAATGCAATTAGTTCCCTTCAAGTTAAATTTAGACCGAGACAAATTTGACGCTTCGCTTAAATCTAAAGAAAATTTTACTACAGAAAATTCCACGCGGTCCAGGCAGCAGACGGGACTCGTACAAGAATACAATGATTTAAACATCTAGCAGTTAAATGCTTAAACACTAATAATATAACAAAGAATATCACTATTATTACCACCATATTAAATCCTCTTTTAATGTAAATTAAAAGCCACTCCCGACAATATAGTAGTTCAGTACAACAGTTCCGAATATAAGTTCAGAATATAAGCTTTATCTTGCCAAATATAAGATTCCCAAAAGTTTGAGAAAATTGTACACTTGGTGGTAACTTTACTAAACTTTCTATCGTATTCTGGGGACTCTTCATTAAATACTTTATTAAGCGTATTTTTAGCTTTATCCCTGTTTAGAAGGCTCAGAGACAAATATTGTAGTTAAATAATAATCTCGAATATTCTTGGACTTGTGTTGCGTCGGCATTTTATTTTCGTTTTTTGGCGCTAATTATTTATCTAATTATTATATATTATCTCTGTCTGATATATAATATATTTTGTAATAATATGCTTTTGTTTATCTAGTTCTTCGTTATCATAAACATATCACTTAGGTTCTATATACACAGTTTTGTATATTTGAGATCTTTTAGTGAGTATATTAGCAATGTGTGAAAAATTTCAAGTGTCAGGTTGGACACTTGAAATTTTTGATAAATTTTTGGACAGTTTCAGTGTTTATTTTATAAGACAGTTTTGAAAATATGCTTTTAGTTTGGATTTTGATCATTACTGAAACATTCAATCTGAAATTGATCTTCCGTTTTCACATAATACAAGCCAAATTGGGAGCTAAGCGGTATGCATTAAAGGTATTTTCCGTTCGCTCGTGCCGCCCAACGAGAGCTAAAACCACACGTAGCAAAAACTAGGGGAAGTATGTTATAGGTCTTTGAAAGAAGTGTATTTTGTCATTGGAAATAATAAATGTTGATCTCTTAGTGACAGCAAGAGGCAAAAACAATATGTTTTTATTATAAAAGTTAGCTATTAGCAAATTATTGTATTTTATTCGTTAATGGCGACACAGACGGTGTGACAAAATTCATCGACCGTCATGATTTTTATTACCAAGAGGGTAACTGACTTTCGTGTAACATAATTTTAATAGCTAAAATAACGGTTATGTAATTGATATTATTAAGAAGTTGACTTTAAGTAGCTTATTTTAAAAATTGTGGAAGCAATAATGATTTTAATTGTTCCTCACAAGTAATACATTTAAATTTTTCAAAACAAACGAAAGTTAATTTGTACTTGCTTCCAGTTTCTTAATAATTCATATATTATCTTGACCTATCTTTTATAACACCGATATTAAACGAAAAAAGTTTATCCTAAACAGCCATCGTCCACTTACTAAATGTTGAGTGAGATATATAGGGTGAAATTTAATGTTTTAATGAAACTTCGTGAGATTGTTGGGTTACGTGTATAGAGTATGCCTGATTTTTTTCGGATTTTTTTGAAGTACTTTTTTTCATGTATTTATTTATAATTTGTGTATTTTTATATCCTTTTGAGTAGTTTTTTAATTTAAACAAGCTTAATTACATATCCAGTGAAAAACAAACTAATAAATAAGCATTTCTAAAAAACGGAAAAACAGTAAAATTAAGCTGGCGAGGCCACCGCGGGTCAACGACCGACCGCGCCCGCCAGCCGTTGAGTGAGTAGGTACACAGAGCTCAGCTGACTCCTTTGATTCCACACAATACAATAAAATCGTCTTAGATGCCTTTATTGAAATAATAAGGACAAATGTCATCTTCTCTTAAGCAGAGAAAAACTTAAAAAGTTAATAATAATTTTGTCCCGAATTGAAATAGGCAAATGTTAAACAAAAAGAAATACTTATTGCAGTTCAATACTTGGATCAAAATGAAATTTAAAACCAGATATTCAAAAGTTCTTACGAGACCGATGTACCTATTCATTTTTTTCACTATAACTTCCCGCACACACTTTGTAAACAGAATCAATCACCAAACCTATTTTCGTAAAGCCTTGTGGCTCTACTGAGTATTCCGTGACACTACAATAACAACACACCATATCCAACTTCTTATATTGAGGCCACAGAACAAGAAGTAATCAAGGCATTATTTGCAAATCTTGTCTTGTCACAAATTTATAACTAAACTACGCTCGTTCACTGCGCTTTGCATCGCGCATAGGTAGGTAGGTATTTAACGGCGGGAGCGGTCATTGCTCCCGGCCGCCCGTCTGCTGTTTTTAAGTTTTTTTTAGTAGTGCTTATTACATGTTATTTACTTACTCTGTATGCGTGTTTAAAAAGAATAATTATTTAGTACCCAAAAGGAGGAAAGGACTTAAAATATAACAAAAAAAAAACAAAATTTTATATTAAATCATTTTTAAAAAATCCGAAAAAATTCCGAGATACTCTATATACGTAACCCAACAATCCCACGAAGTTTCATTAAAACATTCAAGTTCACCCTATATTTAACATAGTATTGTAAAAATGTACAGATGTAATCTTTTCATACTAATACCAAATACAGTTGATTGTGCTTCAAAGGTAACACTACAGGTTCTACGGAATGATCGACTTAGGGTCACGTGATCCTAAATGACTAACCAAAATATTATAAGTGCGAAGAAAGCCTCAGAAAGACTGATCGTCATTTATATCTAAACTTGATTTCTTTGCAACAGGAATAAAAAATACAGGACTAGTGTGACTTTTGATGTGCTATCTGCTGTGCCGGTTTAATGCAAATATAATTATACCTATGGAGATAATAAAACTCGTTTGCGATACATTTGTTTTATTTTAATATCTACAGAAAAGTGAAATTTATCTAAAAGTATTAGACACGAAGCTTTTCTTTATTCGCATAAACAAAACATTACAGAGATAATATTGATTGGAAATATCGCCTTGATACCTTCAATTTTTAATTAGAAGTGACGACCTATATACTCACAATCTTTGATGCCCTTTATCTTTGCGCTTTATCTAAAAAAAAGGGTAAAGGTAGGTTTAAATTATTTATACTTTTCACATAAGACGTGTGCAATAAAATTCCAGATTCACAGTACGAAATTTGCAACAATATTATATATTTTCATAAAAATAAATATAGAAAGAATTAACTCTGATAAGTAATGCATTCAATTTTAATTAAGAACTTCATTATAAACAGGGCATCTCATCCAAGGTTTAGAATATTGTTTAGCTTTAATTGTTTTTAACAGCTGCAAAGACACACACACACATACAAATATGCATACACTCACATACATACATGTACACACACATACATATGTATGTTAAATTTATGAAGTGTGTGCATACCTTTACCTCTATGGTGCATACACACTTCATAAAGGACATTACTCGTTCCCCATATATTGAATGCCCCAGAACGCACAGCAATGAGAAAATGCTAGTTGTGTTCGGAATCATTCATAAACTCTCATTAGGCATTTGTAGAAATACGGACAACTTGAGGAACCGTGGCCTACTACAGAATGTATTAGATTTTGAGGTTATAATTATTATACTCTATCGTAAACGATGTACACTTTATATCTTCTGAATAGATTTGTTGTTTACCTCTATGTAAGTACTTAAATAATATGAGTTAAATAAACATAAAATGCAATTAATAATAAAAATAATAAATGCTTCTATTCATATTTATTTATGAGTGTTGGCAGTTAGCACCTATGATACCTATACCTACCTGTGTAATAATAAACAACCTATGTAAGGCTTTCCTTTTAAGTACCTGTTTCTATATTTTATTATTGATAATTAGGTATGTAAATAAACAGATATTATATGGGATGTAAGTATAAACTTTCTTACATAATTTCTTAAATAATAATAATAATATAATTTAATATAAATACTAGTAATAAGTATTATTAAGAAAGGAGGGTACGTAGTACTATACTTACGTTGATAAATACCTACGGTCGCGAATATTGCATTTATGAAGACTATCTCTTCAAAATGGAATAGAATTGAATTAAAAAAACGCTTGTATTTGAAATCATTTTTTGAACCTTATTAGCTAAAGCTTTTGAATTTAGATGAGACAGTATCTTAAGGCTAAAGATGACATGATAGCAAATTGTCTAGTACCTAGTTTGCAGAATTTTTATTTTTTTACCCGGCTGCGCAATGCAAGAGCGCGAAGCGCGACGCGCAGACAGGGTTATGTGTTTAACAGTCTATATATGTATGTTTGTTCCTTTGTGGCACACTAGGGACCAAACGCCTGGGCCGATTTTGATGATTCATACATCAATCGATTCGTCTCAATCATGGGAGTGCTACTAAAGATATGATAGTAATCAAAATTCAATATTGGCAAAATTAGGCGCCATATTGTGACGAAGTAAAAAAAATAAGTTGACAAAATATGTCGAGTGGGGTATCACTGTCTAGATAATCGAAAATCGTATTTAGGTTCCTAACACCATTTTTCATTTTATATGATTGTTTAGGATCTACAACGCTTTAAAGTTGTATATTAACCACTTACGCTTTTAATTTCAATCTTACGTTTGTATGGATCTTTGTTACTCTTTCACCTAAAAAATACTGAATGGATTTTAATGAAACTTAACAGTAATATAGCTCATATATGATAATTACATATATATAATAATTTATGTAGTTATTGAGTGAATTGGCCAATATATAGCAATAAGTGTCACATAAGACGGAAAAAATGTCCCATCTGCGAGCCATTTTGGCCTGCACTGCCAAAACAATAAAAGTTACATGAATGTTATATAGAGTGGAAATGTATCTCTTAAATAGTTCTAAAAAAAAGTCCGTGACACCATATATCTATTTTTAATGTGTAAGTCATTACCGCTAAAATAGTGAATGAAAACTAAAAGATTATTTGATATCTATTTCCAAAATGCACATTTTGTATTAACAAATCATTTTTTATCAAAACAAATACTTTAATCGCTTTTGATATTTAAAGACGACAAACTTTGCTTTTTACACTATGTCATTTCGACAAATATTTAATAAAAAGTTACAACGATGACAAAGTGATAACGCGTTGTACTATGTATAAGAAAAAAAAATGGGGTAGTCGCAGTATCTGATCCTATACGAAGTACTAACATTAAAACTGTGATACAGTTCCTTCTTATGATGAAAAATATATTATCATAATAGGTATTTATGATTATTGAATTTTAATGAAAAACTGAATTTTACTGTTTTTAATTTTTTTTAACGATATTACTTAAGGTTACAAAAAAGGTTTACTTAATATAATGACAAATAACCCATTTTTCGCTAGTAAGTACATACTTATTGGTATCGCTTTATTTATTAATCAGCTCTCGATAATATTGGTTTTGTAATAATTCTGCAAAATTCAAAGTAAATAATGTAGATTTTTATAGGTAAATCACCCCTTTCATCACCCTACGCCTATAAGTATTGCGATGTTGTAGCTAAGAACCAAGTTCCCATCTACTTCTATATGGGAATTCATTATATTCGATTTAGCTATTAGGGCACGGAAGCGCCACAAACAAACTCACTTTCGCATCTATAATATTATATTATACTTAGGGCAGATGACCCGGTTTTGGCCATTTTAAGAATTTTGTAGACTTTGAGGCTATATCATTTTACTGTTTTTGTTATCACGGACATATTTTTTGTAAAAAGTGATTAAATATATATAAATCTAGACTAAGGATACATTTTTTTCATAATGATTCAATGGAAAAATAATCCTGTAGAAAAGAAAAAAAAATGGGAATTTGTGCCATTTTTGGCCAGATTTACCCCCTTTTCTGCCACAGTCTAGTGCCAGTTCTGGCCATCAAAATTCAACTATCTTATATCATTTATAAAAGGTGTAGCAATTTGGCCCTTCACAACAATTTTCTTAACAGAATCCAGTAAACCTTCCTTGTTGATGGGAAATCCAGCGCGAGCGCAATCTTTGATCCATATGACTAGTTCGTTTTCTATTTGTCTTCCAAGAACTGACTGGGGCCCTACATGTCCTGAAGTTTCAGGCGCTTTTCCAGAAATTTTGTGAC
Organism: Chilo suppressalis; assembly: GCA_902850365.2. NCBI lineage: Eukaryota > Metazoa > Arthropoda > Insecta > Lepidoptera > Crambidae > Chilo > Chilo suppressalis. The sequence continues at coordinate 9,743,347 of OU963899.1, read as the reverse complement.
GCAAAGTCGTTCGAGGTACGTTAAAATCTCTACAAGCAGTGGCAACGGGCATTCCATTCTTTATTGCGTTCAACGCTAATGTTATTTTATGCGGTGAGTACTGGAACAATTTTCTTTTCACGACACCGATTTTTTTAGTGTTTGGTTTCGATGGAGGCATTATAATCGTAACTCTGAAAATGAATAGATTACTGATATCAAAATAGCTAAGTAATTAAGTTGAAAAATCAAGATAAAAACTAAATGGCCAAAAGTGGGGTTCTACGTGCACCACTTTTGGCCAGTCATGTGGCCAAAGATGGGAAAATTCATTCATTTTGGTTCCATTAGTGGCCACTTCTCATAACCTCACTTAATAAACAAATAGCGATAAAATATCATTAGTACCACTGAGACAGTGTATTCTTTATTAAGGATTAACATAAACGTTAAAAATAATAATAAGGATTTAAAAAATAATGATTGATTACTCACCCGCTCGCCTTAGCCTTTTTGCTAAGAAATAAAACAATTTACGCTCGTCAAAAAATAATGACTTATTGGATTGAAGTGAAGTTTGACACATCAAAGCTGTCAACGCTATCAGTGTTGCCAATATTAGATATTTTTATTCCCGTGAACCATAGAGTAATATATTTGTCTTTGCCTTAGTTATAACGATTTGAAGTTCTAAATGGCCACAAAGGGGTCGGTGGCCACAACCGGGTCACTTGCCCTACTAGTGATCCACCCAAAATGTGTGAAATTAAATCAAGTCGTTACATAAATATCTCTAATGTATGTAAATTTTATAGTAAACTAGCACTTACTCAAAAAGTCATCTTTTGTTTATGTTTTTTTAATAGTTTAGCAGTAAATATAAAATTCATTTTCTTTTATTCGTCGACTATTTAAAAATGGCAGTGGCTGCATTGTCATGTCAATGCCGGACGTCTAAGATTGTGATATACACAAATTCAGGGTCAGTCCCTAGTCTCATAATTTGATATACCTACATAATTCACAGAAACCCAATATGTAGATGCCAGAAGTTAACTTCAAATGTTTTTAATCACCCTGTATACAATACCAATCAATGACGTTTATGTCGCAGGTTGAAGAAAGAAGTAATTCCCGTCTGTTGTTTTGGACAATGGTGGCAACTGCCTTAGATCACTAAATTAAATAATTATGCAATCACCAAGTAAGTGCTAGTTTACTAGCTAGCTTTGTTCCTTATTAACAGAATTATAGACTACTGGACTTGTTTTTTTCTTTTCAGTTTTTATTTGAAGAATAATTAAGCAGTCGGGTTTTTTGACTTTTTAAATTTACCTTTTTTTTATTTTTACATTAGAATATCCGTTTACTTAGTCTGATTACTTAATTGCTAATAAAGTGAAAAAATAATAGTGAAGGACTTTCGTTTGTGCATGCTGGGGCCGATTTGTCGATGTCCTTTAACATGTGACAAATTCCTGAAAACCCTTTTATATGGATACTAGCTGTCCCAGCGAACTTCGTAATGCCATAAAAAAAGGGGTTGGTGGTAGAAAGGCGAAAATTTTGGGTTATATTTATTTTTGTATGATGTATCATAAAAAAATTTTAAAAAAAACCTAAAATTGAAAAAAAATTAGGGGTGGATTACCCATAACATTTAGGGGGATGAAAAATAGACGTTGTCCGATTCTCAGACCTACTGAATATGCATATAAAATTTCACGAAAATCGGTCGAGCCGTTTCGGAGGAGTTTAACCACGAACACCGCAACACGAGAATTTTATATATTGGAAGTTTTAGTGATTGTTTTTTTTTGTCATTTGTTAGGTATGCCTTATCCATACTTAATTTAATTTTATGTTAATAAATTATATGATTTTTATACTATTTTTTAAATTAAATGTTATATTGATATTCTAGCGACCGCCCGCGACTTCGTACGTGTGGAGTTAGTTAGAAATAAAGGTTCACTGCTCGTTCCCCGTAGGTGATAGCCTGATAATATGTAGTCTATATGTTGACCCTATTTCTTAATAATATTCGTGCCAAATTTGAAGATAATCCATGTAGTACTTTTTGAGTTAATTACGGACATACATACAGACAAGCATACAAAAATTCTAAAAACTTTATTTATGGTTTCGGTATCGATTTTAGATCACACCCCAAGTATTCTTTAAAAAAATATTCAATGTACAGTTTTGACTTTCCTACCATTTTATTATATGTATGTATAGAAGGAACGCCGTTAGTACCTAATGTCAACATAATAAGTTTCTGTAATTGGTCTTAAGATTGTATTTATATTTTATTGTATTACATACACAAAAATCGCTGAAGAAACTTTGTTAAAGATAAATAAACAAGTAGACATCGATTTGGCTCAACGCTCACTATCGTAACAGCGTCATTAGTATTCGGAGCTGAAGCGATAACTTGTAGCGTGGGCGACTAGTACATAATAAAGGCAATGCCACTGAATTCCTACCTACGTAAATACATTCAGTTATAGCTAGTGATCACTCAGTTATTTACGACTAGGTACTTTCAATACCTACTTCTATTTACCTCAGCTTTCTAACATCAAAAATGATGCTCACTCAGTTAATTTAAGTAGTGTTATATTCGATAACTGAAATTCTGCTCGAGCTTTTATCGCTATACAATAATTGGTGTCCGAGTGAAGTGTACCAATCAAGTGCATACTCCAAGTATTAATATTGCGTTATCAAACGTTGATCGGTGTCCAACATCGCAACGGGCCGGTGTGTATCGTTATGTAGGCGTTGGAAGTGGCGACACGTGAATGGACGGGAGCAGGATCGATACAGCGGAGTGCGCACGCCCGTCTCCACACAGCTGGCACCGCGGCCGCCACCGAACCGCCTCAACTCGCGTCTCATTGCCTAATTCGAGGTTTCTAAGTGCTCTGTTCCATCACGAACATGGTCTCCAGCAACAGACGGCTCTAAACGGTGAGTTAATAGACAGTAGACACGGCTTGTATTCCGTGACATCCTCCAGCTTTCAGCTTCCCATCCATGTAACGAGCGCGTTCGCCATGTCTGAAACTGAAACCATGTTCTTAGTACCTGTTACACGGTAACCCGATTTATTAGTTGGGTAATGTTTGTGCATATTTGTTTATCAACCACAATAGAAGGCGATTCATTGTACGTATATGATGATAAAGAATAGGTGTTTAATCTAAGGGTGCATTAATTTGTTTTGTTAGAATTGTTGTTATCGCTATACTTGTGAATAATCCGCAATGCCAGTGACGTCTCGTCGGTTTAAAGAGGAACAATAGTTAGGCCTTGAATAAAGAGCCGCGTCCTTTTTAGGATTTTATAACTTCATTAGGGGTCGTATAATTGTTTATTCAGTGTTTTTTTTTGACCAAATAGGGTGCGGGCCGAGAGACCGATTGCGTGGGCCGATGTAAAGGGCACGAGAACCTACGTCAGAGGGACCGACATAACAAAGTATAGAAACGTCGATATTAGTTTGTGCATGGAGATTCTTTGTATTATATCAATATATTTTATTTGTAACTAGTTACCTATGATTATGAAAAAGCTTTTATGAAATAACAACACAACATTTTCTTCATAATTTATATACTTATTTATCATCTTTCTTCGTTAATATTGATTTGGATGATAGCTGTTGTTATATCATTACATTTGCATTACATAAACAACACCAAACATTGTATAATATGTGTGGAAAACTTCTTTCTTTGTGCAAGGAAAGATAAATAAGCAGACGATGATACATACTGGTATTTAGAAACATTTGAGAGTAGGTACTATGTATTAAATGTTATTGAAGACTATTGTTACTAATAGGTTTAGATGGAAAATAAACGAGGATTAATACTGGTGCGATGGAAATTTTACATTTTACACATTTTGAAGGAACTTTAAATTAATTAAGATTTGTTTACCTATTCAGGCTATGGCAAGGTTGTCTTTCGGCACCATATTCCTTTCGGATGCCGCTTTCACTGATTTTATTTGTCGCTGAAATTGTTTCACTTTTTGCTATTTGGCGCTCTTTGCCACATGGCGCCTAGAGCGACCGCTCCTCTCTACTTCAGGGCCAGGCAGCTTATACAAATTTTACTGAACAAATTATCCATATTGCCCATAGTTTTTCTTCACTTAGCATCCTCAACTCATGCAGAGTTCGGTTTGTTAGTCCAGTTCAGCTAACCAATAAGTATAGCTTTGGGAAACATAGTCTCATGTTCCCAGCTTATCGTCTACAACAGTTTCCTAAAGTCCATTGATAGACTTTTTCTGTTAGGGAGAAAAAGTTAGATTCGTGTATTTTTCCTTTGTTTGTTTACGCATTAAGCGCAGCCTAACCACCTATGGTTAAGTCTGAGTCCAGTTGTGAAGATAGCTCATACAAAAGACAAGTAAGTAGTAAAGGCAGTAAAATGTCCGGCTCAGACTATTTTCGACTTGCCGGTCTGTACTTGTTCCTTGCTCCATGGAAACCTGGTACCTTAATAACCGACACAAACAGAACACTTCCAAAAGCCACTGTCATTTTTTTGAGTGTGTATGCCGTTGGTCGCATATGACCTTTACAGCGTCACCGGGTTTGGGGATGGCGAGATCCTAAGGGGACCTCAAGCCGAGAGCCTCTAGAGGTATTCCAATCGGATGGCATCTCTCCATGGGAGGAGTCTCCTCTCCGTCTGGAGCCTCTAGACCACCCGAACCTGAGGGGATCGGCTCAACTAGAGGTCGTCTCTGAGACGGGCCTCAGCTCTAGTTAGCCGTTGTCTTGGGGGACGGAGAAAAACGCGCAGGTACGTACCTGTACCTGGTATAGCGTGTCGTGTGTAGACCGGGTCTTCGCACTCTTATCCTACGGGTGCGGTGTCTGCCTAATGCTAAGCTAGTGTGCAAGTATGCTAGCTGGGTAGTCTTGGTGTTTGAGGCCTGTGTGGGAGGAGTCGGAGGCGCGTTGGCGCGGGTGATTTCGTCGTCGGGGTACTCTAAGACGTGCCTAGGCCGACGGAATCGGTCACCGTCATTTGATCCTGTAGAGTTATATCCTTGGATATATCAAATACCCAGTACTCAGTAAAGCTTTGTGAGTCATTATCGATGGACGTCCGCTGCTGGACAGGTCTCTACCAGGGACCTCTACTTATTCTGCATCTGTGCGTTTTTTTAGAGATCCGGACACAAAAGGTAGAACGCGATCCTATTACTAAGACTCCACTGTCCGTCAGTCTGTTTGTTTGTCTGTCACCAGGCTGTATCTCATAAACCGTGATAGCTAGACAGTTTAAATTTTCGCAGATGATGTATTTCTGTTGCCGCTATAATTAAAAATCTAAATTAAAACAGAATAAAACAAATATTAAAGTGGGGCTCCCATAACAAACGTGATTTTTTTGCCGTTATTTGCTCGATATTAATAACGGCTACAGCTTAAGTTTCTACGCTTTAAATATTTTACGAAACCAGTTTCGAGAGAAGAAATTAAATTCTTGTCTCGGAGCTGATTTCAAAAACAGCTGAAGGGGAACGTTTAGTTAAATATTCACTTTAAAAATAAATAATAACATTATAATGAATATATAAGAAAGGCCTATACAACAGACGTGAATCGTTTGCTGTTTTTGCTCGATAATAATAATACCTAATGTGTAATATAATAGTGTCTAATGTTGTATATGGTACGGAACCCCTTGTGAGTCCGACTCGCAATTGACCGGTTTTTTATAACATTGTAATAAGATAACTACAATGTAAAAAATTACTCGTGTTACGTGACTATCAATATTGCTAGTGGCAACACTAACGTCATGGTGAATGAACGACAGCGTCACATCCAGTCGGTTACGTTTGACAGTACACGACACACTTCGGAACGAGCCGTCTTCGAGTAAGGTTAGTGATATTTGATTTTTATGATATTTTGATAATTATGATATCCGTGAGAGTTTTCTGTAAATTAAACATTTGGTTTGTATCTTGTTGTTTTAAACTTGTATCCCGCACACGTGAAATGCCTTTAACATCTCAGAAGTGGGATCGTTGCGAAATATAGTTTTTTCGTACCATGCCATTTTGACTGTTACCGAATTAATAAATGCTGAAGAATATCGAAAATAATGTTGAAAAATGAAATCCTGTAATAATTAGACGTGTTAAGTTCATTTTACTTTGGAAAATAACATGTTGATAAGCGGATGCATATTGATTACCCACTAAAATTCCGATAGTTAAAATATAAAACGGCGACTAATTGGAAAATATACATGGAAATATAAAGTATTATGAACATCATACTAAATAAATGCCGTTAGCCTTAAAAATAATTCACTACTAAGCAGATGAACATAGATTAGATACAACCGTTGGTAGTTAATATCTTAAAGTTATTCAAATAACGACATATTATATATAAAAAAAAATACATGTGTTAAGCGACATAGTTTTAACATTTTTATAAACAAAGTCTGTTTAAACGAAGAAATAACCTGACAGTGAGCAGATGAATACGGATTTCAAAATATATACATTTACCTTAGCAAGAATAGTGCAATCAATTGTGAACTGAGAATATATGATCAGTTTTGGAAGTTTCTTAAATAACACAGATTAATTATTGTTGCAACATTCGGTTTATTTTGTTCGTCGACACCCTTAATTGATCTAAACTTTTTGAAAGAAAACTTTTATCTTTTTTTGTTGATCACCCTTCATATATCTAAGGAAGGTAACTACCTACCAAGAGCTCATATAAATCCTTTCCGAGTTTCAGAAAATGAGCGACGCAGATACCGAGGGAAAGCGGCGTGGAGGCTCGCGTCGTAGCCGCGCTCACAGCCGTGGCGACGATCGGAGTACGCGCACGCGACGCAGTCATAGCCGTAGCTTTCGTGAACCTCGTGTTTCATGGACGCGGCCGAGCCATAGTCGCAGTCGCAGTCGTGGTGATCGAGCTTCACGGAAGAAACCTACTCGCGGCCACAGTCGCGATGATCGAGCTTCGCGGATGGGAGCTAGTCGCGATTGCAGTCGTCATCGAAGCCGCAGCGCAAGCACTGAATCACTGCGAGAGCGTGAGCGGGAGCTCAGGCGGAAACGAGAACAGCTTGATATACTTGAGGACGAGGTACGTAGGAAACGTTCACGAATACATGACGACGAGCGTGACGTGCGTTCTTTACAGTCGAAACGTGACTGCTCTCGGGCATATAACAAAAACACGCCACAACGCCGCCGTCGTACTCGTGATCGTTGCCTAACAACACCAACATTGGAACATAACCCTGATAACAACGAAATCAGGAACGATAATTGTAAACCCGCATCCGATTTTTTCGAGGAATTTTTAAAAGTGTTGAAGTCCAAGACAGGGCATAGTGAATCGTTCTCTGCCTCAAGTTTAAGTAATGTCATCCCTGAATTTGACCCAATGCTCAAGGAACAAACTATAAACATTTGGCTTGACAAAGTAGACGAATGCTCGGAAATTTATAGTTGGAATGACAAACAAACAGTTCATTATGCCCTGCCCAAGCTTACTGGTCTTGCAAAGACCTGGTACCAGGGCCTACCCTCGATTAAGCATACATGGACTGAGTGGAAAGAGATGCTAAGAGAATCATTTCCGGCTACTGAAAATTACGCTGAGCTCTTAACAGATATGCTTAATAGACGGGTACGCCCTGGAGAAACGTTTGAAATGTACTACTTTGCAAAGATGAATCTTTTAAATAGATGTAAGATATTTGGAAAGCAAGCGGTGGACTGTTTACTTTACGCGATTGAAGATAGAGGTGTGCGTGTTGGTGCCCAGGCAGCTAAATTTGACAAGCCTGAGGACGTACTCGAATTCTTCAAGACAATTAAATCCACTAACCGTAATCAATTAGACAACGCCAACAATATAAATCGCGATAGGCGTATAGGTAATACAAGTAATAATACGCAAAGGCTTATTGACGTTAACGTTAGTGCATCCAAAACCAGTAGTCAGAAAAATACTATTAAGTGTTTTAACTGTCAAGGCGTAGGTCATCCTAGCTTTAAATGTCCGAAGCCTTTGGTAAAATGTACTACCTGCAACTTCATTGGTCATGACTCGTCAAATTGCCCAAAAACTAAAGACAACCCGCAAAAGGATAAAAGCGTTCTTGAAGTTTCGGTTTCGGATAATACTAGTGATAAATATAAAATTCTAATAAAGATGAATGGTGTTCCCATAGCATGCCAGGTAGATTTAGGGAGTGAAGCCACTCTCGTTCGCAAGAACGCCGCTGTACACATAGGTATGACCTGGAAAGACGTTGTCGGGCCATACCTAAGGGGGCTAGGCAATGTGCCATATTTACCATTGGGCAGCACGTTAATCGATATAGAGGTTCAGGGCATCCTAGAGAGAAATGTCGAAGTATTTGTAGTTGACGATCATCTGATAAACTGTGACGTTTTACTCGGACACAGCTTTACGGAGAGGCCTACATTAACGATTGTTAAGACACCCTCGGATTTGAAGTTTGAACGGACAGAACACGAGCATGACTTGAAGCTAGAATTACATACTGCCTGTGACGTTTCTATAGACGTAGGTGAAATGACATCAATCCCGGTAAAGTCTAACATCGCTTACCATGGAAATATTTATGTGAATGGATCTGTGAGGTGCCTTGGAGGACAAGGATATTATCTCATGCCAGGTGAATACCAAATCAGAGGTATTAATTGCAACCTGCTCATTCACAATTTCTCCGCAGCCCCGTTACACTTTAAGGAAAATGTCCTCATTACCCGTGCTAGCTTCATAGGTAATAGTAAAAGCGTCTTGCGAATTTCGGATGAATTGCTCCCTCAGGGACCTGTGAGTCCCAAGTGTGGTGAGCAATTGACCGACGATCAGAAACATCAATTTGAAGGGTTACTTAGCTTATTTAAAGACTGTTTTTCAACCGGAATGCACGACTTGGGATTCACAAATGTTACTGAGATGGAGATCCACCTTAAGGATACTACCCCAGTAGTCTATAGGCCATACCGGTTAGCTCATTCTGAGCGAAAGTTAGTTCAAGATATGGTTGGGGATATGTTGAACCATGGTATAGTCCGCGAGTCCCAGTCCCCCTATGCCAGTCCAATTGTATTGGTTAAAAAGAAATCAGGAGAGAAACGCCTATGCGTGGACTATCGGGCTCTAAATAGCCGCACTAAACGAGATCATTATCCTTTACCACACATAGAGGATCTGTTAGACCAACTTTCTGGCCAGTCGTTATTTACATCCTTAGACTTGGCTTCAGGCTATCACCAGATTCCCATAGCCGAGAACTCCCGCGAGAAGACGGCGTTTGTAACACCAGATGGACTCTTTGAGTATAATCGCGTACCTTTTGGGCTGGCAAACGCTCCCGCGGTCTTCCAGAGGGCCATTCATAAAGTCCTTTCTAAATCGAAAGTGAGCTACATTGTCATCTATATGGATGATATATTAATACCGTCTAAGTCCTTTGAGGAGGGGCTAGACCGTCTAAAAGAGGTGTTTGGCTTGTTGAGAGAAGCAGGGTTTACGTTAAAAATGGAAAAGTGCAATTTCTTTCAAGAGCGAATTGATTTTCTTGGATTCGAGATTGATAAGACTGGTGTTAGGCCAGGGCTCTCAAAAACCGAAGCGGTGGCCAAGTTCCCAACCCCGGCCAATCAACACGAAGTGAGAAGATTCCTCGGACTTGCGAGTTTCTTTAGGAGGTTCGTGAAGGGATTCGCTGTGATAGCGAGGCCCCTGACGAGCCTCCTGAGGAAAGATACACCTTGGAAGTGGAGTGACTCAGAGACACAAGCCTTTCAAACCATAAAGGATAAACTAATAGACAGACCCATTCTTGCGTTGTACGACCATACTGCAGAGACACAGTTACACACAGACGCAAGCAAGTTCGGCATCGCAGGTATACTATTGCAAAGAAAACAATCTAATGCCTGGCGGCCGGTCGCTTATTATAGCCGCCAAACCCAGCCTGATGAAATGAAACTCCATTCATTCGAACTGGAAACGCTTGCTGTCGTGAGCTCTCTTGGTAAATTTCGGACGTACCTTATTGGCATAAAGTTCACTATAGTTAGTGACTGTAACGCCCTGCGGTCAACATTTACCAAGAGAGATCTCGTCCCACGTATAGCCCGCTGGTGGATACAGTTCCTTGAATTCGACTGCACAATAGAATATCGTCCAGGTGAAAGGATGTCACATGTTGATGCCCTCAGCAGGGGACCCGTATCGGTGGATTCAGAACCAACACATACACTAGATGTGTTAACAGTTGGTTCAGAAGACTGGATATCCACCGTGCAGTCCTCTGATGACGACATCAAATGTATCAAAAACATCCTTGAAGATTCAGAAACCCCTAAAATCGTCAATGTCTATAAGGACTACACTCTCAAAAATGGACGTGTCTACCGGGTACTCAAGGATGGTGGTACGAGGTGGGTGGTCCCAAGAGGAGTACGTTGGCAACTTTTAAAAGCGAACCATGACAGCGTTGGCCACTTTGGTTTCGAGAAGACGTTAGAACGAATACGGTCGTTGTTTTGGTTCGCAAAAATGCGCAAATTCGTAAAAAAATACGTGTCTGCTTGCCTCGAGTGCGCCCACCATAAGTTGCCGGCAGGCTCACGAGAGGGACTGCTTCACCCAATCCCGAAGGTGGATATCCCCTTTCACACACTACACGCTGACCATCTAGGTCCATTCCCGAAAAGTAGACGAGGGTCCACATATATATTGGTAATGATTGACGCGTTCACAAAATACTTAAGTCTTTTCCCTGTACGAAGTACCAAAACCAAGGAAAGCATTAGAGCATTCAAGACTCTCTTCAGTTATTTTGGGTCCCCAACGCGTTTGATAACAGATAGGGGAACGAGTTTCACTAGTAAGAAATTTAAAGCATTCATACAATCGATCGGAACAAAGCATATTCTAAACGCTGTTGCCACCCCAAGGGCGAATGGGCAGGTCGAGCGTTACAACAGAACGATCCTATCCGCCCTTGGTTCGATGGTACACGACAAAAATAAAAATACCTGGGAGGACTTACTACCTGATGTACAGCTAGGATTAAATACCACAATACATGATGTTACGAAGAAGACGCCGACAGAACTCTTATTTGGTAGAAGGATGACAAATCCATCACAAGGTATATTAAATGAAATTGTTAGCGATATCAATAATGACAATGTAGAAAATAATACAATAAAAGATATTAGATCTGAAGCTTCAGAGAAGATAATAGTAAATCAACGAAAGTCAAAACAGCGTTACGATAAAAACAAAAAACCGTGTAAAATTTACAAAGAGGGCGATTTAGTTAGGATTGCAAGGGCAGTAGTTACGGGTCCGGGACAATCAAAGAAATTGGAGGCAAAATGTAAGGGCCCTTATAGGATTAAAAAGGTTTTACCAAATGACCGTTTCCTTGTAGAGGACACCCCCTTAACCAAGAAGGGAGCTAAATATGAGACAGTCGTCGCAGTCGATAAAATATTTCCTTGGCTTAGCTTCAATGCCCCTGCTTGCTCTTCAAGTGAAGATAGCGATGATGAAGGGAATGATAAAAATGATTAAGAGATGATTAAATTACCTGGTACACAGCTCCATTCATCATCACTATCAGAAGAACTAAATTGTTAAGATGACGTTGGATGTACGTTATATTATGACATGATTACGAGTGGTAGGATGATTACAAAATGCTGATTTAATAAATGAATGAGGACAGGAAAAGGACGATCTTGTAGAATGTAGTGGATAGTGAGGATAGTATGAGCCGGGCAGGATTGGCGTTTGAACTCGCCGCCCAGGAGTGGCTCTTACTCCGTGATTGTAACTAGGTAGTGAGGGATGTATGAGCCGGGCATGATTGGCGTATGAACTCGTCGCCCAGGAGTGGCTCTTACTCCATGAATTATGTTGCCAAAGGAATTATGATTCAAAGTTACTTAGTTAAAGAATAGTGAGAAATGTTCGAGTCGGGCAGGATTGGCGTATGAACTCGTCGCCCACGAGTGGCTCAAACCTTTCTATTAGGAATGTGTGGTTGTGAAGGAAGTAGCTTCCACACATAGGGAGGGTGTTGGAATCGGACCTCAGTGCTGTATGAACTCATCACTCAGGAGAGGTTCCATGCATCGCAGTCATGACAGTGGGACAGTCGGTGAGAATGACTCTCTCTTCATGGCTATAATTAGAGTTAGAGACTAATGTTAGACCTATATAAGATATAGTGAATGTGTGTGAAACCTGTGAATAATAAATAAATCATAAATCATAATCTTTATTTGCTAAAAACACGGTATATAGGTATTTCATAACGGTTTGAGCACGTGTTTTGCCATTTTAAAAATAGCATGCAAATACATAATATGGAACCAATAAAAAAAAAGAGATTAATTAATTATAACATTTTTCTGTAGAATTATGAATGTCAGAGTTACCTAATATTATGTCAATAAAAAAATACAATGTCAACATATTAATATTACAAGATTTCTATATAATAAGCAATGGTTGTGTATACATATCACTAATGTAAGTGACTGATATTTATAAGTTTAACTCGAACGAGTAATAGAATAGAGTACCATTTAGAACGAAGAGACTCGTTCCTGAAGGATGGCCGACTGTTACGTGACTATCAATATTGCTAGTGGCAACACTAACGTCATGGTGAATGAACGACAGCGTCACATCCAGTCGGTTACGTTTGACAGTACACGACACACTTCGGAACGAGCCGTCTTCGAGTAAGGTTAGTGATATTTGATTTTTATGATATTTTGATAATTATGATATCCGTGAGAGTTTTCTGTAAATTAAACATTTGGTTTGTATCTTGTTGTTTTAAACTTGTATCCCGCACACGTGAAATGCCTTTAACACTCGGATTCTAAATATAAAACAAAAGAGGAATTGTTTATCTTAACGCTAAAGCTTTTCCGCACACAAGTAGGTAGTAAATAAAAAAAAGTTATCAATGCACTAAATACGTAATTGTTACTTTGTTTTTATACTTGGACCGAATTAGTGAATACGGCGTGTAATGGTTAATTAAAATTCGATACCAGTTTTTGTACAGTTTTGGGGATAGAGTCATGATGTATTTAGGTATTTATTGTTCACGCAGATACGCAGCAGATCTGAAGCTATACTTACGATCACACGGGTCATGTACTTATTTGAATGCAACTTTTATCTTCTAAATTATACAAAAACTTAGTATTCGCTTGTTCAATATCGCAAATCTTCTATATTTTCTACCGATATTTTTTTTACAAAACATAAGGGAAGATGCAATATTTTTATTTTTGTTTTTATTTTAAAGAATTCCACGTAGAATAAACCACAGATATATTAAAAAATAAAAACATTGTAATTTATCGGAAAAAATGCGGTTTTAAATTGACAGTTTAAATTTTCGCGCGAAAACGGACCTATGGTTCCGTTGACGTCACTCCTGTCTGTCACTGGTCGTACTTGTTCGTCGCTGGCTTTCAATTTTCATACTTTTGCATATTTTTTCGACTTTCGAGATATTTTTTTGTAAAAATTTAAAATGGACTGACTATCCTACAACATCAGGTGATCATAACAATACCACTAATATTCCGGAAAAAAGCCGTGTTGATGCATGTTTTGTGCCAATGTGTCCATCTACTTCTACAAAGTATCCAAATAAATTGTTTTTGACTTTTGATTGAATTAATTTAATTGACCCAAAATTGAGAAAAAAGTGGTTTCAAGCTGCGAAGAGAAATGACAACGGCGGGTACATATTGGGCGCTCGGCGTTGCGTTGAGCCCGCGTTGATTGCATACACACGCCGCGCTCGGCTGGGCGTTCGGCGAGCCTTTAGTAGGGTGTGTTTCTAGCAGTACGAAAATGGATGCCGAAGTGATTACTTGTGTGTGACTCCTCTACCGTCGCTATAAAAGACGGCGTATTTTTTTTTATTTTACGTCTTTTTAGCGTCTTATTTTTTTTATAATCGGGACATTTCATGTCCCAAATAGCTGGTCGCTTTTGGATTTCATCAATAAATAAATCTGTGTCATAATGTTCGTGTCCATTTTTCAACAATCCAATAACTATAAAATGAGACGGCCTTATTGGCCTTAGTCAAATAAGGCAAGTTTATTGAGATAATAATATATTTCATATTCCATTCGCTTGTATCCTCTAAACTTTAAGAAAAGACAAACTGTTCTTGTTTTTCAAAGTTAGGAGCGTAAAGTCGTTCAAGTAACGATCACGTATTGCCGATATTTTTTCAAGTTTTTGCATCATGAACGAGCTTACTGGTAGAATCTACTCTTACCTAATAAAACATTAATATTTCAAATTAAATAGAGACAAGGCCGGCCTCCACTATCTTGTTCAGTGAATATTAATTGCGGCGAGGTCACATTACGAGTAATAAGTACAGCTGAGAGGAATACCGAGTTGAGTTAACACCATCCTGCAGATTTCATTAAGTATATTCCGAGCCTGCAGCGGTTTCTAATAATCATAGTTGAGTTAGATATTCCGACAGTCTCCGGACCTCATGAGTACACTATTTGGGTCATAAATTAAATGATAAGATAGGAAAGGCCTTTTTTTTGTAAATGAGATTTTTTGATGAATAATTAACATTTTCTTTTCATTAAATATTATATGTAGTTGGGTATACTTACGTTGAATTTGATAGCTGTAGTTCACTTTAAGTAGTTACATATCTACTCTACAATCCTCAATAAATTAAAATATTTCACAGCAAATTTCTTGATCTTCTAGGATCTCCGTTATGTAACGTGGAGCAGTTAAAGAGCCCCTTCTGATAAACAAAAGCTCTGTACTGTTCTGTCAAAGATATCCCGTCCCAAAACATTATAGAGCCTCTACCGTAACTGCCAGTTTCTCTTATACAAGACTAAGCGTAACGTTCACCTGGCCTTCTCATGACAACGGTGCCCATCAGAGACGTACAAAGTCCTTCGACTTGCATCACCGAATAGAACTGAAGCCTATTGGTCTATAGTCCATTCCAGATGTTCTTACCCAAATTGAAGTCTGGGTTGGCGATGAGCTACGGTCAGTTGTAGTCCTGTTGCTGACTTGTGAGGTCTTAAATTCTGTTCAGGAAGTCTTCTGCTCACCCGACTGTCACTTATAGCCACACCCTGCACTTCACGCGGCCGTTGCTGGAGATCTACACCAGAAAGGTGCCAATTTCTTAGAGACCTGTACTGTAAAGCGGTTATTTCTTAGTTCTTCTACGGTACTGCCCAAACTCTTGAAATCTCTGGTTAACTCTCCGAACCGCAGATTGACTGAGATGTAATGTTTGAGCGACAAACCGTTGACCGATACCATCTAACAGCAAAGCCACAACTTCAGCCGATTCAGTTTCAGTAGCATCCATAATTCCAGGCTAATTTAATTTGAATTACAGTGATAATTAATAAAGTAAGAATCGTCAATAACAATAAGTCTGTTACAAACAACTGGTTGCGAATTAAACTAGGCCAAAGTGAATACTGACGGATGCATGAAACCGGCACTGAACAGTGCATACTTTAAAAAAGCTTATTAAGTATCCTCATGTGCGTTATGATTTATGGGAATCAAACCTTATCCGACCCTAGACATAAAAATTGAAAATATTTCAAAACGGAACTATCTTTGAAATTATATACAGCAATAGTGCAAAAACAGGGTGGGTCGATTTTGTGATGACCAGTGTAGTTTCATAATGATTACTTGACTACCAAATAATTTGCAAAAAATACGGATATAGAAATACATGCCGTGTGTATTTTTACTTGACTTGACAACAGTAAATATAATGGTAGCAAAGCACAAAATTATGTAAATCTGGTCTTTATTCTTCCCGTATTCTATGCAGGCCTTTCTCAGATATTGCCGCCATTAAAATGGTTTATTTCCTATACGTGAGTTGAGAACGAAGCAAGATGGATTACACTTTTAACCCTATTTGATTGCAGCTTCTTCAAAGTATTAAATGACCTATTAATAATATATGAAATATTAATAATATTAGGTTATACAGATGACTCTAGTTATCATTGTTAGTACTCAGAAGTTTTTTTTTTCTTATGAATAATTGTTTATTTTTTAATTTGGTAGGTACTTTTACAAATTCGTTAACATTATTTAATGAGGTTGAGTGGCGAAAGTTAGTAAGACTAATTACCACTCTTACCCCTAGGCTACAGAGGTGCCAGAGGTGAGATTGGATCATTACAAGACAAAAAGAACGAGGAGTGTAGATTATGTGTGTGTAGTGTATCATTCTTATAAATGAAGTATTTACAATATGTTATGATTTAAAACTAGCTGACCCGGCGAGCTTCGTACCGCCATAAAAAGTGCCGGAAATATTCCACGTTACGTTTTTAATGAAAAAAAACAGAATATGCAATAAATTTGTATAATTTGAGTCCAGAAACAAACCTTATAAGTTGGATTTAATCCACGTTTTTCATTTATATATTATTTGCACCAAATTATGTCATTTGGCACACACTCTTGTAATTTTGAATAATCTGATCTCGCTTGAGAACTTCTCATTCGGTTTGCCTCCTTCACCTTCTTCGTCTCGTCGTCTCGAAGATTGTGAGTTCGACTTGCGTTACGCATAATCCGATCGATGCGGAGATTGTCTACTCTCGTAGACTTTCCGATATTATATATTTTAAATTGGTATAAAATTCAAAGTACTTCAAGGAGGTCGTGAAAAGTGGATTACGAAAAAGAATGAGAATTTCCTGTAAGCAACAGAGGCCATGTAAAATATGAATTGTAATTGCTATAAAATACTAAATAATTACTATTTTTATTCTTTAAGCATTTAACTGCTAGATGTTGAAATCAACAGATAAAATGTTATATTATATGAGATGTTTTTTATTTCATGAAATTGCATTCTCTTTATTTTTTTATATTATTTAGTATGTACGATCCGAGACCACTTTCTTCTTTATTTCAGCGTTGATTTATTTGGAATTTTATACTATTTTGGATGGCCAAAAACATGTATAAGTTACAATTATAACTTGCAGGTTAACTTTCACACAACTTTTTTAATAAACCTATTGGAAAGTTGTGAAAACAGAGTGAAAATATCTGCATTCTAACAGTTAAATAGCTGCCACTTTAACTAGATAGCAATTTATTCAAGTATATTTTTTTATTTTTATAAACTGGTAAGTATGTCTTCTCAAAAAACTGTAAAAAGTTTGGACCAATAGACGATAAAAAACGCAAATAGAGTCTGTACGGAAAGAGAATGGGATTTAGATTGGAGGGCGCTGTAGTGCTTTTCTACCGTATTTGTAAGGTTTTACCCCTTCTAGACATGATTAAATACAAAAAACCGCAAGAAATAACAACAACAAACAAATCCGTATCAATACAAAACTTTGACGTTTTACAGATTGGTGGATTTGATTGCCAAATACAAATATTAATGTTAGTTTCGTTTTTCGCCACGCCCATTCTCTTTCTGTACAGACTCTAACCTAAAATTAGAACAAAAAAGGCACTTTAAAAAAAACAAACAAACCCATTTTTAAGGGTCATAGGGTCAAATCTGTCAGCAATGACGTACATAATTATATCATTTAATATCTACGTCGACTTTTCCAATAACTTTGTATATAATCAAACTTCTGTAATACCTAAGGAGGACTACCCTAAAACAAAATGTATTAAAGACTAAATTTTCTGTAGATAAAAATAGCTATAAACAATAAGCGTTTGGTAGTAAAATCCAATGAATGAATATGTGGTACCCAAAACAGGCCCTTGTCACACCACCGTGTTACAGAAATCTTTCACATTCTACGTGGAGTTGGGTTAGCTTAATAAAAGAACTCTCATCTACGCCCTTAATTCAGAAAGCATGTTTAGTTGGTAAACCTCGTAACATAATTATGTTATTGTATAGGTAGATTAGGTATAATTACCAGAGAAATAAATGGTACACACTGAAATAACTATTAATTAATTTGCAAGTAAAAGGAGATTGCTCAAATTGGCCTAAATGCACAAACAATATTGACAAACACGGTAATTCTTGGCGTAATTTATAATTTAATTTACAGTCATTAGATTTCAACGGACACCTTTGTATAATATATTTACTTTAAAAATGACTTTTAATATTACCGGTTTGGAAAACATACGAATCATTTTTAATGGCTATGGGTGTAGTAACATTCAGCCAAAGACTGATCGAAGTTGTTTATATAAATAAAAACAAATCTATTTTGTAAATATCGATAAAATATATTTTTTTTATTACACTGTGGTATTAATATCCACCACTATATTATCATTTTCACTAGATGCAAATGTGCTCAGACAATTATTATAGATGGTAGGCGACATCATAAAGTCTATTGCCATACATTTTTCGCCAAACACCTCCATAAACACATTATAATCTGTTTAAATGTTAGACTTTAAGGTATCTATCTATGAGCCTAAGTTCCCTGACTATAAATTAATAAGTAAATAAAATTATAAGGTGTGATACACTAAGAATCTAAAATATGGTTATCTTAAAAACATTACAAAAATAATGAAGCTACTGAATATATGGCTATAGAACCTAAATCTCTTAGCTTTCTTTGGTTAACGAGAGTTTAAAAATTCTCTGTAATCTGTGGCTCATTCACAATCATCACACAGTTTCTGTCACAGAGTACCTTAATATAAAATGGAAATGGAAACGGAAATGACACCTGATTTTAAAAGTTACTCTTATGCATTAACTTTAAAAAGGTAAATTAAAAAAAATCAAAAAACCCGACTGCTTAATTATACTTCAAATTAAAACTGAAAAGAAAAAAAACAAGTCCAGTAGTCTATAATTCTGGTAATAAGAAAAAAGCTACTTTAACAGTCGGGACCCATTAGATATTCAAGAATACATAATATTTTTCAATAATGGGTCCCGACTGTTAAAGTAGCTTTGTTCCTTATTACCAGAATTATAGACTACTGGACTTGTTTTTTTTCTTTTCAGTTTTAATTTGAAGTATAATTAAGCAGTCGGGTTTTTTGATTTTTTTAATTTACCTTTTTTATTTCACACTTTTTAGTTACCTAGTTAGATCTTAAGACGGTAAATACCGTAGTCTTGTTACTTCAGTAAGGGAATTAATATCGCAGGAATTATTAAGTAACTTGCGGTGGTCTAAAAGATTGATTTATTAAGACATATAGAGACTTTACCAGCGGGGTCAAGGCTACAGATGGGCCTTTTTCTGCCCTTTTTCACAAAAATGTGTGAAGTTAAATCAAGTCGTTACATAAATATTTAATGTATGTAAATTTTATAGAAAACTAGCCCTTATTCAAAAAGTCATCTTTTGTTTATGTTCTTTCTAGTAGTTTTGCAGTAAATATAAAATTCATTTACTTTTATTCGTCGACTATTTAAAATTGGCAGTGGCTGCATTGTCATGTCAACGCCGGACGTCTAAGATTGTGATATACACAAATGCAGTGTCATATCCTAGTCTCCTAATTTGATATACCTACATAATTCACAGAAACCCAATATGTAGATGCCAGAAGTTAACTTCAAATGTTGTTAATCACCCTATATACAATACCAATCAATGACGTTTATGTCGCAGGTTGAAGAAAGTAGTAATTCCCGTCTGTTGTTTTGGATAATGGTGGCAACTGCCTTAGATCGCTAAATTAAATAATTATGCAATCACCAAAGCAAAGTTTATAATATTTGAAAACTAAAGACGCATAATAAAATTTTGATAACGTTAGGTAGAGCGCCATAGCAATCTCATTTATTATCAATTTATTTTGTAGTTTTCTATTAAAGCGTTCACATATTATAACAGGTCAAAGACTTTGTGATCGACCCTTTTTTATTGTTGGTAGTGTAAAGCTCAAATGAAGAGTACTTCCACATATCAAGCGTGCTGCTACCAGCCTAGTAGGTATTGCAAATAGTGCAATCATGGCAATTAATTTCCATTTTTTTTTGTGTAATAAAAATACCGAATATCGTATCACTGTTAAGCACAAATGCTAAGTAACTTTTACAAAATATAATATAATATAATCAGATAACCCTATTACTTACTTTATTTTTAAATCTTTTTCATCAATTAAATACTATTATCCTAACTATATATACTAATATTATAAAGAGGCAAGATTTGTATGTTTGTAACAAATAATCTGTCAAACTACTAAACCGGTTTCAAATATTAATTCAACATATAAGGTAGCTACATTATTTATTATAACATTTTTCTTTATTTAAATACATTTTGTCCGAGTGACATAGGCTATATTTTATCCCGATAAATAAATTTCGCCCGTACAATGCCCGGGTGGATCACTAGTAAGTATAATATAATATTATAGATGCGAAAGTGAGTTTGTTTGTTGGGCTTCCGTGCCCTAATAGCTAAACCGAATATTATGAATTCCCATATAGAAGTAGATGGGAACTTGGTTTTTAGCTACAACATCGCAATACTTATAGGCGTAGGGTGATGAAAGGGGTGATTTACCTATAAAAATCTACATTATTTACTTTTAATTTTGCAGAATTATTACAAAACCAATATTATAATATATATATATATATATATATACAATACAATAATCATAAATACCTATTATGATAATATATTTTTCATCATTTAATAAGAAGGAACTGTATCACAGTTTTATTGTTAGTACTTCGTATAGGATCAGATACTGCGAATACCCCATTTTTTTTTCTTTTACATAGTACACCGCGCTATCACTTTGTCATCTTTGTAACTTTTTAAATATTTGTCGAAATGACATAGTGTAAAAAGCAAAGTTTATCGTCTTTAAATATCAAAAGCGATTAAAGTATTTGTTTTGATAAAAAACGATTTGTTAATACAAAATGTGCATTTTGGAAATAGATATCAAATAATATTTTAGTTTTGTTTCACTATTTTAGCGGTAATGACTTACACATTAATAATAGATATATGGTGTCACGGACTTTTTTTTTAGAACTATTTAAGAGATACATTTTCACTCTACATTACATTCATGTAACTTTTATTGTTATTGCAGTGCAGGCCAAAATGGCTCGCAGATGGGATATTTTTTTCCGTCTTATGTGACACTTATTGTTATATATTGCCCAATTCACTCGATAACTACATAAATTATTATATATATGTAATTATCATATATGAGCTATATTACTGTTAAGTTTCATCAAAATCCATTCAGTATTTTTCAAGGTGAAAGAGTTACAAAGATCCATACAAAGGTAAGATTGAAATTAAAAGCGTAAGTGGTTAATATACAACTTTAAAGCGTTGTAGATCCTAAACAATCATATAAAATGAAAAATGGTGTTAGGAACCTAAATATGATTTTTGATTATCTAGACAGTGATACCCCACTCGACATATTTTGTCAACTTATTTTTTTTACTTCGTCACAATATGGCGCCAAATTTTGCCCATATTGAATTTTGATTACTATCATATCTTTAGTAGCACTCCCATGATTGAGACGAATCGATTGATGTATGAATCATCAAAATCGGTCCAGGCGTTTGGTCTCTAGTGTGCCACAAAGGAACAAACATACATATATAGACTGTTAAACACATAACCCTGTCTGCGCGTCGCGCTTCGCGCTCTTGCATTGCGCAGCCGGGTAAAAACACATAACCCTGTCTGCGCGTCGCGCTTCGCGCTCTTGCATTGCGCAGCCGGGTAAAAACAGGCAACTATCTGTTATTCTACATGCTCTATATACCTGAATCTAATCCATAATTTCGGTACTTGGCTTGATTTCCCTAGTTTACTATATAACTTATTTGTTTTTTATTATTTTAATATGTTCAGTGTATATGGTTTATAGAAGTTCTCAGCGGTGTCCGTCAATAATATTCGTTTCTACAGTAATTTACCTATATATAATTTCGAATCTAGGAAACAATTTTTCATGATTATTGGTCTTTAGGCCAAACATGTATGGAAGCTGAGCAATCTCCTTTGTAATCTATGGTGACGATGTCGCGGACATCCAATAGTTTTCTATGTTGACAAAAAAAACATCAATATCGGTTTCAGTTTAATGCGGTAGATAGGTACCTATTCAAACTAACGGTCAGATAGATAAACAGAATAAATAACTTTTGCTTTTATAACAAGTACATATTAAAGGGATTTCTGAAGTTCGACTTGGGCGGACTATGACTGGAGCTGTCGAAACGTATTTCACTCTGCGGTTTCGCTGCAAGAACATTCTGAAATCAAATTTAGCCTTAATTTAGTTCAAAACATCGCTCTTCTATGTTCGTGAAATTGCTTGATTTCATTAAAAGTTAAGCTGGGAGCTTTTGGTAGTTGGAGAGCGCCAAAGTGATATCGTCTAGGCATAAAATGAGTTTTATGAGATAGCCTTAGGCCATTTGTGAACATGAATATAATCAAAGGTTATAAGCTTTATGACGCGCTTTATGAGCGCTGATTGGCGCTCCCCGAAACGTGTCTAACTGCACGAAGGCAAAATTGTTTATCAAAACGTTTGTCTAAATTCAGTTAAGAATATCACTATATGTTTGTGTACTGTTTAGAGTAAATATTTTAGTACTTTGGTTCACGTGTGTTTGTTTCGCGTCAGTTTTTTGTAAGGTAGAAATAGGTTACTTCTCCAGCGGCGTGTTTTGCCAATATGAACCCTATGTAATGTTATGCCATCAAAGAAAGTTACTTTCTCTGACGGGTGCTTCTAGTGGAAAATCCACTGTGCCGTGCCTCTCTTTAACCTTGAAACCAAGTTCACAAGAAACGGCTTGACATAGGTTTAATCCTTTATGTGTGTTTGCAATTAAACTCGTATCTAATTCGTTTCGAGATTAGTTAAGGTTTTGAGAATAATCCCTCGCATTTAACAAATTATGCATTCTATATACGAGTTCACTTCTATATTATAAATATTTACAAATTTACTCAATCTTTTAACCATCTAAACGAAGATTAAGTTTGGTTTAATAGGTACTTATATCGCTAAGTTATTCCCACTTAAGAGGCAGAATTTCAAAAGTCCCATCTTATTACATGTCTAGGCAATAATAAGAACCTACTGTCCAAATTTCATCATTCTAGGTGCAGCCGTTTCGGCTGTGCGTTGATGAGTCAGTCAGTCTGTCAGTATATCCTTTTCTCTCTTTATATAATAGTATAGATGTATAGGAGTGTTTGTTATCGAAGTCTATCAAAACGTATCTACTGATTTATTTATTTGTATATATTTGGCAGATCTGAGACTGAGGATAGGCTATTTTCATACCCCTAGGTGATTTAGGGTCTCCCTCTCAAGATCTTTGTTTATTTCTAGGACAGCATTCCATTCATTATTATATTTTTAAGGATTTGTTAAATAATACTGATAACACAAAATAAATATATCTTTCTATCACAACCCCCTTTTTGTCACTACTACTTGTTGACTAGGGTCACCTAGTTTTATAAGTTACATAAAACTCCACTGGTGTCAAAATTCCTTTCGCTCCTTTAATTAGACTGGATCAAACATAAAAGGTATCAGCGAAAAGAACATCTAAAACAATCGGGGTTGGGCAGTATTTTAATTACAAGTTGAAATTAAAATACGTACTTCAAATACCTGACACCTAGGTATTTTGTAGTTATTATTTCAAATAAATATTCTTCGGCTTCAAAATAAATTTTAACATTAACAGATTTAACCTTCATTAAGCGATCTTATTAATGGTTAAGTTCAGTACCCCTAGCACGAACCAATATCGAATTCGTATCGTTTGTGTACTGATTTTTAGTTCTCGTTAGGTACTTTGTGCCGCTGCTGTTCAAGTTTCCATACAAAATTTGACATTGACATTTCGGTTTGCTAACTATTCGAATTCGATAATGGTTCGTGCTAGGGGTACTGAAGTAAATAGCATTCGATAGCTTTCGTAAGCAAAATGGCGACCGCTAAATATGTCGATGGAGTTGGGAAACTGGTTTTACTGATTAATCTTCAGTACCCCTAGCACGAACCAAAATCGAATTCGTAACGTTTGCAAGTCCGAAATGTCATTGTCAAATGTGTACTGATTTTTAGTTCCCGTTACGTCCAAAGTGGCGCTGCTGTTCAAGTTTCCATACAAAATTTCACATTGACATTACGGTTTGCAAACTATTCGAATTCGATAATGGTTCGTGCTAGCTGCTGCTACTCTCTTTTACGGCTGCATTACTCTATATAGAGTATTATGAAATTTGATTTTCAAATAAAAATTGCTAAAATACTGTATTTTATAATGACCTATTAGACCAGGGTCGATAATTTTTGAGACCAAAAAAAAATATAGTAGGATGAAACCCATTAGAAAAGGTAGAGAATATAACAAAAATGAAAGGAAAAATAAATTACGGGCGATCTGAGGTCGGGAAGGGGGAGGGGGTGAGTTTTTAAGGGTAAAAAATGGTTAATCTCGATTTCCGGTAAAACTGCAAGTCCTATGATAAAAAGTTAAATGGCAAAGTTGTAGGTAATAAAAAGATCTACAACTTTTGTATCGACACTTTTTTCACATAACCTCAAAATTTATGTGAAAAATGCGAATAACCGAGTTTTTGGTTTTTGATGTTTATTTTTTGCAAAAAAAAAAATTTTTTTTCACGAAATTTGATGAAAACTTACCTTTGTATGTCCCGAAAAAGCACCCTTATTTTCAATCGAAAATTCTCACGTCAAAATATCTGCTTTTTTTTAAAAAGTTGGTGTGTTTTTTGTTTGTTGAAATCTCTACTTTCTGATGGTATAAAAAAAATATACACTACTATGGTTAATGTTCTCAGAAACTGCAAATTAATAATGAAAAAAACTCCAATCCGAAAAATTGATTTGAATTATTATGTATAATTTTGAACTATTTATTAAAATTTACACTTTAATTATTCGAAAAACGTAAGATTTCATGTTATATTGATAAACATTT
Organism: Chilo suppressalis; assembly: GCA_902850365.2. NCBI lineage: Eukaryota > Metazoa > Arthropoda > Insecta > Lepidoptera > Crambidae > Chilo > Chilo suppressalis. The sequence continues at coordinate 9,718,280 of OU963899.1, read as the reverse complement.
CCATGCTCGGTATGGAAGTTCGCTCAGACCTGAATCCAAAGGACTACATCGAAACCGTGATCAAAACAGCTTCACGCAAACTCGGAGTCCTGAACAAGGTGCGGCGTTTTTTCACGCCCGATCAACTGTGCTTGTTGTACAAAACGCAAGTGCGGTCCTGCGTGGAATATTGCTCGCACCTCTGGGATGGCTCCGCCAAGTACTTGCTCGATGCTTTGGATAGGTTACAGCGGCGCGCGATCCGCATCATAGGCGATGAGGAGGTGACTAAACACCTTGAGCCTCTTCAATTACGCCGTGACGTGGCGTCACTAAGCGCGTTCTATCGTTTGTACCACGGCGAGTGTTCTGAGGAGTTATTCTCTCTTATCCCACCTTCCCCTTTCCTTCAGAGGACCACGCGCGCTGGCCTACGTTGTCACCGTTTTACTGTGGCCACAATTCCAACGCGTACAAAGAAATTTGGTGACTCATTTCTTTGTCGCACTATCCGTAAATGGAATGCTCTGCCCGCTCACGTGTTCCCTCCCTCTTACAACCTGGGATCCTTTAAAAGAGGCGTGAAGAAGCAGCATGCAGGCCGGCAGGGTGAGGATGGCTGGTGTGGCAGGTAGAACTGCTGTATCAGCTATCTTCGCGTCTGGACTTCACCTTCACTTAACATCAGGTGGGGTGGAGTCATTTGTCGGACCTAACTATAAAAAAAAAAAAAAAAAAAAACAGAAAAATTACAAATCCATAAAACATGCAAAAATAGTTGTTGTAAGTAGGTATTAAAAATAGGATTTTCGGATTCGAGTTTTTTTCATTATTAATTTGCATTTTCTGAGAACATTTATCATAGTAGTGTATATTATTTTTTATACCATCAGAAAGTAGAGATTTCAACAAACAAAAAACACACCAACTTTTTTAAAAAAGCAGATATTTTGATGTGAGAATTTTCGATTGAAAATAAGAGTGCTTTTTCGATATTAAGTCAAAATAAGGTGAAAGAATGAATATTTTAAATCAAAAAAATTACTGTACGTTTGGGACATACAAAGGTAAGTTTTCACCAAATTTCGCGAAAAAATAATTTTTTTTGCAAAAAATAAAAATCAAAAACCAAAAACTCGGCTATTCGCATTTTTCACATAAATTTTGAGGTTATGTGAAAAAAGTGTCGATACAAAAGTTGTAGATCTTTTTATTACCTACAACTTTGCCATTTAACTTTTTTTCATTGGACTTGCAGTTTTACCGGAAATCGAAATTAACCATTTTTTACCCTTAAAAACTCACCCCCTCCCCCTTCCCGACCTCAGATCGCCCGTAATTTATTTTTCCTTTCATTTTTGTTATATTCTCTACCTTTTCTAATGGGTTTCATCCTACTATAATTTTTTTTGGTCTCAAAAATTATCGACCCTGGTCTAATAGGTCATTATAAAATACAGTATTTTAGCAATTTTTATTTAAAAATCAAATTTCATAATACTCTATATAGAGTAATGCAGCCGTAAAAGAGAGTAGCAGCAGCTAGCACGATCCTACTATATTTTTTTTTCACTTTTCACCATTTTTAAAATTATCGTCCCTGGTCTATATAGATATTTTGAATTTAAATATTTGGGAGATAGTGATTTGTAATTTGTGTTTCAATTAAAGCAAAGCATGTATTGATAAATTCTTAATGAAAACGATTCTAAAGATCAAATTGTCCGTTCCAAACCAAAAAAAAACTTAAAGTTAAACATCTAACAGTTAAATGCCTAAAACAAAGAAAAATATAAATATAAACGGCTTACTTAGAAACGTTCTATAAGTAATAAGTTTAGGTACACAAACAAGTCTTTATCGGTTTATACAAGTACCTACTGTTGAAAACAAGACTATTGATCAAATTAGGTAGCCTTTCCTGCATGTGACAGGCGGACAAGGCTTCTTTGAAAAGCCTTCTAGATATTTGCTTGGCCTATATCGCAATCGTGATGTATTATTCACTATTTATCTATAATGAATCCCTTTTTCCCTTGGTCACGCTATAACTTGAGGCCGACCTCATTAAGGTTCGAATCCTGTCTGAGGCCATTTCAAAATCTACCTTACCCAATCTGTTTTACAATACCTGAATAGTTAAGTATTAAATGTTTCGTAGGTTTGTCTCTGCTTTTTATCAACAATCGTTATGTCCATCCGTTTTTTTTACAGTATTTTTTATAAATAAATAGCTGGTAACAAAGCCACGGGCAGCGTGGCAATCGAATCTTCATCCCGATAAAAAACTATTGTGTTTCTTTTATAAATCAATTATGAAAACAATTTAATTATGGCTCGATTTATTATTAAATTTAATCCTAAAATGCGCCATCTAGTTTTAGTTGGCACTCAGACCCGTCTTTCCCAGTGGGCACTTTGGGCAAGTGCCCAGGGCCCCGCGATCGATAGGGGCCCCCCTCAGATCCAATACAAAGTCCCTAGTTCCTGTTAAATCACCAAACGGAAGTCATACGGGCCTCATTATCCTAATATGCCCAGGGCCTCCAATAGGTCAAAGACGGCACTGATTGGCACTATTATCTGTCAAACTGGTTTACGTTTATATGAATTCTCGATAGATAAGTGGGATAAACCAATAAATAAAAACCAATTTAAATTACGGCATGATGGTTCAACAGTATTAGTTGTTATTAAATTAGGCTTGCACCTAAAATAAAAGCGCCATTTATTATACAGGGCGTCCCACGGCTACCTCACACGGAGGGAAAGTATATTAAATATTGAAGATAGGATATTTTACTGAAGAAAGACATCATTTTATTTTTAATAATAACTAGAACTGCATTCACAGATTTTTTTAAAATCGCCTGTTACAACTGGGAATCAAAGTCGTGTAATTTCGAAAAAAAAAACTCGACTTATTTTATGATAACCATCGAAAGGGTTAATAATAAGGATTATGTTTTGCTAAATAATATAGCATTTTAAATGAAAGGAATGTCTTATTACGTGATAAAAATAATAAAGTGATATACAAATTGTAGTACGTATGCATTTCTTTTTGAATTCAGTTACAATGCGATTGGCTGAAATTTGTAATAATAATTCCAAAATAGAACACATAAATTTTCAAGCCTGTGTTCTTTTGTTTTTCGTGAGTTTTATTTTCGTTTATTTGCAATTTTTTGTTAATTTACTTACCATGGCTTATCAAAAATCAGCGCATCAAAATAAAATAGATTTAATGTAAGCTTATTTTATGAACCACAAAGACATATCATTAGCTTAGCGGTGGTACCACAAAATATATCCTCATAGAGACAAACCTTCTCGATATGTGTTTAAATAATGATAGAAAGATAGAGATAGAGAACCACACCAAGAAAGAAACACACAAAAAACAAAAGAACAGACACTTGAAAATGTATGTGTTCCATTTTCGAATTATTATTATTACAAATTTCTGCCAGTCGCATTTTAACTGTGAGTTCAAAAAGAAATGCATACGTACTACAGTTTGTAAATCACTTTATTATTTTTATCACGTAATTCACATTCCTTTCATTTAGAATACTATGTTATTTAGCAAAAAATAATCCTTATGATTAACCCTTTCGATGGTTATCATAAAATATGCCGTGTTATATTTTTCGAAATTTCACGAGTTTGATTCCCAGTTGCAGCTGGCGATTTTTAAAAAATCTGTGAATGCAGTTCTAGTTATTATTAAAAATAAAATGATGTCTTCTTTCAGTAAAATGTCCTATCTTCAATATTTAATATACTTTCCCTCCGTGTGACGTAGCCGTGGGACGCCCTGTATATCGTTAGCACTAAATTCCCTGTGTGTATTTATTTTTACTAGATGGCGCTAACATACACAGTCAATGAAAAAAAAAATTTAGTAGAAAAACTTGAATAGTAAAGTATTTAACATTTGGTATATACTTACAGTACCCATAGCACGAACCATTATCGAACTCGAATAGATTGCGAGTCCGAAATGTCATTGTCAAATTTTGTATGGAAACTTTAACAGCACTGCCACAACTAGAACTAAAAATCAGTACACATTTGACAATGACATATCGTGCTCGCAAACTATTCGAATTCGATATTGGTTCGTGCTAGTGGTACAGCAGATGTCCGTTTTACTGATACATAGTGTGCGAATGCCGTGTCATACAGTTCTGGTAGATAATGTGCGATTATGTGTATGTGATACTGTTATTCCAAGATCTTAGGTAGGTAGATACACAGTATGTACGTACGATTTAACGTGAAAATAGAACGTGTGGGTGAAAACCTGAACTGGCAAAACTGAAGTGAATGGTATAAGGATTAAATGTAGGATGATTCGCTCACATACGAACAATAACGCAGCTATTTTTATCGAAAAATACCTATTAATAACTCTTGATACGCCCCCAACCCTCATTTTTGTACAGAATCCATCTACAAAAGTTCGAAAACATTGATTTATCGCCAAAAATATTTTTGTTATGAAGATGCGCAGTAAAAGCTTTATTATTTGGTTCGTTGAAATAACAAAAAAACGAGCGAGCCTTACAGTAGTCGCGTATGATGTGTAACATTTGAACCTCACCTTATATATATTAGTAAAAAAAGAAATAAAACCTACTACAAAAGGAATAAAACATTTGAACATTATGTTCTAAAATCAAATCAAATAGCGCGCGCTTTCGCGACTTCCTGTTACACACTTTCGTCCCATTTCACGAAATCACTCCTACAAATTGCAGGAAAATGAGAGGAGAGATGTTACACATAAAAAATGGGAAACATTAATATTATAAGAAAAGTTAAGCAAGTAACTACGATATTTACACCGTAGCACATGTGCGTAGCATATTTTGTAGCCATCATATCGTTTGTTCTAGTTCTAGCACGAATTTTCAATATATCTTGCTAAGGACGGAAAGTAAATGCTTATAGTATACTTAAATACATTCTCATGAGCCATAGTTGTTTGTAAGTAACGATACGGCCCATTTTATCGCAACATAAACTTATTGCTACGAATAAATATCGTTTACGGTTGCAAATTAGCAAGGAACCTGACCGTATGATACGAGTATATGAAGAAAGCAGTTTTTAAGAGAGGAAGGGCTTAGCGGTTTTCTGCTTTAATTGGAGCGCCCCTTTGGGGAAGTAACCTCCACTTTACAGAATCGCCGCGCGTTAGAAGATACCATTTATATCTTTTTTTAATACACTATCTTTGGTATTCCTCATATATGAGGAGCTGGCGAACAAAAGGTTATATTTACATAAAATTATTTTTTACAGGAGCTGTATAAAACTGAATGACATACCTACATTGAGCTTTTGGCATGGTTTTTAATTTATAAAGAACAATGGCCAGATTTCTATATGAGCTGGACTTGACTTTTATTTTTGATGTCCCTTAATAAACTTTAGTGAGAATGGTTTGTTTTTATGTTGTAAATACTATCCCGTTTGAAAATCTTATATAAATAGCCACGATTTTTTTAAATATTGCCCGACTGCGGTGAAGCCCAAAATGTAGTAGCAAAAAGCGAAGAGGGTAATTGGCGATCTCATAGCTATTTTATTCGATGCCTCATAGAAAATTAATAAGTGGTTTTTAGTTCAGTCCTATTTTGGGGCATTTTTCTTGTTGTGCCGGCTAAAGAGTAAGTCGTTAGACGAGACTAGATACCTGCTATCTTTCACTCACAGTCGAAGTAATAATGATACCCATCATAAGGTAATAATGGTGGGTATGGGGATAAATGAAAGATATTATTTAGTAATCAGTCCGTAAATCAATGCCAAGGTCAAAAGAACAGAAGATAATCCAAAATAGTACAATCACAATAATCCACAACAACAATCTTAGCGAAAGCATTAGCACAGAATGATCACTGTCACTGTGCGTCATTCAATCGATGGCGCCGATCGATAACATATAACGTTCCTTTATATGCATAAACCGAGCAATTAACAAAAAGCTCATACTCAATTTGTACTTACTTAATTATTTTTATGATAAAAGTTCTTTAAATGCCTAATTACACTAGTTGATCAGATGCCCAACTATTAATTGAATTACGGTTAACAAGTATTTAGAAAAAGAAATAATTTATACGTAGTCTATGAATATTAAATCATTTCATCGTCAATGGGTGCGTTCTGAACATGTTATTCCAAATAATTTCAAATAAATAACCAAAACACAAAAAAGGTTGGTATATCTTTTTAATGTGGGAGAATATGGATATTTTGCTTATATTTTCTAAAACCATATTGGGACGTCATCGTTTCCTCATCAGGTACGATTTGGCCATCCTTCAATTACCTTTTTAGGCAGTTTTGATTCTAAATTATTTGAGATTCAAATTCAACGGGGCCCAGACCTCCGGACGGTAAAAAAAGTAGTTTGACCAAATGCATGATTATATCGTTTTTCTCGCCAGCTCCTCATATATATTCTCTATGAACATGTGGTATATTTGCTTCAGATGTGATGTGCCGCGTCCAATGGCGGCTGGCTCTGTGGGCGCTAGCGCTGCTGAGTTCGCTGGCGCCCTCGCACGCCGATGGGAACATAGGTACGTGTCATTTTAACAAAAACTAGCGTGCCGGCGACTTTTTCTACGTAGCTTAATTGGTTTCCGATACAAACTTCCACTCCCTTTTTCATTCTCTTCAAGGATGATTTCTGGGATAATACCATCCTATTACCGTTTCCCGAAACTCAAACTACCTATTTCATCTAAATCGTTACAGAGGTTTAATTATGAGAAGAAAAGACAGACAGACACATTTTCGCATTGATAATCTCCTTATGGATTACTTCCTTTGACACATTGAATATATTTGTTTCTTAGGTTTTCACGCACATCACCCATTAAATAAAACTAGTTGAAGATATTTATTTTGAGTCGAATCTTGAAGGTCCAGACCAAAAAAACACGACGCATTACGCACCTCAATGCATTTATATACTTGCGTGTGGAATAAACGGTGTAGTGATTTTGTTGATAGAGTGTGGAAATTCTGTGAGACACAAGAGAGGAATAGCAAAATTAATTTGTTTCTCATTTCACTCACTATTGATTACTTACAAGCCGATCATAAATCGGTTGCAAGTTAGATAATATGAGCCTGTCAGTAATTTATGAAATTATACGTTTATTAATATAAATAATTATACAAACATCAAGAAAAATATATATACAATAAATACTTACCTATTTTATATTTTTCAACAGGTTGCTTATTCGGCGCTTCGCTCTGCGTGAAAGGAGTCGAATGGTGTTACGATGGTAGGTATAAATTAGTTATAAGTAGGTTAGGCCTCATCCAAAAAATACAATAATGTTCAAAGAACATTAATTAATGCCTACATTAATTATTAGATTACGCCTTCGGGAGGTGCATCCAGCTCTATGAGGCACCGGATGAGGGGGCCTTGTTCAAGTAAGTAATAAAAAGTCACATTAATCTACTTACCTTATAAGTACTGCTTTACTTCGAATAATACACTTAAATCAAGGGATTGTAGTACTTTTTTTCCAATCGTAATTTGCAATCAGTACGTGCCACTATAAGCAAATGTGTTGGATAAACATTGCGGTGTAAGAGTGTGTCCTTCAGTAAGGACATCTCCTCCTTAATTCTCTTTATAGGACGTCTTTCCTTTTAAGTCGTTTGTTATAACTCCGAGTCATAAGTTGTGTTGCTAATGTGTTCGAGTCTCCAGCTTAGCCCGGTATTTCAGTGTCGCAATGGTTATTTTTTCCTTGACTGTTTTCAGGTGTTCGTGAATTTCATTAATATTGATATACCATGGCGCATCCCTAATAGTTCAGAGGATTATATTTTGGGCTCTTTGAATTCAAAGGATGTTGGAATTGCTTGCAGTACCTCAGAGTTGTATGCCATAATCCACTGTGGATTGTAGTACTTAATCGCTAGAAAAATTATCGTTGTTATGTATGGATACAATGCGCGTAAATGAGCTAGAAACGCAAGGCAAATTAAATGCTATTATAATTGAATCCTATGAATATAGGAGCAAACGGCGAAACAAACATATTTAGATCCCATGGTGCATTCATCTTCAGGCCAGGAAGCACTTTCAATGCATGTCAATGTCAACTCCAATTGTGTGTTGCCAGGTATGACATGAGCTCCGATCAGCTGCAATGGTTCGAGGAGCAACTACAACGGTTGGCGTCACGCGGATACCGCTGGGAGCACGCGTATACACAGTGCGTGCTACAGTCCATGCTGTACACACTGCGGCAGAACCTGTGAGTACTGTACTCTATCGTGACCATCATTATCGTCACCAGTTTCAGTGGTTCGAGAAGCAACTATAGCGGCTTTCGTCACGCGGTTACAGGTGGGAGCGCGCCTACACACAGTGAGAGCTGCAGTTCATGCTGTACACGCTGCGACAGAACCTGTGAGTACTGTACTCTATCGTGACCATCATTATCGTCACCAGGTTTAGTGGTTCGAGGAGGAACTATAGCGGCTTTCCTCACGCGGTTACAGCTGGGAGCGCGCGTACATACAGTACGTGCTGCAGTCCATGCTGTACACGGTGCGATACAACCTGTGAGTACTGTACTCTATCATCACCATCATTATCGTGAACAGCTGCAGTGGTTCGAGGGGGAACTACAGCGGTGGGCATCACGCGGCTACCGCTGGGAGTATGCGTACACATAGTGCGTACTGCAGTCCATGCTGTACCCGCTGCGACAGAACCTGTAAGTACTGTTATATCCCTAATATAAAACTTAACGAAGTTTGAGAATTGGTACCTACATGAGTATTGGATAAATATATTCAGCCGGCCTACCGAGCAGTAGGTAGTTTTCGAAACTGATATTTAATATAGCACTCGTTATATTATGATAGATTTATGACACAGACCTGTTGAAGACCTCTAAACCGCCTTTATAAATAGAGAAATAGTACGTACTTATCGATAAATTAAGTAGCATTAATTGAAAGTTGATAATGGAATTAATTTACAGAGATCCAGATAATGTCAACGCAAAGATCTGCGAACACTTTGTAGATCCAAAGCTTAGATCCGAAGATCCTAATGATGAAGACGATCTTGACGTGAGTTCTTTTAATAATAATACACATTTTTAAAATGGGTACAAATCAACTATATCAATTTGCATCCAATTTCTTTTAGATTGAACCTGATGAAACGGCCTTCGTCCGGTTTACTCCTAATTCGGCTTTAGCTGATTCGGATTATGCCAATGAAGTTTACAACCCTCCATTACTACCTGATGAAGACCCTATTGCGTATCTAATGGCTAAAGGTACAAATAATTACATAAAAATAGTAACGTTATGATTAGTAGTAAATTGAATGCAATATAATATTAAATGTGTATTTATTTAATGCTTTAGATAATGAAGAAGAAACTGTAATGAGCGAAGAAAATCCTAGCGATAAATTGCGAGATTTAATGTTGATGAGCACAGGAGGAGAGTTACTAGAAAGATTGCCTTTCGAAGGATTTCGAGAAAGGATTAAAGCTGAAAAAGCTAAATCACTTCACAATGACAACGAAACTCCTAATACTGTGATCCAAAAGGATAAAAAATCGCTATCTGAGAAAAGCAAGAATGATGTGCAAGAATCATACACTGACGAAGAAAGATTAGGTGCGCATTTTCGTAAAATTAAAATAAAACCACCACCTTACACTGCTGAATATATCACTGGAAATAGATATTCACCATTAGATGCTGAAATCCGCTCAAATGCTTTGGAAAAATACAAGCAAAGTTTTGCAGAGAAAAATTTTCCATTTGAATATGAGAATGTAGATATTCCGGAGCAAAGGATATACATAGATGAAGATAGTTTAGATGAGATTCCTTTTGACACTGGAAGCGGAGAATTGGACCCATATCACCAAAAAGGTATTATCACAGTAATATTGTAAAGGCGAAAGTTTGTGAGTGTGTATGTTTGTTACTTCTTCACGTCTAAACAGCTGGAGCGATTTTAATAAAATTTGGTATGGAGTGAGTTCACACCCTGGATTAACACATAGACTACGTTTTACTGCGGAAAAAAGTCCCTAATAAACCACGGGTAACACCGCAGGGCACAGCTAGTAATGTTTAAATTTTCTTATTGATTATTCAATGTTTGGTAAAAATTCGATGTTCTCAAATTATCTTTAAATATTCTTACAGGCGGTAATTCTATGGGTCCTGATGGCAAAACGTCTAAGAATCTAATGAATTACTGGCGAGACATAATCGATTCAAAGTTAAAACCACAAGGTGCTTTGTATGCTGAAGGGGGGCCGCTAAAAGCAGATGATTTGCAGGGTAAGCTTATAATTGTATTAGCTATATTGATAACATCATGTAAAAAGAACTAATTTATGTTGCTTTGTGGTTTTATTTGTAGCATATAGGTATGCAATGCTGCCGCATTGTTACGCTCATTCTTTCAAATAAACATGATTGTTTCCTGTTTATAAGTTACATTATTTAATTTTAGTTTTTTTGTTTTTCTTTCTTTCTCCTATCACATAGGCCCTTTAAGCCCGAGAAGCTCAACACAGAAAAGATATTCGGATCGGATTGAGGGTGTTACAGATACCGACGATGTTTCAGGTGAAAATTCCAAATTTTACCCCGAAGATTTTCAAGATTTCCTTAATTACGAATGGGGCTTTATGCGTAGGGAAAGAGATGACGTTAAAAAGCCTGGGCCTCGCTTGGATGCGAAAACTTTAAAGATTTTATACCACAATAATTCAGTGACAGGTTAGTGTCACAGCGGCCTGAGATAATTGTTTAGAATGTAAATGTACCCTCAAAGTTTTCCAATGATACTATGCTGTATTTAAAAAAAAACGTCAATTTTTCTTTCATTATAAACTTTGAATGCACTTTGTCTTTATAGAACACTGCACTAAATGTCTCCCTGAGTCAGCACTTTATTTCATTTACACGAAAGCATGAGTTTAAGATTCCTTAATTTTATTTTGTACTATTTATTCATCAATGTTTGTCGCCATTGTTTTTTTTTTATTTAGATGGGCTTCTTTCTGTTATTTTAAAGTTCATGGCCTTTTTACATTTCTTCATACTTCCAAAATAAATGTTAGTTGTACAAATAAATGAGCTCGTTCTTAAAACACTCACTTTAATTAAAGCTTTGCGATAACTTAGAAAATTTTATTTAAGTTTTGACAATTCTTTTTTGGAAATGTATATATATATTTGCATGTGTCCAATTCATCGATGTTTTTCATAACTATATATTTAGCTGAGCCAAGTGGAGTGAATAATATTTTGAATTGCAGCTCATGGCTCCGCGAGCGCCCAAAAAGTAGGGACGGAACCTGATCATGACCATAATGACTATGATTATGATCCCTCCTATGCTTATGTGCTATTCAATGATAGGTAAGTATTTCGTGTAACAGGTGGTAGTCAAATTATTGTAAGACGCACTATGAATATTGTTTTATTATGTTATCTTCTTTTAGATTTTTAACTGATTGGAATAAAGGCATTTCGATAATATCAAGACTTGAAGAAATGCTTGGTTTGGAAAAGAACACTTTTACAAATCCACGGTATGTCTTTTTCTAATAAGTTTAATTTAAAATTTTCGGCAGTGTCTTAATTATTTCGGTGTTTCTATTTTCAGAGTTGATCGAGGCGAAGTTACGTTTAAGGTAGAAAAAAATGGTAAAGGTTACAATGCCATTGATGTAGCTAGACGTGTTGGTAAGCACTAAAAATACTAAAATCTACTAGTAACTATCAACCATCATCCTTTTCTGGCGTTAATTGTAGTTTTTACTTACAGATGACATAAAAGAAGATTTACGTCGTGAAACAGGCGCTCAAGTATTATCTACGGGAGTTGGAGATAGAGTAAGTCGACTAATAAGAATAGAATACCTATTATATTTTTATTTTAAGCATTAACCTGCTAGAGGTTTCAATCTTAAGAAAATTTTAGTAGATTTTTTTAGTCTAGTAAAGGAGATTGCTCAGCTTCCATACAAGTTTGGCCAATAATCATGAAGAATTGTTTCCTACATTCGAAATTATGTATAAATTACTGTAGAAACGAATATTATTGACGGACACCCCTGAGAACTTCTATAAACCATATACACTGAATGATTTTGAGGTTATGTTTGCAAATAGGTACATAGGTATTAAAATAGTAAAACACAAATAAGTTGTATAGTAAACTAGGGAAATCAAGCCAAGTACCGAAATTATGTATTAGATAGAGATTAACAGATAATTGCCTGTTTTTAAAGTAAATGCACAAGAGTAACTTTTAAAATCAGGTATCATCTATGCATTTTCGGTTATAATAAGGTACTCTGTGACAGAAACTGTGTGCAAAGAGTAGTATTTATATTATGGGAAACTGTGTGATGATTGTGAATGAGCCACAGATTAGAAAGAATTTTTAAACTCTCGTTAACCAAAAATAGTTATTTATTATACAAGAGTGGAAAGTTCCTTTTTAACCGCGTGCTCGATTTGGATGACCGAGCAAGCGAAGGATTCTAAAGTTGAATCACGAGCGCAGCGAGTGATTCTAAATTAGAATCCTGAGCGTCAGCGAGGGAAACAAACGAGCACAAGGTGAAAAATCTTTCCACTCGAGTGCAATACGTAACTTTTCATCCCACCTCAGCGAGGAAATGACAAAATGAAAAAGAAAACAATTTATAATGACAAAATATTTTTATTTCAATTAAAACACATTAAGATAATCTATAAATTGAAGAAAATAATAAGAAGTAGAAAATAATTAAGAAATATTAAATGTAACGTTGCTACAGTTACTTATGTTAAGTTTAATATTTTTGTTAGGTAATGTTATGTTGGTGTTTGTGAATTGTGCGCTGTTTTGTGGTAAACTACTCGTATCAGTAATTTTAAATAGTTGTGCCGATTCATTGGATTCTATTGGCGTAAATGTTGGCGAGAGAGGGCTATTGTTTCCAATCTTATGGGGGCTCATTTTAGATGTAGAAGGGCGAGACCAAGAATCTGACAGAGGTTCTTTCAGCGTTATGGCCTCCACGATACTATTACAAATTTTTGATTTACTTTGGATTGAATCCTCTATGTATCCCTCTACAACCGAATTAGACTTCCAGCCTCCATGGCGCTTAAGCGATAGAAGATCAGCCCCTGATTCGGTCAAAAGTGTGGCTGAGGTTCTTCTAAAACAGTGACCGGTGTATAACGGGGGTTCTAAAAGTCCGAGAAAAGTTGCTATTTCTCGTGGAATACTGCCAATTTTATTCTGACCCATAGGTTGTCGGATACACTTTCCGTTGCGATATTGTAGAAAAAATCGTTCAATTGGGGTGTTAGAAGGACGTAAAGCTTGATATTTCTGAACAATGTTTACATATTCCTTGCGAATAACGAAGTTGCGGTCTTTTTTTGTCTTGGTATTTAGTACATTAATTAATAGCAATTCATCAGAATTATGAGAATATTTTGATACGTTATTGACATTAAGTAGTGTAAGTTCATTTGTTCGACATGCTCCGGTTATACCAATAATAAGAACAACCTGTAACAAAAGAAGTATTTATAATCGTAAATTAATTAATCAAATTAAAAATATTGTAAGTACTATGTACAATTTTATCAACAACAAAAAATTACACGTATTGACTTACTTTTGCCGCTAAATATACGGAATCAGGTGCTTCATTAATAAACTTTGCAATTTCAGATGCTGTGAAAACCTTCGATTTTTTTGGTTTATAACCAGATGAGGCTCTTTTTAAAAATGCCACTAATTTATGATAGGTGTCGATATGAACGTCTTTCTTCATCTTAATTGTTAATTTTAGCATTGAATACGTACTCCATAGCGTGCTTGCTTTCTTGGTCTCAGATAATTCTATAAAATATGCCAGCAAAACGTTTTCGGAGAAAGTTTTTGCTCCTTTAGCTAGTCGCCACATGTTAAATATATCGTACTGTTTCAAATACTTCTCTCGTGATTGCTGAGGGAGAAGGCTCATTTGCGCATTATTAACTGTTTCAGTTAACTCAGTTGGCGTTAGATAAACTTCATCGTCGCTAATGTCACTCATTTTAGTTGATTTTTTTGTACAGTTTTTAGGTTATGTTAATTATATTAAGCAATAAAACGTGAAAAACTAGAATGGCGCGAAGCACGCAAATAAAACAAAGAAACCAAGAAGGTTCCAAATTTAAATTTTTTCACAATTTAAAAAGTTCTAATCATAAATTTGGCACCATAGAGGTTACATTAAATAGGTTTAATGACGTTTTGAATTTACAATTATATTGAGTACTCATTATATGTGATGTTCTAAATTCAAATCTACTTTGCCGCTCAAGCGAATAAAATAGAATTTTCCAGCCAGATTTCGAAGCGCAAAATTACACTTTCCGAGGTGGTGGGATGAAAAAGCTATTTCGGTTATACAGCCATATCATCAGTAGCTTCATTATTTTTGCTATGTTTATATTAAACCATATTTTAGATTTTTAGTGTATCACACCTTATAATGTGTTTATGTAGGTGTTTGGCAAAGGTGTCGAAAAATATATGGCAATAGACTTTATGATGTCGCCTACCATCAATAATAATTGTCTTAGCACATTTGCATGTAGTGAAAATGATTATATAGTTGTGGATATTAATACCACAGTGTAATAAAAAAAACGTTTTATTTTATCGATCTTTACAAAATAGATTTGTTTTGATGTTATATAAACAACTTCGATCAGTCTTTGGCTGAATGTTATTACACCCAGGAGCAATAAAAATGATTCGTATGTTTTCCAAACCGGTAAAATTAAAAGTCCTTTTAAAAATGAATATATTATACAAAGGTGTCAGTTAAAATCTAATGACTGTAAAATAAATTATAAATTACGCCATGAATTACCGTATGTGTCAATATTTTTTGTATATTTGGGCCAATTTGAGCAATCTCATTTCCTTAAGAATGGAATACAAAAATGTATTAAAAAGGTGTCGAAAGAAAACACTAAGTGCCTACTAAACATGTTTGCAATGAATAATAAAGATATTGAATTTGTTGTCATTCACAGAGTAAGCGTCCGGTGATACGGCATGTTGCTTCTCCCGAGGCGCTGGTCTTCGGTCTGGAGTGGCCGGTCCTGTTAGCTTTAGTGGGCAGCTTGTCCGTGCTCGTGGTTGGTGCGGTCGTGTTCGCGATCCTATTGAAGAAAGACTTTAACTCCAAAAGAAAGATGCAGGGCCTTTCTACCGCCGCTGATATTGATGCAGAGGCAACGAGAGATTATCAGGTTCTGACTAATTCTGTTTCTTGTTTTTTTTTCTAAAATATCTTATATAAAACAATTGACAAATAAATAAATATTGGTAGGATGTTAATGATAATTAATGGAACTCTTGTATTTCCTACCCTGCCCTAATTTATTGCAGACTTCACATGTTATCTTCTTCTCCCATTTTTCAGATATCGATGTACATAAAGTTTGTCAAGAAATTATTCTGCAGTCTTCCTCTTCTCAATATCTCAACAAACAATCAATCATTTATAACGAGCTTTAAGTCAAAGCTTACATTAGTGTTTCCTTTTCAAAATCGAATCAATTGACAAGTGACTATCGGCAAAGGACATCGACGAAATCGGCCCTAGCATGCCCAAAAGACATTCTTTTGGGCATGCTAGGGCCGATTTCGTCGATATAACGATTCACTATTATTTTTCTATTATTCTTTTAATTTATTAGCAATTAATCATAATAAACGGACAATCTGTTTAAAAAAATAAGAAATCAAAGTTCTGTTACTAGATACTACAGTCTGTTCATCCTAACTTGTCCTATTTGGTAAACAATCTTGGCACTCCTTTTTATTGGAAATACAGCATTAAAAATCAACTGATAACTGGATTCAATATGTTTCAGTTTATAATAACGATTTATTTTAATAGTTTAATGGCTTCGTTATTATTTTATTTTTAAATGGGTGATTTTGTTAAAAAGTTGTGTCAAGATTGTTTACCTTAATAAATGCAATATAGGCGACCATAGGTATTTATAAACATAAGAATAGAACTAGGTTCCTTAGTTAATAATACTTATCACTAGTACCTATTTATATTATATTTATAAAAAGATTATTTCTGAAATTAGGTAAAGATATTTTATACTTCCATCCCGTATAATACCTGTTTATTTTTATGAAAATCACAATGTTAACCAGCATACCTTATTACCAATAGTAAAATATAGAAACAGGCAAATGGAAAGACTGAACATTTCATTTGAAAAGAAATCTGTTATTACAACAGGTAGGTATAGGTATCATAGGTGCCAACTGCTAACACTCATAAATCAATATGAATATAAGCATTTATTATTTTTATTATTAATTGCATTTTATGTTCATTTAATGCATATTATTTGAGTGTTTACATAGAGGTAAACACTTAATCTATTCAGAATATAATATAAAGTGTACATCTTTTACAATTAAGTACAATAATTATAACCTCCAAATCTAATACATTCTGTAGTAGATCACGGTTCCTCAAGTTGTCCGTATCTCAACAAATGCCCAATTAGAGTTTATGAACATCCCATATAATATCTGTTTATTTACATACCTAATTACCAATAATAAAATATAGAAACAGGTACTTAAATGGAAAGCCTTTGAACATTTCATATGAAAAGAAATATATTATTACACAGGTAGGTATAGGTATCATAGGTGCTAACTGCCAACACTCATAAATAAATATGAATAGAAGCATTTATTATTTTTATTATTAATTGCATTTTATGTTATATTATTTAAGTGCTTACATAAAGGTAAACAACAAATCTATTCAGAAGATATAAAGTGTACATCGTTTACGATAAAGTATAATAATTATAACCTCAAAATCTAATACATTCTGTAGTAGATCACGGTTCCTCAAGTTGTCCGTATCTCAACAAATGCCCAATTAGAGTTTATGAATGATTCCGAACACAACTAGCATTTTCTCATTGTTGGGCGTTCTAGGGCATTCAATGTACGAACTGTTATACCTGATATATGTTAGGTATATTGCTGCTCCTACTGACCATTATGTTTGGTCAGCACTATAGAACTCAAGCCCTAGTCTCCTCGGTTAGTATCCGACAGTCCGTGTCCATCCTCCATTCAGTGCGGTTGCCTAAAGATCGTTTTAACGTCTTTATCCGATAAATCTATATATTTCCATTGTTCTTAAAATAAAGTTTTAAGTGTAATTAAAATATTTTTTTTTTAAAAAACCATTCGCGATTATCCGCGTAGCAAATTGGTGGCAGCGGTGGGATCCGGAAATTCCCAGTGCCCAGGCACCGCATCACGGACTCGCCCCGGATTCCTATCATATATAGATTATTCTATAATTCTTATCCTGAAAAAACTCACCTTGTGTTAGTGAAGAAAACAAGTGTCATAAATAAAACTGATCGTGCTATTATTGCAGTGTTGTGCTACAAATTCATCCAGATCCTTGAAAGGATAATTTCGTGCTGAAAAGAATAATTAATTGCATCCTGTACCGCAATTTCTTACCTGCTCTGCGAAGTTTCCCCGAGCCACAACCTGCAAGGAAGACATCACGAGACTTACCTGGCCTTTATCTCAGTACGTGACTGTTTATCGAGGTATCCTGAAACTGAAAACCAAAGTATAACTCAAGTTATTATTCAAGAACATTCAAGCCCGTACGGAGTCGTACTGCAACGTCCTTATCGCATCGGAATGTTCCTGGCCGCCGTCGCGTTCTTATCGGTCGCCCACGCAGCTTTTGTACTGTAAGTCTTTGGTCATTGTCTAGACTAAGTTAAATTAAATATTCAGTTCTATAAATTATAAACATTGTTCAATTAATTTATTTCGTTTATCGCTCCATATTAACAAATTGTTTATTGTGAATAATTTTTGATGCTTAACAGTTCCAATTGGTTATTTTAAATTTGAGTTTTAATAATAAGCTATGCCAAGAAGTTCAAACCCCGAAGAACAAAGTGTGTTTTTCGAGATTCCCGAACCAGAGCTGTTTTCCGGTAGCGCCGGCGTGAAGTCACCTCAGCTTTCACCTCGCATCACGAGGAAAACCGCTCACAATGGCCGAACTCGAATTAAACATTTTATTCAAATTTGTCAAATCTTATGATGGCAGCAGGGAAACTCTCAACTCATTTCTAATAAATTGTGATAATGCATTCAGTCTTGCATCAGACGCACAAAATCCTATTTTATTTAAGTTTATCCTCAGTCAACTCCACGGGATCGCTTGCTCCATAAAAGAGTTTACATCTTGGGAACAGCTCAAGGACTTTTTGAAAACACAATTTAGCGAAAGGAAACATTTCTCACATCTGCTTACCGAACTCCAAGAAAATAGGCAAGGACCACAAGACAGTGTTAGCCAGTATGCATTGCGCACTGAGACCTGCCTCTCGCAACTATTAACCGAAATATCACTTTCGAATACTAAGGCCAAGGAATTAGTTGGCCGTACCGCAGCCATGGAAGACCTTGCTCTTCACCATTTCGTAATGGGGCTTCATCCCCGAATCTCTAATATTATTAGATGCAAGTCTCCCAAGTCGTTAAATGAGGCAATCAATTATGCCATTTCAGAGGAACGTATACAGCAGACGCTATATAGACGTCCACAGCAAGACCAAAAACCAAATAATAACAACACTAACAAATTTAGGGCCGGCCCTCCTAAACCAAATCTTAATTCATCTTTTAATTCACAAAGACCATCTAACCCCAGATCACAAGGGGCTTATAATGTATATTGTCGCTATTGCAAGATACCTGGCCACGATATCTCAGCGTGTAAAAGATGCGAATATAATAACAATCGCTTTAGGGTCCAGCAGAACCCAACTAATAATAACCCTTACCAACCCTCGCGAGTGAATTTTCTCCAACACCCCGAACAAGGGGAAGGCCGCGACGAAGTTTATTCCTCGGCCGAACCTTTAAACGAATAATGGGCTCACGGAGGTGTCTCGCGAAGCCCAATCCCGAAATCCTGAATCAATCATATATATCCAATGACACCGTTTCTAAATCCAGGGACCACACGGGTAACCAGCCCCAAATAAGTGCCCTATATCCTAAATCCAGGGACCACACGGGTAACCAGCCCCAAATAAGCGCCCTATCTTCTAAATTCAGGGACCACACGGGTAACCAGCCCCAAATAAGCGCCCTATCTTCTAAATTCAGGGACCACAGGGGTAACCAGCCCCAAATAAGCGCCCTATTCTCTAAATCCAGGGACCACACGGGTAACCAGCTCCAAATAAGCGCCCTATCTCCAAAATTCAGGGACCACACGGGTAACCAGCCCCAAATAAACGCCCTATCTTCTAAATTCAGGGACCACACAGGTAACCAGCCCCAAATAAGCGCCCTATTCTCAAAATCCAGGGACCACACGGGTAACCAGCCCCAAATAAGCGTCCTATTCTCTAAATCCAGGGACCACACGGGTAACCAGCCCCAAATAAGCGCCCTATCTCCTAAATCAAATCAGACCAATCGACAGGGTAACCAGCCACAACCCGACCATATTACCCAATCGAATTCGAATAACTCTACTAAATCAAATCCTAAAGTCTCAATCTTATCCGAAGAAATTAGTAAAGTATACGAAGTGAACATCGACACAATTAAAAGATTGCTACCACATGTGCTGATGGATTCGCAAGCATCAGATATCCCACTATCCTTACTAGTCGATTCAGGCTCTGCTATATGCCTACTAAAAGATTCCTGTATCAAAAATAAAATAAAACTCGTCCAAGAGTCAATTAAACTCAAGGGTATAGATCCCCATGATGAACCAACCTAGACTGAAGGTCATCTTCAACTTAAACTAAATCCAATAAATAACAAATCTATATCATTTAAATTCCATGTCGTCAAAGACATCGATTTACCCTATGACGGCATCATAGGCTCAGACTTCTTACTGCCTTTGGTTGCAGAATTGATTATACCCATGATGTTTTAAAGTTAGGGAAATTCGACATAAAACTACACTTTTCCGAACCTCTCTACGTCATTCCACCCCGTTCAGAGACGGTAATCGAATGTACCGTGCAAAATCCCGATCACCTAAAAGAAGGTATGATCATAGATCAACATCTGTCGGAATCCTTACTAGTAGCAAACTGCCTAGTCAAAGTAAAAGATAATAAGAGAATTAATATTACAGTCGCAAACACATCCGAGCTTCCAATTAAAATCATTGCTAATCAAAACTTCAAAATTAAACCTAAAAATTCATGTGAAGTACATTTATCCTCAAATTTGAAAAATACTTCTGATCGTTCAAAAGAAGTAATCAACACTCTCAGGCTGTCTCACTTAAACACGGAAGAATACCTTTCATTAACGGAACTATATTCCCAATACTCCGACATTTTCTATCTCCCCAACGACCAGTTGACATATACTACAGCGCTAGATCATAAAATTAAAACTAATATAGATGGGAACCATCCATACAAAATCCTATCGCTTCCCAGAGTGCCACAAGAAGGAAGTAGAAACCCAAATTAACAAAATGCTTGATCAGAACATTATTGAACCCTCTTCATCTCCATGGAGCTCTCCTATTTGGGTTGTACCGAAGAAGCTAGATGCCCAAGGACAACGAAAATGGAGAATAGTTATTGACTACCGGATATTAAACAATATCACAATCGGAGAGACTTATCCAATTCACGTATATTAAGCTAGCAGACCATGGTCGCAACGCGTACATCTAACCTACTGGGTATTTAGTTGCTAATTAGTTGCTAATTAGTTACACTATTCCCGATTTAGTTGCTCAACACCTGTAAAAGATACATGCGATCTGCTAGCTTAAGTCTTAACCTAGCAGACCACAATACTGTATCTTCAGTTCTCGTAAAGATATCGAAGTTCTGCAAACGGCATATTTAGTTGCTAATTAGTTACACTATTCCCGATTTAGTTGCTCAACACCTGTAAAAGATACATGCGATCTGCTAGCTTAAGTCTTAACCTAGCAGACCACAATACTATATCTTCGGTTCTCGTAAAGATATCGAAGTTCTGCAAACGTCCTATTTAGTTGCTAATTAGTTGCTGTAGGACAGCATTATTTGTTTTATCCCTCCATCATCCGTTAATTGCCGCACCAGCACCCACACTACCCCCGAAATACGATAAAATTAAAAAGAGCTCATCAGAGAATATAAACTACGGCGTATTTCGTTGCTAATTAGTTGCTGCAAAATAGCGTTGCTTATAGTATTTAACTATCAACCCTTAACTCCAAATCAGCACTGCAACCACCCCCGAATAGGACGATATCGGAAAATTCTCGTAGGTGGAAAAAGACGCGGCATATTTAGTTGCTAATTAGTTGTTTGCCAAAAACGCAGTTAAGAGTATTCTACAATCATCCCCTAACCTCAGATGCAACCCCTCTACTCACTTAGAAACAGTAGATGGTTAAAATTCGCACGCAGTTGTTTAAGACTGCTGGATGTTTTGTTGTTAATTAGTTGCTGAAAAATAGCGTTGCTTATAATATTTGATTATCAACCCTTAACTCCAGATCATCCCTGCAACCACCCCAGAATAGAACGATATCGGAAAATTCTCGTAGGTGGAAAATAGACGCGGCATATTTAGTTGCTAATTAGTTGCTCGCCAAAAACGCAGTTAAGAGTATTCTACAATCATCCCCTAACCTCAGATCCAACCCCTCTACTCACTTTAAAATAGTAGATGGTTCGAATTCGCACGCAGATGTTTAAAACTGCTGGATATTTTGTTGCTTATTAGTTGCTCGCCAAAAACACAATTAAGAGTATTCTACAATCATCCCCTAACCTCAGATCCATCCCCTCTACTCACTTAAAAATAGTAGATGGTTCGAATTCAAACGCAGACGTTTAAAACTGCTGGATATTTTGTTGATAATTAGTTGCTGCGAAAAAGCGTTGCTTATAGTATTTAACTATCAACCCTTAACTCCAGATCATCCCTGCAACCACCCCAGAATAGGACGATATCGGAAAATTCTCGTAGGTGGAAAAAAGACGCGGCATATTTAGTTGCTAATTAGTTTCTCGCCAAAACTGCAATTAAGAGTATTCTACAAACATCCCCTAACCTCAGATGCAACCCCTCTACTCACTTAGAAACAGTAGATGGTTAAAATTCGCACGCAGATGTTTAAGACTGCTGGATGTTTTGTTGTTAATTAGTTGCTGAAAAATAGCGTTGCTTATAATATTTGATTATCAACCCTTAACTCCAGATCATCCCTGCAACCACCCCAGAATAGGACGATATCGTAAAATTCTCGTAGGTGGAAAATAGACGCGGCATATTTAGTTGCTAATTAGTTGCTCGTTAAAAACGCAGATAAGAGTATTCTACAAACATCCCCTAACCTCAGATGCAACCCCTCTAATCACTTAGAAACAGTAGATGGTTGGAATTCGCACGCGGATGTTTAAAACTGCTGGATGTTCTGTTGCTAATTAGTTGCTCGCCAAAAACGCAGATAAGAGTATCCTACAATTATCCCCTAACCTCAGATCCATCCCCTCTACTCACTTAAAAATAGTAGATGGTTCGAATTCAAACGCAGATGTTTAGAACTGCTGGATATTTTGTTGCTAATTAGTTGCTGCGAAAAAGCGTTGCTTATAGTATTTAACTATCAACCCTTAACTCCAGATCAGCACTGCAACCACCCCAGAAAAGGACGATATCGGAAAATTCTCGTAGATGGAAAAAAGACGCGGCATATTTAGCTGCTAATTAGTTGCTCGCCAAAAACGCAGTTATGAGTATTCTACAATCATCCCCTAACCTCAGATGCAACCCCTCTACTCACTTAGAAACAGTAGATGGTTAAAATTCGCACGCAGATGTTTAAGACTGCTGGATGTTTTGTTGTTAATTAGTTGCTGAAAAATAGCTTTGCTTATAATATTTGATTATCAACCCTTAACTCCAGATCATCCCTGCAACCACCCCAGAATAGGACGATATCGGAAAATTCTCGTAGGTGGAAAAAAGACGCGGCATATTTAGTTGCTAATTAGTTTCTCGCCAAAACCGCAATTAAGAGTATTCTACAAACATCCCCTAACCTCAGATGCAACCCCTCTACTCACTTAGAAACAGTAGATGGTTAAAATTCGCACGCAGATGTTTAAGACTGCTGGATGTTCTGTTGCTAATTAGTTGCTCGCCAAAAACGCAGATAACAGTATCCTACAATCATCCCCTAACCTCAGATCCACCCCCTCTACTCACTAAAAAATAGTAGATGGTTCGAATTCACACGCAGATGTTTAAAACTGCTGGATATTTTGTTGCTGATTAGTTGCTGCAAAATAGCGTTGCTTATAGTTTTTAACTATCAACCCTTAACTCCAAATCAGCACTGCAACCACCCCAGAATAGGACGATATCGGAAAATTCTCGTAGGTGGAAAAAAGCGGCGGGATAATTAGTTGTTAATTAGCAATACGATGTTCTGCAGTAATATACATCTACGACCGTATTCTGGCCGATTTTTTATTGTAAAGAGAAAATGATGGTCGATCTGAGGTGAAGAGACGATTGTAGAAAAATATCCGAATAATGGCGAGCAACTAATTAGCAACTAAATATCCCGCGTCTTTTTTCCACCTACGAGAATTTTCCGATATCGTCCTATTCTGGGGTGGCAGCTGGGATGATTTGGAGTTAATGGTTGATAATCAAATATTATAAACAACGCTATTTTTCTGCAACTAATTAGCAACAAAATACCCAGCAGTTTTAAACATCTGCGTGCGAATTCCAACCATCTACTGTTTCTAAGTGAGTAGAGGGGTTGGATCTAAGGTTAGGGGATGATTGTAGAATACTCTTAACTGCGTTTTTGGCGAGCAACTAATTAGCAACTAAATATCCCGCGTCTTTTTTCCACCTACGAGAATTTTCCGATATCGTCCTATTCTGGGGTGGTTGCAGGGATGATCTGGAGTTAAGGGTTGATAATCAAATATTATAAGCAAAGCTATTTTTCAGCAACTAATTAACAACAAAACATCCAGCAGTCTTAAACATCTGCGTGCGAATTTTAACCATCTACTGTTTCTAAGTGAGTAGAGGGGTTGCATCTGAGGTTAGGGGATGATTGTAGAATACTCATAACTGCGTTTTTGGCGAGCAACTAATTAGCAGCTAAATATGCCGCGTCTTTTTTCCATCTACGAGAATTTTCCGATATCGTCCTTTTCTGGGGTGGTTGCAGTGCTGATCTGGAGTTAAGGGTTGATAGTTAAATACTATAAGCAACGCTTTTTCGCAGCAACTAATTAGCAACAAAATATCCAGCAGTTCTAAACATCTGCGTTTGAATTCGAACCATCTACTATTTTTAAGTGAGTAGAGGGGATGGATCTGAGGTTAGGGGATAATTGTAGGATACTCTTATCTGCGTTTTTGGCGAGCAACTAATTAGCAACAGAACATCCAGCAGTTTTAAACATCCGCGTGCGAATTCCAACCATCTACTGTTTCTAAGTGATTAGAGGGGTTGCATCTGAGGTTAGGGGATGTTTGTAGAATACTCTTATCTGCGTTTTTAACGAGCAACTAATTAGCAACTAAATATGCCGCGTCTATTTTCCACCTACGAGAATTTTACGATATCGTCCTATTCTGGGGTGGTTGCAGGGATGATCTGGAGTTAAGGGTTGATAATCAAATATTATAAGCAACGCTATTTTTCAGCAACTAATTAACAACAAAACATCCAGCAGTCTTAAACATCTGCGTGCGAATTTTAACCATCTACTGTTTCTAAGTGAGTAGAGGGGTTGCATCTGAGGTTAGGGGATGTTTGTAGAATACTCTTAATTGCAGTTTTGGCGAGAAACTAATTAGCAACTAAATATGCCGCGTCTTTTTTCCACCTACGAGAATTTTCCGATATCGTCCTATTCTGGGGTGGTTGCAGGGATGATCTGGAGTTAAGGGTTGATAGTTAAATACTATAAGCAACGCTTTTTCGCAGCAACTAATTATCAACAAAATATCCAGCAGTTTTAAACGTCTGCGTTTGAATTCGAACCATCTACTATTTTTAAGTGAGTAGAGGGGATGGATCTGAGGTTAGGGGATGATTGTAGAATACTCTTAATTGTGTTTTTGGCGAGCAACTAATAAGCAACAAAATATCCAGCAGTTTTAAACATCTGCGTGCGAATTCGAACCATCTACTATTTTTAAGTGAGTAGAGGGGTTGGATCTGAGGTTAGGGGATGATTGTAGAATACTCTTAACTGCGTTTTTGGCGAGCAACTAATTAGCAACTAAATATGCCGCGTCTATTTTCCACCTACGAGAATTTTCCGATATCGTTCTATTCTGGGGTGGTTGCAGGGATGATCTGGAGTTAAGGGTTGATAATCAAATATTATAAGCAACGCTATTTTTCAGCAACTAATTAACAACAAAACATCCAGCAGTCTTAAACAACTGCGTGCGAATTTTAACCATCTACTGTTTCTAAGTGAGTAGAGGGGTTGCATCTGAGGTTAGGGGATGATTGTAGAATACTCTTAACTGCGTTTTTGGCAAACAACTAATTAGCAACTAAATATGCCGCGTCTTTTTCCACCTACGAGAATTTTCCGATATCGTCCTATTCGGGGGTGGTTGCAGTGCTGATTTGGAGTTAAGGGTTGATAGTTAAATACTATAAGCAACGCTATTTTGCAGCAACTAATTAGCAACGAAATACGCCGTAGTTTATATTCTCTGATGAGCTCTTTTTAATTTTATCGTATTTCGGGGGTAGTGTGGGTGCTGGTGCGGCAATTAACGGATGATGGAGGGATAAAACAAATAATGCTGTCCTACAGCAACTAATTAGCAACTAAATAGGACGTTTGCAGAACTTCGATATCTTTACGAGAACCGAAGATATAGTATTGTGGTCTGCTAGGTTAAGACTTAAGCTAGCAGATCGCATGTATCTTTTACAGGTGTTGAGCAACTAAATCGGGAATAGTGTAACTAATTAGCAACTAAATATGCCGTTTGCAGAACTTCGATATCTTTACGAGAACTGAAGATACAGTATTGTGGTCTGCTAGGTTAAGACTTAAGCTAGCAGATCGCATGTATCTTTTACAGGTGTTGAGCAACTAAATCGGGAATAGTGTAACTAATTAGCAACTAATTAGCAACTAAATATGCCGTTTGCAGAACTTCGATATCTTTACGAGAACCGAAGATACAGTATTGTGGTCTGCTAGGTTAAGACTTAAGCTAGCAGATCGCATGTATCTTTTACAGGTGTTGAGCAACTAAATCGGGAATAGTGTAACTAATAAGCAACTAATTAGCAACTAAATACCCAGTAGGTTAGATGTGCGCGTTGCGACCATGGTCTGCTAGCTTAATATACGTATCCAATTCCCCAAATTTCTGAAATTCTGGACCAACTAGGAAATAGTAAATATTTCAGTACCCTCGATCTTATTTCCGGTTTCCATCAAATCCTAATGAACCCAGAAGACGCACAAAAAACAGCTTTTTCCGTCCCTAAAATTCACTTCAACACTTCCAATTTAATAGAATGGCATTTGGCCTTAAGAATGCTCCTTCTACGTTTCAAAAACTTATGAACACATGTCTCTCAGGCCTTCAGGGCAACAGATGCTATGTATATTTAGATGACGTAGTGATTTATAGCTATGATCTCATATCCCATATAGAAAACCTCAAAAATGTGTTTGAAAGACTCAAAAATTTTAATCTAAAATTACAGCCAGATAAGTGTGAATTTCTACGTAAGGAAGTAGCTTACCTGGGCCACATTATCAATGAAAATGGTGTACAACCAAATCCTGAAAAGATTAAAGCTGTTTCTGAATACCCAATTCCTCAAAATCCCAAAGATATTAAATCATTCCTTGGACTCGTATCCTATTACAGACGATTTATTGATAACTTTTCCAAATTAGCAAAACCTCTCACATCTCTTTTATAGAAAGAAGTTCCATATAATTGGAAAAATGAACAACAGCTTGCATTTGAAACCCTCAAAGAAAAACTAGTTACCGCTCCAGTACTCGCGTATCCAGATTTCACTCAACCTTTTCTTTTGACATGCGACGCTTCGAATCACGCTATTTCGGCTATTCTATCCCAAGGTCAAGTGGGCCGTGATCGCCTTTGCTTCCCGCACTCTGAATAAAGCAGAGTGTAACTATAGCGTCACTGAAAAGGAATGCTTAGCAATCGTCTTTGGAACAAAAGTTTGTCGGCCATATTTATATGGTAATAAATTCAAAATCCTGTCAGACCACAAACCACTACAGTGGCTATTCAATTCTAAGGACCCTGGATCGAGACTTATCCGTTGGCGATTAAAGTTAGAAGAATTCGAGTATGACATTCACTACAAGAAGGGCAAAATAAATACAAATGCCGACGCCCTCTCACGTTACCCGGTGAATCCTATTCAACCAATTTCCGAAAACATACCCGAAAGCGATCAAATCCAAGAATCCAATCAAGAACTAGACAAGGACCTAATGGACTTGCTTATATCTCCGCCATCATTCGATCCAGATGAAATAAACTCACCAGATCCTCTGGATCTTAATAAAGAAATTCTACCTTTACCCGAAGTGGATCCACTGATTCCTAGTGCTCATGATTTAACGTTTCCTCAACCTGGAACAAGTTCTCAACCTAACGATTCTGATACGCTGGAAAGCAAAACAGAAAACGAATTGTTAAACCTTCCTGGAAGCGTTGCCGACAAATCAGCGACTCCTGATCCTCAACCCAGTGTCGCACCAACACCATCCACAGACGTTCATTTAGATCTACCTGACGATGACTATCCCACGTTCCTAAAAACAATGACCAGCAAAGATAAATCTTTTAATACTTTAATCCAGGAACACAACGAAAACATAACAAAATCTCACTGTAAAATCATAATTTTACCTACCTCCATCGATCTTGATGAATCTAATCCCTTCGTACAGGAAGTTCTCGATAAAATACCTAACAAATCCGAAATTATAGAAAAAGAAAGAACAGTTAATTCCTTCCTCACACATGAAAGTAGGTCCTATTACCTGCTCTTTTTCAAAGTCTACCATTTTGATAAATGCACATATAAAAACCCATTTGATACTCACCACCTCGTCAAAATCTATAATATGCTTCTTTATCTTTTCCACAATACTAGTATTAGCATCCACATATATAAAGATAAAATTTTGTATCCATCACTTTCAGAAATCCCAAAAATTCTCAAAGAAAACCATGACATTCCAATCGCTGGCCATCTCGGAATGAGCCGTATGCTTAAACGAATTCGAGAATTGTTTTACTGGAAAAATATGCGCAGTGACATTGAATCATACGTAAAGAAATGCCCACAATGCCAAACTAACAAAGCCCTTAGAAAAATAAATCGTGCCCCTATGCAGATCACCAGCACATCCACTGAACCTTGCCAACGAATATCCTTAGATATTGTAGGACCGTTGCCCGAAGCTGGACCTGCAAAATTAAAATATATTTTAACAATACAGGATGATCTCACAAAATTCTCTTCTGCATATCCTATTCGCAGCACCACTGCTGAAGAAACGAGTGAGTGCTTGCTTCACTATATATCAATATTTGGTATACCGAAAATGATCTTTACGGATCAGGGAACCAACATCACGTCTGATCTTTTTAAAAGGACTTGCGAATTCCTTAAAATAAAAAACTTTTGGGCTTCTCCATATCACCCACAAACCCAAGGTGCCCTGGAACGGAGTCACTCAACTCTTAAAGAGTACCTTAGATCCTTTACTAACGAAGAACAAACAAATTGGCCTCGTTATGTTTATACAGCAATGCTTACCTATAATACGACAGTTCATTCAACAACTCACTTCACACCCTACGAACTAATGTTCGGAAGTAAACCAGTAATTCCAAACTCTATTTACGAAGAATCACCAGGAGCCACATACCCTGATTATGTGCGAATGCTCCAAAACAGATTAAAACATTCTCGGGAGAAAGCTTTAGATTACATAAGGCAATCCAAAGAATCCTCCAAATCTTATTACGACACTCATAGTCGCCTGAGGAAATATAAAACTGGCGATTATGTCTATGTTAAAAACCATTTAAGAATGCGTAAGGCCCTTTCACCTCTTTGGAAAGGACCCTACAAAGTAGTAAAAATTAATGGTAATAATACACTTACCTTACTTATTAATCGACGTCACATCACCCATCACTTCGATCAGGTGAAGCTGGCGGATGTCGAAATGAACCTGTAAATAGATATTATAGAATTAGTAAATAGTATAAATAAATTTTAAGAAATAATATTATACTTACCTTAGATATGGGTTTTGTTTACACGACGACTTGCCCATAAAACCTATAAAAAATAAACCCATGAATACAAAATACTTAGAAATATAAGATAGTTTAGTAAAATAAAAAAAATATAGAGTATTAGGTAGAATAGAATACTTACCTTTAGGTTATTTAATAGTCTTAAAATTATTATTTACAGTTCAACTCGAAGTCAATCTCACCAAGATTTTATCCAGCCGATTACCTCAAGTTCAGGCCTCTACTATGATTACTTAGGAAAACTTAGAATAAATAAGGGACAGTTAAAAGTAGATATCTCACATTTTAAGCTACATATACAAAATATCGAAGCCATATTTGAAATTACAAAGCAATTATGTAAACAAACCCCGATTATAGAGATTGATGCAGAAAGCCGTAACTCGTTGCAACCATTAGCAGCACAATTTCAAGAAATGAGAAGAGAGTATGCGTCCATCTCTCACCTGTTAGACAATAGAATAAAACGTAGTGCATGGATAGGAGGTATAGGAACAGTCATAAAACAGATTTTCGGTTCCCTAGACGAAGATGATGGTTTAAAATATGACGAAGCAATAACATCATTACAGAATAACGAAAAGAAATTAGCTTCGCTTATGAAAGAAAATATTTTGATCACTAGTTCCACCATAACATATTATAATAATACTTTACATAAAATAAGAAGTAACGAAGCCAACCTTAATGAAGCTATCGACAAGCTCTCTGTAAATATAAAAAATATTTCTGAAATAACTAACGGACTGCAAATACGCGCTGATGTTAATGAAATACTCAATATCCTAGAAACATCAATACTGACCTTGTCATTCCAGTTGGAAGACATAACCAATGCTGTCTTGTTCAGCAGTCAAAATATTTTACACCCCGCAATCATAACACCAAATCAATTATACCACGAGCTTGCCGATAACTACAGACATTTATCTAACGACTATGAGTTGCCTGTTGTATTAGACATTAATTCTGTGTATCTTATTTTTAGTATTTCTAAGTTAGTTTGTTATTATTTTAAGAATAAGATTATATTTGTTTTACAAGTGCCGTTAGTTAACACTAGAGGATATGTATTATTTCATACCATTGCTCTTCCTATACCATACAACTCTAAAGAACCAAACTCGTTTAGTTTAATTATACCTAATCATAAATATATTGCAATGACCAAAGACAAGTCTCACTATTGTACTTTCGACAATCTGGAAATCTGTAAAGCCATAAGCACAGAAGACTTTATTTGTGACATCGAAAACCTGTATTCTACAGGTGCAAAAATGACATGTGAAAGTGAACTTTTAGCAAAAGTGATCAGTGAAAAACCGTTACAGTGCGAATCTAAAATTATAGTTGGAAAGTTGGACATTTGGAAACCATTGTCCAATAACAAGTGGATCTTTATACAATCAGAACCCAACAAAATCTCGATAGATTGTCGTAATTCTGAATTATATGAAACAAATATTTTAGGCACTGGTATTGTTAGTATCCCTAGAGTGGATATTGTAAAAGTACTATATTAGTCCCTAAATATAATATTCTAAATATCACTTCACCCATTAACCATGTACCAGATTTTAATTTAATAAACGACACTTGTTGTAATCTAGATAAGCTAAATTATGTAGTAAATAATGTGTCTCCTGTTCATTTGCACGACATAGACTTGGATGATTTCACTTCTGGAAACAAAAATAAAATTAAGTCTCTTCTAGACGATTTAAAATCTATTGAACTCCCTGTAAATCCACATATTGTGAAATATGGGACACATTATTCCATTCTTATAATGTTATTGTTTATATTTATCGTTTTTATAATTGCTTATTTTATTGTTAAGAAAATGATTTGTAGATCTGGCAGCAACCGTCTTTTTCAATTTAAATTTAATCTAAATAATCCCTTATCTCAATCTGCTCCTAAAGCATCAGAAACAGACAGACAAGACCCTGACGATCCTGAAATAGAAATGACCAGCCCTATTGCCCCTCTCAGAACTAAAATCTAACGAAGACTTAGAGTCAACCCCAAGTCTCCTCTTAAAGGGGAGGTGTTATACCTGATATATGTTAGGTATATTGCTGCTCCTACTGACCATTATGTTTGGTCAGCACTATAGAACTCAAGCCCTAGTCTCCTCGGTTAGTATCCGACAGTCCGTGTTCATCCTCCATTCAGTGCGGTTGCCTAAAGATCGTTTTAACGTCTTTATCCGATAAATCTATATATTTCCATTGTTCTTATAATAAAGTTTTAAGTGTAATTAAAATATTTTTTTTAAAAAAACCATTCGCGATTATCCCCGTAACAGAACGAACAATGTCCTTTATAAAAGTGTTTTATGCCAAAAAACCTAATCAAATGTGATAAGTGACTATCGGCAAATGTTTTATGTGAAAAATATTCATTGCAGGAGTTATGCCGTGCCCGAATGTCTGGCAAGTGGTCAGGACAGCAAACCGCAGCAGCACCCTCGCATTCCACTGACCCACCACAACGCATAACTTCGCTGTCGCGGGAGCCTGATGCGAACTCGCCCTCGACGAGGTCTAGTACATCATCGTGGTTAGTGTTCTGTATTTCTGGTTTCTCTTTTAGTTGTATTTTAGTAGTGCTACTTAGTTGATTTTCACATTGTTGGATACATTGCTGACAGAAATATGTTTTTTTTGCTTTTGTTAAACACTATTATTATTCTTAACCTTATTCATTTTTGATATTTTTGTTTCATCCTTATCTGCCTTACTGTAATTATAGTTTTTTATACTTAGGCAAATAGGGTATTTGACAGTATTAAAAATAAAGTGCCAATTGTTAGCATCTGTCTTTTGAATGAATATTGGCAGGGGTTTTCACTATTTTGACAGAAAAAATATTCATAATTTTACTAAAAACACACGAAAAAGATAATAGTTTTCTTATCTATTGTCACGTGACCCAAAATGCTTGGGATTGGCGGAGCCTAGAATGACGTCACACGCAAGTAAACTTCCAGTTAAAGTGACATTACATTGTATCCATATATATCATTCCAACAAAATTTCGTTGTCGCACTATCCATAAATGGAATGCTATGCCCGCTCACGTGTTCCCTCCCTCTTACAACCTGAGATCCTTTAAAAAAGGCGTGAAGAAGCAACATGCAGGCCGGCAGAGTGAGGATGGCCGGTATGGCAGGTAGAACTGCTGTTTCAGCTATCTTCGCGTCTGGACTTCACCGTCACTTGACAGCAGGTGGGGTGGAGTCATTTGTCGGACCTATCCATAAAAAAATGACATTTTTTATAAATCTATTTCAGGAGTGAGGAGCCAGCTTTAACCAACATGGATATTTCAACTGGCCACATGGTTTTGGTAAGTTAAAACGTATGAAAAACACGACCTTTCCCGTTATGACATACCAATCTGTCTATGTCCGATATGTCTAAATTTGAGAAGTTTTTTTTATAAAATTACCCATAGAATATGCTTGCAATTTTCGCAAAAAAATTAGTTGATTGATTGATGATGCATTGTGAAACTATGATGAGGTGTATGTCTGCAGGCTTACATGGAAGATCATCTCCGTAATAAGGACCGTTTGGAGCAAGAGTGGCGTGCCCTGTGCGCGTACGAAGCCGAACCTTGTGCGACTACTGCCGCCCTGAAGCCTGAGAACACCGGCAAGAATCGATACGCTGATGTGCTCCCGTACGACCACTCGCGAGTCACTCTCAACACGCTGTCCAACCATCTCGGCTCCGATTATATCAATGCTTCGACTATCGTAAGTTTTCATAATTTCTTTGTATTCAGAAATAAGTACAAGTGTGCGGGCATTAA
Organism: Chilo suppressalis; assembly: GCA_902850365.2. Lineage (NCBI taxonomy): Eukaryota > Metazoa > Arthropoda > Insecta > Lepidoptera > Crambidae > Chilo > Chilo suppressalis. The sequence continues at coordinate 9,684,955 of OU963899.1, read as the reverse complement.
TATCCAAACTGCTATAATATGAAGGTTGATCACGGACACGAGTTAGTTGAGCAAATTTTTTTTGTACAAGTGTTTACAAAGGACACGGGTGCAAAACTACATATCATATAAAAAAATCGGGCTGTCATGTATTTACCGGAACCGTAACGACAATAATACTACTAGCTCCTCTAAAGAGAAGATGCTAATATTAATGCTCATTATTCCGAGTTTTTCGTCCACAGACGGATCATGATCCCCGCAACCCCGCCTACATCGCCGCAGCCGGACCGTTAGCTCACACCGCTCCAGACTTCTGGCAAATGGTATGGGAGCAGGGCAGCGTCGTCATGGTGATGCTGACCCGCCTCACGGAGAACGGACAACAGCTCTGCCACCGATACTGGCCCGAGGAGGGCTCTGATTTATATCATATCTACGAGGTAACTACGATTACTTAAAATACTAACTAGAACACAGCGCTCCAGACCTCGCAGATGGAATGGGAGCAAGGCAGCGTCGTCATGGTGATGCTGACACGCCTCGCGGAGAACGGCCAACAGCTCTGCCACCGCTACTGGCCTAAGAAGGGGCTCGGAACTATACCATATCTACAAGGTAACTAAGATTTATTATATACTTGCTGGCACACAGCGCTCCAGATTTCTGGTAGATGGTGCAGGAGCACGGCAGCGTCATCATGATGATGTTAACTTGCCTCACGGAGAACAGACAACAGCTCTGCCATCGCTACTAGCCTGAGGAGGGCTCTGAACTATACCATTTCTACGAGGTACTAACATTACCTACTGAAATACTTGCTACCACATACCGCTCGAGACTTCATGTAGATTGGAGCAGGGCGGCGTCGTCATGGTGATGCTGGCCCGCTTCAAGGAGAACGGACAACAGCTCTGCCACCGTTACTGGCCCGAGGAGGGCTCTGAACTATACCATATCTACGAGTTAACTAACATTATTTGCGGTTGAACTAAGAGAAAACAAATGAAAATGTCATTTGTCTGTCACATGTTTCTCTACAGATATTGAAAAAAAAGTGACAGCAATAAATTAGATCTAACTGAAAAGTTAATTGCCATCTCTGTACTCAAAGACGTCTAATTAGAACAATCGATACCCACGAAATAGATACATACTTGTCGTGGGTGACGATTGTGCTAACTATACTTACTAAAACACCCAGGGTTAGTTTTAAAACAGGACAGACGGGGCTGTGGCCCAGCCCTCACAACAGATATAAAAAAAACCAGTTTCACCGGGTTACCAACCAGGGGAGTGCAACTGGTAAGTGGCCCTGGATGGCAAATTTTCAAATATGGGTGTATTTTATTAAAACGTGGGCACGCTAGGGGCCTCAACACCTCTAAATCTGGCCCTGTCAATATTTGTTATAGTGCGATTCAAAATAAATGGAATGGCAGCTGTGAAGTTAATGTAAGCTGAGTCAGCACACGAAATATAGGTACACACTGAATGAAGGCTATCGCTATAAATCCGCCGCTAGAGGCGCTTGTATAGCGTGGGGTTTCTGAAATGTCAAATGTTATTGCTTGTCGGTTGACTGTGTGGGTTTATTTCTAATAAAAATAATGTTTGGTAATAACTCAGATTAATTATGGCAAATATGAATTGACATGGCAATAATTGTCAGTTATTTAAAGGCGGAGTTAAGAATAATTATTATGTCCCCCTTTTTTTCGAACAAAACGGAACTGATTATGTTACGGATTATGTTTACGATACGGTCATTTTGTATTAAAATATGATTTAAATATATTGATTTCAGGTGCGTATTAACAAACTTTAAAAGCTACACTTCAGGACCTCACTCAATAGTGGCGCCATCTGGTGAAACAAAAAACGGTAGCCCTCATTGAAGCCTTCGCACTGTTGTAGTAGACACCCTGATGTTGCAAAATTGATCCCAATGCGAGGACAATTTATAAACCATACCGCTTAATTAACTTTTCTGCATTGTAGTTTGCCAAAAAACGCTAAAATACTTAATAAACTTTTCCTAAGTTTAGACAAGTTATATTGTAGTTTTTACGAAATTGGACTAAATTTTGAATGAATTCTGGTACAGGTGCACCTAGTGAGCGAACATATCTGGTGCGATGACTACCTGGTGCGAAGTTTCTACCTGAAGAACCAACGCACTGGGGAGACCCGCACAGTCACCCAATTCCACTTCCTGTCCTGGCCCGAGAACGGGGTACCGTCATCTACGAAGGCGCTTCTTGAATTCAGAAGGTAATTTAAGATCTTAATCGTCATCATCATCATCCTATTAATGGAGCACTGGCCTTCCCTATAGATGAAATAAGGAGAATAAATAGGCCATGAACCACCGAGCACAGTGCAGATTTGTGAGTGCTAATGACTATAGATGCAGCCGGGACCATCGGCTTAAGTTGCCTACCAAAACACGGACGAGCTCGAGATAATAAATTTTGCGTCGCCCATATCAATATCAAAAGTTGCATAACTTCCATGAACGAAGATCGAAGAACCTTTACTAAGAACTCCTCGTTTGTGGTATAAAAATCACAACGACAAATAATAAGATGGCGAATAAATAATTTGTGGTATATAAATAATGTCTGTTGGAAACGACTAATTGTGTTTATCTATAGAAAAGCTGATAACCATGAATTCCTGTGTGGACTGCAAAATGAAAACGCTGCCCCTGGTTATCATTTTATAGGGATAAAACATTTGATAAATCTTTATTGTAATTAAACTTATGTGGTGAAAATATTTAATAGCTATCAATATTGTAAGCCTAACTTCTACTCTAGTACCGAAGTTCCGATTTGGGAACCCTAACATCAAAAAATGCGAGCAGTGATATGCAGTGACAGATTTACCTAAAAGCATCAGAGAGAGCATGCTCACAAGACAATTCTTATATTTCCCCTCGTAATTTCTAATGTTGGACAAAGCTTTTTATTAACTTTCATTATATCTTAATAAAACTTAGTAAGTATAGTGTCGATTTTTTCTAAATTCGCTTTTTTCATTTCAGGAAGGTGAACAAATCGTACAGAGGCCGATCCTGTCCTATTGTGGTGCACTGCAGGCAAGTATTTAACTGTATATCTTCTATTAACAATAACGATGGCGGTTGTATACAAGTGGTATTGTTGATCAAAGCTTAAAATGCTGATGGTCAAGATCTTGCTAGTATGCCGTGTCCGTTTGAATTGTTTTTACTATTTAATCTACATGATATATTTTTCGATCACTTTCAAGACAAAAGGAGTAAAGCTCTTAATAAAAAAAAATATAACACCTATCATAGAGATTATTAAATTTTTCGTCTGAAACAGTGATGGAGCAGGGCGTTCTGGCACTTATTGCTTGATCGACATGGTCCTGAATCGAATGGCCAAGGGTGCGAAGGAGATCGACATAGCGGCGACGCTGGAGCACATCCGAGACCAGCGCACGCGCACCGTTGCCACTAAACAACAATTCGAGTTCGTTCTCATGGCTGTCGCTGAAGAGGTGAGATTATTAAGATTTGTTTTTTTTATTTAAGGTTGGAGTGGGTTAGAGATATAACTAAGTAAGATATTTAAAAGTAGAATGACATGTGATTAGTTCTCTTTCGGAAACCAAACCAACGTTTGATTCAAAAAATAATAAGTATCTAGAAACTTTTCTAAGCACGGGTTCACTTCGAGATCATCTAGGAGGATAAAGTTTGGGCATTAATTGGCCTCCATATTCCTTAAGAAATTTGCGATACGAGAGCGCACCACTAGCGCGAACATTAATGTTTGGAGATAGTGTTTTTGTATGGATATCTCAATGCTTCTGATATTATATTTAGAAAATTGCACCCGGGGGGCAAAGCCGGAGCAGTCAGCTGCCGATGCCGATGTTAATACTTAGATCTCTATCTTTCCTTATTTAGGTACACGCCATATTAAAAGCCCTACCAGCTCATCTGCAACAGCTCCAAGAAAAGAAGGAGAAAGAGAAAGAAAAGGAAAAGGAAAAAGAAAAGGAAGGCAACGACAAAGAGAAACCGAATAATTGAACCAGCAGCGCTCCCGATACCTACATGACGAACCTTATTTTTATTCATAGCCATAGTCGATGTCTTTCTGTGAAGCTCTGGATTGAGAATCCCGCATTTTTTCAAAGTAGATATTTTCACGTTAAAAAAGTTTTATATCAGCAGTATTTCGTTGATTTACATCGAGATTCTCAAACCAGACACTGTTTGTCTATTGATTTACGCTTTTAGCTTGCTTTACTTAAATCATTTGCGTATATTTTAAAGGTCAACGTTATACCTACTTAGTTTAGATTAAATTGCTTTGTAATGGAGCAAGAATGAAGGAAAACATCTTTGGTCAAAATTGAAGGTCGTTTTGTCTTCAGTTTATTACTGCAGCAGCACAAACTTGTTACAGAAAAATAATGATAATGTAGAAAACCTAAATTTAGTCGTTATTTTAGATGGATAAAACACTGTTTTTTCATATTAGAAAGTACTGCGACGTAATTTTTCTACATAATAGGGCCCAAATTATTTTATAAATGAAAAACTTTAAGGAAAACTGTTGACGTATTATTACCTATTCTGTTTATTATTTTAGGCAGATCAAACTTATAGATAGGTACTTATTTTCGTAAGGCTTACAATACAACACACAATTAAGGTATTTATTTACAAAAAACAAATAAATGTTAATATTAAATGTGGCTATTCAATTCAAGTTTTGAAAAGTTGATGAGTGCTGGTTTGATAATATTTTTAAATAATAACAGTTTTTAATATTCGTGGTTTGAGAAACCATAAAATAGTTACGCCAGCAAATTTTAACTTTTAAAAACTTTCGAGTCAACTATTTTGTAACTTGTCGTTTGCACCTATGACTTGCCTATAGCTTGTTTGCTAATATCACAGTCAATTTAACGGTGTCTAAGATTTCATAATGGTTAGAGGAATATTCCGTTACATACCTACTTACATTATTATAATTTCTTTTGTACTACAGACTATATCATTCGGCACTAATAAAACCTACAAAACAAATTATTAAAACGTGTAATAAAGTAATATAATAATTTATAACGTGTTATAGTTACGTTAATATTTTAGGAAAAATATATTAAATGCTTATTTGTTTGGATTGTACCTAAGTAGTTTTATAAAAGCATCAATTTATTATAAAATATAATTTATTAAAATAATATTATTTATGTCGGCCAAAATTCAATAGAAATGTACCTACTTAAATATTGCTAAAGATTTAAGGAAGCGTTAAGTTACAAGCATTGTTGTTGTGCATAAAATGCACATGTCTATAAATTGAGCTAGTCAGTGAAAAGTTAACTATCTTTATAATGTGGTCGTTATCAGCGAGTCTTTGAAAAGATATAAATATATATATATATACTTAATTTATAATTATATTCTATATAGTAAATGTTCATGTATGCAATTAACTACGTTGTATTGTTTAAAATTTGTAGGTACCAATTCTATTTTGTAACTTACTTATATACCTATTCAATTGAATTCGTGGTCCGTATCTACTTTGTTTTTAAAACCTAATAAGTTCAAAGAACTGAGTGCAATGTCTCTATCGATCATATCCTGAACAAACGGAATACCTGATGTAACTAATAATCATAATATGCGAATAAAAGTACTATTTACAGATTTAAGAAAGAACAATAGAATTCACTATGATTATAAACAAGTAATTGTATGAAATTTGTATAAGATTATATTTATTGCATATTATTGGGAAAATGTAAAAAAAAATATTACCTACCCACGAAATTATGATTGTAGTTTAGATTATAAGAGAAAATATATTTAACCGTATTTCTGTATGAAATTATATGTAGTTTTTATGTGAATGATTGAATAATGGATTTTGATTATTAAATTGTTTTAGGGATAAGATAAGCAGTATCCTGATTTCCTTAAAATACATTTATTAGGTACCTACCTCCTGCGATCCTTTATTCCAACTTTCAAAATCAAAAAGTTATCTCACTATAGCGTGATAACGAAGTTAAATATTGAGTTGCTTTATTGCAAGATCAATTAATTTTAAAAAATATTCTTATTTTATTCTTATATAGGAGGAGCTCGATGGCGCAAGTGGTTAACGCGTTCGGCTGCGATCGTTGAAGCTAAGCAACTTTCGCAGTGGTCGTTCATTGGATCGGTTACCAAAAATTTACTAACTCGAATTCCTCCGTGCTTCGGAAGGCACGTTAAGCCGTTTGTCCCGGCTGCATCTGCAGTCGTTAGCACCCACCAATCTGCACTGGACCCGCGTGGTGGGTCATGGCCCAAACTCCCTATTCCATCCATAGGGAAGGCCTGTGCCCCAGCAGTGGGGACATTAATAGGTTGATGATGATGATTCTTAGTTTCAATGAGTAAATAGCTCTTTCATATATTCAGACATAAAGATCGAGTATAACGATGGATGAGTGCAGTGAGGGAGAAGAATCAATGAAGCAAAAATGTATACAAGCCTGTTACTTTCAGAGCAGATACCCTACAGATAAAGGGTAATGTCATCTATATATTTATCCTGTGGGGGAGGGGGGGGGGGGCTTTATCTCTGACCATTTCCAGTAAAGACACGGGGAAAAAACTAAAAAACCTGGCAATTCTGCCAAACAGAACCGATTGGCACCAAAAGTTGGACCCTACCCCTTCTGGGGGATGAAAATATTTTATTAAAATTAAGAATGGGAATGGATAGATTATACATTGTTGTTTAAATCTTGTTGAGTAGTTAAATATACGTTATTTTTGTTTTAAAAAATATTGGAGAGCAAAGCATGTCAGCATTGTTTACAGAGTTTCGAAGATTTTTAAGCTTTTGTATAGCTTTGAGCGCGGCGACCGAATCAGAAATTCCATAACGAAAAAACCTTACAAGAGTGCATAATATACCAACAGAACACAATTTTCGCCAATTCAGTATCACTCTGAACGGGGCAGTTTGTTAAATCTTTGCCACGGTATGTACCAACGTACGACGCATCCCCGCGGTCGTCGGTTCAAATCCCGCACTCTTTTTTTATATATATATATTTGTTTAAGACCCCAGCACCTGTTCTTATTTTTATTTGTCTCCCTTTTATTTAGACTTTATAATTATAATTTAAAATTTTGGACTAAAGGCTGTAAACTGTGGAGCTTGTGGAAGTTTTTGGGCGCCGAGCAATGCTGTTGTTTGCTGTGCTTGGCCAATAAAATATAATAAGGCCTGCCTCGCCATCCCGTCAAAATTCACGTGTCAGCAAGGACTGGATATGCCCGAACTGCAAGAATAGCACACGCAGGGGTGACAACACGCATACGCCTGTATAGGGTATCAGCGAATCTTCTGAGCCCGAAAAACCGGTTGCTGCACGGGAACCTGTCGACCTGGCCAGTGGTTCTCCAGAGGAAGATGAGGTCCAGGGTAAGGTCAAGGAGAACGCCGCCGGAAATAATCACACCAGGGATATAAAAAGTATGCTGGCCGACTGCATGAAGGAGATGAGGGAATTCAACTCCGAGATAGCGGTCTTCCGCAGTTCTTTTACCACTCAACTTGACTCCTTCGAGTAGAGAATTGCGGTGTTGGAGCAGCGTCAAGTGGATCCTGATGCAACTGGTAGGATAGACTTGGAGCGCACCATATCCGAGCTACGCGCCGAGGTTAACGACTTCAATCAGAAGTTGTGATGTCCGAAATCGAGATCGGCGGCGGCGCGTAGTGCGCGCGTGTGCGCTGCAGGGTCACTATTGCGGAGGGCGCCTCCCCCCCCCCCCTCGGCCACCGGCGGTGGGGGACGGCACTCGGGTCTACATCAACGAGCGCCTCACGCGCGCCAACCGCCAGCTTATATATGTATAACTCCAAGCAGGCCCTGCCAGAATATATAGAATATTTATTTTATAAAAAATATTTCCTTTCGTTCTTTTTCTTTCTTTCTTTTAACACCCCCCACTCCGACCGGCACAGCGGTGCGGCGTTGAAAGCCGTCCATCGTTTAACATCGTTTACGTTCGGCAGACTTCGGTGTTTGTGTGCGTGCTACTAGACGTATGCGTTTAGACTAGCTGCTAACTGCTCATAACTGATTCTATCTCTTTTGGACACAATGCTAAGTGAGACAACGTGCTTTTTGGCCGAATCCCTTAGAGCATTTATACCAGGAGGTGCCATTGCGTTCACTCGCCGAACAAAATTTTTCACCATTTTTGGTGCGGGACGAGGTACACACGTATAGCACACTAATGAAAATATTCAATACTCCCACAAACACGAGCGTGTTGTTGCTATAAACGCATACTTCAAAAATTACATCAAACAAACACAATAAAAAAACGCACACACGCTAACAATTTTTATGTAACTATGCAATTGTTCGAGCGTACACCAACACAAAATTAGGGATGTGGCATTAAAAGAATGAACAATATTTGAATGAATAGTTCTTGATGAATGAACATAATGTTTGTTTATAATAAAAACAACATGTTTCATTTATAAATATGTATCTGAAAGCTTATTTATAGTTTTAGTACTTATGATTTTTATGCTCAAAATTCAATGTTTATTTTTGCAAATTATATTGCTGTGCAAAAAATCTTTCCAACTGATTTTGCTGCCTTTTATCGGATAACCTGCCTATATTTAATTGCTTTTACACCCTTAATAATATCAAACGCAGTATATCGACACAAAACACTGCGTAACTGACCCAAGCTTATCCTTTCTTTGTTTAATATAATGGGGATAGCGAAAAAATATACTGCAGTGAATTAAAGTTATTTGTTTTATTGATAATGTTTTCCTCAGTGGCTTAAAAAGTCAATAATTTTATCAGTGTCAAGAAAAAAAACCTCAATGATTTCAAGCTTTCGGCAAAGATCAATCCCATGCTTTCAACGAGTGCTTCGCTAGCGTTTTCTATATATATAGAAAATGATAAAAAAATATTAACCTATTTTTAACAGCAGAACTAGTAAAATAATAAAAAAAAGAAACACTTGACGATATTTACTCAATTTTTATCCTTTGTATTACAATTACTAATTTAATTTATTAGAACAATTACGCTATTTACAATTACTGAATATTTATTATAACAATTACGCTGTTTCCATTTATTTAATCACAAAACACTTTTTAAATTGTGCACTTCTCCATAATCACCATTGAATTAATAGAAATATCGACTTATAAGAATTACACTAGCAACCGACAGAGATTCGATCAGAGGTCCGTCCGCTTCGCGCGCCAAGAAGTTAATGTGTCATACGCGCGCGCCGCTCGCCTTTTATACAGAATGCCGGTGGTTTGACGGTAGTTTGCTTACACTATATATTTCTGGAATCTGGGAGCACGGCAGTGCCCCCGCCAAGTCAAGCAAAAAGAGCGGCACGGCCGTACCACCCTTTTCTCGAAACAGTTCAGGCCATTTTCATCTCCCTATAACTTCGTTGGCGATAAAAGTAGAAGCCTGTGTTCAGTAACCAAATAGGCATTGTATAAAGTCGATATATCCCAAATTTTATTGAAATTGAGCCAGTAGTTTAAGAATTATAACTAGTGAAAGTTTCTTAATTTTGTCACTTACTGACCGACCGATCATCAAAACTCTAAGGCGCTTCTAGCAGACATAGACGCTTTAAATTTAGAATACAGTACGTTAAAGTATAAATTAAGGAAAAAAAAAATGATGTGGTGTCGTGTGACACCAGGTAGGAACGAAGTTCCTTCGGCTAATGTAGAATCGACACAAATTGCAAACTCGCTTGTGTATGCGACTGTCGCGCCTGCGCACGTCTCATTTAACGGTTTTATTCCACGTACTTTTTTCCACGGATTTTCTCTTACGGTTTAACTATCACATTTTTTTCAGTTCGGTCGCGCAGCAAAATCCCTATCCCCTCCAAGCCTGCCGTAAGGAACTTCATCGCGCCTGCGCACGTCTCATTTAACGGTTTTATTCCACGCACTTTTTTCCCCGGATTTTTTCTTACGGTTTTACTATCACATTTTCACATTTTTTTCAGTTTGGTCAGCTAGTGTTCGTAAAGATTGCTAGGCAGGACTGACCCACAGATTATAATAAACTACAATGTCACAATAATCCAGTAATGCAGCCCCGTCGCTCTGCCACCCCCTGGACTTAAGCACAGTTTAGTATAATATACGACAATAATCCAGTGTTGGTATAATGCCACAATAATTTGGGGTTGCACCCCCGTCGCTCTGTCACCCCCTGTTAAGTACTGACCTTGTTATCATGTCTAGCTGAAGTTTACAGCCGATGATAGGCGTTCATGGTCCACAGCTCGGTATAACGTCACAAATATCCAGATTTCGTGTAATGTCACAATATTCCAGTGCTGCACCCTCGTAGCTGTGCCACCCCCTACATACGCACCTTATTATCATGTCCCGCTAGCGTTCGTAAAGGATGCTAGGTAGGATTGGCCCACAGTTTAGAATAAACTACAATGTCACAATAATCCAGTGATGCACCCCCGTCGCTCTGCCACCTCCTGATAAGTACTCACCTTGTAATCATAATCATGTCTCACAGGCGTTACTGGTCCACAGCTTGATATAACTTCACAAATATCCAGTGTTGGTGTAATATCACAATATTTCAGTGATGCACCCTCGTCGCTCTACCACCCCGTATAACTTCACAGATATTCACTGTTGGTGTAATATCACAATATTTCAGTGATGCACCCTCGTCGCTCTACCACCCCCTATAACTTCACACATATTCAGTGTTGGTGTAATATCACAATATTTCAGTGATGCACCCTCGTCGCTCTGCCACCCCCTATAACTTCACACATATTCAGTGTTGGTGTAGTATCACAATATTTCAGTGATGCACCCTCGTCGCTTTACCACCCCCTATAACTTCACACATATTCAGTGTTGGTATAATATCACAATATTTCAGTGATGCACCCTCGTTGCTCTGCCACCCCCTATAACTTCACACATATTCACTGTTGGTGTAATATAACAATATTTCAGTGATGCACCCTCGTCGCTCTACCACCCCCTATAACTTCACACATATTCAGTGTTGGTGTAGTATCACAATATTTCAGTGATGCACCCTCGTCGCTCTACCACCCCCTATAACTTCACATATATTCAGCGTTGATGTAATATCACAATATTTCAGTGATGCACCCTCGTCGCTCTACCACCCCCTATAACTTCACACATATTCAGTGTTGGTGTAGTATCACAATATTTCAGTGATGCACCCTCGTCGCTTTACCACCCCCTATAACTTCACACATATTCAGTGTTAGTGTAATATCACAATATTTCAGTGATGCACCCTCGTTGCTCTGCCACCCCCTTAACTTCACACATATTCACTGTTGGTGTAATATAACAATATTTCAGTGATGCACCCTCGTCGCTCTACCACCCCCTATAACTTCACACATATTCAGTGTTGGTTTAATATCACAATATTTCAGTGATGCACCCTCGTCGCTCTACCACCCCTATAACTTCACACATATTCAGTGTTGGTGTAGTATCACAATATTTCAGTGATGCACCCTCGTCGCTCTACCACCCCTTATAACTTCACACATATTCAGTGTTGGTGTAATATCACAATATTTCAGTGATGCACCCTTATCGCTCTACCACCCCCTATAACTTCACACATATTCACTGTTGTTGTAGTATCACAATATTTCAGTGATGCACCCTCGTCGCTCTACCACCCCCTATAACTTCACACATATTCATTGTTGGTGTAATATAACAATATTTCAGTGATGCACCCTCGTCGCTCTACCACCCCCTATAACTTCACACATATTCATTGTTGGTGTAATATAACAATATTTCAGTGATGCACCCTCGTCGCTCTACCACCCCCTATAACTTCACACATATTCAGTGTTGGTGTAATATCACAATATTTCAGTGATGCACCCTCGTCGCTCTACCACCCCCTATAACTTCACACATATTCTGTATTGGTGTAGTATCACAATATTTCAGTGATGCACCCTCGTCGCTCTACCACCCCCTATAACTTCACACATATTCAGTGTTGGTGTAATATCACAATATTTCAGTGATGCACCCTCGTCGCTCTACCACCCCCTATAACTTCACACATATTCAGTGTTGGTGTAATATCACAATATTTCAGTGATGCACCCTCGTCGCTCTACCACCCCCTATAACTTCACACATATTCACTGTTGGTGTAATATAACAATATTTCAGTGATGCACCCTCGTCGCTCTACCACCCCCTATAACTTCACACATATTCAGTGTTGGTGTAGTATCACAATATTTCAGTGATGCACCCTCGTCGCTCTACCACCCCCTATAACTTCACATATATTCAGCGTTGATGTAATATCACAATATTTCAGTGATGCACCCTCGTCGCTCTACCACCCCCTATAACTTCACACATATTCAGTGTTGGTGTAGTATCACAATATTTCAGTGATGCACCCTCGTCGCTCTACCACCCCCTATAACTTCACACATATTCATTGTTGGTGTAATATAACAATATTTCAGTGATGCACCCTCGTCGCTCTACCACCCCCTATAACTTCACACATATTCAGTGTTGGTGTAATATCACAATATTTCAGTGATGCACCCTCGTCGCTCTACCACCCCCTATAACTTCACACATATTCTGTATTGGTGTAGTATCACAATATTTCAGTGATGCACCCTCGTCGCTCTACCACCCCCTATAACTTCACACATATTCAGTGTTGGTGTAATATCACAATATTTCAGTGATGCACCCTCGTCGCTCTACCACCCCCTATAACTTCACACATATTCATTGTTGGTGTAATATAACAATATTTCAGTGATGCACCCTCGTCGCTCTACCACCCCCTATAACTTCACACATATTCAGTGTTGGTGTAATATCACAATATTTCAGTGATGCACCCTCGTCGCTCTACCACCCCCTATAACTTCACACATATTCTGTATTGGTGTAGTATCACAATATTTCAGTGATGCACCCTCGTCGCTCTACCACCCCCTATAACTTCACACATATTCAGTGTTGGTGTAATATCACAATATTTCAGTGATGCACCCTCGTCGCTCTACCACCCCCTATAACTTCACACATATTCAGTGTTGGTGTAATATAACAATATTTCAGTGGTGCACCCTCGTCGCTCTACCACCCCCCATAAGTTCACACATATTCACTGTTGGTGTAGTATCACAATATTTCAGTGATGCACCCTCGTCGCTTTACCACCCCCTATAACTTCACACATATTCAGTGTTGGTGTAATATCACAATATTTCAGTGATGCACCCTCGTTGCTCTGCCACCCCCTATAACTTCACACATATTCACTGTTGGTGTAATATAACAATATTTCAGTGATGCACCCTCGTCGCTCTACCACCCCCTATAACTTCACACATATTCAGTGTTGGTGTAGTATCACAATATTTCAGTGATGCACCCTCGTCGCTCTACCACCCCCTATAACTTCACATATATTCAGCGTTGATGTAATATCACAATATTTCAGTGATGCACCCTCGTCGCTCTACCACCCCCTATAACTTCACACATATTCAGTGTTGGTGTAGTATCACAATATTTCAGTGATGCACCCTCGTCGCTTTACCACCCCCTATAACTTCACACATATTCAGTGTTGGTGTAATATCACAATATTTCAGTGATGCACCCTCGTTGCTCTGCCACCCCCTATAACTTCACACATATTCACTGTTGGTGTAATATAACAATATTTCAGTGATGCACCCTCGTCGCTCTACCACCCCCTATAACTTCACACATATTCAGTGTTGGTTTAATATCACAATATTTCAGTGATGCACCCTCGTCGCTCTACCACCCCCTATAACTTCACACATATTCAGTGTTGGTTTAATATCACAATATTTCAGTGATGCACCCTCGTCGCTCTACCATCCCCTATAACTTCACACATATTCAGTGTTGGTGTAGTATCACAATATTTCAGTGATGCACCCTCGTCGCTCTACCACCCCTTATAACTTCACACATATTCAGTGTTGGTGTAATATCACAATATTTCAGTGATGCACCCTTATCGCTCTACCACCCCCTATAACTTCACACATATTCACTGTTGTTGTAGTATCACAATATTTCAGTGATGCACCCTCGTCGCTCTACCACCCCCTATAACTTCACACATATTCATTGTTGGTGTAATATAACAATATTTCAGTGATGCACCCTCGTCGCTCTACCACCCCCTATAACTTCACACATATTCATTGTTGGTGTAATATCACAATATTTCAGTGATGCACCCTCGTTGCTCTGCCACCCCCTATAACTTCACACATATTCACTGTTGGTGTAATATAACAATATTTCAGTGATGCACCCTCGTCGCTCTACCACCCCCTATAACTTCACACATATTCAGTGTTGGTGTAGTATCACAATATTTCAGTGATGCACCCTCGTCGCTCTACCACCCCCTATAACTTCACATATATTCAGCGTTGATGTAATATCACAATATTTCAGTGATGCACCCTCGTCGCTCTACCACCCCCTATAACTTCACACATATTCAGTGTTGGTGTAGTATCACAATATTTCAGTGATGCACCCTCGTCGCTTTACCACCCCCTATAACTTCACACATATTCAGTGTTGGTGTAATATCACAATATTTCAGTGATGCACCCTCGTTGCTCTGCCACCCCCTATAACTTCACACATATTCAGTGTTGGTGTAATATCACAATATTTCAGTGATGCACCCTCGTCGCTCTACCACCCCCTATAACTTCACACATATTCTGTGTTGGTGTAGTATCACAATATTTCAGTGATGCACCCTCGTCGCTCTACCACCCCCTATAACTTCACACATATTCAGTGTTGGTGTAATATCACAATATTTCAGTGATGCACCCTCGTCGCTCTACCACCCCCTATAAGTTCACACATATTCACTGTTGGTGTAGTATCACAATATTTGAGTGATGCACCCTCGTCGCTCTACCACCTCTATAACTTTACACATATTCAGTGTTGGTGTAATATCACAATATTTCAGTGATGCACCCTCGTCGCTCTACCACCCCCTATAACTTCACACATATTCACTGTTGGTGTAATATAACAATATTTCAGTGATGCACCCTCGTCGCTCTACCACCCCCTATAACTTCACACATATTCAGTGTTGGTGTAATATCACAATATTTCAGTGATGCACCCTCGTCGCTCTACCACCCCCTATGCGCACGTCTCATTTAATGGTTTTATTCCACGCATTTTTTCTTACGGTTTTACTATCACATTTTTTTCAGTTCGGTCGCGCAGCAAAATCCCTATCCCCTCCAAGCCTGCCGTACGGAACTTCGTCGCGCCTGCGCACGTCTCATTTAACGGTTTTATTCCACGCATTTTTTCTCACGGTTTTACTATCACATTTTTTTCAGTTCGGTCGCGCAGCAAAATCCCTATCCCCTCCAAGCCTGCCGTAAGGAACTTTCGTTCCAATAACTTTATAAAATTACTGATGAAAACTGGCCAAGTCAAATCTAACCTACCTACTTTAAGATCCTACATTTTTAAATAACCGCAATTGTTATAGGTATCCAATAAAGCAAAGAAATAGAGTTTAATACTTGTTCATAATGTTAGTATGTTCTTATAAATACATTTTTGGATTTTGCATAGAACTTGGCACTCGTTTAAATCTCCATTCTCTTTGCGGCAAAGCCCACTGCAAGTATAATTTTTGTATTGAAGTTGGCTCTTTTTTATGTTTTTGGTGATAGTCGAGTCAATGAAGCTTTTTACCTGGAAACCCGGTGGAACAGCTTCGATTTTGATGATTTTTTTTAATAATTTTGTTTTTTTATATTATTTGAAATCAGAAACCTCTGGAGAGGGGGAAATATTTTTTTATATTGTTTAAACAATTTTTATGACATTTTTGGAAAAAAATGTTTTTTTATAAAATATCAATTGAAAATTCACAAAAAAAATATGTTTATGTTATTGTTTTCATATTGTTATCACAAATAATTTTAATTTACATGTTATTATATCAAAAACTTTTAAAAACAATTACACACATCAAAAGTGTCTAGGGATCAACATATATTTTTGCAATAACTTTTCTCCTGATTGATATTAATTAAAATTTTCTTTAAGGATTCATCAAATAAAGTGTTTTCGTTTGTCACAGTAACGATAAACCAAGTCACCTTTGCATTAATAAAAAAATTTGCCATTTTCCTAATAAAGGGATTTTTGACATTTGAACCACTAACACAAAAGTTCGAAAAAAAGACTGAAATAACAGTTTTCTCTAAAATTTTATTGGGTAACTTAAACAATTAATAATCCGTATTTCTACCGCGAACACTAACAACACAAGAACATCGGTTTGGCATACTCAAAATGAGTTCATCCAAATCACGCTGTGGAATGGCCGCCCATGTTCGTTGCAACAACAAAAAAAGGTCTTCTTGCGACTGGATACCCTCCATATTCGGCAGAGCTCTTCTCTGTAGCATATCCCATGCATGCTCAATCGGGTTCAAGTCTGGCGACTGAGCAGGCCAGGGCAGGACATTGATGTTAGCTGCGGCGAGAGTCTGTCTTACAACTCTTGCGGTGTGCGGTCGTGCATTATCATGCATTAACTGAAATAAGGGACCGATTTGCACTTGTAGAGGAACGATGACGTCTGATACAATCGTCTCAGCATAAATTTGAGCGTTGAGGTTGCCTCTGATCCAAATCAACTCAGTTCTTCCGCCGATCCAAATACCCGCCCATACCATGATGGTTCCACCACTATAAGGATGGACTTCCTGGCAGGATTTTAATCGCTGTTGGCGTCCAGGGGTTCTCCAGTGTCGTATACGTCTTGTATCCGGTCTCATACCAAAACGAGACTCATCAGAAAAGCACACGAAACGCCATTGTTCTTCTGCCCAATTTCTGTGTTCAAGAGCCCATTGATATCGAATCCTACGATTGTGCATTGCTATAGGTGGTACCCGTAGCGGTCTTCGGGAATGAAGGTTCACTTCATGCAAGCGGTTTCTGACTGTTTGGTCGCTAATTAAGTTCCCTGAAGAGTGATGAAGCCTCACGGCTAACATCATGGCGGTTATTGTTGGAGCTCTTCGAGTTAAGATTTGAATGTATCGGTCTTGTCTCCGTGTGGTGCAGCGATACCGTCCTCCATGGCGCTCAGCCACGGTACCAGTGCTTCGGTATCGTGTCCAAAGTCGACTGATAACACTCTGACTTGTATTCAGAGCTAAAGCCACAGTACGTTGCCGGGAACCAGCTTCTATCATTCCCACGGCTCTGAGCATTTCTTCCCTGCTTAAATGACGTCGCCGCTCCATAATAACGTTGGTTTTAATCAGTAGTAGGGAAACAGTAGCACTAATAATGTCTTCAATGCGTTGTATGTTTTTATAGGGAAAATATTGACAGCTGATTTTCATCTTTTACTCGAATTTGATTCACAGTTCCTGATTCAAATTATGAAATGCACCAAAAAGGATCCATATAAATTTATAAAATCATAAATTTATTACAAAGCCACATCTCAATCTCAAGAAATCCGCATAAAAATGCTTGATCCCTAGACACTTTTGATGTGTGTATTTATAAGATCTTTCATGTAATATAATGACATGACGCTGATATACATAAGAAAGTTTGGATATATTTCATGAAATCATCATCATCATCATCATCATCATCAGCCTATTAATGTCCTCACTGCTGGGGCACAGGCCTTCCCTATGGATGGAATAGGAAGATTGGGCCATGACCCACCACGCGGGCCCAGTGCGGATTGGTGGGTGCTAACGACTGCAAATGCAGCCGGGACCAACGGCTTAACGTGCCTTCCGAAGCACGGAGGAGCTCGAGATAGTAAATTTTTGGTCACCCATCCAATGACCGACCACTGCGAAAGTTGCTTAACTTCAACGATCGCAGCCGAACGCGCTAGCCACCTGCGCCATCGAGCTCCTCATGAAATATAAGAAATTAATAGTTTCATTATTAACATATATAAAAAAATATATGATATATATATATATATATATATATATATAGGGTCAGAGGCCGCGCTCTCAAGGATCCCGAGGTCGACCTCTGAGATGCCCAGACGAAACACTAGCTCATAAGCCGCAGGAGAAAGCCGATTTACTGGCAAAACTCTTTGCGGCTAACTCCCGAAACGAAATTGCAATGCACTACCACCATCATTACCTCACTGTGGCACAACGATGCCTGATATTAAAATCAGGCAGTGTGAGGTTCGTGCCGAATTGCAATCACTCGACGTCCGGAAAGCTAGTGGACCTGATGGCATCCCAGCAGTAGTACTGAAAAAATGTGCAACGGAGTTACCTCCCGTGCTCACGCGCTTGTACCAATGCTCGTATTCTTTGGGGCGTGTGCCGGAGACTTGGAGAGATGCTTACGTGCAACCGGTGCCCAAAAAAGGGGATCGCTCAGACCCGGCAAACTACCGGCCAATAGCAGTCATCTCAGTTTTATGTAAAGTTCTAGAAAAGCTCCTTAATAACCATCTGACCCGTCATCTTATTTTATATTTATTTTATTTATTTATCATCTTCAGGGCACAACACTACCGCTACAGAGCAACATTTCCATGCTCGGTATGGAAGTTCACTCAGACCTGAATCCAAAGGACTACATCAAAACCGTGATCAAAACAGCTTCACGCAAACTCGGAGTCCTGAACAAGGTGCGGCGTTCTTTCACGCCCGATCAACTGTGCTTGTTGTACAAAACGCAAGTGCGGTCCTCCGTGGAATATTGCTTGCACCTCTGGGATAGCTCCGCCAAGTACTTGCTCGATGCTTTGGATAGGTTACAGCGGCGCGCGATCCGCATCATAGGCGATGAGGAGGTGACTAAACACCTTGAGCCGTGACGTGGCGTCACTAAGCGCGTTCTATCGTCTGTACCACGGCGAGTGTTCTGAGGAGTTATTCTCTCTTATCCCACCTTCCCCTTTCCGTCAGAGGACCACGCGCGCTGGCCTACGTTGTCACTGTCTTACTGTGGCCACAATTCCAACGCGTACAAAGAAATTTAGTGACTCATTTCTTTGTCGCACTATCCGTAAATGGAATGCTCTGCCCGCTCACGTGTTCCCTCCCTCTTACAACCTGGGATCCTTTAAAAGAGGCGTGAAGAAGCAACATGCAGGCCGGCAGGGTGAGGATGGCTGGTGTGGCAGGTAGAACTGCTGTATCAGCTATCTTCGCGTCTGGACTTCACCTTCACTTAACATCAGGTGGGGTGGAGTCATTTGTCGGACCTATCTATAAAATATATATATATATATATATATATATATATATATATATATATATATATATATATATATATGAAGTATCTAAAATATAACGTAAGTGCTCAACGCATTCGTATTATTGACCAATACATCGTATTTTAATAGTTTAAATATTAAATTATTATTAAAAGCCTCATTTTAACAACTATTTTTTATACTAACATTAACATAATAATATTTGTTTCAAAAAAAAAGCGATAAAATTGATTTTTTTATAAAAATGTCATAAATATTGTTTAAACAATAAAAAAAAATATTTCCCCCCTTCCAAAGGTTTCTGATTTTGAATAATATAAAAAAAACAATTTAAAAAAAAATATATATCTAAATCGAAGCTGTTCCACCGGGTTTCCAAGTTTTGCCTGTTTTATGTCTTTATTGACTTGACTATGAGATATCATTACTTAGTATTGAGATTTAATGTGTGTTATGTGCATTGTGTATGTTATATAGCAAATATACATATATTGGGATAGTTTCAAATATCTGCTTGTAACGGTTCCAACGCTACAATTATAAAAACATTGTATGGGTACCCCTCATATTTTTTAACTTTTTTTTATTTTTAGATTTTTTCCTACGTTAACACACAATTACCGAGCTGGAATCCAAATTTCATCCTTCTACGTCATCTGGAAGTAGGTTAGATTTAGGTATCATATGTCAGTCAGTCAGTGCTAAAAATGGCTTTTTACCCGACTGCGCAATGCAAGAGCGCGAAGCGCGACGCGCAGACAGGGTATAATGTTTAACAGTCTATATATGTATGTTTGTTCCTTTGTGGCACACTAGAGACCAAACGCCTGGACCGATTTTGATGATTCATACATCAATCGGTTCGTCTCAATCATGGGAGTGCTACTAAAGATATGATAGTAATCAAACTTCAATATCGGCAAAATTAGGCGCCATATTGTGACGAAGTAAAAAAAATAACTTGACAAAATATGTCACTGTCTAGATAATCGAAAATCATGTTTAGGTTCCTAACACCATTTTTCATTTTATTTGATTGTTTAGGATCTACGACGCTTTAAAGTTGTATGTACTTGCGCTTTTAATTTCAATCTTACGTTTGTATGGATCTTTGTTACTCTTTCACCTAAAAAATACTGAATGGATATTAATGAAAATTAACAGTAATATAGCTCATATATGATAATAACATATATATAATAATGTATGTAGTTATTGAGTGAATTGGCCAAAATATAACAATAACTGAAATATATGACGGGAAAAAATCTCCCATCTGCGAGCCATTTTGCGAGCAATTTCAACTACCAACCACTAATTAGTATATTCTCTGTAAGTTCTACCATTACCCATTATTGAAACATATTATGTATTCTTGAATATCTAATGGGTCCCGGCTGTTAAAGTAGCTTTGTTCCTTATTTAACAGAATTATAGACTACTGGACTTGTTTTTTTCTTTTCAGTTTTTATTTAAAGTATCATAAGCAGTCGTGTTTTTTGATTTTTAAATTTTTTTACCTTCATATCTTTATAACCGTTTGAGCTAGCTTCATGTAATTTGGGCTTCTAGATATCCTTATGGATATGATTAAACACGTAGTTTTATATGTTTACGTTAAAGAGGTTTTGAGTTACAGAAGAGTCATAAGTGGCACCAAGTGGTTCGTCTAATATTACACTCGGCGCTGGCTAGCCCTTTGCTTGAACTTGGCTTGAAACGCTTCCGCGAGTATAGATTTGAATTGTTTGTTAAAACTTTTGGAAAAAGTGACAGATAGATAATTATGATTAATGAATATTTCTTTTAATTTTATGCAAACATTTTTTTTCTTTTGTGAATAATCTTTACCCTTCCTAAGGGCCCTCAAACAAATTTTTATACGGGGCCCCTCCAAGACACGCTACGCCACTGTAACAGTGTAACAGAAACTATCTATCATCTTTGCTCTGCTTAATCTTAATTTGTGCAGAAATTCATATTATGTAGTAATTATTAATATATGCTTTGCATGTTGGCTATTTTCTTTAAAAAAACTGTATTTCTGTATCTTTTTTAGAGATAAGCCCACCTTTGCTTACTATGTATTTGACTATATGTTTTAAACTATATGATGCAATAAAGAGTATAATATTTTGGAGGGATTTCGGGTAAGATTTGGGGGGAAGGCGAAATGGCTTTCTGGTAACACTTCAGCACTGCCATTCACAGATTACTAACTAAGACCTGTCATTCTATTATCGCCTTCTTCATCGTCGTTTCCTCATGGCTGAGGGTCGTGACCTTTCAGGACAGCACATTTTACCAACGATCTCCAGACCGTTCTGTGTTCTGCAAGGCGAATGGACGCCTGCAAGTTGCCATTCGTACTTTCTTTAACTATGTCCAACCACCGGGATGGAGACCTGCCCCTACTCCTCTTGCCTTCCACGTTTCCAACGACCAAAAGCTTTTCAAAATTATCCGGGCTTCTCCTTGCTACGTGACCGAAGTATTTTAGGAGGCGCTGCATGCAGACAGAAGAGAGACGCGTCTTGATACCCAGCTCCTTCAAGATAGATGCATTAGTTCTTCGTGCGGTCCAAGGTATGTGTAGCATTCTGCGCCAACACCACATTTCAAATGCATCAATCCTGGAACGGACGCGTGCTTTCAACGTCCAGGTTTCGGAAGCGTACAAGAAAATCGAGAAGACCAGGGCTCGCATCAGCCGCACTTTAGTGGATTTAGTAATTCCTCTGTTCTTCCAGATCCTCTCCAATCGCTTCACGGCAGCCTTTGCCATCTGTCCGCGTCTGACCACCTCCGCCTCGCAGTCCCCGTCATTGCGTATAAGTGATCCCAGGTATACAAAACTGGTAACTGTGTCTAAATCACTCAGCTCAAATGTTCTTACCAACTTGTCAGCTCTATCGACAAACATAAGCTTGGTTTTGTCACGGTTTATACAAAGGCCATATTCCACGCTGACGTCTTGAACCTTGCGCAGTAGGAAAGCCAGTTCTCGTTCATCGGCTCCTATTATGGTCGTGTCATCGGCGAAACGTAAGTTATTGATAAGTTGGCCCCCTATTCGAATACCACCTTTCCAGTCCTCGAGTACTCTGCGCATTATGTGCTCACCAACTAGGTTGAACAACTGGGGTGATAGTATGCATCCCTGACGTACACCACGAGCTGGCTTAAAGGAGTCGGAGACATAACCCTCCATTCTCACCCTGCTCCTGCCAGTAAGGTATAAATTCTGCACCAAGGAGACCAGATGCCTAGGCACACCCATCTCCACCATCACCGCAAACATTTTGGCCCAATTTACACAATCAAAGGCTTTTGCGTAATCAATGAAGCATAACACCATTGGAACGTTGAATTCACGGCTTTTTTCGATTAGCTGTCTGATATTTAATATTTGTTCGCGAGTACCCTTGCCCTTGACGAATCCAGCCTGTTCTCTCGCTATTTGCCTACCGATATAACGTTCCAGCCGTTTGTTGAGGATATGTAGCAACACTTTACTGGCGTGGGGAATCAGTGAAATGGTCCGGTAATTTGTACATTTGCGGGTGGATCCTTTCTTGTGCAGCGGAATAACTACAGATTCTGTCCAATCCTCAGGCCAATGTCCGGTATCCCACACTTTTTGGCATATCGTGTGTAATGTTTTGATGCCATCTGTACCTAGGCGCTTGATCATTTGTGCGGTGATTCCGTCGCCACCACACGCTTTCAGTTTCAGCTTGTCAATTGCATTTTCCACTTCGCGCAACATTATATTGGGTTCCATGTCAGCATCGTTATAGACCACCTCGTCTTGATCTTTGGAATCGTCGCTGTACAACGTTTGGCAGTAGCTCCTCCATCTTTCAAGTATTGCTTGTCTGTCTATTAGTGGGACTCCTTCAGCATCTTCAATAGTCCAAGATTGAGGTTTGGATTCCTTTGTAAGCAACTTGATCTTGCGAAACATGTCACCCGCGTGCAATGTGTTAGATTCCTTCTCAATCTCGTCGCACAATCGGTTTAAAAACGCATCTTTATCCCTTCTGCACAGTTTTTGAACCTTTGCATGGAGCATTAAGTATTGTTCACGTGTGGCATCATTTGTTAAGCCTGATTCTTTTACTGACCTTCTTTCCATCACCGCTTCCCAAGTCGTATCAGTCATCCATTCAGCTCTTGGTCGATCACGACTGGAAGCTAAAACTGCTTCTTTAGCTATCTCCAAGACTGTGTTTTTAAAAACACCCCATGCATCATTAGCCGAATTAAAAGGGTTATTCTTAGAACAAGGAAGTCTGCTTTCTACAAGTTCCTGGAATTTCGCTAAGGCAGTGTGATCAAGCTTAATTGGCTTTTGGGTAGGGAAATTCTTAAACGACTTCAGGCGAATTTTAACCTTTGCATGTAGCAGTTGATGGTCGCTACCACAGTCAGCTCCAGGTCGTGTTTTAACGCTTTGAACAGAAGATCTCTACCTTTTACCCATTAGTACATAATCAATCTGGTTCTTGTAGTTACCGTCTGGTGATGTCCAAGTATATAATCGTCTGACATGTTGTTGGAACCAAGTATTCATTATCGTAAAACCGTTCTCAGCGCAGAAATCCAGTAATAGCTGCCCACGTTCGTTCTTTTGCCCCATGCCGTATCGGCCCACAACATCCCTTAGGTGCTCATCCATCGATGTATCGCCAACCTTTGCATTTAGGTCACCCATGAGAACAGTGGGTTCCTTACTGGGAATAGAATTATATACAGTTGATAGATCCGCGTAAAAGTTGCAAATTTCATCGTCCGAAGATTTGGATGTTGTATTCGTAAGTACTATTATCGCCAGTCCAGTGCATATAGAAAGAAAGGTGAAACTTTTGGCGGGATTTCACCGAGTGCGGTTGGCGTCTTATTTTAAATTCGTTCATAGTGGATATTGTGAAATAAAATTGGTGTGGTTTTGTGTAACAACTGTCTGCGTAACTGAAGTAGTGGAATCATTAAAATATACGTATATTAAAATTAGAATGCGTCACACCGACATTCTAATGTAAAAACAAAAAGAAGATTAGTTTAATTAAAGACCAGGCTGTATGGGCATTGTTCCCTTTGCCTTCCCTAAAACGGGAACATCAACAAAAAAAATAGAAAGAAAGGTAAATAAACCAAAAGTATCACATATTTTAGTACGTGCCATAGTATCTCTAACTAGTCTGTGGTACGTGCGTTCAATTGCTTAAATAATCAAAAAAAATGCCGTCTTGTGTGGTGAAATCTTGTAAAAATTACATGACTAAACTTAAAAAGTCACAAGGGATCACCTACCATAAGTAAGTATTGACGATGAAAATTCTGAACAAAAAATACAAATTAATGTGTGGGTTCTTTTTTATCGTGAAATCTTCCCTAAAGGTGGAGAATTTTGTATTTCTGGCATTTGTGACAAGGTAAGATCAGGTTCCGTAACTTTTTAGGGTACCGTATCCCATAAGGAAAAGAATAGAATCCATATTAACCATATAGTATTTTATAATAATAATCTTAACTCTTGCCTAATGCCGCCTTTCTAATAGGTTTCCTAGAAGTAAAAACCGTAGAGATGACTGGGTTTCAATTATTCGAAACAGCAGAGGAGAAAACAATTGGAACCCATCATCTGCCAGTACTGTGTGCAGTGCACATTTTGATGACGTTGATTTCAAAACTACAGCTAAGGGTCTACGTTGTTTGGTTCCGTTCGCCATTCCAAAAAGGGTAAGTTTTTGTACTGTATTTGTACTATTTGTTTATAATTTTTTGTTTCTTTGGCGGCTCTCAGTCTTATTTATTTTATTACTTGCAGTTACTTTCAAACTATCCAGAAACACAAACACATAGCACTTCGCCACCTATACTGCAGGTATTGAGTATTTTATAAATAAGATACTTGATAATTTAATTTTAATGCAATATTTAATATGTTTATTTCCATTTTTTAAGATATCATCAAATGTTAGAGAAACAGATAAATATCAACAGCCAACATCATCGTCTATGTTGCAGGTATTGTGTATATTAGGTGCCCTATTAAAAATTTAAGTAGGAACTAACATAATAATATCAGTAGGCTATAGAATATATTACATATATAATATTATGAATGTCATTCTTTTAGGTACCTGCAATCACCGATGAATTTAAATTGAGTGGATATTGCCGATTATGTGCCATATCAATATGTGATGGCATGTTAGTAAATGTTCAGAGTGACAATAGTATGAAAAATTTAATAGTAAAAATGTCAAATAGACTAAATACCAATATTGACTTCAGCCAAAAACATCTGCCAACAACCATTTGTTCTATTTGTATCAAGTTATTGTATACGGCTTATGATTTCGTTGTTGGTATAGACCTGGCACAAATGACTTTAAATAAAATATCAATGCAGAAAGACAATTCTCAGAGGCCAGTATATTTAAATCAAGACAACAACAGTGATTTGTCAAATACATTTACACAGCAGGTATAGGAACAGACACAAATAACTAAATTTTTAAGTCATGGTTGTATAATTTATCTTAATATTTTTTTTTTCTTTAAGACAAACAACGGATCAGAAGCATGTGATTTAGGTAACCCTTGGTTACATGTATCAAGTGAAATTACTTCTTCACAACAAGTATAAACTTTTTTTGAATTAATGCTCTCCTTTTTGCATTAGGACTTTACAATTTTGACTTTATTGTTCTGTTTTAGCTATCACCAAAAATTGAAGCAATGTCACGACCAAATTCAGTTGAATTATCTCAGAATAGCCCTTTTATGCTAGATACGCCCAGAAAATGTCGATTGAAGGACAATCTTTATAAGAAAAGCGTAATTATTGATCAACAAAAAAAGAATTTAAAAAGATTGAACCAAAAAGTTAGGAGATTGCGAAATCGGAATGAATCACTTAAAAATATTCTAAAAAATCTTAAAGATAGAAATAAAGGAAGCTATAAGAAACATCTAACACATTTGGAAATAGAATATATTCCTACTGGCAACTGTTCCTTTGGAGAAAGTGGCTATCCTAACTTAGATTAAAACAAACAGGGCAGATACGGCACTAGCTTCACAAAAGTGATCCGCATAAATTGTGGTCCACGACCCTTATCGCTTTAATCACAACTTGCCATGCAAACGACGTACATGTGAACGCCAAAAAGAAATTTTGCTAATATTTTGTGTTTATATGATAAAACAATGCCTAAGTGTGTTTTTAAAAAGTGCTCAAATTGCTCAAGACTATAAATAAAACCCACGGCATCACTTTTCATTCGTAAGTACTATAAAATATATATTTTCATAAAAATTGCTGTTTGTTTTGAATCTTATTCAGTCGAAGTGACGTCGAGTACTGGTCGCGTGATTGGTCGGTAATGCAGTGACACGGATCTCGCCGTCTCGTTCGCGCTGCAGTTGAAACTTATCGTGCTGTTTCGTTCGGGCCGGTAATGCAGTGACGCGGATCTCGCCGTCCCGTTCGCGCTGCCGTGGGATCAGTTTTTGTTTGATGCAAGTATGAGCGTACCGTATCTACCCTTTTTGTTTTAATCTAAGTATCCTAAGGGCGCGTTTATATGACACAGAATGTCACAGCATGGCGGCCGCGCGGCGTCTCAACCTGGTGGCCCCGCCACTGCGAACCCGATTCATTTCCTTGATCTTTCTTAAAATTCACACGTCGTGTTCGTTATGGGCAATTTGACTAAGAAGAAGAAAAATATTATTGCATATTACTTGTACCGACAAAGCAAAAAATAAGAAAAAGGAAACGTAGAAGATCTTGGATTCATCTAGCACGGCGAGAAGAGTTTGGTGAATTTCACACGTTATACAATCAACTGCGACAAGATGAAAAAGAATTCGCGGATTATTTCCGAATGGATGTTAAAACATTTGATACATCGAGAACATTCAAGCGAGGCGGCCCCGCGACCGCTGTGTGATCGAGGAGCGGACGCCGCGCAGTTAGTTACTCACAAAGAAGTTAGTACGCGGTCACCCGGCCGCAAGATTTTTTTCGCATCGTCTAACTGCAGCCTAAATTGCAGATCTAGTTCCAAAATAATCAACTACTACTCCATATCATCGCCATGACGAAGATGAACATTCATGTTTCTTCAGTTAACTTCTTGGAGAAATGTAATTCTAATTTATTGTCGGTATATTGTAATTGGATATTTAACGGACAATATAGCCTATTCATTGCATAAAACATTAAAATGTCAAATTTGTTTGACTCAGTTTAATAACCAGCGAAATTCTATATTTTCATAAATTGATTTTAAAGAAAAATAAAGGAAGGTTGTGGTTCCCATTTTTACTTTACTTTTTTTTTAAATGTAATAAGCACCGAAGTTATTGGTTCTTATAATTAAAATACTGTCATATAAATCATGCCTTTTTTTAAAGCATTTCAAAGAAATTGCATTAGTTTCGTTGCCTTCGTAACGTAAGTCATCTCTCCATCTTTATCCCTGCATCGGCTACATCCCTCCCTATTCGCTCTCGGAGTAACCCAAGCTGCAGGCCAATTAATATTGTTTTGATGTCAATTTCACATTACGTATTATGCTCTCCGAAAAATGCGACATCAAAGTGACATCAACTATAGACATCAACTTATGCGTATTATGATCAACTCTTTAAAATCCTCTGCTCCCACCCACGGGTAAATTATGCTTTAGTGATATTATAATCCTAATGTGATGTCAATATGATGTTGATGCCAAGTTGACATTGTTTTTAAATAGTATTATGAAACATTCCTATGTCATATCAAGATCATATCAATATCTTAACCTGTAACACATTTTTGACGTTTATGCGATACTGTTTTAAGTCAAAAAGTTCAACGTAATACGCATAAGTTGACGTCATTTTGATAATAATTGGCCTGCTGTACTGTTGAATAGTCATATCGGCAGAACTACTGGGATTTTTTTTACCATTAGTTCTGTGAACAGAACAAATGGGAATTGAATTACCAGTAGTACTGTTCACGAACAAACTACTTCTCCATGGAGTTTGCTATCAATTATCAAGAACTGGCCACTTGAGGTAAGTATCTATTCTTTATTTGTTTCCTGATGACAACGTCATGAAATTCATGTGTCAGGGTTTCAAGCTCTGAATGTTTCAAGTGCTGGATTTTAGTGACAGGTGCGTTTTGGATAAGTTTAAGAAATATACGAGTTTCTGGATGAAAACTAGGCGCATCAAGTCATGGACTGCCATTGGTCGGCGACAAATGTACCAAATGCAACTACTTAACGGTGACATTGGGAGTTTGGGATACCTTTGCTTTTAGAGAAACTTCGTACCTAATTTTTGAAGTTATACTTCTTTAGGCGCGTTATGAAAAAATGATGAGAGTGAAATTTTAAGATGCGCGCGCATCACTGTTACTTTTGTGTTTACCGCACATTAAGAAAATCTACCAACAAAATAGAAATAGAATCTCTATTTAGTGGGTGCTAACGACTGCATTGTGAAGGCCTATCAAAAGTATTTATTAATCTGGAACAACGGAACCAAAGCGCGATTCAGGAGACTACAGCGCCATCTCTTGACCATTGGTGTAGTAGAACCAAAAACCACATCTTTATTTTTCAATGTTACTTTTATGTTATTATTGTAATAAAGTAACAGTTCTAGGTATTCATATTTATAATATTTATCCACATGTTTCTAGTTTGTATATTCGGAATACGTGTTTGAGTGTCATACAAGTGCAAATCACATATGTTCTAATAAATTATATTCAGTAGCGATTTTAATTGAATATTTTGATTATTTATTTATTTTTTCAAATTAAAACTGAACTTTATTGACTGTGTCCTTTTCCAGACTTTTTATTAATTTATTGTAATTAATTATTTGCATGCAATTAAAAACTAATTTTAAACGATGCCAAAGAAGGATAACTTCTCACGCGCCTACATAAGTACATGCACCCATTTTTTTTTTAATCCTTTACGATGTCTTTGTTGTAAGAGAAACTGCATTGTTACATATTTGTGAAAGTAAATAGTTAACGTTCACTGGTCTTATCCATCGACAGAACTACGTACCTACCATAATATTTGAGATTGAAGAAGGGTGTAAAGCATACCGTCAAACCTTACAAGATTGCCCAACTAATCTAACTGCCCAGCAAGGTACTTTTTACAAATATTAAAAAACCGGCAAAGTTTGAGATTTTTAGCACATAGAAATTCATTTTCTTGTTACTATCGTAATTCTATACAAAGAGTATTGCATTTATCAACGATATAGCACGATCACAAATTCAAAGTAGGTATTGTTATTGAAAAAATATTTCAAGTGGAATAATAAATCTGGGCAAAGTTGTACAGTTTTACGGTAGTCTTATAAATCACAGAACTAATGGTAAAAAAAAAACAATATTTCTGTCGACAGAACTATTCAACAAAACAGATGGGAACAGAGGGAAATAAGATATATATATTAAATGCGTATTGCGTTCAACTTTTTGACTTAAAACAGTATCGCATAAACGTCAAAAATGTGTTACAGGATATGATCTTGATGTGACATAGGAATGTTTCATAATATCTTTTAAAAACAATTTCAACTTGGCATCAACATCATATTGGCATTACATTAGGATTATATCACTAAAGCATAATTGACCCGCTCTGGCAACGTCGCGTCGCGCACCGCGCGCGTTTATATATACTTACTAGCAGACCCAGCGAACTTCGTACCGCAATAAAAAAATTGGGGTTGGTGGTAGAAGGATGAAAATTTAGGGTAGTATGTATTTACTAATGCTGTATCATAAAAAAATAAAAGTTTTTATCTAAAATTGAAAAAAAAAATTTGGGGTTGTATTACCCTTAACATTTAGGGGGATGAAAAATAAATGTTGTCCGATTCTCAGTCCTACCCAATATGCACACAAAATTTCATGAGAATCGGGAAAGCCGTTTTGGAGTTGTTTAACCACGAACACCGCGACACGAGAATTTTATAGAGATTATGACCGCTCACGAAACAGAAAAAAAACTGCATATAAAAACAAATGCATACAAATTGTACAAATCTACAATTACAAACAAAGCCCAGCCCCACACACTACGTTTCACTACCATTTTTTAGCTTGTGTCAATTAACTTACCGGTGGTACTTAAGTTACCTCGAAACTTTCGTTTCTTACCGAAACTTTATAGACAGAGTATAGTCGTTAAAATTCGCCAGGAGTTTAATATAAAAAAGACAAAAGCGTTTAAAATGCACATTTTTAAGTAAAATCATCATTTTTGAAAGTTACTCAAATTACCTAATTTTGTCACGAAACTTACCGGTAAGTTACCTCGAAACTTTCGTTTCTTACCGAAACTTTCTACTATACAAATGTTTATTTCTTATAATTTTTAGTACTTATGTGGAACCTAAGTTCATCGATTTCACTACATTAAATTAGAAGATGCTGCAGTAATTTAATTTGAAAAATTATTTTTGAGTCTATGTTTTTATAGGCTTATTCCACTAATCCCCGTTGAGAATCCCCGTCAACGGGGATTAGTGAACTTTTTGTTCATTAATCGCCGTAACGCCAATTAGAGCTTATTACGTTAAATAAATAAATCAATACTGAACCACCCTTCAGTACTGCTAAAATGATGACTGCTACAAACTGCGTGTGCAGAAGTCACTACAGAAGACTGGAGAAAAGTCGTAGAGAAAACAAAGAAATAATTTTTCAAGATTTTGAATGAGATGTGAGAAAAGACAATATTATTGAAAATGAATTAATAGTATCTGAGTGCTGACATCAGTGATGAAGATGACAATACTAATAACAGTTCTGATAGTCCAAATGAATAAATGCAATTTTTTTGTTAAATTATGTACTTGATTTACTTTGCTCCTTAAAACGAAAGAAAAAAAAATAACGGAACAGGTATTCGTCTGTTGATTTTTAAAAATCACATATGTTTCCAGTCCGTATCGATTGCATTGATGTTTTTAAGCTGGTCACCTCACTATGAAGATAAAACTGACGTCAAACGCTACCTAATAAAATGGCCTGTCTGTAGCTCTTCTCTTTTATACAACTTGTTAAAAAGGACTAGAATCCAGAGCCGTAAAACATATTCATAAAATAAGTATAGTAATAGATTAGTAAGTAACTCGTTCGTGAGCTACTACCTCTGAAAAAGGAATAATAAGGAACTGACACAAGCGTGTACTTCGCGTTATTGCTTATAAAAACAAATCGGGGAGCAAACATGGCGGACGTAAGATGTCTTTAGTCGATACTTTTTATCGATGTTATGTTTTATTTGCTGTGGTCAAAGCATATAGGGTTACATACATATACTGGAGAAAGGGGTTGAAGGGAGAGAAGAATCTATTTCGGAAACAATCGGAGATAATTTTATTCAACGTAAATTAAATTCTACCACTGTTATTAAATACAAGGACAGCAATAAGAAATGGCTTAGTAAATTTCACAAACTTTTCGTTATTCGTCTGCATGTACACATTATGATAATGGCTGGTGTTTATTAACTTTAATAAATCATTATTACAATATTAAGCTAAAAGTAACTTAAAATAAAATTCAAGTTTTAATTATACACATTTATTTCAGATGTTAAAATTAAAAAAAAAAACAATATTTATTTATGTATTCCGTTTAGGCTTTTACAAGCACATGAAAGTCGAAATCTACGCCTTGTATACTGAAAAGTATATACCGGCAAGAAACATAGGCTGCTTTTTTTCTCCGTCTTCTTTCATACAGTGTCGTTTAATTGAAAGCTGACATCAAAATTATACACATTTATTGAGATCAACTTCCATAACATAATGTAAAATAAGAAACAGTAAATATACAAAAACCATGAAATATCCAGTAAACAATTTTCAAAATAAATGAGCAAGTATATAAAAGACAAGATTCACTTCAATACTGCTTTTGAGGAGACAAGTTTAATATAACTTCAAAAATTTGCTAAAGGTAATAATAGGGAAGATGCAATATTTTTATTTTTGTTTTCCTTTTAAAGAATTCCATGTAGAATAAACCACAGATATATTAAAAAATTAAAACATTGTGATTTATCGGAAAAAATGCGGTTTTAAATTGACAATTTAAATTTTCGCGCGAAAACGAACCTATGGGTGACGTCACTCCTGTCTGTCACTGGTCGTACTTGTTCGTCGCTGGCTTTAAATTTTCATACCTTTGCATATTTTTTCGACTTTCGGAATATTTTTTTAAAAAATTTAAAATGGACTATTCATCAACATCATGTGATCATAACAATACCACTACCATATTCCGTGTTGACTAATATTTTGTCTAATCTACTTCAACAAAGTATCCAAATAAATTGTTTTTGACTGCAACTTCTGACCCAAAACTGAAAAAAAGTGGTTCCAAGCTGCAAAGAGAAATAATTATTCTCCAAAGACCATTATTCGATCCTGTGAAGATCACTTTGACGTAAGTCGACGAATATACTTGTTATATGCTTAATTAATCTGCTTGTACGTAAAAACGCATTAGTAACCTACCTAATACTTACAAAACCTGTCTATAACATATTTTTAATTTTATAGTTGGAGAATGACGTCGAAAATTAGATAAAGTTTAAAATGTGTGGCACAATCTTCACATTGTCAGGGCTGAACCAAGCTTTGCGTTTCATTTAAAATAACTGTAACACGATAACCTTCTTTACGTACTTTATGCTCCGGAGAACTCGACCTTTTACTGTACATAATTCTCCATCTCTTTTAATTTGGACATAGCCGATTGCATTATCGCCGTAAGATTTGTAGAAGCCGCTGAATAAAATACGAAGTTTAACAACTACGATTTTTACATACCGTAGTAATTTAGTCCCTTTCATTTCTACACTTAAAAACTTTGCACTTTGGACAAAAAAAGTTATAATAACTATGTCAACACTAACTCTTGGTAAATTCCTGGAGTCTGCTTTCATAAACGCAACTTCCATTTTTATTAAATGTAAAAAAAACTCAATTATTATTCCCATAAAATAATATTTACTTTAACAACCATAACCTCAAAGAAGTTGTCATAACAGGAGTGACGTCACTAAACGCTGATTGGTGTTTTAAAATACGTTCTGTTTCAAGTATTTTTAATTCGTAATAATTGTTAAAAAACAACATTATGTAAAATAAAAACGTTGCAGTGGCAATTCTTTTATATTTTTTAACATTTTAATCATAAAATTTTCATAAATATTATATATGCATCTTCCCTATTACGGCCAGGCGGTTTTATCGCTCGTGAGGTAGTTTTTGTGTGTATATTATAATAATAACCATGGCTAAACAGCTCACCATTTCTAGGTCGGTCTAAGTATATATACGGATGTATGAGATATATTTGAGCAGGATGGTTGACAGTCCTGAAACAAACAAAACAAAATATATTTGTTTCTAAGTTTTCACGCACACCACTCATTAAATGAAACAAGTTTTGAACGAGTATAAATGCGTTTTTAATACTTTTTCACTGTATTTTTGACGCTTCGCATCCTTTTCAGGATGTATGGAAAATGTAGTAAGATATTTCGTGTGCAGGACCAGTCCGCTAAGGAGCTAGCTGGTATCGCTGATTACAATTTTTGAAACCTATTTATTCTATTTATATTTTGGTAATTGCATGTGTAAATTTCATAATTTTGTAAACACTATAAAATATTAAAACTATATCTAGTGAATAAGCGGTTTTTTGAGACCCAGAAATCTATACTATGGTATGCTAAGTTTTATATTTTATAGTTTTTACAAAATTATTAACCCTTAATTTACCCGGTAGGTCCCTGGGACTCCATTGAAAACTTTCCGCGCTCATAAAATCGTTAGTTTTTGGAATTACAAATTGTGCGTTCCAATACCGTCACGGAGTGACGCTCCGAGTGCGGGGGAGAACAGACGTTGCCGTTCGCGGCTTCTATCGGTAAGTAATCACGCTAGTGGAGTCCGTGGGACTCCAGCCCCCGCTGGATGTTATAGTTTTAGTCTATGTACGGTATTTTCAACTGTGTTTTTTTTTTACTTTCAGTTGATATAATGGCGTCTCGTAGTTGTATAAACGTCCTTGATGAAGATGCGTGACTTCATATATAAACGACTTCATATATTTGCCATAGTTGTACTAAGCCTGTGTGCCTCAGCTGTACAAAAAGTATGCAATAACTGTGTCATCAACCGTGACTAGAAGGTCTTGCACGTTTTTTCTTTCTTGTTCAAACCATGTTCTTTTTTACTTTTTATAAGAATTGTTTATATTTTTGTTATATTTCTTTGAAGATTACTTTATAATATTGATTTGTTTTTGAAATGTGGACATTAGAAGATAGGTCTCATTATTTTGTTACAAAAAGTGCGATTATCTAAAAGTTCCTTAATAAAAGACTGTAATTGAATGATTTTAACTAAAAAGTTAAGATAATGTAAAACCTAAAAAAGGTATGGATAATGTAAAAAATACATAAAAAGCAAATTTAAATAGCATTTCATTTAAAAAAAAGGTTTATTTCCTATTACATTTACGATTTAAAACCCGGGAGTCCTGGGGACTCCACCGGGTAAAATGTGTATGTATGAAGTCACCGGGTAAACCAAGGGTTAAATATACACATGCAACAACCGAAATATAAATAGAATACTTTACTTACCATTTCAAGAATATTATGTGTATCCATTAGTACAGGTCTTGTGCTTAAGTTACTTAATTTGGCTATAGTGGATTAAAAAGAAAAAATGAAAAAAAATGAAAAAAAAAATGATGTGGTGTCATGGGACACCAGGTAGGAACGAAGTTCCTTCGGCTAATGTAGAATGGACACAAATTGCAAACTCGCTTGTGTATGTGACTGTCGCGCCTGCGCACGTCTCATTTAACGGTTTTATTCCACGCACTTTTTTCCACGGATATTTTCTTACGGTTTTACTATCACATTTTTTTCAGTTCGGTCGCGCAGCAAAATCCCTATCCCCTCCAAGCCAAACTCGCTTGTGTATGCGACTGTCGCGCCTGCGCACGTCTCATTTAACTGTTTTATTCCACGCACTTTTTTCCACGGATTTTTTCTTACGGTTTTACTATCACATCTTTTTGAGTTCGGTCGCGCAGCAAAATCCCTGTCCCCTCCAAGCCTACCGTAAGGAACTTCGTTCCAATAAACTACAATGTCACAATAATCCAGTAATGCAGCCCCGTCGCTCTGCCATCCCCCTGGACTTAACCACAGTTTAGTATAATATACGACAATAATCCAGTGTTGGTATAATGCCACAATAATTTGGGGTTGCACCCCCGTCGCTCTGTCACCTCCTGTTAAGTACTGACCTTGTTATCATGTCTAGCTTAAGTTTACAGCAGATGACACGCGTTCCTGGTCCACAGCTCGGTATAACGTCACAAATATCCAGATTTCGTGTAATGTCACAATATTCCAGTGCTGCACCCTCGTAGCTGTGCCACCCCCTACATACGCACCTTATTATCATGTCCCGCTAGCGTTCGTAAAGGATGCTAGGCAGGACTGGCCCACAGTTTAGAATAAACTACAATGTCACAATAATCCAGTGATGCACCCCCGTCGCTCTGCCACCTCCTGATAAGTCTCTCTCTGGTCGGTCCCTCATGACTGAGGATCGTGGTCAGCATGCTAGTTGCATCTGGAATGGATGATCTGCCTCCACCGGTTTCTGTCCAGCGCGTCTCTCACAACCGTATAAAATTTGGACGACGACGTTTCTTTTATTTGATCTGTCCATCTAGTTGGTGAACGACCGCGCGATCGTTTGCCTTCGGTGTTCCCAACAACAATCAATTTTTCCAAATTGCCGTCATCCCTGCGCATTGTGTGGCCGAAGTATGATAGGATGCGTTGTCGGCATACAGTGGACAAACGAGTATTTATACGGAGCTGACTCAAAATCGATGCATTGGTGCGTTTCGCGGTCCAAGAAATTCTCAGCATTCGCCTCCAGCACCACATCTCGAATGCATCAATCCTTTGTCTTTCTCGGGCTAAAATTGTCCACGATTCAACTCCATATAAGAAGATAGGAAATACCAAGGCTCGTATCAGTCTGATCTTGGTTTTGATACTGATTCCTCTTTTCTTCCAAATATTGTTTAGTCGGGACATAGCATCTTTAGCCATACCGATTCTACTTTTTATCTCGGGAACGCAGCTGCCATCATTGTTGATTTGGGAGCCCAAATATATGTAGTGGTCGACGTTATTAATGCCAGGAATGTTACTGTTGACATTTGTTAACTTTCCGGCTCTATCAACTATCATGATTTTGGTTTTTGCTCTATTCACTGTGAGACCGATGTTGCCACTCTCTAACTCGAGTCTTTGGAAAAACTCACACATATCTTCCATGGATGTTGCCAGAAGAATTGTGTCGTCAGCGTATCGGAGATTTGATAGTCTCTTTCCACCTATGGGAAAACCCTTCTCCCAGTTTTCTATAGT
This sequence comes from Chilo suppressalis, assembly GCA_902850365.2. Lineage (NCBI taxonomy): Eukaryota > Metazoa > Arthropoda > Insecta > Lepidoptera > Crambidae > Chilo > Chilo suppressalis. The sequence continues at coordinate 9,648,002 of OU963899.1, read as the reverse complement.
TTTTCGAATAATATACTCTCCATATATGTTGAAAAGGGCGGGAGACAATATGCAACCCTGTCTCACTCCTTTTTTAGTGTGGAACATATTAGAGCAGTCCATACCTATTCTGATGAACGACCGGTTTTGTGTATATAGATTCTGAATTAAGGCAACTAGGTGTTTAGGAGCTCCCATTTCAAGTAGCACATTCCACAGTTTATCCCATTTTACGCAGTGATAAGTACTCACCTTGTAATCATAATCATGTCTCACAGGCGTTACTGGTCCACAGCTTGATATACCTTCACAAATATCCAGTGTTCGTGTAATATCACAATATTTCAGTGATGCACCCTCGTCGCTCTACCACCCCCTATAACTTCACACATATTCAGTGTTGGTGTAATATAACAATATTTCAGTGATGCACCCTCGTCGCTCTACCACCCCCTATAACTTCACACATATTCAGTGTTGGTGTAATATCACAATATTTCAGTGATGCACCGTTGTCGCTCTACCACCCCCTATAACTTCACACATATTCACTGTTGGTGTAGTATCACAATATTTCAGTGATGCACCCTCGTCGCTCTACCACTCCCTATAACTTCACACATATTCAGTGTTGGTGTAATATCACAATATTTCAGTGATGCGCCCTCGTTGCTCTACCACCCCCTATAACTTCACACACATTCAGTGTTGGTGTAATATCACAATATTTCAGTGATGCACCCTTGTCGCTCTACCACCCCCTATAACTTCACACATATTCACTGTTGGTGTAGTATCACAATATTTCAGTGATGCACCCTCGTCGCTCTACCACTCCCTATAACTTCACACATATTCAGTGTTGGTGTAGTATCACAATATTTCAGTGATGCACCCTCGTCGCTCTACCACTCCCTATAACTTCACACATATTCAGTGTTGGTGTAATATCACAATATTTCAGTGATGCACCCTCGTCGCTCTCTCTCCTGCCGTAAGGAACTTCGTCGCGCCTGCGCACGTCTCATTTAACGGTTTTATTCCACGCATTTTTTCTTACGGTTTTACTATCACATTTTTTTCAGTTCGGTCGCGCAGCAAAATCCCTATCCCCTAGGAACTTTCGTTCCAAAAAATAGATAAGGAAGTTTTTATTATCATAATTTTCATTCGGAATATCTTAGAGTAACAAATTTGTAATGGCTTTTCTATTAGATTTTAGTTAAGGAAAGTTAAAGTTTAGTTAGTAATGTTAGTATATTGTTTTTCATAAATTGAATTACATAATTCGTAGGGCTAATACACTGTTGTGAGTTATTAATACCGTTCGAGGCAAACTGGAAATAAAATATCGATAAGACCACGATCGATGAGGGGCTACAACACTAGCGCTGCTAGATTACTATTGTAAACTATACTTCGACTTTTTATTAGCTGCAGTAAAATGACGTTTCAAAATGTCATTCCGTAAAATAATGTTGAAAGCCTAATTTCAATAGGGATGTGCTTTGGTACACAGAAAATCTAATCGTTCCATAAGTAACTCATAATGATCATACTTACTTCTATTTATTATTCATATAAATAAAAGGCTGTATAAAATCTCAAGTTGGTACTGGTTTTTAGTTACGGTACTACGATGACGCTTGTCCGCCATTTTATTTTATTTGTCATTCGCTCATTCGGCTTCTAACTTCTTTTTTAAGTGCACGAATAACTTTGCTTTGCCCACTGCGAGTTGTTTTAGTTATCTTTCTCAAAAGAGACATTGAGAAAAATTATGAAGCATCTTAATTTCAAATTCGCTACTCGATCACGCAAGAGCGTACTTATTGATAGACAAGATATCATATCATGGCGCCAGCGCTACCTGCGTTTAATTAAACAATATCGTAGGGAGGGAAAATACATATAATATTATCAAGGCGAGACCTGGGTCAACGCTGGTAAGTGGCAACTCTTAGTTATCTATGTTTGATCCCCTTTTATTTAGCTATCGAAACGATTATTCTACTTAAAACTACATGTTTAATGTCTTGTATGCCCTGTAAGGTGTATGTCAATAAAGAATATTATTATTATTTTGATATTTTTTTGTTCTTTTCAGGTCATACTACAAAAAAAACCTGGAGTGATGGAAGTATAAAATCTTCTCGGCAGGCATTTTTAGACGGTCTAACTACGGGATTAAAAAATCAACCCACAGGAAAGGGCAAACGACTCATAATCAGTCACATTGGCGGAGAAGAAGGCTTCCTGGACGACGGACTTCTTATGTTTGAAGCAAAGAAAGCTACAGAAGATTACCATGATGAAATGAACGCAGAGTGTTTGGAGGAGTGGTTCGACGGCCACTGCCGAATTTAGGGGAGGGCAACCGGGGCGAAAGCCCCGGGGCCTCCACAAACGGGGGGCCCCCCACAATAGAGACTTTCTGAAAAAAAAATCTTTCAAATTCCAACTAGTAAACATCTTTTCTAGGGCCGAATTTAAGGCAAGGCAGGTGGGGCTGTGGCCCAGGGGCCTCCACAAAGCTTAAGAAATAACGACATTTCGATGGGTCAACAAGCATGCAAATCCTAAGTGGCCCGGGCCCTCCACAACAGGATAGAAGATAACGAAATTTCGATGGGTTAAAAAGCATACAAATCCTAAGTGGCCCGGGGCCTCCACAATCCTAAATCCGGCCCTGTCGACGGCATTCTACCCAAACTCAAGCCGAATGCAGTAGTCATAATAGACAACGCGCCCTATCATTCTAGGAAGATCGAAACAATCCCAAAGATGTCGTGGACGAAAGCACGAATTCAAGAGTGGCTGACCACTAAAAATATTACATTTGAACCAAATATGGTGAAGGCCACTCTCATAGATATTGTGAAACAACAAAATCATACTGACAAATATGCCGTGGACAAGATTGCTGGAAAAGGTATCAGACTTTTAAGACTGCCCCCTTATCACTGTGAATTGAACCCCGTCGAGTTGTCTTGGGCTCAGGTAAAGGGGCACGTCGCAAACAATAATAAAACACATAAAATGCAAGAAGTGAAAACTTTATTCCAAGAAGGAATCAACAAAGTGACAGCAGCTAAGTGGAGTGACTGTGTGACTCACACTATAAAGGAGGAAGACAAAATGTGCCACCTCGATCATATTATAGATGAAGTGACAGACAGATTTGTCATCAGTGTGACCGAAAGCGATAGTGATTCCGAAATTGATTGATTAATAAATAACATTGTCATGACAATTTTGTTTAATTTTGGATGTACGTCCTTATACTTCCACTGAAAAAGATCAATCCTTTACTAAAATAATAATAATAGAATAAAAAATCATTACAACTTAATATTAAATCTCTTAAACGAAACCAAACTGATCACTCATTTATTGAATGATTCACTTACTCACTTAGCTACATCCCTATTTATTTTTCTTCAAAAAGCGGTAACCCACAAAACGTCATTTTACTGCAGCTAATAAAAAGGTCTACATTACATGAAATTCGTTGAAAAATAAACCAAAGGCTACAGGAACCAACAGGCTTTGGTTCCTGTAGCCTTTGGTTTCTTAAGCTGTGTTTTTAATATAGTTTAATGATCAACTTCTTGTAAAAATAGCAATTTCTAGTTAAATTAGTTACTTACCGGTAAAAACTTAGGTTAGGTCTATTTTTGCTTTGACACAGGGTACAATCAATTACAAAACACTTCACATTTATGTTTAAATCCTTAATTTAATTATTTTCTCGCTTTTAAATTCCTTCAATAAGAATCACGTCGACAACTTTGAGTTTATTTTTAAACAAACTAGGGAACCACAGACCACTTATGGGGAGGTAAAATGGCGACACGAGCACAACTGTTTATTAGATATAGACATATAGATAGATATATTGTCACTACTGTAGCGGATATTGCGAAATAGAGTGCTGGTATCTTTTTCATATGCATCAATAGGAATGTAAAAATTAGACAACACTATTTTTGTAAATTTTTATACCAAATTACAATGTTATACGTACGTATATATTTTCGTGTCCACGGTTCCCAACTTAGGGGTTTTGCCCCCAGATTTAGGAGCTAGAAGTGTTAAAACGGACTTTTTAAGGGGCCGGATTTTTTTTGGGGTTCTTTTAGGGCCATAAGAACACTTGCAATTAAATCGAAAATCAAAGCGTGTGTTTTCATTCAGTTTTGTGCATAGTATGGAACGCACCACGATATGAAACACCTGAACCGACTGTGTGGCGGGTTGTTTCCTAAGGCTGTATGGACTAAAGTTCTTTGCCTGTCACCAATGAATAAAATAATAAAACAACAATATAACAATCATGTTTGTTCTTTCATTCGTTCACATCATATTTACGGCTCACTGTTCATTTTTGTCTACAGTTTAGAACGAACTTTTTCCCCAAATTTGTCGGAGTTGCATATGCAAGCCAACCAAGATAATAGTTTAATTACGAAGTTTCTATGGCCACCTTCTAGCTCCATCATCAGACCCGAGATCCCATCATCAGAACAGAGAGTTATCATATAGTATCAAAGTACTCGCAAAAACGAATTAAACGAGCCCAAACTCGATGGGGTTGCGTCGTTTAATTACGGAGTTCCTATGGCCACTTTCCAGCTCCATCATTAGATCAGCTCTATATCATAATAATATTGCATTGTCATCCGATTAATACATGCATGTCAGCTCAATCAGACCGGGAAGTGGATCAGATTCAAAAAAAAAATCAGGTGAAACTAATAAAAGCTTGTTAATTAACTGACACACTATTAAATCACATGTCTACTGCTGTGTTTGTTTGTTGAAAAACCTAATGATTTTATTCCACCAATCAAAACAACTAAATAATATTTAACTGCCTGTCAGCTCATTTTCGTTTCATTTTTCTTTCGGAAACTGTATGTATTCAATAAAATAATTTACTGTAACTAAATATGTAACTTTTTAATTTATGAGCAACGAAAGAATTTAGTTAATAAGTAGGTACATATAAAATTCTATATTTGGGGGATTTAAGGGGAATTTAAAAAATACTTAGGGGAAAATTTTGGTAAGGGTTGGTTACACTGTTCGTGTCTTTTTCAAAGTAGGGATGTCGAAAGTTGAAAAAAATATCGATACATCGGTATTTTAAAAAATATCAATATCGGCTTCGATATATCGCGAAAAAAACATCGATATATCCGACCACATTTTCCAAAAATATATTTAGGTCAGCCTAGCACAGTAATAATATTTCAATACAAATTATAATTAAAGAAAGAATTATCAAAGTAGCAAATTGCCGCTATACTACATGACAGTACAGTCTCTCACGAAATATGACACGCGGAATAATAATGGAACGAAAATTATCTCCCTAAAAATAGACCCTATTTTCGAATGATGAAAATGATTGCAGGGCTTCTCAGGTGCCATCTTTCGTAAACAAGACTAGACAGTCACACACTTCCACAGAATATAATGGAAATCAGCACAACCAATTCCCCAGCGAAACAGATTTACAAATAATAGACAATGGTGCCAATTCTAGCGTGATTCTCTAAACTTAAAACTAAATTTAACACCAGTCTCTCCTTTTCATTCTGTATAGAGAATGACAAGGATATACTGCTGTCAAATTTAAGTTTAGGTTTAGAGAATCATGCTAGAATCGACACCAATACTAAATACAGCACAGATCATAGATATGTTGAATATCATTAATCTGACATCCAGTTACGATTTTTCCAGATACGAATTTAGTTAGACCGTGATATGCCGCTAATAATTAAAAAACTATAGTTTTTGATATGATTTTCGATATTGGTTATTTTGTATCGATGTATCGATACTTCGAATCAAAATAAATCGGCAAAAAATATCGATATATCGACCAAAAAATATCGATATGTTGATATATTTTCAACAAGCCTATTTCAAAGGCTACTGACTACTCTACAATTAATTACAATCAACATCAACCAACAAATCAATTTTTTGGGTCGTGTCGTGTTATCGTGTAGTCTTCTTGTGATAACAGAAACAGACACATTTTGTCGTTAAAAGGAGTGAAGAGTTTTCTAAAAAAATCTTAATTTGATATACACTTCCGAAATCTCGGTGATCTGATTTTTCCTTTAGATTTTATTAATTTAAATAACCTATCAATATGATTAGCGGTCGTGCGTTACACTTCGTATTTAAAGTTGCTGATAGAACACTTACAGCTAAATTCTACAGAGATGTTTTGGGAATGCAGGTAAGATAATCTTAGCACAATTAATTTTGCAAGGTTTTAGAAAACCTCGAAGTTGGCCAAGGTTATAGACTTGAGGAAAAGTGTTAACCGGTAAATTGGCGTTAATAATTTCATATGTATTGTACATAAATCTCAGCAAAGTTGTAGTTAGGAAGATAAGTAGTCCATATAGTAGTACTTTTGTATAACATAGGTAGTTTAAAGAAAATTTGTATTTTATGTGAAGCAAAATCCAAACTCACTTTGGGTTGTCTATATATTGAAATTTCTAACTATTAGCCAATGATTTTTCATGAATTTACCTGAAATTACAAAGAAATTTGGTGACTCTTTTCTTTGTCGCACTGTCCTGGAATACTTTAAAAAAGGTGTGAAGAAGCAACATGTAGGCCGGCAAGGTGAGGATGGCTGGTGTGGCAGGTAAAACTGCTGTACCAGCTATCTTCACGTCTCGACTTAACCGTCACTTAACATCAGGTGGGGTGGAGCCATTTGTCAGACCTATATAAAAAAAAACTACTTGTAAATTACTGAAACATTTAGAATTAAGAAAAACATCATAAAAAATTATTGATAAACTTTTAAATTTATCTTTATAATTAATAAGATTACATCTTGAAATAGAAAAATTAGGTCATGATGTCACGTTACAATGTTCCCTTTTTTCCTTCCAAAATGCAAGCAAAGTAATTAGTCTAGATAAAACCTTGTTAAGCCAAACTTAATAAAAAAAATGCATGGATTAGCGAAAACAATCTATGGTAAAGGAGAATGAATGAGGGGCGACCTAAACAGAGGCCTTCTTCCTCTTCAACCAAACAAAACTCATGGATGTTTAACATGTTACACAGAGCATAAATTTTTGTATGATAATTTATTTGCATTACTGGTTTATTGAATTTATTAAGTATCACTTTATTCAGGCACATCATTGAGGTTCAATTTTCTCAAAAACCTAAATGTACCTAGTAAATGTTACTGGGAAGATTTTTCCTAATAGCTTACAAAAAATATTTAGTTGTCTATTTAAAGAAGATCTAAAGGATATTTTATTCATATTGTTTATTTAATTTTATATTTGCTATTGATATTTGTATAGGGTAAAAAATATGTGAAGTGAGTAATGGAAACAAAAAGTCATATTGACAGCGGAAAGGGAAAATCGCTTATATGCCAGTTTGGTTAAAAATGTTATATTTGAATCAGTTTATTTTTTCAGTGTTGATAAAAACCTATCCTTTGTGGAGATATAACTACCTTTTTGATGCCTAAGCTAATTTTTTTTTAAACATTTTAATTCTCTACAACGCTGAAGCTACATGAATTTTGGTTCTTTTTGAACCAACGGCGTTTATGTCCTACTATTTGGCATGTGATTTGGTGTTTGCTTGACAAAAACTGTATGGTGGGCTGAGTGATTTTCACTTAATTCGTAAAGTAAAGAGACTAAGTATGTAACTTTTTAGTAAGAGAATATTTAGAAAATATTATTTTATGAATGTTTAATTTTTGACGTGACAACGTCTTAAATTTGGTTGCGGCTGGGAGTCACTTATGAAAAAGTGTAACGCTCGGTAACGTTACGATGAGTCTCTCGTGTTAAGTTTAAGTTTACATGTACAATGTTTTAGTAAACAAAATATATTTCTATAGTTAAAATTTGTGCAATTCTTATTTTCATTCAATTCCTTGTTCCTATTGTGCAATTTAATTATATTCATATCAATAAATATTCTACCGAGAAAAAGACGTTGTCACGTAAAATCGTCATCCGTAAAACCGACTTTACAGGCAACCATTTTTTTCTGTAAAGTTACTAAAGTGGCGTTTCAGCAATTTTGCATTTCCACTGTCAATATTATTGGTGAATGGCTATTACTTCTATTTCATAGGTATCAAAGACATAATTTATGTAAGGATTTGAACCAATTGTCTCTGGTTTGTCTGGTCATTTAAGGAGTAGAAAACTGACTTGTTCATTCAATTATGTTAATGAAAACATAAAAAAATTAAAAAGCAGACAGATGAATCTGTTCAAATTTTTTACACTGAGCAACCCAGATTCCCACCTTTCTTTTTCAAAAGTGTTTTTCAAAGGCGAATTTGACTTTTGATTGAGGAATGCTTTTAGAAATCTTTTCAAAAGAAAAGCTAATGAGATCCTCATTACAGGTTCTTCGGCATGAGGAGTTTAGTGAAGGCTGTGAGGCAGCTTGTAATGGGTAAGTGTTATTATACCCTGTGTTGTTTGTCCCTGCTGCTGAGGCAGGAGGCTCCTCTATGAATGGAATAAAGAGAATGAAAATTCACCACACGGTGCCTCGCGCGAATTGGTAGATGGTAACGATTGCAGATGCAGTTGGGCCCAATGGCTTAATATGTCTGGAAGTGGGCAGGTACTAGTGGTAATACATTATTGTCATTGCCACAGGTAGCTCATTGAATACTGCTCGAGAGAGCCACAGCAAGCCATTTTCACCTCTTTAGTAAAAGTAAACTAAAGGGGTGATAATAAAAGGAGTTGTAGGTTGAACGATCTTTATAAAATAAAGTCTAAACCTTACAACAAATAAAAAACGGTAAAAGTTAGTCATACAAAAAAAACAAACCCTAAATGGAGATAGGGTCAGTTCGCCTGTTCGCGTCCATCGCCTAATACGCGTCCATTTTACGGATCTCCCTTAAAAAATCCTCAAAAATAAGTAAACTAATACACCAATCAAACGGAAAGTAATTACCGCTAATACCTTAATATATAAGAGGCACGAACACATGGTCAAAAGGTACGTGCTCCAAACAATCCCGTTTAAAAAAAAAATAATCTCGGTTATTCATCAAGGGAGTGCGTACACACGGGATGTTTAGATAAAAAATAGTGTGCAGAGGCGCATTCGATGGTAAGTTATTTATTTTTTTATGTTAATTTTAGGATACATAACTGTTTCTAGACTTTTATAGTGAAGAAAGGAATGATATTAATTATAAATTACAAAACATCCAATTTTCGTCCGCAATGGACGCAAACTATACCTACAGGGGATAATAATAAACCAAATTGCGTCCACTATTTTCGTTAAATACATTTAATTAATTATAATTTAAAATATAGGTATTGATAATTATTATTATACATTTTTATTAAGACTACGTGTTTTTAATGCTATTTTTAAATGAAATGAGTAATTTCAATCAATCAAGCAAATACTTTATTTGTTTCATTCTTATTTTTTTCTATTTGAGATGAGTTCTTCAGAGGAGACAAGAAAGTAGAAGGAAAAGAGAATATACACAGAAGACGATTTAAATAAAGCGTTAAATGAAATTCGAGAAAAGAATAAATCGGTAAGACACATAGACATATTGTACAAAATCAGTGGGCGCAGACCAAATGAAGTAAAGAAACCGGGACCAGACACCACCTGATGCCTCTCGAAATTTCTAACAAAGCACAAAAAGATAATCAAAGAACTCTAGCAACCATATATTCTGCTGCATGGAGTAAGTATTAAGAAGATAAAGAGCAGATCAAGAACGAAAAGCAGGAAGCAATACGAAAAAGAAAGTTAGAACGAATAGAAAAACAAGAACAGAGTTTAAAACACTCTCAAACGGTTCGTAAAACTGCTCCAAAACGAAAGAAGAAGATACATACCCTTCAAGAAGTCACACAGAAAATGGTAAATCAGGAATTTAAGAAAGAAAATTTTCTGAATGTGACGATGTACTAATTTCAGATGTAGAAGACGACGATGAGAAAAACATACCTTGTGATTTTAGGGTAAAATTAACAGAACTGATTACTGTTTACTTTAAAGATGCAATCATTATGTACCTACTACTTATATAATTTTAAATTCAATCGATATTGTGAAGAATATTTTTCATTTTTTTAAAGTGATAATTTTAATGATAAAAAGTTGGTTTTAATATTTATATTCTAAAATAAAGAAATTGTTAAAATAGGTACAATCTTTCTACAAATTCTTAAAAATATCACCCCTATATTCCTTTTCTAAGGTGGTGGACGCTAAATGGTCCACGGGTGGACGCAATTTTTATTTTGTGGACGCAATGTGGGTAAAACGCCTTATTCCGAAGTTTATCTATTTAAATAAAAAACAATAGATGTTTCGAACAAAACTGAAAGTTAATCTTAAAATAGACTATATAATGAACACATTACATATTTTTTTCATAGAAATTAGTGCTGGGATATTTTTACTATCGCCGTCAAACTTTCCAACTGCACTAAATGGACGCGAACAGGCGAACTGAGCCTACCACGGTTCATACACATAATAAACTAGTTAAAAGGCAGGAGGCACCGACCTCGTGTGTTCCTCTTTTAGTCCAGTCGGAATAGCCATAATTTGGACCGACTTCTATTCTAAGACACCAGCGCTTAGCCAATTTTTTCCTAGATAGTATAGACCCCCACGAATATGCCCTCCATTTGTCCCCGCTAGAACCCGTGTTTTGTAGCCAGGAAAATTGTTTAAACAAAGAAAAACCGGTTTTTTTGAGATTTTTTCTTGTAAACGGGGATTTTGAAATTTTTTTTGAATCAAAGTTGTTCATTAGCTTGCCCTCTACAAAATCAGTTCTATGAAAAAATAACGTGAGATTGTTAGTTTAGCAGTAAATTGCAATTATGTCGGTTTTACGTTTGCAACAATTCAACATGTTATAATAAACATTTTGATTTCTAAAGTAGTTTATCATGTGGGTAACGCCACTCCCAAGAGTGTCATGTAAAATTTATCGACCTGTGTCGCAAACTTTAGCAACAATTCTCAATCTCCGAAAAAAAAGTACTTGCCTGTCCCGTCTTTCCCAGAAGGCGCACAGCGGGAAAAAAAATTCAGGTGATTCGATTCACCAAGAATTTTGAGGAATCGATCGAGTAGAAAAAAATCGTTAGTAAAAATGTTCGTTTTTGGACGATTTAATTTTTTTTTTTAAATTGACGTAGAATAATTTTTTTATTAAACTAATGTATTTTTCTCTCCTCAACTCGAATATACTATTCTGAATATATATATATATATATATATATATATATATATAATATATATATATATATAATATACCCTGAGAATTCCGATTATGAACCGGAAGAAAAAAGGACGAAATTAATTTAATTAGAAATATAGAATACAACGCAGTCTTCTAAATTTTCAATCGTATATTCGAGTTGAGGAGAGAAAAATACATTAGGTTAAAAAAAAATATATTCTACGTCAATTTTTTAAAAAAAATTAAATCGTCCAAAAACGAACATTTTTATTAACGATTTTTTTCTACTCGATCGATTCCTCAAAATTCTTGGTGAATCGAATCACCTGAATTTTTTTCCCCGCTGTGCGCCTTCTGGGAAAGACGGGACAGGCAAGTACTTTTTTTTCGGAGATTGAGAATTGTTGCTAAAGTTTGCGACACAGGTCGATAAATTTTACATGACTCTCTTGGGAGTGGCGTTACCCACATGATAAACTACACACATCAAAAGTGTCTAGGGATCAACATATATTTTTGCAATAACTTTTCTCCTGATTGATATTAATTAAAATTTTCTTTAAGGATTCATCAAATAAAGTGTTTTCGTTTGTCACAGTAACGATAAACCAAGTCACCTTTGCATTAATAAAGAAATTTGCCATTTTCCTAATAAAGGGATTTTTGACATTTGAACCACTAACACAAAAGTTCGAAAAAAAGACTGAAATAACAGTTTTCTCTAAAATTTTATTGGGTAACTTAAACAATTAATAATCCGTATTTCTACCGCGAACACTAACAACACAAGAACATCGGTTTGGCATACTCAAAATGAGTTCATCCAAATCACGCTGTGGAATGGCCGCCCATGTTCGTTGCAATAACAAAAAAAGGTCTTCTTGCGACTGGATACCCTCCATATTCGGCAGAGCTCTTCTCTGTAGCATATCCCATGCATGCTCAATCGGGTTCAAGTCTGGCGACTGAGCAGGCCAGGGCAGGACATTGATGTTAGCTGCGGCGAGAGTCTGTCTTACAACTCTTGCGGTGTGCGGTCGTGCATTATCATGCATTAACTGAAATAAGGGACCGATTTGCACTTGTAGAGGAACGATGACGTCTGATACAATCGTCTCAGCATAAAATTGAGCGTTGAGGTTGCCTCTGATCCAAATCAACTCAGTTCTTCCGCCGATCCAAATACCCGCCCATACCATGATGGTTCCACCACTATAAGGATGGACTTCCTGGCAGGATTTTAATCGCTGTTGGCGTCCAGGGGTTCTCCAGTGTCGTATACGTCTTGTATCCGGTCTCATACCAAAACGAGACTCATCAGAAAAGCACACGAAACGCCATTGTTCTTCTGCCCAATTTCTGTGTTCAAGAGCCCATTGATATCGAATCCTACGATTGTGCATTGCTATAGGTGGTACCCGTAGCGGTCTTCGGGAATGAAGGTTCACTTCATGCAAGCGGTTTCTGACTGTTTGGTCGCTAATTAAGTTCCCTGAAGAGTGATGAAGCCTCACGGCTAACATCATGGCGGTTATTGTTGGAGCTCTTCGAGTTAAGATTTGAATGTATCGGTCTTGTCTCCGTGTGGTGCAGCGATACCGTCCTCCATGGCGCTCAGCCACGGTACCAGTGCTTCGGTATCGTGTCAAAAGTCGACTGATAACACTCTGACTTGTATTCAGAGCTAAAGCCACAGTACGTTGCCGGGAACCAGCTTCTATCATTCCCACGGCTCTGAGCATTTCTTCCCTGCTTAAATGACGTCGCCGCTCCATAATAACGTTGGTTTTAATCAGTAGTAGGGAAACAGTAGCACTAATAATGTCTTCAATGCGTTGTATGTTTTTATAGGGAAAATATTGACAGCTGATTTTCATCTTTTACTCGAATTTGATTCACAGTTCCTGATTCAAATTATGAAATGCACCAAAAAGGATCCATATAAATTTATAAAATCATAAATTTATTACAAAGCCACATCTCAATCTCAAGAAATCCGCATAAAAATGCTTGATCCCTAGACACTTTTGATGTGTGTACTTTAGAAATCAAAATGTTTATTATAACATGTTGAATTGTTGCAAACGTAAAACCGACATAATTGCAATTTACTGCTAAACTAACAATCTCACGTTATTTTTTCATAGAACTGATTTTGTAGAGGGCAAGCTAATGAACAACTTTGATTCAAAAAAAATTTCAAAATCCTCGTTTACGAGCAAAAAAACTCAAAAAAACCGGTATTTTTTTGTTTAAACAATTTTCCTGGCTACAAAACACGGGTTCTAGCGGGGACAAATGGAGGGCATATTCGTGGGGGTCTATACTATCTAGGAAAAAATTGGCTAAGCGCTGGTGTCTTAGAATAGGTCTCATGTTTATTCCGACTGGACTATTTGGCACCGAATACTTGGGAGCATATTTAGTGCCCCTCACAGATCGTCAGGTGTAAATAAGTGGTAGTCGGCTACCAGCCGGTGCAGGTGACGTGGCCGTGGTAGACCTCGTCCTAGTGGTGCCAATTCCTAGCCAATAAACAATATGATGAATTTATAATTTCCCGACACTGAAACAAAAGCGTGGAGGAATAATAACTTAAAGGTGCGGGTTCGAGTCCCGTCTGCTACCTGGTCCATGTGGAATTTTTTCTAGTTATATTTTCTTTAGATTTAAACTTGAAGGTACTTTGGAAAACCTATCTCGCGTGACTTAGGTGAGGATGCATAACAGGTTCTCCTGTCATTGACAGACTTCATTATGTGATTCCGAGTTCATAAGTATGATCACATTTGTAGTAAACACTACATGACTTTATATTACGGCCGTAGGGGCCGTCCATTAATCACGTGATTTTTTTTTTGGCATTTTTTAACCTCCTTGATACGTGGTGAGGTTAAAGACATCCCCTCTTAGTTTAGTACCTACAAAGAATCTTTTTTTATATATTTATAAAATACAGGTATAAGTAGGTTATACTACATGATGATGAATAATAATAAAATAAAAATAAATAATCATCATGATGATGATGAATCATAACGTTTAGATAGGTTGCAGGTTGTTTTTGGCTGACATAAATATAATGAAAGAACATGAACATTATTTCATGTACAGTATCCTCGGACCACGGAAATACACGTGATTTATTACCTACTACACCCCCCCTTCCCCGTTGTGATATTTCGTGATTTTTATGGACCCCTCCCCCCCTTTCGAGCCTCCCGTGATTACTGGACAACCCCTTAAAAGATTGTTCACTTTTTGTTGGCACTCAATAGGTTGGTGTTGATTTTTCAGGCCATATGCCAATAGATGGAGCAAGACTATGATTGGTTACGGTCCAGAGGATACTCATTTCGTCGTAGAGCTCACATACAACTATGGCATCACACACTACGAGCAAGGAAACGATTTCCGTGGTCTAACTATCCAGTCTGCTGAAAGCTTAAAGAGAGCTGCTGCCAACAATTGGCCAGTGAAAGAAAACAATGGTGTAAAGTACGTGGAGGCTCCTGGCGGGTACAAATTCTTTATCATTGACAAGCCACAGCCCGTAGATAAAGGTAATCACACAGACTACCATATCTAATGTAATCACAGATAATCTAGTGATCGTGACAGATAAGCAATTTTTGATCGGCAAGACTTAGATCTTGAACATAGAAAACAAGCTCGAAATGTACTCATAAATAATGAATACATTCTGAGCTTGTTTTCTATGAGTCATAATGTACTAATATAAGTCTGTAGTTTTATGACTAAATCTAATTGAATCTTTAATTAGCGCAACACGTAAAATTTTGTGGAGTCAATTTTAAGTATCTCCGTTAGTTTAAAAAGGCTGATACTCTTAAGAGATTGTGTTATTCTATTCTGCTGTCTAAATAATTGAATTAATAACATGAAAAACAAGGTTACCTATGAATAAAAAAAACATCTTATTTGTAGGTTTTTCCCCACCTCATCCGAATTGAACTTCAATATATTCACTGGGTGCTACAATACGATACTATTCCATAGGTTTGGGACTTGAATCCCAGAAAAAGAAGAATCGGCAAAATTGCGGCAGTGTTTTTGTTTAGTAGTATCTTTGTCCAATTGCATAACTAAATATATTTCGGAGTCTAACACAATATCAAAGCTTCATTCATTCTATGTTGATCGCTTTGTGTAATCAACGCAAATAATAAAGACAGGACAGGACAGGAGATTTAGAGGTGTGGAGGCCCTCGGGCCACGGAAGAGTGGGGGCCCCTATTTTATCTTACGATCCCACTTACGATTTCACTTCGCCGTATTCCCGGTTGGTGACCGGTCGAGTTTTTAGAATTCCGTACCTCAAAAGGAAAAAACGGAACCCTAATAGGATCACTTTGTTGTCCGTCCGTCTGTCAAGACCGTTTTTCTCAGGAACGCGTGGAGGTATCAAATTGAAATTCATATATAATACTCAGGTCTACTGTCCCTTGGAGCTGTGAAAAAATCAAACTTCTAAGCAATCAAAAGAAACAGCCGTTTATGCCACAAATTTTCGAAACTCGCATGGGAATCAAAACCTACAGGGTACCTACTTCCCGTGAACTTAGAATCTTGAAATTTGGCACGAAGTAACGTCTTATGGTACAGATAAAGGAAAAATTGCGAAAACCGTAAATTTTTAGTTACATCGTATAATAAAAAATATTTTTTAATAATTATTAAAATTTACCTACAGGTTTGTAAGGAACCCTTGGTTCGCGAGTCCGAGTCGCACTAGGCCGTTTTTTTTTATCTTTGTTGTAGGGCCACAGCCCTGCCTGCCTTAAATCCCCGCACCGTATAAAGATTACCAAAAGCAACTATTGACAATCAAGATACCAAACTGATTCTTGATTTTTTTATCAAAGCAATAATCCTATTAATTAGGCCAAATCAAATTTTATTGTTATTGTGAAATAGTTATGACACATTCTTGAAATTATCATTCATGACTTTGTATAATTAACATGACTACAATATATCAGTTCAATCGATAAGAATCTTAGAATTTAGAAAACATAATTAAATGAAAGAAATATCCGCTATCTGAAAATAAATTTGCCCATTGTTTGCTTAAATTTGATTCTTACGTCATATCACAAAGTATAAAAAGAGACTAGATATTTCGGTGATAAAGGTATTTAACAAATAAAATGGTAATTTAATATTTATAATCCAATCGTTACAAGGAGTTGGTAAGAATTCTTTAGGCTGGAAACAGTGCTCGACCGACGGTACGTCCTGACCGTCAGCGCTGACCTTCGGTTGCGAAAATGCATTTCAGTGCTACGCTGACGTCGAACGGCGACGCGTGTGTACAGTTCACGAGAAAAATGAACCCTTTTGCTGTAATATATGCACGCTATTTTTTGCGCAATTCATTCTTTACAAAGTTCTTGCCAAGGACTTATTTTAGCATCAGATCGATGATTAAATCTAAAGAAAATAGTACTAGAAAAAAAATCTACGGGGCGACACGTCCCGTCTCCTGCCTGGACCGCGTGGATTTTATTCTTGAAATATTCTTTAGAACAATTAAATACATTACAATCCGTTTATTATGACTTCGAAGGGAATCGACAAACACGTCATACTAAGCGCACGTCATACAAAGCATTATTGTGAAAAAAGTCCATTTTCTAATCAGCATATTATTGTAACTTTTTCCTCAGTAGTAAAAAATGCTTTACGACGTTGAGATGTAATTTTTTTGCATTAATTTTAAATTACCTTCTGAGATTCCAAACAAAAACGAGCCACGTGCCGAACGTTGTCGGGAATCAACGAACATTACCGTAGGTGTAAAGAACCATGTCGGTCACTATAAACGGACAAAAACAAAAAAATGGGTCATAATAAGCGATATGTCACTGTAAGCGAAGTCATTATATCCGACATTGTTACAATGAATTTTATATGAAAACCAAACTTCGTTGTGTAATTACGTCATAATAGGCGGTTGGTCAATACAGGCGGAGTCATAATAAACGGATTCTACTGTAGAAAGAAATTCAGAAAAGAAGTTATTATTCAAATTATAAAGAAAGAGAAGTAGTTCTGTTTAGAACTTTTTATTGAAACATGTCGAAAGAATTACGTTTCGGAAATCTCGAAACTTCGTCAACGTCCGCTGCGCAAGGAGCTGACCTCGCGGCGCGGTTCCATACCTATGTCGTATTATCTCTAACCATTCTTTGAGTCTTTTGTTTTAAACAAGTAATTGAAGTGGTAACGTAACAAATAAATAGGTACAATAAATCTATCCGCGCTCCGAGATATAAATCACGTTACTTATGAGTGGATCTTATCCTCAAAGTAGATTTCTCCACGTGATAAGCTAAGTCTGTGCAAACTACGCTCAGATTTTATTGAACAAGTGATAATCATGCTGACGTAAGAAACAATTTCTTACAAAACGAACGAACAAACGGAAACGGAAACGAAAACGGTGGTAATAACAAAAACTGGAGATGAAAACTGCTTTCAATTACCAATTGATTTGAGTGATATCTCTACTGTATCTTTCCTTAGTTATTAACGTTTAAGTACGCCGCCGCCGTCGTAATTTTGAGATTAAAGTCATGTTTACATACAAATATATTTATTAACATTTACATCATACAGTCAGCTTATAACCATGGGTCCCACACTAGGAGGTCCTGTATGCACCTAATGAATGTAAACAAGATTAAGGAAATTTAAAAATATCAGAGCAGTTTAAAATTTTACTTGAACGCGCAGGCGCAGGTTCGAGTCCCTATCTGATACCTGGACCATGTGGAATAATTTAACATAGTACCAATTAATTTCCTTTAGATTGATTAGTCTAGCAATTTAATGATTATTAATAACATTTAAATATAATATTATATTATTTATGATTTTATTATGGTAGTGAGGAGACATACATATCTTTGATGATTTATCTATTAATTATGCAATCGCATATGCTTTAAGCATGTTATAAATACTACATATAGTTATACGTTTTAAGTCATTGAATAATTACATGTTTATCATTTTATTGTTACAGATCCAGTTGTAAAGGTGTCTCTGGCAAGCTCAAATCTACAAAAATCTATTGAGTACTGGAATGGTCTGCTGACGCTGAAAATATTCGAGAAGAAAGACAAATCTGTGTTGCTTGGTTTCAGTGACGACCAAGCCAAATTAGAAGTTGTTGAAATTGGTGAGTCGCTGGTGATAAATTACGCAGATTCCTATAACGAGATCAAATATTAACTTCTAAACATAAGACAAGACATCCACTGCTTTTACTTGTTAAGCATCTTTGTTTCTTCTAAATTTAAAGTTGAAATCATGCTGTTCAAATTTTTCTCTGAGCGCAATACTTTAATTAAGGCTGGGCGCATATGTACGGCTTCCTGATTAGGAATTCCGATTCGGAAACCTGAATGCATGTCCTTCCATAGAAAATGTTAACAGGTGGACACTTCTTATTTTTTTCAGAATAAAAAAAACCGGAACGTCTGCACGCTCACGGAATTCCGAATCTGTACTCTTAATATAAGTTTGAGCTCACCAAAACTATCATAGTTTTCGTAATTGTAAATTATGTTTCTATGTCCATTTTGGTGAAAACTAACCAAATATACTTAAAATTTAAGAAGATTTAATGATAGAATTAAAACACTGTTATTTGTATTGAAACGAAAACAATAAAATCAGTACCCTTAGTATGAGTGCGAGCTCACGAAAATTATCATAGTTTTCGTAATGGTAAAACTCGTACTAAGGGTACTGAATTCCTGATCAGGAAACCGTCTAAATATGAATTGCGCAGGTTTTAGTTCAGTGAAACTATAGACATAGAGAATGGAAAGAGAGAATATACAGCATACCTATACGAACTATTAACCGCCCAACCCGCTTCGTCTCTCTCTGTCTCTCTATCTTTCATACTTACTTTCGTTTACAGATGCAAAGGGGACGCTCAGTCTATTCTCTATGTTTATGGTGAAACCCCGCACGTGCCTATATTCCGTTTACTGCGCGACGACTTGCGCTAACTTAACAGGACAGGGGTCATTGAGTTTGAATCGCTGACTAACCATAAAACGAACTTTTCAGGTGAACCAGTGAATCGCGCAAAGGCGTACGGGCGCATAGCTTTCTCTTGCCCGTTCGACCAGCAGCCGATAATCGAGAAAAAGGTTCAGGAGGCCAACGGAGCAATTCTTACGCCGCTCATATCGTTAGACACGCCGGGAAAAGCGACCGTCCGAGTTATTATTCTTGCCGACCCGGACGGACACGAGATATGCTTCGTCGACGACGAAAGCTTCAGGCAGCTGTCCCAAGTCGACCCGCAGAGCGACGCCGACCTTGACAAGTTCATTAAATCGGACAAATCCAGGGCTTAAAGATTTTTTTGCATGTTTAAATGAGTGATTTTTTCATAAGTTGATTTGTCTTCTTTTTGTAATTTCGATTTTATATTCTCGTTTGGATGGAGTAGTAACGGTTTTAGTTACGATTTAATCTATTAGTACTGTGCCACCAATAACACTCGTGAAAGCGTACATCCATATCCCTAAACACCCCGGGATAGGCGACCGTGCTGACCCGGACGTATACGAGATATTCTTCGTCGAAGACGAAAGCTTCGGGCAGCGGTCAGAAATAAAAAAAAAAATCGTAGGCAATAGTGATAACCATAGCAATCTCGTTATTCGATTGGCCTCTAGATCTCCATAGAGTGAGACGATTTGTACTTAAGGGGTATGAATCGAGCGAGCTATGTTGGTGGTCAAAGAATATAAGAGAAAACCCATTTTTTACTGACTTTATAAAGGCTTTGTACGACAAAATCAGCTGAGGAAAAAATCAAGCAACTTAATTAATTACAACATTTGAATTGTCAAAAACATATTATTAAGTATACAGTTGTTAAAAATGTGATATAACTTTAATATTGGTGTTTGTGAAACCCTAGCATTCCGTTAGGATTATCGTATAAGTATTGTTTGTTACTTCGAAATTATTTATTACGGCAATGTACAATAACTATTTACATTTACGTCGAATTCTAAAATATATTATTATTTTACACCAACGATATTAAATACCCTAGATATACCACGTGCGCTCAAAATGTGTCCCAATTAAGAAGTGCTTGAACACCATTCAAGCACTTCTTTGTTCACAGTCACGCGCGGCCCGTTGAAAAGTCAAGATGCCGCAGAGCTCTGTGCAAAAAATGCGACAAAAAATACTTATACTACGTAAAGTGCCGTTTTTCGACAGGTTAGTCTTAGTCTTAGTCTTAGTAGTACGGCGGGCTGTTTCCGCAACTCGACACCTAGTGCCTATTTTGCGTGGGGGATTGGCATCAGTCCTGCCATCCCAGCTCCTCCAGAAAGCTCAGCAGTTCCCTAATGTTGCTGCAGGCCTCTACTATTGTCTTCGGGCTTCCCATTAGAGAAGTCCTTTGTCTTGCAACGCCCCTGCACTCCAGTAGGACATGGGCGCTCGTCTCATCCGCCTCCAGGCAGGCTCTGCACAGAGGGCTGTCAGAAATACCTATATTACAAAGGTGTTTGTTAAAGTAGCCGTGACCCGTGAGTATACCCACGATTTGTTTCAGGGCTTGTCTAGGTAGTCTGATTAACTTACGTGTTAGTTGCAGGTTTACCTTAGGAACGGCTTCCCTGGCTTGCCTGCAGTCCGTGAGTTCCGACCAGTAATCGTCGTGTTGTCGTTGAGAGCGCTCCCTTATCCAGGTTCGCAGCTGCCGATAGGGTATGGGTATAATTGGCTCCGGACCAATGGCCGTCCTGCTAGACCCCTCCCTGGCTAAGCAGTCCGCCGCATCATTACCCCTTGAGCCGCTGTGTCCTTTAATCCACTGTAGGGTCAATCTATTGTCGTTCGCAATATTAGTCAACTTACTGTGGCATTCGTAAATTAAGCCTGATGTCATTATATTGTTGTCCAGTGCCTGTAGGACAGAAGCGCTGTCAGAGAGGATACGAATGTGTTTACCTCTTACCCCGCGACATTCTATCGCCTCAGCAGCTCTGATGATGCCCACACACTCTGCCTGGAAGACCGTGTTATAGGCACCCAAAGCTGTCGAGATGTGTATATTCAGGTCTTCGGAGAAGACACCCGAGCCCGTACCACAGTTGGTTTTTGAACCGTCTGTGTAGACCCTCAACTCCTTATGCAGACAACGGTCCGGGGTGTCTTCATAAAGTTGAATTTTGTATTTTTTGTCAAATACGTACGTCTTGGGAATAAGGTCGTTTACTGCTGCAAAGTACGGAAAGTGCCTGTGTATGTCTGCCAACATGCTGGTGTGCGGGGAGTTGTTGTCTCTCCAATGCCCCAGCATACTTAGGCGCGTGGCTGTACATGCAGCTTCCTGTTGTATAAACAAGTGGAGTGGTCTCACGTTAAGTATTGTCTCCAGTGCTGATGTGGGAGTGGTTTTCATGCAGCCGGTGATTGCACAGCATGCCCGCCTCTGGAGACGTCTTAACTTATTAATTGTCGTTACCTGGATTGTCTTGGTCCACCATACTACTGCTGCATAGCTGATGATGGGCCTAATTATGGTCGTGTATAGCCACTTAACAATGAGCGGTGATAGTCCCCAAGTTTTGCTAATCATTTTGCGACATTGCCAGAAAATGATGTTAGTCTTCGTTGTAGTTTTGTCTATGTGGGATCCCCAGTTCAGTTTGGAGTCTAGGGTTATTCCTAGATACTTTACCTCGTTGGAGAGCCTCAGTGTCGTGTTAAATAGTTTCGGTAGCCGATAGTCGCCTAGTGATCTTTTATTCGTGAACATGACCAATTCCGTCTTCACTGGGTTCACCTTAAGGCCGTAGTCGTCACACCATTTTTCAACAACCTTCATTGCCCCTCGCATAACATCACAGGCGGTGCTCGCAAACTTACCTGGAATTATGATTGCAAGGTCGTCCGCGTAGCCCACCGTGTGGTAGTGAAGGTTGTTTAGATTGGTAATTAAGTCGTTTACAACTACATTCCATAGCAGAGGCGACAGTACTCCTCCTTGAGGGCATCCTTTAGTTGCCAATGCTCTGAGATGGTTGTCGTCTTGTAGTCTGATTAGTCTGTTACGGAGCATGTTACTTACCCAGTATATAATGGTCTCATCGACTCCGTGTTTGCCAAGTGCGTCTACTATGCTGGCGAAGCTTGTTTTGTCAAACGCGCCTTCTATGTCTATAAAGGTGCCCAGACATAGCTCTTTCCGTCTGAGACTATCCTCTATTTTACTTACGACTGCATGTAGTGCAGATTCTGTCGACTTGCCTGGACTATAGGCGTGTTGGTTCGGATGTAGTGGAACATTGACTAGTTGGTTGTCTCTCAGCTCTCTGTCGCACAGTCTTTCCAGGGTCTTTAGCAGAAATGATGAGAGACTTATTGGTCTGAAAGATTTCGCCTCGTTGTAGTCTGCCTTACCCGGTTTTGGTATGAAGATTACCTTGACCTCCCTCCAGAGCTTCGGGGTGTATCTAAATGCAAGACACGCTCTCAGGAGGGGCACCAGGATAAGGATTAGTGCTTCACCTGCCCATTGAAGCAGCGCCGGAAAGATGCCATCTGGTCCGGCTGCCTTGAATGGCTGGAAGCTGTTGATGGCCCACCTTAACTTATCTGTAGACACTGTCTTCAATGCAGTGTTCCAGGATTGTTCCGTGGGGGTCCAGCTAGTGTCATTCCATGTATGTGTCGTGTGTATGATGCAGCCCGGAAAGTGGGTTTCAAGTAGTACCCTCTGTGCCTCCTCAGTTGTTTCTGTGAGGGAGCCATCAGCCTTCCGGAGCTGTGCTAGGTCTTGCTGCCTATCTTTAGATAGCAGTTTCCTTACCTTATTTGCCTTTGTGCATGAGTCTATATCTGAACAAAATTTTCTCCAAGACCCATTGCTCCAATGTCGGATGCGTCTCTTGTAAAGTGCCTTGGCATCTTTGTACGCATCCCAGTCCTGGTCGTCACATGTATTCATGGCCCTGTTAAAAAGTCTTCTTACCTTTTTCCAGTTTTCGACAGGTTTCTAATCAATCTTTGTTAAATTAACGCATTTGAAGCAAATTTTGTTCTAATACTTACTATAAACTGATTTAATAAAAAATAATAAAAAAATCCTCGCGCGGTTTATACTCTTCCGCATAGAGCAATATGTCGTTAAATTTTACGAGCTCGCATTTCGAACCGTCATTTGACGCATGCGTTTTATTTACGACCTTATACAGTATTCATTAAAGGTGACTTTCAATGTTTAAATAATGCCTTATATTGTTAATCACTACACGATTATGACACAGATGTCCGTGGATCGTCTAATGATTTTGGCCACGATTTTGTTCGTGTTGTTGTATCTAGGGTATTCTATATTGTTGCTTTACACAGTAATTTTGTAGTTTCAATGTTTTGTCCTTGTCCTGAATAGAAACATCTTGCAATGCTCATTACTTGAGTGCATTTAATATTATTTTCAGTGAATTATGTGACATGTGATTGCCTTGGTGACCATGTTCACATGATCATGTGACCAGAGCGCACTGTTTACCCTATTTGTCTTTTAAGTAATATTTGTACGAGAAGAAGTAAATGACTAACTATTACGTCATTCTAAAGTTATATATATTTTTTTTGTGTTCGCGCGTATCTCCGGTGCTTTTTCTAAATGGCTTCGCACGGCACGTGCATTTAGCCAATGTCAAGTGTTAAAAATGTTTACAAATTCAATAGCACTCGTGGTCAAAGTAATAAATCAAGTCAAAGTAAGTGGCAGTCAAGTGAATTCCTCTTTCCCTATGTTTCAGTAACTGTGTGGGGATTTACTGGAACCTCCCCGTGGACTTCTTGAGGGAACGTCGAAAGACACTTTCCACTATTTTGTTTCACCTGCCAACACTTGTGCATGTTCCCGAACACTTAGGTTAATAATCGACCATTATTAGACACTAACATCCGCCACAACACAAATTTTAACAAGAAAAACGAAACTGCTAAAGCGGTGTTCGTTGACCGATTTTTAGGATTTTTTTATATTTATTTTTGGAGTTTACACCTTAAGAATCGATTTGCATAAGGGGCCCGGTATGAGAAAAATGTGAGGAGTAAAATCTACTGAACAAATGACCTCGTTACGTTTTTGTGCGCAACCTCATCTGCGCACTTTTCACTTTTAGACTTTTGCATATTTTTTCGACTTTCGAAATATTTTTTTGAAAAATTTAAAATGGACTATCCATCAACATCATGTGATCATAACAATACCACTAATATTCCGAAAAAAAGCCGTGTTGACTCATGTTTTGTGCCAATCTACTTCAACTAAGTTTCCAAATAAATTGTTTTTGACTGGAACTTCTGACCCAAAACTGAAAAAAGTGGTTTCAAGCTGCAAAGAGAAATGACAATTATTCTCCAAAGACCATTATTCGATGCTGTGAAGATCACTTTGACGTAAGTCGGCGAATATAATTGTTATATGCTTAATTAATCTGCTTAAAAACGCATTAGTAACCTACCTAATACTTACAAAACCTGTCTATAACATATTTTTAATTTTACAGTTGGAGAATGACGTCGAAAATTAGATAAACTTTTTTTTTATGCTAAATAGGCAATGCGTTTGACCACAATCTCACCTGATGGAAAGCGATGATGAGGACCTAGAATGGTACACGCCTGCCTAGAAGATGCCTGTTCACTCTGGCCTTGAAGATGTCCAGGTTATATTGGTCCGGGAAAACAGACCTCGGCAAGGAGTTCCACTCCCTAGCCGTTCGTATAATGAAGGCCGAAGCAAATCGCTTCGTGCGAATGGGAGGAACTTCGACAACATATGGGTGGAAGCCCTCGCCGCGCCTGGTCGTCCGGTGGTGGAAAGGGGAAGGGGGGATCAAATTATGTAATACCTCCGCACACTCTCCGAAATGTAACCGATAAAACACCGAAAGGCAAGCTACACGTCTTCGGTGGCCAAGGCTCTGAAGATTAGCCTCAACGAGAGCGTCATTGCCTATGAGTCTCTTCGCACGGTGTTCCACCGAGTCCAGTGCATCCAGCTGATACCGAGCAGATCCGTCACAAAGGTGACAACAGTACTCCAAGCAGGAGCGAATTTGGGATCGGTAAAGGTTAAGGAGCTGCTCAGATGTTAAATATCGCCTGACCTTAGAAAGTATTCCAAGTTTTCTGGCAGCGGTTTTAGCAATGGACTCGATGTACCGAAATTGAGGCTGGATGAGATGTCCATACCCAAGAGCTCGAGATGGTCTTTAACCGGCACGGAGACATTTCGGAAAGTCGGAGTCAGATGGAATGGACTCCGTTTCGTCGAGAAGAGACAGGCCTGTGTTTTAGAGGGATTGAATCCAACCAAGTTGGCTTCACCCCAGAGGGAAACAGCTTCCAGGGTTGCATTCACTCCCTCCACCATCGCCTCCCTTAATGATCGGACATCTGCATCAGACTTCACATCAGGCAGATATCTCCCCGAAACTGTGCTGTCGTCTGCATACCCAAAGATACCGGGAGTTAGGAGCAGATCATTGATGTGCAGCAAGAAAAGGGTTGCGGAGAGGACAGATCCCTGGGGGACACCGGCATTAATACCAAGCAGATCCGACGATGTGCCATTAATGACCACTCGTATCGATCTGCCCCTCAGAAAATCTGCAATCCAGTTGCAAAGTCCGACAGCGATTCCATATGAAGGAAGCTTGCCAATGAGACTTGCATGCCAGACCCTGTCAAAAGCCTTAGAAATATCAAGAGAAACGGCGAGAGCTTCGCCGCGTTTCTCTATGGCTTCACTCCATAAGTGGGTAGCATACACAAGAAGATCCCCAGTAGATCGCCCACGGCGGAAACCGAATTGGCAGTCACTGAGGAGATCGTTATCTTCGAGGTAAGCGAGGAGACGGTTGTTCAATACACGCTCCATAATCTTACAGAGTATGGAGGTGATTGCAATAGGTGGATAGTTGGCAGGGTCGGCACTACTACCCTTTTTGGGCACTGGTTGGACATTGGCAAGCTTCCAGGTTTTCGGAACTTGGCCAATCTCAAGGGATAAGCGATATAGGCGAGTCAGAATAGGAAACAACTCAGGGGCACAATTCCGCAGGACAATAGCTGGAATGCCATCGGGCCCACTGGCTTTATTCACGTCTAGAGTGCTTAGCGCTTTGAGTACCTCTTTCTGATGGATGCGAACTTCCAACATGGTAGAAGAACACTGAGGAAGCTTAGGTGGGTTTACGCCAGCAGCATCTAGCTGTGGGTTGTTCGCAAATATAGAGGCAAACAAGTCAGCCTTCTCTTTGGAGGTGTGAGCCAGCGATCCGTCAGGCTTAATTAAAGGCGGCAGCGACGACCGGCAAAAATTGGCTTCGACTGTTTTGGCTAGAGACCAGAAAGCCTTGCTTCCGGATGGAAAGGAAGCTAATTTTCTCCTATACGGCCAATGTGATCGAAGCGGGCCTTGCGGAGAACACCTTTACAGGACTTGGCGGCACTGTTAAAGGCCTTCTTTAGACTTTGAACATTTGGTGATTTGCGGGCTCGAGCATCCGCCCAGGAGCGATACGCAAAATGCTTAAGCGCCTCTGCTTTAGCACAGTCCGCGTCAAACCAAGGGCGGGCGCTAAACCGGCGCGGTACGTCAGAGTATGGAATAAAGTACTCCATAGCTTGACGCATCACGTCAGCAATGGCATCCGCGCAGCAAGTCGGGTCGTCCGAAGAAAAGCAAGTGCGACGCCAAGGATAAGATGCAAAGAAATGCCGCATCTCATCCCAGTCTGCTGAACCATATCGCCAAACACGCCTAGTTCCGATAGGTTCCGGGTCGCTTGGAGAGTAGACTGATACGTACTTCACCAGACAGTGGTCGGAACTCCCTAGAGGAGGCGAAATTACCACCTGGTAACGGTCCGGGTCTGTTGACAGCAGAAGGTCCATTCAGTTTGGTGTGTGGCCATCAATATCGGGTACACGTGTAGCGCCCTTCACAAGCTGGGAGAGACCTAGCGACATAGCAAATGTGTGCGCTAATCTCCCGGCATGGTCGGTTTTCTGGAACGGGAACAACCACTCATGGTGGTGTGCGTTAAAGTCCCCCAGAACGACTAGCTGCGCACTCGGGTACTTTTGCTGGGCTGTTTCAGCGGAGGCGCTGAGGTACTGAAAAAACCTGGTTGTCTCCATGTTCTCTGTGTGCGACCGATAAACACTGGCATAGAGTATTTGCTCTATACCTGTGTTCACCAGCACCCATAATGTAGAGAAACTGGGATCCTCAAGGTTGCGGAGACGTTGGCAGCAGATGTCATCATGAGCATACACGCAGGTGCCAGCGCGCGATTTAAAATTGTGCTCCAGGATGTAACTTGGGTAATGCAAGTAAGCTGCGTCAGTCGGGCATCTTATTTGAGTCTCCGTGAGGAACAGCAGATGTGGTTTATCGGTATCAAGGTGGTGATGGACACTATCGATATTTGAGTGCAATCATCGGATGTTAGCAAGGTGCACTTTTAGTGCGAGGGAGTGCATCCGCTGTTTCACCAGTTTCTTTCTTTTAACGTTCATATTTTTTTCATAAGAAGAGAGTGAACAGGCAGGAAGGGGACAGATGAGCGAGACTCTGCTAAGCTACTGCCAAGCGATGCAGTTATGACGCCACACTGACGGGTGACTGAGTTGGAGCGCGCGGGGACGCCCTAACCCCCCCAAAGGTGTCCATCGGGCCCTCACATCCGGTCGCCAACCGGCACGATGGCGCACCCTGAGATTTTTCGCGAGTTGGCGGGGCAGCCTTTCGTAGGTGGCTTTCCTACTACTTGGGGCCCCCTACTACCTGCGGTCGGCCAGCGGAGAACCGTGCTTAGGATCCCGCTACCCTCCGCGATCAGCCACCCAGCGCAGCAATCATGCAGCACCGAAGCCGGCAAGCTGTACATCGCAACTGCTCGGACCCCCCCCCCCCCCCCCCCCCCCAAACGGCAACACCAGGCATCGAGCCGAAACACGATGAAAGTCTTTTGGCGGCTCGGCTTTGCCTAGAGGGTGGTTACCAGCCACGGTCGAAACCTACCACCGGTGATGTGCCGTACATTTGGCGCTACCCAGGGGACACGTGTGGGTATCTAGAGCTAAAGCCCACGGACGCGCTCGGCTTTATCCCCTAACAAAACTTTAAAAACTTTAATTTTAAAATGTGTGGCACAATCTTCACATTGGCAGGACTAAACCAAGCTTTGCGTTTCATTTAAAATAACTGTAACACGATAACCTTCTTTACGTACTTTATGCTCCGGAGAACTTGACCTTTTACTGTACATAATTCTCCATCTCTTTTAATTTGGACATAGCCGATTGCATTATCGTCGTAACATTTGTAGAAGCCGCTGAATAAAATACGAAGTTTAACAACTACGATTTTTACATACCGTAGTAATTTAGTCCCTTTCATTTCTATACTTAAAAACTCTGCACTTTGGGAAAAAAGGTTATAACCATGCCAACACTAACTCTTGGTAAATTCCTGGAGTCTGCTTTGATAAACGCAACTTTCATTTTTATTAAATGTAAAAAATTAATATTACCATAAAATAATATTTACTTTATGGTAGCCATACACACTACGAGAAATCGTTACGATTAGACTGTACCGTCCGAACGGTACCAATAAATCGTAGCGTGTATGTTATAAAACTGCACAGTTTTCTATACGTACGCCACGTACGATAAACTGTTCCGTTCGAACTGTACAGTCTGATCGTAACGATTTCTCGTAGTGTGTATGTGTCGTAACAACCACAACCTCAAAGAAGTTGTCATAACAGGAGTGACGTCACTAAACGCTGATTGGTGTTTTAAAATACGTTCTGTTTCAAGTATTTTTAATTCGTAATATTTTTTAAAAAACAACGTCATGTAAAATAAAAACTTTAGAGTGGCATTTCTTTTATATTTTTTTAACATTTTAATCATAAAATATTCATAAATATTATATATGCATCTTCCCTATTTAAGCGGTGCACTTTTGAGACATGAACATACAGATAGAACGGTAGAAATGTTTGTTCGGCGAGGTCGTGCTAGGAAGTCATTCTTTCCAGCACGACAGTCGTATCTCTAAGATCTATATGGTTGGAAATTGAGAAATAGGAGTAAATAACAGTAAATATTTGCAATTATTTTATAGGTACCGTTTTAAAATTTCCAGATCAACACTTAGTTTGGGTATGGTCGTGCTAGGAAGTTGTTCTTTCTAGCACGACAGTCATATTTCTATTATCTATGTAGTAGGAAATTCCAAAATAGACGTATAAAATAGTAAATTTTCTAATGAGGTTCGTAGTCAAATGGCAAGAACAAAGACCGAGTATTTCTTCTATATTGTTCACTAGCACACAATTAAACCGACTTCATAAATACAAAACCACTAAAAATTAAGAAATAATACATTATCTTTATTTAAGTATAAAGAACCTTTAAAGGCAAATTAATATTTGGTGTCGGTGCCATGCAAACCTCAGTAGTAAATGGAAACTCAGATCTATCAGACATGCATGGCTCTGTCTCCAAATATAAATTTGACTTTAAAGGCTCTTAGAATTAAGTAAAGAAAATGTATTATTTCTTATTTTTCTTAGTGGTTTTGTTTTTATGAAGTCGATTTTTATTTTTATTTAAAAGATCTTATATTTTTCTTTTTATAAAACAAAGCAACATCAACTTACTAAGTATCCGGCCTGTAATTTCTTTTTCATCCCACCACCTCGGAAAGTGTAATTTTGCGCTTCGAAATCTGGCTGGAAAATTCTATTTTATTCGCTTGAGCGGCAAAGTAGATTTGAATTTAGAACATCACATATAATGAGTACTCAATATAATTGTAAATTCAAAACGTCATTAAACCTATTTAATGTAACCTCTATGGTGCCAAATTTATGATTAGAACTTTTTAAATTGTGAAAAAATTTAAATTTGGAACCTTCTTGGTTTCTTTGTTTTATTTGCGTGCTTCGCGCCATTCTAGTTTTTCACGTTTTATTGCTTAAATATTTTGTCATTATAAATTGTTTTCTTTTTCATTTTGTCATTTCCTCGCTGAGGTGGGATGAAAAGTTACGTATTGCACTCGAGTGGAAAGATTTTTCACCTTGTGCTCGTTTGTTTCCCTCGCTGACGCTCAGGATTCTAATTTAGAATCACTCGCTGCGCTCGTGATTCAACTTTAGAATCCTTCGCTTGCTCGGTCATCCAAATCGAGCACGCGGTTAAAAAGGAACTTTCCACTCTTGTATAATAAATAACTATTCCATATTTGGTAAAATAACCAAATATGATATGTGAACTGTTCGTATTTGAGGAGTTCCGTTGTTTATTTTATTTCCAAAAGTATTTATCAAATCTCAACTGGCTAACAAATTCTTTCAAACAAAATGATAATCATCAACTCGGTCCGGTAATCGAGAGATATGCGCGAACTACAAAAAAAATGTAATGACGAATTGAGAACCGCTTCCTTTTGGAAATGCCCTTTTCAGAATACCATCTCTCGAATCGCGACAAAAGGCAACCATGTTCTATTATTTTAAATTTGAATAAGTATCAATGTGACATTCTCTTGACTGCTAGCCGTTGGCACTAGACTAGCAAAAAGGATGGTAACGTTGCGGTCGTTACAGAACACCTAAATTCTTAATAGTAGAAACGTGATTCCACCTCTACTCCACCAGGGATCATAGGTTTGTTAAGGATCAGAGGAATGTGGAACTGCGAGAAATGTTTATGTTCCCATATTGACGGGAGAATGGACAGGACCCACAACGATGGACCAGACCAAACGCGCTAGACATTTATTTTGCCAAATAAATTAACATTCACCCTCCGCATCATTACAAGTACATTATGTTGAAATGTGTGCAATGCACTTGTTGGTTCACGGAAAACTAATCTGAAAATAAACTACGGTCAAGTAACTTGTGTCAGGTGAGGCTAATGACTTGGTCGTATCGATCACATTATGTGTTAGGAGCTTTTCGAGTACTGAAACCATGGCCATGGTTTCACGTACAGAGACAACGATGGACGTATGCACGCCATCTTCACTTCCACATGAAAAAGAACTAGAGAAGGTCCAGGCATCATTCCGCCCGGATTGTTGAGGTCCGTGTTCGAATCCCGTCTGATGCATGGAACGCGTAGATTTTTTCTAGTAAAATTTTCTTTAAAATTAACTTTTCAATCGACTTCAAAAAGGAGGAGGTTCTCAATTCACCTGTATGTGTTTGGAACAAATTTTCTTTTAGGAAAAAAAAATAAGATTTTTCCGTCACAATCTAGCGAGGCAGCTGGGTGGGTAGTTAGGTAGGCGACCACTGACGACGGTGACTGTAGACTTGGTTTGAAGTTCTGTTTAATAGATTGCCAGAGTTGTGGGATCGGGTCATAAACGACCCACCACGCAGCTCCAGTGCGGATTTGTGGTTAGTACCTATAATAATAAAAAATGTGTGCGTGTACTAGTGTACACACGTAACGCCTTATTTTTTTCGAAAAATGATCTACATGCAACTTTCCAGAAATATATATATAGGCGTGCGCTAAGATTTTTCAAAAACTCACCCACTAAAGGGGTATAACTACACCTTACCTTACCTTACCTTACCTTAGCTTACCTTACCTTAGCTTACCTTACCTTACCTTACCTTACCTTACCTTGATAAAGCAACTATCCATTTTGTTGGCAACAGTCATTAGGATGGTGTTTGAGCTTGCCCGTATTCTGCTCAGCAATGAAGCTATTTTTTTGCGCATGCATGCGTGAAAACCGTCAGTGCGCTCCTCGGCAAACATACCAGAGGCACTACAAAATCTTGGCAAACCCAACAGCATCCTAAACGCATTATTATATTGTACGCGGAGAGCGTTAAGTGATCTCTTAGAATAACTGCACCATAGGCTTCCCGTGTAAAACGCCTGACAGTATGTTTTAAACAGAGTAATTTTAACTTCTTTCGAACAACGGAAAAACCTACGGGCCAGCATATTCGCCCTCACAGTTAACGCTCTCCGCTCCCTTTCTATATCTAATTCGTCATTTAAGTTATCACAAATCACATGACCTAGATATTTAAAACTGTTGACTCTCCTCAGAGACACTCCATTTAACATTATAGGTGGAATATGCTCTAACATTATCCCCTTGGGTGTGAAAATCATCATTTCACTTTTTTAACGTTATATTGCAAACCATGATCTGTAGCAAAATTTTCACATATCTCCAAAAGTTTCCTCAATGCACTGACAGATGGTGCCAGCAGCACCATGTCATCAGCGTAACTAATATTGTTAATAGAAGTACCATCGATATAGCATCCTAATGGCTGCCTACTGAGACCATCTATCAGCTCATCTTCTTACAGATTAAACAGATGAGGAGAGGATACGCCTCCCTGTCTTACGCCACACTTCAACCCATATACATCAGAGAGCGACCTAGACCATTTTACATGGTTTATTTGATTCCGATACCAATACTCAAAAACAGAAACTATTTCCGCGAAGCTTCCGCCACAGCATATTGTAACATACTGTGTCAAAAGCTCGCTACAAGTCGAGGAAACAGGCATAGACCGGAGTTCTTCTATCCACGTAGTACTTAACTGTATGTTTAAAGCTAAGAATAGCAGTCTCAGTGGACAAGCCTGGTTTGAACCCAAACTGACCATCGTGAAAATGTAAATGAGTAAACCTATGGTGGTCCTATTTTTCATTTGTTTCCGTGGCACCTCGTCATATGAATGTATGGCTTAAAATAGAAATTATGTTTTTTGGAGAAGATTAAGAGGTTGCTACCACTTATCAATCTTTTACAAAATACATTGTATGCCATGGACAAGTTTATAAATGAGCCTCACTAATTAATGCAGATAAATGTTTATTTAGCATTGCAGGATAAATGTTCAGAGATTTTAGCATTTGGAAAATGTAAGAGGGGAAGTCCCTAACCCCTCTATGCGTTGATGTTCAAGTTCCAGAGTTTGTTGTCATTTTAGAACCACATTGCACCTCGTCGGTACCCAGTCATTAACGCGAGTCTTGTGGTCCTGATATACCTATAATTATTAAAAACTAAGAAAACGCCAAGGCTTTTGACAATGTCTTGCAAAAAAGCCTTCTCACAAAGCTTCCTGCATTCGGCCTGCCTGCTCAGTTCTGTGCCTGGGTGACTGACTTCCTGATTGAGCGTAAAATTCGCGTCCTTACGGACGGATTAATTAGCATTTCATGTTAGTGAATGCCGGTGTTCCTCGGGGCTCCGTCTTACCCCCCACATTTTTTCTGCTGCATGTTAATGGTTTGGTTCCTCTTGGGAAATTTTATTGCTATGCCACTATTCCTATACGAACAAAGAAATATGGTGACTCACTTCTAGGTCGTACTATTTGCAAGAGGAATTCTTTGTCCGCGCACGTGTTCCCCCCTTCCTACCTGGGTTCCTTTGAAAGAGGCGTGAAGAAGCATTTCTGCAGGTCGATAAGGTGAGGATGGTTGGTGTGGCAATTTATACCTGCTGTACCAGCTATCTTCACGTCTGGACTTTATCATCACTAAGGGCGCTTTCAATTTATGCGTTTCTTGACGGCTCGCTGCGGTGTCGAAGCGGTGTGTTTCTCGTACATCGTACGGACGATCCTAAAAACGCGCGGTGCCGCACTGTAGCCGCACCGCGCGTTTTGTGTGAAAAAAAAGGATCGTCGCTGTACGACAAACGCACCGCTTCGGCACCGTAGCAGGCCGTCAAGAAACGCATAAACTGAAAGCGCCCTAAATATCAGGTGGGGAAGAGTCATTTGCCTGTCTAGCTATAAAAAAGGCACATTTGGAAAAACATTGACCAAAACGACTTCAAAATTCATTTTCACAAAAAGCAAGGTATTTCTGAACACTTGCAAAAAAGATCTCTTTACTTCAACCTCATTATTTTTTTCAAAACTAAAAAGCCTTTAAACCAATCTTATTAATTAGACCTCCGTGGCCAAGTGGTTAGTACGCCGTGTTTCAAAGTGTCGCCTACTCGAGAGGTCCCGGGTTCGGATCCCGGTGGGGGCAGATGTTTGTGTAATGAATACGAGCATTTGTACTCGAGTCATTGATGTTAAAAATGTATTTCTATATAAATATACTTATATATGTATTCTATCCGTTACCCTAGTATTCCATAATACAAGCCTTACAGTGCTTACTTTGGGCTAGGCTAATTGGTGTGGGGGTTGGAAATATTTATTTATTTATTACAGTACATCAATTAAGTAAATTATAAAATAGCAATGATCATTTTCAATTACGGTGGTAATTAGGGGTAGATTTTCAAATTTTGTGTCGCCTATAAAATAAGGACCAATTTTGCCTTTGTTACAACTCACTTAATTTTTATACTAGAAACTTCCATAAAAAATTAAAATTAAAGATTTTTCAAGCACTTAAAAAGGTCGATGAGTTTGCCCCGAAAATGCATTATTTTGGGGATATTTTACGTTGAAACTTTCGATTTTGGCGTTTGGCGTAGAAGAACCAACCTTTAACAAGTTATTATGTCGTTAGTATTCCATCAAGTAGTATTTTATTTGTTTTATGTGCTGCAATTTTACTTCCAATGTTTTTTTTTCATAAAATACTTATTCACATAGTTAGTCATGAAATACAGACTCAGAACGTGGTTTTTCTTGTCGAATAATTTACATTTAAACTCTCGAATAACTTAAAATTTATTTGTAAAATCTATATAGAACTAAATTAAATGTACTTTAGTTAAAAGTAAAGAATATAAAAAAATAATATTTTTAGTGGTTTTGCTAACAGCAGCAAAACAAAATTCACCCGTGCAAAGTCCAAAGCAAGTTGCTAGTAAGTAATAAAAATAAATGAAAGGAAAATGCGCATTTTTTATCAAAGATTATCGCAACCCATGAATATTATAGATAAATGTTATAGGAAACACATGGCTTGATATCTTTTTACGACTCTACTAAACTTAGTTGAATGTTAATTTTTGTTAAATCCACGTAAATAAAGCAAATTAATGCCTAATATAAAAATAAACAAACAGCATTTAATATTTTTGTTTGTAATGCGTCTTAAATACCTAGCAAGTAATTATTGCTTAAGCTTCTGTTAGATGCTCTAGATCTAGAGCTATAAAATATCAATTACTTTCCTTCATTTTCTAAAGTATATTGGTACTTACTGAAATACAAAATAATTATTCGATTAAAAGCTGACATAAACACCGCAAATACAAAAAAAAAAATATGCTGTTTTTATGCTCTTTTGCATTTTCTTTTGTCTCTATTTTTTGCACCTGCCATTCGTTTTTTTATATTATATTGCAATTTAATCCTTTTTTTGACAGGGTTTTATCCACATGGACATGCCACCCTCATAGACCCGATAATAATTATCTGTTATCTACGATTCACTGCTATTCTTACTAGGTTATACATTTTAATAGCCCTTACTGATGTCGGTTTCGCCAAAATACTGTTACAAAAGCCTAGCTCCGCATAATAGTTATATAGTCTTGTAAAGAATCAATAAAACGACAATGTTCATGTTAATAAATATTTATTTGATAAAATTATTGGATTTTCTTATGAACGAATAATGTTTTGCAGCCGTAACCGTGATAATTAATTTTAGGATAGCCTATAGCATAGCGTTTAGAATTTAAAAGTTATATATGACCACATTTTGTGTACATTTAAATCTTATTATTTTATATATATAATTTTATATTATATACTGGGAGAGACTGACTACTCAGATAACTGAGACAAACCATTTTCCCATTTATCGGAAGATGTTTTATCATTCATCATCATCATCATCATCAGCCTATTAATGTCCTCACTGCTGGGGCACAGGCCTTCCCTATGGATGGAATAGGGAGATTGGGCCATGACCCACCACGCGGGCCCAGTGCGGATTGGTGGGTGCTAACGACTGCAGATGCAGCCGGGACCAACGGCTTAACGTGCCTTCCGAAGCACGGAGGAGCTCTAGATAGTAATTTTTGGTCACCCATCCAATGACCGACCACTGCGAAAGTTGCTCAAGTTCAACGATCGCAGCCGAACGCGCTAACCACTTGCGCTATCGAGCTCCTCCTTCATCATGTTTCATCATCATTAAATATGATCATTAAATAATGTATATTGTCGACGACCGACAATATACATTATTTAATGATAAAACATCTGGAGATGCTTTTTTTTCTGGATTACTAGGTTCTAATTCAAAAACTGTTATTGGTATATGCAGTTTGGACGATATAATAGGAATAACTTGGGAAAACGAAAATTGGGAATAGGAATAACTATATTATGTCTCTACACTGCACTGAGACAACGCTAAATTCTAGAAATCTGCTATATAACAGAGACAAACCATTTTCCCATTTATCGGAAGATGTTTTATTATTAAATAATGTATATTGTCCGACCCTGGAGATGCTTTTTTTTCTAGAATACTACGTTCTAATTCAAAAACTGTTATTGGTATATGCAGTTTGGACGACATAGCTGACAATTTGGGACTAGATTGGGAAGAGGGTCCTTGAGCCAGAGTTTTTAACAGAGAGAGTGACATACCTCAATCGACATACTAGCCGAAGTATCCTTTTATCCATTTCATTTTATTCCACAGATCATTAACACTAGTTTTTTTATCTACTGAAGAGCAAATTGTTAAAAAGTTATTGTATTTAGCATTTTGAATTATTGTTGGGATAATTCGCGGTATAATTTTACTATTTAGAAAAATTAGGTTGTCAGCAGGGCTGTTCTGTAAAATTTTACAATACCCTGCAGGAGTTGGATTTTTTCGAAATATAGAGAGTGCTTTTCGGTGTTCAGCTACAGTTTTTGATAACGTTTGATTCTTATAAGGTTTTTTTTTGAACTGGTTATAAGGGTTTTGGTTTATAATCATAATCATAATCAAAATCATTTATTCAGTTTAGGCTGTTACAAGCACTCATGAATGTCTAGAAGCTACGCCATCGGTTCGTAAATCTACGGCGGGAGACCTTGTACTGAGAAGAACCGGCAAGAAACTCAGCAAGGGCTGTTTTTTTCTCCCTGTTTTATTATTTACTGAGTCGTCAAATTGAAAAATGACTTCAGAGGTGATTCATGAAGTCACTTTTCATTACATAATTATTGAATATACATTAATTGTTTACCTGCATTTTGATTGCTATGTCATACAGTATAAATACAAATAGTGTTATTTATATTCAGTGTGACTAAACATTAACTTCAATATTAAGGAAGTTAGGGCAGACTCATCTCCGCTGGCAGCACCCGTTCACAAGCATAACGCATGAACCAGCCATCGCTTCGCTCAACCATATTTTAAGGAACGTAACGACCCGCCTCACACGACACCGCCGAAGAGACTATTATGAGAGCATGACTACCCATAACTACCCATACTAACTACAACATATTTATTTAAATTAAGGTCATTTACCTGTAAGACACAACAAACAATTACAAAAACAAAGCAAAGGAGAAATCACGACCACGCCGTTTTGTCAATCAAATATTCTTAAACAGTCTGATAATCTTCCTTAAGTTATCAACTTTATATACAGCTTTCAATTTAATTATAGTATTGTCAACACATAATTCATAATTTAAATCATATAGAAATACCCGTTGGAATGGTTGGAACAGTTCATACCCAAGCATTTTTGTCTGTAATATAATCAGACACTTTATAAATGCTTTCTTAACTAGTGATTTTTTAATGGTCGATTTAAATTTAGTCATGCTTAACTCTTGAATATTGCTTGGAACTTTATTGTAAATGCGAACACTAAGACCTCTAAACGAATTATTGATTTTGTGGAGCCTAGTAGCAGGTAAAGTTAAGTTATTTTTATTTCTAGTATTATATGTATGTATTTCACTATTTTTAGTAAACAAATTAATATTTTTTTTACAAATACTTTGTAAAAAAAATATTAATTTGTCAATCTTAAATGTATTGTGATGCAATTGTCAATATACCTATTTCTTTAAACTTATCTCTTAATGAATCCTTAACTTTAAGATTATAAGTTGATCGAATAGCCCTCTTCTGCAGCACAAATATAGTTTGAATGTCGGCGGCATTTCCCCACAGTAAAATACCGTAAGACATTACACTATGAAAATAACTAAAGTAGACTAATCTGGCAGTTTCTATATCCGTTAACTGAAGTATTTTCATTACAGCATATGCTGCAGAACTAAGTCTCTTCGACAATCCATCAATATGTGGGCCCCACTGCAGCTTAGAATCTAGTGTGATTCCTAAGAACACTGTGGTATCTACAGAGCTCATATTATGTCGATCCTTTATATTTACATTAGTTTTTACCTGTTTGACATTAGGTAATACAAATTTCAAACACTTAGTTTTCCCTTCATTTAGCATCAAATTATTAACATTGAACCAGTGGACTACCTTCGAAATAGACCTGTTCACGTCATCAATTTGTGACTCCCTACGTTAATTTTAAACAAAAGTGAAGTGTCATCCGCAAACAATACTATTTCGTGATTATCCTTTACAAAATAGTCATTGATATAAATTAAAAATAAGAAAAGACCAAGGATTGAGCCCTGCGGAACTCCCATCTTAACTGACGAACCAGGAGATTTTACTCCATTGATGTCAACCCTCTGAATCCTATCACTCAAATAAGATACAAAGAGTGGTATCTCTAAATCCATAGTGGTGAAGTTTCCTGATCAATGTTTCATGAAAAACGCAATCAAAAGCCTTTGATAAGTCACAAGCCTTTAGTGTCGTGTATGGGATATATAATTCTGCAGCTAGCAGCTGCAGCATAAATTTGTAATTTTTTTGTAGATCGTTTGTTACCTGAAAGCTTTCGAACACAATTTCCAATAGTCTACTGTAGGAATCAAAGTTACCTCTTTTAAAGTGTCTCTTTTTGACCGGTGGCAATATAGGCGAGAAGGACATCGAAATCTTAACAATCCAGTGGTCACTTCCAAGAGTTTGTTGTAAAACCTTGTAGTCAAGTTCTACTACAATATCTGTAGTAGCCATTAAGATGTCTGGGGCATACCCTTGTGAAACGCCATTGACCAATTTAATCCTAGTAGGAGAGCAATCATTCTGAGTAACTATTAACTTATTATCCAATAGAGCCTCGTAAATTTGTTTTCCTCTTTGATCATCTTTGCGGGATCAGGATGAATGATGTCCGTTGAAGTCACCGAGTATAATGGATTTTTCCTTAGCAATGGTAATCGGCCCAATTCTGAACACTAGTGCGCACCGAAGATGAGCAGTAAATCATTATTATATTTTCAAAAACCGAGCAGTTATAAAGTTTACGTGCATGAGTTCTATTCCAGAATTTCTGTGTGAGGTATTTATTAGTTGGGCTCTGACTGATTTTTGTATACAAATTGCTATACCGACATAAAAGCCCTCTCTGTCTCGTCTGAAAATGTTATAATCTTAAATTTTAATATACATACTATCATCCAACCAAGTCGGCTCGGCATACGGCAGCAATATGTATTTTCTCCTCTAGTAATAAATTTTCAGAACAAGTTAACTTAGGCCGTAAACTCTGTGAATTCCATTGAATGTTGTTTTTTAAGCTTTTCATAGTTTGTATTATCCATTAATAGTATGAATTTCAAAACTGGCCTATCCTCTACTAATGAAAATGCTACACTTATTTAAGCTTTTAATTTTTTCTTGAAATGTACTTGATTTCATAAAGCTGATTTCTTTTAGACGTAACAGTGACATCTTTCTTCTGTATCCCTAGCATGAACCAATATCGAATTCGTATTGTTTGCGAGTCCAAAATGTCATTGTCAAATGTGTACTGATTTTTAGTTCTCGTTAGGTACTTTGTGCTGCTGCTGTTCAAGTTTCCATACAAAATTTTACATTGACATTTCGGTTTGCAAACTATTCGAATTCGATAATGGTTCGTGCTAGGGGTACTGATATAAATTACTTTTGTT
The DNA here is from genome assembly GCA_902850365.2 of Chilo suppressalis. Lineage (NCBI taxonomy): Eukaryota > Metazoa > Arthropoda > Insecta > Lepidoptera > Crambidae > Chilo > Chilo suppressalis. The sequence goes on along the minus strand of OU963899.1, from coordinate 9,607,637 downwards.
ACGATAGGGCTGATATAATCGGCCTCATAACCGTGGGATGGTATGTCTTCTAAAGTATGTGATCCCGAATGCTTTCTTATAGTCGTTATAGTTCTTTGATTGTTATTGCTTGGTATTTTCTTAGGAGTCGAGGAAGTTGTAAGTCCGTGTCTCTCTATTTTCGGGTGTACATCAGTTTGGAATTTTACCATGTTGGCATATGATATAAATCACTACACCCATCTTGATTATATGAGTTTAACAAAGGTACGAACCTGTTAGGTGTATTAGTCATGGTATGCAGGAACATTGATTCCTCAAAGTATTTTGTTTTTTGTTGACTATTGTTGTCCTTCTCGATATATGGTGTAGTGGGTATAAACATTGTACGAGCCTTTCCTATACGTACAATTAAAATCTGATATAATTTCCCAAAACCTCTTCTCTTTTAGAAACTCTGGGCAGATTGATTTATTCAATGCCATATTTCTACATCAGAAAGTTATTAAACTAAATGAGCACAAAAGATAGGTAGGTGAAAAGGGGATTGGAGGGTGAAAAGGGATTCATTATCATCAGCCTATTAATGTACCCACTGCTGGGGCACAGGCCTTCCCTTTGGATGGAACAGGGAGATTGGGCCATGACCCACCACGGGAGTGCGGATTGGCGGGTGCTAACGACTACAGATGCAGCCGGGATCAACGATTTAACGTGCCTTCAGAAGCACGGAGGAACTTGACATAGAAGATTTTTGGTCACCCATCCGACCGACCGAAAGTTGCCCAACTTCAACGATCGTAGCCGAACGAGCTAACCACCCGCGCCATCGAGCTCTTCGATAAAAGGTATTGATGGGTGATAATAAGGGATTGGTGGGTGATCGTGGGGATTAATGGGTGATAATAGGGGATTGGTGGGTGATAGTGGGGATTCGTACGTGAAAAGGGATTCAAGGGCGAAAAGTGTAATCGATGGTGAAAAGGGGGATTGGTGGATGAACGGGATTTATGGGTGATAGTAAGAGTTTGGTGGGTGATAGTGGGTATTTATGGCCGATTGAGGGGGGTTGGTGGATGATAGTGGGGATTGGTAGGTGAAAAGGGTACTGGAGGGTGTAAAGGGAATTCGAGGGTGAAAAGGGATAGTAGGTGATAATAAGGGATTGGTGGATGATAATGTGGATTGATGAGTGATAATAGGGGATTGGTTGGTGATAGTACGGATTGGTAAGTGAAAAGGAATTGGAGGGTGAAAAGAAGATTTACACCCAAAGGGGATTCAAGGGTTAAAAGAGATTGAAGGGTGAAAAGAGGATTCGTGAGTGAAAGCGATTCGAGGGTGATAAGGGGATTGGTATGTGATAGTGGAGATTGGTATGCGAAAAGGGAATTTGAGGGTGAAAAGTGGATTGGAGGGTGAAAAGGGGATTGGAGGGTCTAAATGGGTACCTACTCGATGTTGAAAAGGGAATTCAAGGGTGCAAAGGGGGATTGGAAGGTGATAAGGGGGTTGGTGGGTAATAATAAGGGTTTAGTGGGTAACAGTGTGGATTGATGGGTAATAATAGGGGATTGGTGGACGATACTGGGGATTGGAGGGTGATAAAGAATGGGAGGGTGAAAAAGGTATTCGAGGGTGAAAAGGGATTTGAAGATGAAAAGGCATTCGAGGGTGAAAAGGGCGATTGGAGGGTAAAAGCGTTTCGAGGGTGATAATAAAGGATTGGTGGGTGATAATAGGGGATTGGAAAGATGTAGGTACTGTTTTCTGGCAAATGTGTTAAAAAACGTTGTATTACATTCGTGCGGATTGGTATTTGCAAACTCGTGACAATGGAAAGCCCTCGACTTCGTTATATATACTCGTACATTCGTCTACTCGTTTGTAATAACCAACTTACCGCACTTGTATCATAAATAACTATTTGCAACCAATTTAAAGGGTTGGGAGGGATATTTCTACAAACAAGAAAAAAGATTTTCGGTGAAATAATTTGCGGTATAGCCAAAACTTGCATTGGGTCAAGAAAGAATGATGGTGAAGTTACTAAATGATTGAGGGCTTGACTTAAGAATACTAGGTAAGTAAATAATAAAACGTACAAAGGGATAGTTTTCACAATATTCTTGGTTTACTGCCTCAATACTGCTTGATTGTTATTTGATTCTTTTTGACCATAATTCGATTTGACAAAAATCTGCACTAGTTCTCATGCTTTTTTTCATGCGAAGCGTTGTAACCCCACTTACAACGCTTCGCTACGCTACGAGAGAAAGAGCGAGCGAAAAACATAATTTAAAATGGCTTATCATCTTTAGTTATCATTTTTTTATAAACAATAACAACTTATTTGTAATTTACCTCATGGAGCCAATACAAATATTGAATTGAATCAGATTATATAGATACAATATTTTTTTAATAGGCGTTATTTGTTACTTAAATAGCTACAAAGCTTTTTCAAGACCAAAGAAAAGATTTTCTTTTCCTGTTGTATTTTATCACATTTCACAAGAAATATCACCTAAGGCCTCAAAGAAAATCCACACACTGAGTGCTGCCAACCGAAGTGCTCGAAGCTCGTTGATATGTGCATGTTTTAAAGGTTTTTACGAAGCAATAATGCAAATTGTATGCGCTACGGTCGAGTAGCAACGTAGCGGATCAACATTTTTATACTATTTTTTATTTTATACCAGTACCTACCTACTTTTTAGAGCTGTACAAATATCTCATTTTTTATCACATCTTGTAAACGTTTTAATAGGCTACTTATCTGCCTTAATTGTAACAGTAATTGCTTTCAGTAAATTGGATATCTTAGATTACGTTGTTTAATGCAGTAAGTAGTTGTTGGTTCTCCTCATTTTAAGTGAGAAAGTTAACGTTGAAATGAAACTGTAAATTTCGCGGCACAATGATTTCAATTTGTTGTGCTTACTTAAGTAAGTGTTACATAATAACTACCTAGCCTACCTAATATAATCTGAATGGAAAAAGGAAATAAGATTTAACAAGTTAACTATTTCAAAACTGCTTCCTGCTTGTTAGATACCTATTATTTTTTATTATGATTGATAAATCATGAAATTCCAATTAAGCAGTAGTTCTCACTGATTTCAATATTGAAATTTAAAAATCAAAACCCGATACTATGTAACCAATTTAAATAGGTAGGTACTTTAAATTGCTCATCACATAACTATACTAATATACTTTATCGCTACTGGCGAGTTTCGATCCCGCAGAATCGTGGATACAGTAAATGCGATCATATGATACCGTGCTGCACCAAACAGGACCAATTTTTTTATGTTCCTGTATTTCTGTTATATTCTATTATTTCAGTTAAGTATATAAATAGATTTATTAAAAAATGGGATTAAGTGGATAATTTGGTCCTACGCATAGGTAAGTGTCTAATCCATTTCCAATCTCGACTTTTATCGAGCCTGCGAATAATAGGCGGCTCGGTCGGCGAGTATCACGTCGATAATAGATCCACGACCTGTCATAAATTTCATTGCAATCGAGGATCCGGCTGATCAATTCGGTGAAGTAGGCGGGTGGGGCTGGGGGGGTCGTGTGTCCGGCGGGCGCGTGCGCGGGCCCGGGAGCGGGCGGGGCGGCGGCGGCGGCGCGCCGGCAGTGCGCGAGACGCCGCCGCCTGCCGCGCCGCCGCGATGGCCGCGCCGCGCCGCGACCGCTGACCGCAGCGACCGACCGCGCCCGCCGCCCGACGCCCGCACACTCGTGCCGCTCCGACTCTCGCCCCACACCTCGCCGCGCCGCCGCTAGGTAAAGTATCCGGTGATCTCACGCCCGCCGCGCGCCGTCTAGTAGAGCGGGCCTGCCGCGTGCTGTTCCGCGCTTTGCCGTGCGGTGTCGCGCCACGCGCCCCCCATCCGCCCTCTACCGGTTCATGACGATACATAGGTAAAGTTGACACGACGATCAGTCGTCGTAGCCCGGGCTTTCACGCTGTCGCCACCTTCGGAAGAACTGGAGCCTCTTTAACTCTGTTGTGTGGGCGACCCGTCACCGACGGTCGGTTGTTGCGCGTCCGACTGCTCCGATGCTCCATCGGTTAGTCCCTGAATTTACTCTTTATCTTGCCTTCATTATGTTACGTAGCAAAATTATCGCTTCGATATATTTATCAGCAGAGTAGTCAAAGCTATATTGCGAGCTAGGCAGCGCCTAAGTCAGTATTACATAATGGACCATCGTTTTCGTCGATCGACCCTCGTCGCGAGCCGACAGCGCTACGACTCGACGACGCGGGATGCTCCGTTATGGGATGCCATCGAAATGGTTTTCCTAGAATCGATCGCTTGGCAAGCTTGCCGTCTTGAATAGACATTAGCGCATCTACAGCAGCTTTGTGTTCGTTATCAATAGAAAGTTTTAGGCTATCGAAGCAGCGTTAGTGTGTTTAATAGCTGAGTGGTGTCTGGTGTAGATGGTAGCTGCGTCTCATGGGCAGGCGTGGGGGAGGCGGGCCGCAGTAGAGAGTATCGCACAGCATGTGCGGCCCGGTCCATGGGATCAGAAGTGCCTCTAATCAGGCGCCTGTCCCTATGCGGAGCCGCACCACCCCTCAGAAATGAGGTACATTTAGTTCTTAATCTTTATTTTACTGTAACATCGGTGTTGTGACTCCTATCGACTTAAATTCTACCTTCTTTGTTTATTATCGTACACAAGTTATTTTTGTTGTTCTATGTAGAACTGCGGATTCCACAAGTGAAGGAGTTTTCTTTTGACTCATTAAAAACTTTTGTCTTAATTTAAAGCAAAATATGTTTGATGGCTGTGTCTGTTTGAAAAATGTTGCTTCCACCTTCTTACCTTGAGGCTGAAAGTTAAACAAAGAGAATAACCGGGTCGAAAGTACTACGCAATATCTGAATTGTTTTGCTCATGTGTGATTGCAATGCATGTAGTAATAGTTGTATTAATCTTGAATGGACTACACTTTTTTGCAACACTAATAAAATTTAGAATCGTTTAATTTAAGCTTTAAAATATTCCGATCCAAGTATTCTTTGTAAATTAAGAAGGTTGCATATTTAGCCCTACCTTGTAACAAAATATAAATATTTTTATAACGACAACTTTGAATTCGTCATCACAAATAAGTAATCGAAATGTGTACTTGCTTAGGCGATTTACATTTAATTGCTACAACAATGAAGACGGATTGCTTTTCTGATGTTAATATCTGTGACGTTACTATTAAAAGTAGTAATTAGGTACTTTTAATTCGTGCATTATGTCAGAAAAACTCAATTATACTCTAAAGAGATTGAATAAAATAACGTAAATAAATCTGGCAAAGTGCGTGTCGCGCCACACGCAGTGTAGGGTTCCGTTGTTGCCTGTCGTTACAAAAATAGATTTAAGCAAGAGTCTTTATTTTCTGTATCGGAAACTAAAAAAAAAACAAATATAATCTGTCTATGCTAATTATCTTTTTGACAGATCGATCGAAGTAAAAATAGTGACACCCTATCACATAACTCGTACTACGGTTTAAAGCTATAATCGATTTTATGCCAGAACATTGTTTAATCGATTATAAGTATCGAAATTATTTTAGTTATCAAAAATACTGGTGTTTAATAAATTATTACAAAATCTCATTAGATATTATTTTACCAAGTACAAATATTTGTGTACTGAGTATTTGTTCTGTGTCTGGGTGTGATTTATCTGTAATATGTATGTATCCATATACAATAAAAAGCAGTATATTTTTTATATGTTTGTTGTTTATCTTAATACAAATACTCTGTGTGATTATAATTAATAATTTCATTTAAAAAAAAGGTTTATAAAAAAACTATATCTTTGACTTTTTAAGTTTAAATATTTTTGAGTGTTGGTAACACCACGTTGTGGTGGTGTATTATGGCGCCATTTTGAAGTCACTTGTTCACTGATCTTGCGACAGTTTCAACGTAATTCTTCTTTTTGAACATTTTATCAAACCTCAAGTTGAAAAGTCTGTTGGGGACTATCAACCTCTTTTTTATACTTTCTTTATAACGCGTTTGAAGTGACGTTTTATTGTAAAATAATATTGTAATTTCATATAAATAATTTGTGAAATAAACAAAACACACTCTCAACACCAAAAAAGAAACGTCGGCCCCGAGAGTTACCGCTGTTGACAACTTTGATACCGACGTTATTCGTCGTCATATATATGACTATTATCAAAGAAAAGAAATCCCAACCTTAAGAAAAATGGTCCTATCACTGCGAAATAGTGACTTGTTTCGCGGTCAAAAGTGTTACGGCAAATTGGATTTTATTTTAAAAAATCAGATAAAAAGAAGTTTTTGATGGTACGTCACGATATTGCTCTTGCTCGGTGCGCATTTTTGAGACAATCGAAAAATATAGTAGACTGGCCCGATGTTGTATTTACCGATGACACCTGGCTTAATGCTAATCATACAGTCTCAAAATCGTAGACTGACGATACTGCTGCCTCAACTTCCGCTGTACCTATTGGTAAATAATCAAAAGGATTTGTGGCAGATGCTCTATTAGTTTTCAAATCAAAAAAATCTGGTGATTATCACGAAGAAATGAACGCGGAAGTTTACGAAAATTGGTTTAGGGAAATACTGTTATCGTTAGAAGAGCCCTTCGGTGATATATATTGATAACGCACCCTATCATTCTCGGCAAATAAATAAAATGCCCACACAAGCAAATAGTAAAGCAGAGATTATTAACTGGCTTCGTGCTAATGGCAAGGATGTGGACGACTCCTACTTTAAAGTAGAATTAGTAAACATTTTTAAATGAAAATAAACAACCAAAACGCAAGAAAGAACACCACGCCGCCGTTCACAACAAACAAGATGATGGAGCTTTTAAATAACGCGTGTGGTGATGTTACACCTGAAAACTGGGCGGGTATCGTTGAACGAACAAAGAAAATTATACTGCCTGACTGGGGTCGAGATATTGCCTTTGACAATATACAACAGAATGAACTCATCATTAAAACCGAGGACACATCTGAAGATGAGTCCAGTTTATATGAAGAATCTGATACATCTTAATAAATTAAAAATAAACTAAGAAGACATTTATTTAATATTTTAATTACTTGGTTTCTTCCTTACAATTTGATTGTACTCATTTATTTCTACCTATTATTTGTAATCTGTGGCACAATCTTAGTAATCATTATGTATGGCACATCACTAAGTGGGCGGTACCCGTCCAGGAAGTACAATATTATTTGTATGACATTTTAACGTAAACAATACAAAAGTTCATGGGCGTCGATCTGTCAAAAAGATAATTATAGAATGGACAGACATAATATCAAACTTCTTTTACCAAAGTTGAACGTCTATTACTCTTAAACTAACAAATCCATCAATTTCATGAAAATCACTATTGTCATGAATTTTTCCACGCTTTTCAAGCCAATGTAAGCTTAGAGGCGGGACGCCCCACTCGATCAAAGATTAGCACTTTAAAGTTCAATATTTCGCAAACAGACCCCTCAATAAAAAAAATGTCTTAGGAGCCCCTAAATAATTTTAAAGGACCTATTCAACGATACCCCAGACGATGGAGTAGACGATAAAAAAAACATCCCCAGAGATACCCTAAAAAAATATTTTTCAAAATATTATTTTACCATTTTGTCGGCGTGATTGATTTAAATATCTCCACAAAATTACAGCTCTCTAGTGCTATTAGTCTCCAAGCAAAATCGGGGACGGGCAGACAGACGGATATGACGAAACTATAGGTATAAGGTTTCCTTGTCAGGACTACGGAACCCTAAAAATATGAAATTAAAAAATTAATACCTATCTCAAATGTACCTTGCAGGTGGCGCGGCGTTAATATAACTAGGAGAGAAAAAATATAAAAAACGGATTATTATTAATTTTCATTTCTACTTGGTATGGACTAAACAAAAGGAAAGGAATGATAGTTCCATTAGCTATGTAGTTAGCTCAGTTGACCGAACCTACTGCAAGCTAAAATATCTCAAATAAGAAAAGAAGTCTAAAAGTAGACTCACTTTTTAATCTCCGTAAAACACTTCATTCCGAAATGCATTCTCTATTCGTGGCGCATTGTGCGCCGGCATCGCGTCGTCACATTGTAAAAGCAGCTCTGCTAGTGCATTCCGGAACGAATGGGTTTCCCATTTTCAACAAATGAAAGTAATGGAACAACCGAATGCATTCAGATTTTACGACAATCTCTTCGTCTTCTACGCGCGCGAGCCATAAAAGTATGGTGTATGTAAACAAACTGTATCCCGCCATTTGCCAATGTTTTGCAGTCGTCCGGTGAACTTTTTATTGCTTAATCTGTTTAGTGTTAGGGCAAAAGCACATGTGAGTATTAATACGAAAACAATGACGAAAACATCATGACCTAATCAGGTATAGGTAGGTAGTATATAAATCTTTACCAATAAAAGTGCAGGTGTAAACTGTTCTTCAATTGGTTTTCGGCGTGACAAATCAAAAAGACACCATTTTAATGGAACTACTTTTTATTGTTTTTTTACAAGCTTGTGTTCCTTTTAATTTTATAAGAGAAAATGGACTTAACATAGCGTACATTTTGTGAAGAGTAACGACGTTTAGTAATAACTATGTCGGTACAAATCAATACATCATTCAGCTATGAATATAATATTAAGTTGAGACCAGGGTTTTCCCACTTCTATAAAGTTTTATGAAATGAAATTATACTTAATTCAAATTGAATTAATGAAAGCTCTTTTGTAATATCCAATATTTTATTTGCTTATGATTATTTTAAAACATAACAAACATTAGTGATGATGACGGGGTAAAGTGAACGAAGTTCTCAACAAACAATAATAGACACTTATTTTTTCTTTTGTTAATTAACCAAACAATGACAAAGATAAAGTTTAGCGCGTTAATGTTTGGGAGTGGGGGACTCGTGACGTCACTTTTTAGTATAAATTGTAAGGAAACGTGACGTCACGGACATTTCGAATCTAACATTTTTTTAGACATCTCTGTAATGGTTTGGTTATGCGAAAAAGTAAAATAAAAAGAGATCCAATACTTTTTGATTATCTACCTGGTAGACGAAGAAAAATAGTCTTTATCCCTATTGAAGTGAGAACGAAGTTTACGAACACTGATAAAAAAATACTTACTAAATATTTTTTATGAGAAAATGTAAACATACGTAAAAGTTTTTTCTTTTTCGTGCCATTGGACATTTTATACTATATTATGCAGTGAGTATTTATTATAAAACAGACTATAATAAAACAGATCCCCGCTTAAATCCATACGTAGCGCGTGTCACTTATATTAAGTAATACATGTTATTATTTAACAAATTCAATGTTTAAGTTTCCACACTATTTATTTCATAAATTGAGGACACTTTTTTTACAAGTTCCTATATAGGATTATTAAAAAGCGAACTAGATAAGTGTTTGTGTGCGAAATTCGGGACAATTGTCTGGAATTTTATCAGCATTAAAAGTTCCATATAGTTTTCTTGAACTCTAAAGCCCACGTTGACGAATAAACTTCGCCAGAGTCATGCAATTTGATTTCCACACCTCTTTCCTAACATACTGCATATTCTTCAATCGTCAATGTTGTGTCTTTCAGTGAAATCTAATCAGACTTTTACCATCATTGGAAATTAATAAAACAAAAGATACATCTACGGTTGATTGCGTAAATCAATATTAATAGATGAAATACCTACTTGAAGTTTTATTTTATCAAACGATCGGATAATTTCGGATAGATAATAAATTGAGCAGCGTTTATTGCATCGCATGATACCTACCTATGTATGGCAGTTATGATATTAAAATACCTTTTTTTATTTAATTCCTCCTTCATTCATTCATTCATTTTTTTCCTTAATTAAAAAAACACTTTTGCGCAATTTGTATGGGATGTGTAATCCAACTTGTTTGATGTTTTTGACTATTTTCAACTTAGTTATTTACTAAACTGTCGGTTCCCCTTTGTTTGGGAGACAGTCAAAAAAATTGTTCACTTGACCAACAGCAAGATTCATTTTATCTTGAAGTGTATTGCCAACTGCATATCTGATGTGGATCCGCGCGGATTTATATCGGAACCGCACAAAATTTTACAGAATAGCACTGCTGTTTTCTTTTAATGATTTTTTTTTATAGATAGACCATTTTATTAAATGCACTATTTTTGAAGATGACTTGTTGTTATAAGAATGTCGGAATAAGAAGGAGATTTTTAACCTATGTTGTTTATGAAGGAAGGCAACTGTCGTTAAATATTGTTTGTAAAAGGAAAACAAGTAAAAACATTGTATCAAACATTGTACCCTAGGTGTTAGTGATTTGCAACTTAGAGGACGTATTCAATGCTGTTTCATTTTGCCATATACCGCGACTGGTACCTTAGTACTAAATGAACAGAGTGTAACATTTCTAAATGTTTTCGAAAGTTGTCCTTGTGCGGTGTCTTTAATTGAATACCGGATTAAACACAGCAGTGCTATTCTTTAAAAAAAACACATTTCACCGTGAAATTCGTATTCTATAATTTCAAATCACATCGCGGATTTCGCAGTGAAAATGGGCTGAAAAATGAGTTATGTTTGTCGTTAAGGAATAGCACTGCAGTTATTCTTGCTGTTTTTCATAAAGAAATGTTAGCTAAGGGTTTGCTACGTAGGTAGTATTATAAGTAGTATCCATGTATTATTATTAAATACAATTGTTTTAGTTCTTTTAGTTAATTCATTTTCAGATAGGAATTAATTTTCCCATCCAACCCTTTGACATAGACAGTTAGGTGGATGGTGTAGAAATTATTTGCCATTCTCAACGGATCCCTTAAACAAGGAGAGCGGAATGGAATCGGCCGGTAAATAGATCCTATTTTTCAGGTGGCTTCCAATTTCAGTAAAGTTCAAGATGCAATACCACCTAGATTAACAGCTGGGTTATAATTTATTTCATCTTTTAAAAATTACCATGGTACTTTAGTAGTGTTTCTTTTTAATATCAAGCGTGCATGGCATTGTAGAGCATCATGCCGCCCTGTATACTGTGTCTTTATCCACATAATCTTTGTTTGGGGTGTTTTGCTTCATTGTGTTATATTCGGCTTCACAATATATATAAAAGTACTTTAGTGTTGCAAGTTTTATTGTGAAATAGGCCAGGGCGGATGCCTTTGAAAACGTAAAAAGTGAAAAATATTCGGAACAACATATATATTGGTATAGGGTTTCATCCTGTTCCGATTTTTTATGCTGTCGATAATTATCAGCCTGGTCTTATATCATTATAGATGTATCTATTCCGGTAAATCATTCCTTAGATTTTTCAATAAATTTGTTAATGACATAATTAATACAGATTTTTTTTATCAAGTTGCATTCGTGTATTTTAATTACAAACAGATTGTAGTATATAAAGACAACTATTTTGTAGTAGACTTAATACTCATTGTACCGTTAAATTTACTTACGGGCTGTTACGATATGCCCATCAACACGTAAGCAATCACACAGCAAGTCATGCATGTCGTTTGACGCACGGACGGACGTAACTAAACTGTAACATACAACGCAGACATAGTATTACGTACGCCATAATATCGATACCTCCTATGTATAATATCGTAAGTGTATTTTATCATCTTTACAGTACAGCGATTTTAAGATTCGCACGCACATTATTTGTTCCCATGAGTACAGCTATTCTTGTACGAGAACCAAAATTAGCATACGTATACATTTTTGTGATTGAAATGTACCCTTTGAAAAGATTACTTGTTTTTTTGGTAGATTTCCTTAAAAGTCACATGCAGTTTTTTACGTTGTAGTAAAAAAATAGTGTTTTATTGTATGCAGCACTTCCTACTCTTTACACAAAACTGTGTGTATTATTAAATATTGTATGATATACTTACAATAACTGACATCGATTGAACTAAATAGTGTTTTTTAAAGTGTGTGAAGTTACGACAGTATGCTGTTCTACATTGACCTGGTATCGACCAGGTCGAATCTAAAAAATATATTATAGAGATCTGGAAATAAAATTGCTTGAAATAACTGAAAAGTATTACTATATTATACTATATTTTGCAATTATACAGCATTCAAAATTTATTTACTTGTCGAACAAAAATTATTAATATAACGTTAAGTATCGGAAGTTTAAGTACGACATTTATTTATATATATTAATCTCATCGTATAGAAATCAAGTGACGGTCACCCCCTCGTACTGGATGGGTACTACCACTTACAATTCGGTCGCGCGTAATTAGCTTTACTATGTGTATATTCGATTATAAACCCACCGTGGGTATACATGGAATACTTTATAACGCTAATGGTTTCTAATAAAATAAAAAAAAAAGATTAAAATTGTGAAGTTACGAGTAAGTACCTAATACTAATGTCATGATATTTTCATGATAGGCTTGGTGCCACTTAGTATGCAAATAACCTTAACCTACTTATATAAATAATTTACAAAATAAATAATTTATAAATTATTTTGTATTTTTTTTGCTGTAGTAAATAAAACAGTTTATTGTTATTATTATTTATAATGTCGTAGTGGCAATCTGCAGATGCAAAGTAAGAAATTTTACAGCAATCACAATCGTTTTATTTCTTAAATACACTTAAATCAGAACTTATTTATTCTAAATACGAAAGTGTGGCTATATTTTGTTCAACTTTCTCAGTGAAGCGAAGTAACGGATCCACTTAATTTTGGAGCTGGAAAATTTATTCGATACTGACGCGAGTAAAAGTCAGTTGCATTAAAACTTTGAAATCACAAAAAATAAAGGTACCTACACAATGGCATAGATTTTCGTAATAAAAAGATTTTTTTGTACTAGAAATAATTCCCCTCGACCTGGGCAACAGACGGAACTCGAACCCGCACCTTTCGCTGTCCGGGCGAACCATTATGCTACCGCGGTCCTGATGGCCGTGTCGAATTTTCTCTAGCCCTTCTTAGGCTGCAAGGCAGCGCCATCACTTCGCATTGTAGGTAACCCGCAATGTCAAATTATTAAACATTTGAAAGAAGAAATAACACTTTATATAGTTTTTTTATAGTAAAATTTTCTTTACATTTGAACATTTAGTAGTTAAATGCTTTTAAATAAAAATCAATCTAAAAAACAAATCAAATAAAAGTATAGTTAACATATTTAAGTAATTTTTAGGAAAATAAACCCTCTGGGAAAATTGCGGTGAGTTGCCTACGAATGCTGACAACGGATAGCCCGAAAGCTCCAAGGTCCTGTAAAATTTTACTCCAGCTCACCTTAAACGGGGCGTTCCGTCCAGTGGGGTTCTAAGTTACAAATTTCGAGATATTAACAACTATGACGCGACCTTCTTTTTGTTTTTGTTACTTTAGGCAAATATGGAGATGGTTCTTTATTCATCATGTACGAGTATGTGCGTTTTTTGAAAGCTTTTATTTATTTTGCAATGCATTTAAGTATGTTTGTTCGCGTGGAATCTTCCACCTCAATTTTGAAGCAGAGCTGAAATTTTGTACACACGTTTAGTTTGGATGACAATGCATGGTTAGCTGTGTGACGTCATTCTAAATCCAATATGGCGGAACATACAAGATGACGGACTAGTTATTTTTGATACACTCTTACAATATGGGTATCATATGAAAGGTCTTGCTGAGAATATAAGGTTTTTGAAGTCCTCTCTAATGTCCAGTGATAACTAAAAAGTAAAAATCTTTTTCAAAACAAGATTATATTTATATGCACTAAATAGAAAAAAAAACCTTTAAAACTTTTACTATCAACTTATAACGTGATCACACAATTTATATAATATAAAAGCATGTTGCGAGATTTAGTTTTAGATAAGCAAAGGATTTTTTTTTGAGTATATAATCAAAATATTATTTTTAAAAAGTTTTTGACGTGACAACGTCTTAAATTAGGTTGCGGCTGGGAGTCACTTATGAAAAAGTGTAACGCTCGGTAACGTTACGATGAGTCTCTCGTGTTAAGTTTAAGTTTACATGTACAATGTTTTAGTAAACAAAATATATTTCTATAGTTAAAATTTGTGCAATTCTTATTTTCATTCAATTCCTTGTTCCTATTGTGCAATTTAATTATATTCATATCAATAAATATTCTACCGAGAAAAAGACGTTGTCACGTAAAATCTTCGCCCGTAAAACCGACTTTACAGGCAACCATTTTTTTACTTTTAATTTTTTCTTTTCTTTACTAATTAACAATTCTCGTTATCAATAGAAATGTGCCTAATAAAATAGTCATTTTTCCTAAAGCAAATATAAGATTTCTGAGAAGTACTTAAATACCTTCTACATTATGTCGTAAATCACATTGATATGAATGGATATTCTTATCTGTTGCTGCCTTCTGCGCGCATCTCATTCTTGTAATCCCTAGGGAACCATGTGTTAAGTATCCCTTTTGTTAACCCGGGATAAGGCGAGGTGTATGCTTGTGTCCCAGAATCACCGTAAATCATTGATTTCGGAGTAGATTTATTTACTTTTGGATAACTATTATACGCTTAAATGTATTGATATGTATTTATTACAATGGTAATGTGCACTGTTATAATAATAATGATTTAAATGCACACATGGTTTGTGTAATTTCTACGAAAACTTCTGTTTGCAATAAGTTCTGCCAATGCAATATAATTCGAAACTAAAGAAAACTGATGCGTTTAGAAGAAACGAACACGTAGCTTCATTTCTGAAATAAAATAAACGTCTGAATCTCTTAAATGCTCTGGTGCGACTCAATTTCGTATCAGCTAATGCTGAGGCAGAATCCTGGTTAGACCCGAGATTTTTTAAAATTGTATCTGTAAATGTGTAAATGAGGGTTAATAAAAATATATTCTATTCTATTCTTAAATCCCGATTTGTTTCAGTTGGATCAATGTCCCCACTATTCTACATTGTCTCTGGTGTAATTTACCTATTTTTCTTTTTATTTTCGAAACTGAACTTTATAGGTAGATATTAAACAGAAATATTGTTCAACTTTATTTAGATATCAAATTTGGTATTTGCCTAGTCTTGCAATAAGAATATAATATGGTGTAAGTCACGACTCACGACTTACAAATAAGTAAAATATCAGCAAATAAAATTAAAATAACTTATTCTAACACTAACTTCATAATTTGTCACTAAGTGAGCAGCTCTCCTCTTAGCACCTCTACTTGCTTGCAGTAGAAGCATAGAATAAGTAGTCGATTTTTTTTCAACTTTATTTTAAGCTTCGCCTTGTGTATGTAACGCGATCACATCAACGAGATTTTCACTTTCGCTTGCTTATGAAGGAATGGAGCCCGACAATACCGGTTATTACCCCTGGTTCCACCAACATGTCGTGGTGGGTCATAATACAGTAAACAGTAGATACTAAAAAGTATAAAAGCCTTTAAAAATATCAAACTAAATAAAAAAAAACAAGCGAGTGTTACAGTAATCGCGTATGTTGTGTTACATTTGAAACCTCACCTTATATAAGTAAAAAAAAGAAATAAAACCTACTACAAAAGGAATAAGCCATTTGAACATTATGTTCTAAAATCAAATCATACAGCGCGCGCTTTCGCGACTTCCTGTACACACTTCCGTCCCATTTTACGAAATCACTCCCACAAATTGCAGGAAAGCGAAAGGAAAGATGTTACACATCAAAAAAGCATAGTGAACATAACAGCAATTGAGGAGTGTGCTCGAACAACGCTGTACATTACAAATTTGCGAAATTTATCTAACGATGGAATGTTATGATGGTAATGACTGTTAGTTACATTGTATGGCCGTACCGGCATTCATTGCAATGAAATGGTTATGCTATATTATAACAACAGTTAAGTAAGAGGACTTTCAAATGCCCGCATACCGTTGAACAATGATGTATGTCAAGAAAATGACGGACGGTGGTGGTGGTCGCAATATTAACGTGCAGATATGGTAGGATATCAAAAGGAAAGAAAGGTGAACTTCCAATAAAAACTGACAAGAAAAGAACAATTCCAGGGGCCAATCCCTTGTCGGGATTGCTATAGCTATCGCTATATAGATATTTAAGAATGGATCAATTTTTTCATGAATGTGTCCCGACTGTTAAAGTAGCTTTGTTCCGTACTTTACAGAATTATAGTCATTTCTGACCGCCAAAGGTTTTCAAATGCCTCGCTGTTTTTTTTTCTTTTGCATTGGCAATAAATAACAATAATAAAGAAAATGAACGTGATTGTCAAAACGAAATCCTTAGCACTAGCGATAGCCATAGAAATCCCGTTAGGTGTTTAGGTCCCTGGACTTGTTCTTTTCTTTTCAGTTTTTATTTGATTACTTCAAATAAAAACTCTATTGAAGCAGTCGGGTTTTTTGATATTTTAAATTTACCTTTTTTATTCACACTTTTTTGTTAGGATTATAAGACGGTATATATTGCAATCTTGTCACTTCAGTAAGTGAGTTAATAACGCGAGAATTATTAAGTACCTTGCGGTGGTCTAAACGATTGATTTATAGTGACCTTACCAGCAGGGTAAAGGCTACAGATGGGGCTCAATTTTCGAAAAAATGTGTGAAGTTAAATCAAGTCGTTACCTATATATGTAATGCTTGTAAATTTTATAGTTAACTATTACTTATTCAAAAAGTCATCTTTTGCTAATGTTCTTTTTAGGAATTTAGTCGTTATACGTGTATTTTTTAAGGGTGACCCACTATAACCTATTTCCTAAATTAATGCGGGTGAAACAGCGGGGCACGTTTTTATAAAACCTAAACCCCATATATTTGAAGTATGTCAACATAGTAAGAAATTATCTATCCTACTAGACCAGTGGTGGGCAAAGTGCGGCCCGTGGGCCACATCCGCCTTGCCCACGGGTTTTCAATTTGGATATTATATGGTCTATTATATATATTATCAGCTTAAGTAATTATTACCAACTTAATCTTCTTTGTCATTGACCGATCCACAATGTTTTCTTTAATTGAAATTGTCAATTTTTGATTTTTTCTTAAGAATTTCATAAATTTTATGGCCCGCCATTCAAAAAGTTTTCCCACCACTGTACTAGACGTATTGACGTATCTAATGATACTTGTTTCAAATATGTTGGGGGGGGGGGGGGGGTCTTCCCATTGTCCATCATGATGATTTTTTACCATTTCTCAAAACTACAAATTGCTACATACAGAGTTGCGAGCACACGCCTCAATTGTTTAATTTAATATTACTTATGCTCATAAGAGTCATTGAAACGTAAATTTAAAACTTTTTCAATAGATATACTTACGGTATAAGTTCATTTATTTTATAAACAAAAGGGGTTTCATCCTCCGTTCGTTTCGTTTTGTTATTATGAAAAAAAATAACTAGTAACAATTTTACGACGATGCTGGCACAAAATCAACAGTGTCATACATACATACATATAAAAATATAACTAACATAGGTATACCTACCTATCGTGTCATATTTCTATTGCAGTGTGAGCACTGCTGTTGTATTATTTGTTGCAACGTTTAGTAAAAATTATCTTAATTTCTTCGATATGTGAAAGAAGTGAAAAAGAAATACTTAACGTATACATAACAATCATATGTTTACACGATATTTGAGAAAGGATCCTTAATAAGTATTTCTTAAAGCTGCAAAAAACACGATAGTGATGATACATGTAGAGATTGATACGAAAAGTAATACTTGAATGAGTACTTTCTAAATTTATGTAGCTACTTAATGCTTTAACTGAAAACTGACTGACTGTATTCAACCTATTTACAATTGATTCTCAATAAGTATCACTAAATTCTGTAGTCATCTAAGTTATGACTTACACAGATGATAGCGAATTAAGAAAATAAAATTATTAACAATTTGCATTATACAAATTACTGGCATACCAACCTACATTCAAAGACCTATAAACAAGGCTAAAACTGTCACCGAAGTTATTATCCACTCAGGGTGCCTCTCACGCAATGCCTACTTATCTCACTTATCTTAAGGTGCTTAAGCCTCCCGAATTCTCCCATGACTCTAAAATTTACGACCTGAGAGGTTTTAGCGGATGGCATCTTATCTTTTTTATCAGGAGATATTGCGAAACGTGTCGGTCGGCCGCCACTAAGACAATAGTTGTCGATGGATGGTACTGGCTGTGGTCGCGTGCGCCGTGAAAGATATTTTTACAATTCGACGTATCTGAGAAGCATCAATGAGCAATATCTGATAACAGTTACGCACTGTGTGAGTGTGGTGCGCACCGCTCCGATGAGGTTAGTTTGTGCTTCATTCATATATTAAAAAAACATTGTGCTTGTGCTATTTATTAAAGTTCAAGTATTTTTTTTTTATATTCGAAGTTTAAAATTATTGGTCATATTAATTATTTTTTAAGCAATATACTGCTAGATTTCAATATACTGCTAGTTTAATGCTAAAGAAATTTATTGTTTGTTCTTTCAATTTCTAACTAAACTTTATTAGGTTCTCTTTAAAAACTCTGTCTTGCTCATTTTTATTTTAATTGGAAAATAAATATTTTGCAGATGTTACCTACGTAAAAATGTCTACGCTAGACGAATTCGTGAACTCCCCGGCCTGGCTTGTAAAGGTATTACTATGATAATAAGTTAAATCATACGCGTTACTGAAAGGTAAATACTCGAACAGTCACACATTTCTCTAGTCTTTATGTACTTAGTCGCTGAAACACTTATTTCATGTTACAATAAAGGTACAATACAACCCTCTGAACACGGCATAAGTAATATTTTTTGTTAACCCAACCGGTAATCGGGTCCAAGCTCTTCGAGAGAAGAAGCTACTTTAACAGTCGGGATAGAAAAAAAAATGTATTCTTGAATATCTAATGGGTCCCGACTGTTAAAGTAGCTTTGTTCCTTATTAACAGATTTATAGACTTTGTTTGTTCCTTATTAACAGATTTATAGACTACTGGACTTGTTTTTTTCTTTTCAGTTGTTATTTGAAGTATAATTAAGCAGTCGGGTTTTTAGATTTTTTAAATTTTTTTTTTTATATTGTTACCATTGTCGATTTTTCATCGATAAAATAGATATTCATCTGTATCTTTAAAATTAGAAATGAAATAAAGATGAAAAATATTATGTTACATATTTTAGGCTATAAGTATATATATTGAATACTAAATTCTGATTTTATGTAGCTTTAGTAGTCTGTGCACCATTTTATGTTTGCTCCGTTTTTTTATGCTAATGTCAAAAGCGTCAAAAGTTACGCGCAATTTTATTTCTCGCGCGGATTATCATTCAGTTATGATAATGATCCACTTCTATCGGTCTACATATTATCTAAGATTTAAGTATTAAATCACTTTATTATTACTTGAGAACAGATTTACGGAAAAGTGCCATTGATTAATTGTATGCACTGTCCTTATCTCTAATATTAATATCTCACCAGGCAATTTTATTTTGATGTGGCTGCAATCTATGCACCCTATAACATTTGGGAAGCGAGCTATCCCATAAAATTGCTCTTTTAAAGTAGAAATTTCCTCCTGCGATTCTGGAAATATGATAAATTCCTTTCGCAAAGTTACTATGGTAGCATCAACTCTCTTGATTCTGCAACTACTTCTAGCAACGCTGACACCACCTAAATCCCCCACAGTCAAAGGAAATTTCCAGTGGCAAAATACCTTAATGTGCACTGGTTCATTTTAGGCACGGATTTATTCCTAAAAAAATTAAATAATTACAGTATCTTTCATGCTTATGAAACCTACATGGTATTTGGTGTAAGGGTAGATAGATACTTACCTGTTATCTTTATACTCTAGGAGGTGCTCTATTTTATCTAATAAATATAAAACACTTTCTTTAGATAACCTATATCGAGCGAAGAAATCGATGTCGTCATATTTTTCAGTCCTTTGATCTTTCACGGTAAATTCGTGGTCTTTTTGGCAATCTTTGACTTGAAATCATTTCGACAGTCTCAAACGCATCTAGACTCCCAAAAAACTGATATAAATAACTGTTTATTGAAGAAAAACACACGTACTTTTAATAGTAAATTATCACACGAATGCTAAATAAGGTTAGGTAACCGATAGGGAGTGCAAAATCGGGACCTTAAATATTAAGAGTTGCTTAAACTTTAAGGTGATACTTAGGGTTGGCGAAAACGAATCAGGTATATTATAAAAAAAGTATGAGACACGTATTTTTTCTTTTTCCAAAGAACCAAAACGTTACAGAGATATATTTATTTGAAATGTCGCATGACGATGATTGCCTTTGATGCGCTTTATCTTTGTAATTTTTTTGTTTGTTTGACAAAAGGTAAAAAAAAATGTTCATAATTTTTTGATAATATAACTAAATTGAATTTTCTTTAATTTATCCCGTCATCACCCCTATTTTGAAATAATAAGAAAAAGAGCGTATTTACCACTTCCTAAAAAGCCAGCATCGAATATGTGATACTTCTGGTGTAACAGATGTATATATGGACGATGGTGACCTTACAATCAGGGGAGCTGTCTGTTCGCATGCCCCCCATTACAAATAAAAAAATGCCTTAACATTTAGTTTTATGTATTAAAAATTTACATCGTTCATTGTAGTCTCTAATTGATTGGTTTGCCTGGGTCAAAGACACTACTATTTATCGAGCACGTTGCTAGCTTTTGAATAAATATATTTAAACTACAAAGCCTAAAAGCTTGCCAGTTCTAATATATATAAAAATTACCTATAGCAAATCAGTAGTTCAGAATATGTGATGTTTCTGACACTAAAATGAATTATGTTTATGGAGAAAATTTAAAGATAAGTATATAAAATCGTAGGTCACAACACAACTAGCAACACAACAATTTGATGTGTTTAAAAATTGTGACAAATATTCCTTAAGTCCATTAAGCTTAGCTTACAACAAACTTTTGAATTGAATACGTAGGTACGTTGTTTTTTCCCACACCTTCTTTCACACACACAAATCGCTAAAGATTTTTATCACTGTGGGATTTGCCGGCTGTTATTATACATAGGCAATGAATTCGAGAATTTATTATAATTGTAAATAGAGTAATTCATTACTGACACTAACGTATCTTGTAAATAAATAAATAAATATTTAAATATTACCAACACTTGTTAATAAATAAATAAATATTTAAATATTACCAATTAGCCTAGCCCCAAAGTAAGCACAATAAGGTTTGTGGAAGAGTATTATGATTTATATAATTTTTTCTTAGTAAAAACCCTTAAGTTAATGCCAAAATATAATGCCTTACGTAAACAAATCTGGAAAAATGACCATGTTTTAAAAATTACGTGCTTCGATACATCGTCATATCTCTCCATTTATGAAAATTTACATATCTAAAAATACTTATTTTGGTCGAAGTAGACAAATATCTTGACCGAATGCATTTTTAAAGAAATCAATAATATGAAATTTATAACAAAAGAAAGTATTCATAAGTTATACTCCAAAATTTTATTCATAATAATTTACTTCAGGCAACATTACACGCCGATAATATCCGAGTAAAGTCAATACTGTTTTTCATTGTTTACTTCAACTTATAGTATGACAACACGTCAAATTAGTTTAATGTATCTCACTATGAAAGATACAAGACTCTGAGTACGGTTTTTATAAGTGTGTTCGTCTCAGCTGAATGGTTTAATAAGGGTTTGCGTAAATAATCCGACTCTCAGAATATCTTTTTATTTTTATAGAATGGCAAGCAAATTTCACCCGCCCTGCCTCATGTTAAGCGTGAGTGGAGATTGGCTACGAAAATAGCTGCAAAAGTAGTATACATGAATTATCTGACACCCTTGCCTTGTTGATCTTCCTCTGATCGTATAATTATAATATCTACCATACACCCTTTAGTTCGGTATTTTAAAGACTTATGAACGTAGACGTACGAAAATATTTCAATCGAGGCATAAATGTCTATATCTTTAAAAAATCACAAATAATAGAACAATACGCCCATGATGACTGGGCTAAGGACTCTGCAAAGTATTGATTTTGCTTATTTAGCACTAAACAAATAGTTTTACTTATCGGTTTCTCTCATTTTGTCTTTATTCTGTCTTCTCTCATTTTTATTGATATTTGTTGTCTCTCTGTCCAAGTCAATGCTCTGTCCAAAGATTTATGATTTAAAACAGTAAGTTCATGGTTTTTCCTCACCCCTGCAAACAAGATTTATCTTGACGAACACTCCTCATCTCAAGTCAATTATAATCGACTAAATTAAATTGCATTAAAAACTAGTAAAATATAGTATCAAATTTGAGAGATTTCACAAAACTTCAATTGAGTTTGTACGTAAATCCCTTTTGGATTACTTGTTTCAGTTGTTACTTGACTATAACGAACCTTAGTTACTTTTTCTCATAGAACTTTTACAACATTACTCATTGCAAAAATACATTACGTTTGCTGTATAAATAAGGTTATTCAGATGCAGTCTTGCGCAAGGTATTAATATACCAACGTTATTGAACGAAAATATCACATAACAAGTGGTAGCACGGTCCGTTGCCGGTATTGTAATTAGCACTAACGCTTGCGGAACTGTTATGATGTTCTTCATAATTAGATGTGTGAAACTTTTGGTCAATAACTACGACGTAACTTATAAAATAGTATAAAAATATGTTTAGTGTCAATGTCTAAAAACAGCTAAGCATGAGTCGCACTTATCGCACTTAGAGTTTCGTTATAGAAGCAAGATTTTATACTAAGCTGCATGAAAAAATTGCGTCATCATCATCATTTTCTTGTACGTATTGTTTATTATTGTCGTTTTAGGGACAGTAAAAAATCATATTTGGTATAATTTTCAGTTGTCTGGCCAGCAGAAATTTAGTAATGTAATTCCGTTGCGACTCATTTGCGTTACGACATAGAACCTGAATGCCATCTCTACATCACTCAAAAATAACAATCTTCGAAAGTGAAAATCATCGTTCGATTTTTTTAATATCTAGACGGTAAAGTTGGAGCTTCAATGCTGGCAAACATTTTGTATTCTTCTTCCCACTCCAGCAACGGTGAATATATATTTTAACAAAATTAATGATACGATAATACGAATTAGTTATACGATCATAATATAGAATCTGATATAGAACTCTCGAAAATACTACTGCCGATTTTATTGATAGTTGATAAGGAAACAAAATGCATTTAAGAGACAATTTAAAATAGTATTATATAGTAGTACTAGCTGACTCGGCGAACTTCGTACCGCCCAAAAGTAATAATTTGCAATAAATTAAAATTGCGACTATAATTTGAGATTTAAACTATCCTATCTCTCAAGTTGGATCGAACTGCACATGGTGTGCGAATTTTATTATAATCGGTTCAGTGGTTTAGGAGTCCATTGAGGACAAACATTGTGACACGAGATTTATATATATTATTAAGATAAGATTTTAAATAGTAACTATATATTAATATTAATAAACGAATGATTAAGAGCAAATTAGGTATACATATACAAAGTAGAACAGCAATCTGCTTCGACCACTACCTCTAGATTGTGTTTAGTGTTAATGGTACTTCCCAAGTTGTTTAGAATTCCTAATGTGCTCAAATGTTAGAAATTGCGCGTACCTCTATATGCGCAGTAGTTTCAGTTATTTCTAAATGTTCGCGCCCATTTTACGACGTAGATAAACATAGCAAATTTATTTGAAAACTATCGACAGAATTAACTTTTCTATAACTCTGTACCTTTAGCACGAACCAATATAGAATTCGGATAGTTTGCGAGTGCGAAATGTCATTGTCAAAAGTGTACTGATTTTTAGTTCTCTTTATGTCCGTTGTAGCGCTGCTGTTCAAGTTTCCATACAAAATTTGATAATGACATTTCGAACTCGCAATCTATTCGATATAGGTTAGTGCTAAGGGTACTGGACAATATAAATATATTATAAAACCTTCATCTTTAAATGAAATGAAAATAAACTTTATTCAAATTAACTAATTAAAAGCTCTGTTGAATCGTCCTTAAATGTTTTTTTTCCTATTACATAAAAAATGTGTTAACATTGTTATTGTATTATTATTATCTGTTACAAAACTGACGTGGTATCATGGATTTAAATTTGTGAATAGTTTACTATAGCACTAATATCAGAGAGGCAAACGAACAGACGGAAAGACCTAGGTTCAGATACTAATAACTAGCGTTGCCAGACGTCCCGTATTTCAGGCATAATTTTAAACGTCCCGTATTTCAACATTGTTGAAAGAAAGAAAAAAAATATGTTTATGTATATTCGATTAAAATGAAGCAACAATTTTCTGGGAGTGAAATACCTAAAACCTAAAATTTTCTAATTATATCGTTTATTTTTATTATCCCTCGTTCCAGCTGCTTTGCAAAGAGGATTTTTTACAGATGACATTAAAGTTTATTCTGGATTTGATAAAGTGCGAAATAATGACCATTTTCAACATGTTTTCAACCATGATTATCTCTCTCTGTCTCTTTGGTCCATCATGTCTAGGGGTCGTGGTCAGCCCAGAAGTTGACCACGATCCTCAGCGTCGAGGGGACGATCTGCTTCCATCGGTTTCAGTCCAACGCCTCTCTTATTACTGTTTCAACATTTGGATGATGACGAATCTTTAATTTGGTCGGTTCATCTTTTTGGAGAACAAACGCGCGATTATTTGCCTTCGGTGTTCCCAACCATAATAAGTATTTCCAAATTTCCATTGCCTCTACGCACTGTATGGCTGAAGTAAGAAAGATTACGCTGCCGGTATAAGATGGACATACAAGTTTTTATGCGAAGTTAGGTCCTTACCGATGCATTAGTGTGGTGCGTTTTTCCTCCAGGGTATTCTCAGCATCCCCCTCCAACCAACACTGCATCGAGAACGCATTAATTCTTTGCCTTTCCACCATAAAGGCAGATAGCGAAGACCAATTCTTGTCAATCTAATCTTTGATACCAATTCCTCTTTTCTTCCAGATGTGGATTAGTCGGGACGTACCATCTTTTGCCATTTCGATTCTCTTTTTTATCTTGAGGTTACAGCTGCTGGCATTGTAGATTTGGGAGCCGAAGTATATGTTGAGGGCGACGTGCTTTAAGCCAGAAATGTTTCAGACCCCGTTTGAAAGCTTTCCGGCTTGTCAACCATGATCATTGTAGTTTTTACTTTTCAAAAGGACTAGAATCCAGAGCCGTAAAACATATAAATTAAAAAAAACCCTTCTTACAATATTGTTTTTTTTTCAGTACAAAACAATAAGTATTATAGTTTTTTGATCGACAGTTCGTTACCAAATTTCAAACCTTTGATAATATCCATTGCTTAACAAGATATTGTGCTGAAAAGAAAAAATATGTTGTTTGTTTTGGTTATCGAAATGTTGTGCTATTAAAATCATTTTCTATTTGTGTTATCATGCACAAGGTCTTGCAGTAAGAATGTTTCTATTTTTAGATTTTCTTTGATTCGTATCAAATAGTAAGTAATGTGCTTGTTCTCTACCGTTACCTGCAATGAGATCAGTGATCTTTGCTCCTATCTCGGCGCCGCAGTTTGTCTGATTCATTATGCACGTGCTAACAATGCAGACAAAGACTTTTTCGTGTGATATTTGTTAATTTAACAGAAAAGTTCAAACTTTAGTGCTTATTACATAAAAAATATATCGTAAACATTTTTCTTAATCCTAATGATGTTGCGAATTTGTATTTTTGTAACCGCTTTACCGCTTTCAGAGCAATGTTCCTCAATCACACTCGCTAAAAACGTTAGGCCACCATTTTCTATAAAATTTTCTAAACTGAATATATGTTACGAGGAGTATACTGTTTGTTTCTTGAATTTCTTTTTATTGTTCGTTCTTTTTGTAATATTCCAGTCATCGTAGACAAAAAGTGAAATTTGTTACAATAAATTGCAATTTATAGTTATTTTGGTATGTTGTTAGGATACTTACCAATAGTGTAAAAATACATTTGCAGCTTCGAAAGATCTGTGCTAACTGCGTGGTGCCCCAAAAACCTCGAAATTTTCGGTCTTTTTTCGACTTCTCGCTTGTAACTTTTGAAAGATCCATCCTATCTATAAAGTCATTGTGTACATTCTAAAGAAAGCTAAATTCTGCTCTGTAGGTTTAATAGATTTAGAAATACGGCACTAATGAATTTGACTATTTTTCCCAAAATGTGGGAAATTGTATTTTTGCCTAGAATAGCACCACCACTCTCGTCCCGTGGGTGTCGTAAAAGGCGACTAAGGGAACACAGCCAGCAGAAGACGGGCAGCAGCGTCTTGTTACAATATCTTGGCTGTACTGCGATCGCCAACCCGCCTGCCAAGCGTGGCGATTATGGCAAAACCCCCCCAAGAAATGAGTAGCACAATTAAAGATTGGCCCCCAGTCCCCGGCAGCCCTGCTATTCCTAGCCACGGTAGCAGCTATGGTAACGGCGGGGCAAGGGGTGCTAAGAATCCCCGGGTAAGATCCGGCTACCACCTACGACGACTCGACCTGGCAACCTACAACACGCGCACACTGAGGACCGACGCTAAGCTAATAGAGTTGGAAGAAGCTATTAGTAAGTTACGTTGGGATATTATTGGATTATCTGAAGTCCGAAGAGAGGGAGAGGACTCGATAATTCTCAATTCCGGTAACTTGCTATACTACCGGGAGGGCGATCAACAGTCCCTAGGCGGTGTCGGGTTTATCGTCCACAAGTCCCTTGTCCACAACGTCATCACCATCGGAAGTGTGTCGACCAGGGTAGCATACCTGATACTCAGAATACCAAAACGATATTCGTTGAATGTCATACAGGTTTATGCTCCGACCTCGACGCACCCAGATGACGAAGTGGAAGCTATGTATGAGGAGATCACTAAAGCCATGCATAGCTACAAAACACACTACACGGTTGTGATGGGGGACTTTAACGCAAGGTTGGGGAAGCGTTGCGGTGATGAGTTGAGAGTGGGACAATTTGGAGTTGGACAACGGAATGCCAGAGGACAGATGTTAGTAGATTTTATGGAGAGGGAGAACCTCTATATGATGAACTCCTTCTTCAGGAAACCCCAAAATCGAAAATGGACCTGGATGAGTCCGGACGGTAAAGTCCGAAACGAGATCGATTTTATCATGTCGACGAAAAAGCTAATATTCAATGATGTCTCTGTGATTAACGCCGTTAAAACGGGAAGTGATCACCGGTTAGTACGAGGCACATTGAATATCAATATTAAGCTCGAAAGATCTCGAATGATGAAGTCGACGCTCCGACCAATACCTGCACAACTACAGAACCCCGAGAGCTTTCAACTCGAGCTTCAAAACCGCTTCGAATCCCTTGAGAACAGCCTAGATGTGGACGATCTGAACAACACGGTGGTAGATACTGTCCGTACGGTAGGGTCCAAGTATTTTAAAGCCCACCGTACCAAAATTAAGAAACTCTCTGACAAAACTCTCCTACTCATGGAACAGCGGAACGAAATGAGACTACAGAATTCAGGAGATGCAAGTCAGTACCGGCAGCTAAATAGACAGATATCACAGTCCATGACGAGCGATCTTCGCCGATTTAATACACATTGTATCAAAGAGGCTATCGAGCGCAACAAAGGCTCCAAAGTGTTCGCGAGAGATCTGTCTATTGGGCAAAGCCAATTGACAAAGCTGAAGACTGACAGCGGTAGCATCATTTCGTCTAAGGCTGAAATCCTGAGGGAGATTGAGAGTTTCTATGGATAGCTATATTCCACGCAAGCACCTGTTGAAAGCAAGGCTAGAGACCCCAGAGCCAAGCTTACTCGACACTACACTGAAGATATCCCGGACGTCAGCCTGTATGAGATTAGTATGGCTCTCAAACAACTTAAAAACAACAAGGCGGCTGGCGATGATGGAATCACAGCAGAACTTCTGAGAGCGGGCGGTAAGCCGATACTTAAAGTCCTCCAGAGGCTTTTCAACTCCATCATCCTTGAAGGCAGAACGCCAAAAGCATGGGCCAGAAGTGGGGTTGTCCTGTTCTTCAAGAAAGGTGACAAAGCACTCTTGAAAAACTATCGACCAATCTCGCTTCTTAGCCATGTTTATAAGTTGTTTTCGAGAGTCATTACGAATCGTCTCGCACGCAGGTTTGACGACTTCCAACCTCCCGAACAAGCCGGTTTCCGCAAAGTCTTCAGTACCATAGACCACATTCATACGCTGCGGCAGGTTATACAGAAGACCGAAGAGTATAATCTGCCATTTTGTTTGGCGTTCGTGGACTATGAGAAAGCGTTCGATTCGATTGAGACCTGGGCGGTGTTACAGTCTCTCCAAAGGTGCCAAGTAGACTACAGGTATGTCGAGGTATTAAGGTACCTCTACGAAAACGCCACTATGTCAGTCCGATTACAGAACCAGAGCTCCAATCCTATCCAATTGAAGCGAGGCGTGAGACAGGGAGATGTGATATCTCCGAAACTGTTCACAGCTGCATTGGAGGATATTTTTAAGCTTCTGGATTGGAAAGGACGAGGCATTAACATCAATGGCGAGCACCTTTCGCACCTTCGTTTCGCCGATGATGTAGTTCTTATGGCTGAGACCTTGGAAGATCTTAACACGATGCTCGAAGATCTTAGTAGTGCTTCCCAAAAAGTGGGTCTTAAGATGAACATGGAGGAGACGAAAATTATGTCGAATGCCCATGTAGTACCCGCTCCAGTTAAAATTGGGAACACTACACTCGAAGTTGTCGACTGTTACGTCTACCTAGGACAGACAGTCCAGTTAGGTAAGTCCAACTTTGAGAAAGAGATCTCTCGTCGTATCCAGCTCGGATGGGCAGCGTTCGGGAAGCTACGAAAAATATTCGCGTCCAAATTACCTCAGTGTTTCAAGACAAAAGTCTTTGACCAGTGTGTGTTGCCAGTGATGACCTACGGAAGCGAGACGTGGTCCTTTACTGTCGGTCTCATAAGAAGGCTGAAGGTCACGCAGCGAGCAATGGAGAGAGCGATACTTGGTGTTTCCCTACGCGATAGAATCAGAAATGAGGAAATCCGTAGGAGAACTAAAGTTACCGATATCGCTCAAACGATGGCTCTGCTGAAGTGGCAGTGGGGGGACACGTAGCAAGAAGAACCGATGGCCGTTGGGGCGGAAAGGTTCTGGAATGGCGACCACGCACCGGACGACGCTCTGTGGGTAGGCCCCCCACAAGGTGGACCGACGATCTTGTGAAGGTCGCGGGAAGCCGATGGATGCGAGTGGCGCAGGACCGATCGGTGTGGAGATCCTTGGGGGAGGCCTATGCTCAGCAGTGGGCGTCATACGGCTGACATGATGATGATGATCGATTAAAATACTCATTCTACTAGAAATATTATAAAAACGAGCTTATAAAGCAATCACTGAGCTTTAATTTAAGCGTAGGTGGAATTCTGTAGGACTAACGTTTATAATGTTATCGACAAAAATAATTAAGGAAATTGGATTCGACACAAAATGGAGCTTATGTAAAGGATACAATAACACACTGAAAATGGTTAACATCTTAAGTAAATGACATCTAGAAAGATTAATGACAATATTAAAATTAAGTTAAATTATGAATATCACTTTACTTCTTTGAGAGAAATCTGGACGTGTAAAGTGTGGAATGTATAGTTAAGGCGAACCCACAGCTGACTCCTGTGATAGAGATACAAGATTTTTTCGCCGTATCACTTTCTCAGATTAACTTCCACTCTTCTGACTTTAGTTTTGTTGTAAAATGGTCACTCAGGAAAGCTTGGTTTTATCCATGGTTTCTGCCATATACGCTGCATACCCTCAAAGAGAAAGAGAAAGAGAGCTTGCTATCTTCCGTGAGAAAAAGGGGTTTAACAAGATGCTTTTGAATAAAAATGAAGTAACTGTGTCTGTTGTATCTGTGCCCTTGTGTTTGTGAGTATTAAAGTATTTATTATTATTATCGTACGTGACGTATGCAGGAAGAGGTTCACTGTGCAAGCAAAGATAAAACATCAATCTCACGTAAAAGAGATACAGACCCTGGAGCTTTGATTTCACGAAGAGAAGGTTAGGGATCCTATTCTAGTCCAAAACCAGAACCCTGAAATACTATACGATAAAAAATCTACTTATAGTTATAATTTTTATACTGCTTGAAATTTAAATCTAAAGAAAATATGACTAGAAAAAATTCCACGCGGACCAGGCAGCAAACGGGACTCGAACCCGCACCCTTCGCAATCCGGACGAATGCACTGATCAATTATGAGGATAATCCTGTAACTAAATAGGCAGGTAAAAAATCAGAAATTTATATAATTTTAGAATATCGTCTATGAAGAAGTTTTGTAATATTTGTTATTTACTGAGTTTGACATTCATTCATTCGCTCAAAATCAAATCTAACATAAGCGAAGCAGCGGGCAAAAGCTAGTGTAGGATAAAGTTGGCGCATGCGGGACATTACTGAATTGAAACCTGCGGATAGTTGGCCTGCGTGCTACCTTCACAAGCGCCATGAAGTTTGTTCAAATCGCAGCGTGACAGCTTGTCTGTCCTGCACTCAGCAGTCAAATGCGACCGCACTCGGCATCACGCATCAATGGAAGCGTCGAGTCTACTCCAGCACTTCCTGGGTTGCGCCCGCGTCGAAATGGCGCTGCCTTATAGCCCAGGAGCTGCAGGAGGATGATAGACACATCCATAAGATAAGGTCTAGTGTATTTGCCTGGATAGCAAATGGCGCTGGTTTGATTCCAGCCTAACACCAAGGCTAAGTGGGTAACAGGTCGTATACTTTGTCTGCAGGTGTCGGGGGCGCAGCGAGGGCGCGAGCGGCATGCGGCCCCGGCGGCAGACGCCCATGGAGGTCGGCTAGCGGCGCGCGCGCACCCCCCGCGCCCGCGCCCGCGCGCCACTCCCCGCCCCGCCGACGCCATGGACCCCGCTGACGTGCCGAGACACCGACCATTCGCCTTCGATAAGGTACCTCAGATCCATAACTCAGATTACAAAACTAAAGGCAGATGGAGCGCACGGAACAGACAATGCGTAGCACCAAAGCAAATACGAAGTCAAAAATAAAGACTTTTTTTTCTTTGTGAACAGTTTTTACAATGTTTAAACAAGGCGACACAGTCACGGTTCCCAACTTAGGGGTTTTGCCTCCAGATTTAGGGGCTAGGTGGGTTAAAACGGACTTTTTTAGGGGTTGGAATTTTTTGGGGGTTCTTTTAGGGGCTTTTAACAAAACTTGCAATTAAATCGAAAAACAAAGCGTGTGTTTTCTTTCAGTTTTGTGCGTGGAATGGAGCGTACCACGATATGAAACGACTGAACTCACTGTGTGGCAGGTTATTTTCTAAGGCTGTATGGACTACAGTTCTTTGCCTTCCACCAATCAAAACAGCCTATTAGCTCATTTCCGTTTGATTTTCCATTTGGAAAATGTATTTATTCAATAAAATAATTTACTGTAACTAAATATGTAACGTTTTAATAGGGAAGATGCATAAGTATATAATATTTATGAAAATTTTATGATTAAAATGTTAAAAAAATATAAAAGAAATGCCACTGCAACGTTTTTATTTTACATAATGTTGTTTTTTAACAATTATTACGAATTAAAAATACTTGAAACGGAACGTATATTAAAACACCAATCAGCGTTTAGTGACGTCACTCCTGTTATGACAACTTCTTTGAGGTTATGGTTGTTAAAGTTAATATTATTTTATGGGAATATTTATTGCGTTTTTTTACATTTGATAAAAATGGAAGTTGCGTTTATCAAAGCAGACTCCAGGAATTTACCAAGAGTTAGCGTTGACATGGTTATAACTTTTTTTGTCCAAAGTGCAGAGTTTTTAAGTGTAGAAATGAAAGGGACTAAATTACTACGGTATGTAAAAATCGTAGTTGTTAAACTTCGTATTTTATTCAGCGGCTTCTACAAATCTTACGGCGATAATGCAATCGGCTATGTCCAAATTAAAAGAGATGGAAAATTATGTACAGTAAAAGGTCGAGTTCTCCGGAGCATAAAGTACGTAAAGAAGGTTATCGTGTTACAGTTATTTTAAATGAAACGCAAAGCTTGGTTCAGTCCTGCCAATGTGTAGATTGTGCTACACATTTTAAACTTTATCTAATTTTCGACGTCATTCTCCAACTGTAAAATTAAAAATATGTTATAGACAGGTTTTGTAAGTATTAGGTAGGTTACTAATGCGTTTTTACGTACAAGCAGATTAATTAAGCATATAACAAGTATATTCGCCGACATACGTCAAAGTGATCTTCTCAGCATCGAATAATGGTCTTTGGAGAATAATTGTCATTTCTCTTCGCAGCTTGAAACCACTTTTTTTTCAGTTTTGGGTCAGAAGTTCCAGTCAAAAACAATTTATTTGGGAACTTTGTTGAAGTAGATTGGCACAAAACTTGAGTCAACACGGCTTTTTTTCGGAATATTAGTGGTATTGTTATGATCACATGATGTGAAGGATAGTAGATTTTAAATTTTTCAAAAAAATATTTCGAAAGTCGAAAAATATGCAAAAGTATGAAATTTTAAAGCCAGCAACGAACAATTACGACCAGTGACTGACAGGAGTGACGTCATCGCAACCATAGGTTCGTTTTCGCGCGAAAATTTAAATTGTCAATTTAAAACCGCATTTTTTGCGATAAATCACAATGTTTTAATTTTTTAATATATCTGTGGTTTATTCTACATGGAATTCTTTAAAATGAAAACAAAAATAAAAATATTGCATCTTCCCTATTTATGAGCAACGAAACAATTTAGGTAATAAGATAGTAAAGTACATATAAATTTCTATATTTAGGGGATTTTAAGGGAATTTAAAAAATACTTAGGGTAAAATTTTGGGAAGGGTTGGTAACACTGGACACAGTTTTGAGGAAAACTTAATATTCACACGACCGGTTGTGCAATGTGGGTAATATTGGTTCCGTGATTTGTTATAGTACCCATGAACCAACTACATAGACGTGCCATGGGGACAAAATTTTCGAAGCATGTACCTGTGGCACAACTAGTTGTGCAATGCGGTTGATCCATGGGTACGACGGGCATTTGATGTATACCTAGATCGAATTCAATTATTCGAATTCGATAATGGTTCGTGCTAAGGGTACTATTTCCTGATTTGTCGTGAGGTGGTATTACTGATTGAATCGAAGCGCCTGATAAAGAAAACTTCAGCGTCAAACGTTGTTTCCTCGGACGATGCTAACACCACAGTGCGAAGAGGAGACTACGTCAAAATAACATTGTTCAATAGTTTTAACGAATGTTATTTATTTATTTTATTTATATATTCTTTACGCACAAATGTAGATACAGGAGCAACTTAATTAAAGATAACTTGTACAAATGTTGTGTTTCTGCAGTTAGTAGAACAAGCTTTCAGAGCTCGGGCATAGATAAACTCTTTGGTGTATGACGCTTATTGTTATAGTGGCCGTTTATTATCAGATGAGACAAGCCATAATTAGTTACTTATTTGTTCTTGGTATATTTAGTTTCATAGATTTACCTAATTTTGTTTTCGTAACAATAACTGTCTTAATCAAAATACTTTGATATTGATACACAACTTGCTGCAAATTTACTAAATCTCGTTTTAAACAAAACCAGTTGGGTGTAGTTATTTGCAGATTGTCTTGTATAAAAATAAAATAGAATAAACTATGATCATGGACTCGGAAAGTCAACCTTTCTCCGATGATTTCAGATAGGATATCATATCTCATTCTTCATTCAGGATTTCACAACTTTTTCTTTTCGACATCTTCTCCTCATTTTTTATCGATAACGACGTTTGAATTTTTGGAGTAGTTTCAAGCCCTTAGGCCGTTGACCACTATCAGCTTACTTACCTATGTGATTAATCAGTCCACTAAAAAGATACATTTAAAATCTTCATTTGACTTTTCTATTCCCAATTTTATTATTTAAGGATTTGACTTCATTTTCGCATCAGCTTTTCATTCAGTAAGTCCTTTTTTGCTGTCATTATGTTGCATTTACATAGTTTTATATTTCTACAGCGAGATCGAGCCTCCACTTTCTGAAATCATTCGTGTTTCTTGCCTACTTTATGCCATGCTTATCATCTTTTTTTATTAACTTAGTTGTTTATTTAAATGTACATAATCAGCCCCTCTACCTACTCTATCTTTAGCCTAGTCCAATCTCAACGCTACTCATGGCATATTATTATAAACAACTGCATCATTATCAAATAAAATCGCATGCTAAAGGTACTTACTCCTTTTGGCTAACAATGCCCGCTCTGGCGTCAGCGAATCGTGCCCGCAAATAATTATAAAAATTTTGTTAAATCACACGCCAACATTCCCGCGGAATTAGTTAACCAGTATGAGACTGCTGTAACAACATAAAATGAAAACTGAAATGTGATGCTTTGAATCGACAAAAAATACGTGAAGAAAGAACGTATGCATGTCTTTTGTCAATCATTGAAGTAGTTTATCGTATACTTACTTAGTTGTTGTACGATATTTGTTCTAGGCGAATTAGTTTTACGTAACCGTAATAATAATGAGCATTCGTAATGCTTAAATGGTGTCAGAAATTCTAAAGTAAAAGAAATAATTTATTATAAAGGTAGCTTCCGTCAGCAACTTCATCTTTGTTAATTTCATTTCGCCCATCTTTCTTATTTTTAAAGTTTTTATTTAACTTGCAATGTATGTATGTAAGTTTGTATGTATGTATGTTTGTTTGGGTGGAATCTTGCAACTCAATTTTGAAGCAGATGTCTTCATTCGATTAAGCTGAAATGTTGTAGTTTGGATGACAATGCATGATGAGCTATGTGACGTCATTCTAAATCCAATATGGCGGAACAGACAAGATGGCGGACTAGTTATTTCTGATGCACTCCTACAATATGGGTGTCAAATGAAAGGGCTTGCTAAGAATAACTCGAAAAATAAAGTGAAATCACCTTAAATGTAATACCACGGACATTAAAAGAAATAAATTAAAAGTACAAAAACTTTTTTCAAAAGAAGCTTTTATGTAAATGCGCTAAAAATAATAAAATAAAAATTTCCTTTAAAACTTTTACAATAAAAAATATACAATTAATATAATAAATTGTCGCCATAATTGAGTAGGTTCTGGTAGATATATTTTGAAAAATAAAATCAAAGCAATGTGTTTATTTACACAGGTAAATCTCACGCCAAGCTTATATATTATATAAATTGTGTATTGACGTTATTAGTTCATAGTAAAAAAGTTTTAGGTAATTTTTATTTTATTATATTTAGCGCATAAATAAAAGCTTGTTTTTAAAAAAGTTTTTTACTTTTAATTTTTTTCTAAGAATCTTATTAAAGTTCTAAATAAATATTTCCAACACTCACACCAATTAGCCTAGTCCCAAAGTAAGCACTGTAAGGCTTGTGTTATGGGATACTAGGGTAATGGATAGAATACATACACACATACATAGTACATATATAAGTATGTTTATATAGAAATACATATTAAACATCCAGGACTGGAGTACAAATGCTCGTATTCATCACACAAACATCTGCCCCCACCGGGATTCGAACCCAGGACCTCTTGAGTCGGCGACACCATGAAACCCGGCGTACAGACTACTCGACCACGTAGGTATAACGAAATAAAAGATAACTTTAAAATGAGATGTATGAAATCGCTTAAATCGATCACAAGTTTTGGTATGACCAATCTTAAATAGGAATTGATTTTTTATATATGTATACAGTGTCAAATAACGACAAAGCCAATTTCAAAATATGTTACTTCATCATAATAATAATATTATATGTAAGCGTGGCTACGTACATTTTCATTCATTTATATTTAACGGAGCCGCTGGCTCTGAAAATCGATAGGGTCTGCCGACGGTCGGCGTCCGACGTGCCAACGACAGGTTGCTTCTCACATTTGCTACCAAATTGGGATTTTCTCGTAAATTTTTAAAATGTCCGAGCACGCGCTGGCATTCGAGCCATTACCGCTAAAGGATTTCATCCGGCCGCGTGCCTCGACGGTACCTACTTACTTCTATTTATTACTATTTTATTAAAGTCTGCTTTATATATAAGTTCTAAGATGATTTGAAAAAATGATATATCGCGAAAATCCTAGGGATTATGTGAAAACACGGATGATAAGACGATGGCGATGACATTTCTCAATCTAGGGATAAAATGCCCTCAGAGTCTATCAGAAATTTAATAATAACACACATTGTAAATACGTAATAAAAAATATTTTTTGACAGAACATTATACTCCAACTGAAATACCGGTTAAGCATTATATCATGATCACAACCTTTTTCGAGACTAGGTATATTCGTAGCAAGTTTTTGTGGCGCAAATGCAGTCACTGCCATACATTTTGTAGAGCATACCTACTTTATTTAATCCAACATTTTATTTTCAAAATCTGTCATTCAACAATTTAGATAAAAGAATAACAACTAGACGTCCGTTTACTTGTAGCCAATAAAATGGTATGTCTATCTTACACGAAATGCATTTTTCTTTTCAAACAAATACTTATTACGTTTATTTGCATAATGATGTCGCCGAATGCAAGAACGGAGTTAGTATATTCAAGAATTGGAGATGAGCCAAGGAAAATTACTTGCTAGCTAATTGTTTATATGTATAACAAATAAGCTTCTCAGTCACGCCTATTCAGTCTTTCATACATTTCTATATATTTTTTCTTCAGATTAACCGGAGAAAAAAAACACCCCGTTATTAACTGTATGATTTGTAATCTATCTCTATAACTTTTACTCAAAGTAAGTACGAACAAACACCCGTATTTTAAATTTTTTGGTGTGGTTTGAGATATATCCTAAGACACAGATTGTTTTTCTCTCCTGGTGTAGGAGATACTACAAATAAAACAACCTTAAAGGAATTCGTGTCCAGTATACAATGCTACTGACCTGTGAGTACTTATATGACCAATTGTAAGTTCAACGACTCCCCACTAAAGCAATTACAAAAAGGAAGGAAGGAGCAAATGTCACCGGAGCATTGTTAATTATAATGTGTTGATGTCTTTGATTGTCGAGAGCGCTGACAACATATTGCCTATTATGTCCGTGAACGTAGTAAGACCCTTTGTCATTCCGGGAACGACACAATACCCTGTGGGGTTGAACAATAACAGCACGCTTTTGATTCCGAGAACGATGATTATTCATTGCGGCTATTACAAGTTTTCAGTTCGGCGAAAGCGTAGATTAAGCTCGTGCTGGAAATATTTTCGCTGACCTGACGTCGTGTAATGAACACAATTTACTTATACCTACGTACTGCGAGCTAGACTTTGGAGACTTGCCAAAGGAGGGTGAGACAAAAAGTGGGATGGTCCCTATGTATTTTATTGTGTCGACGGCTCCTACGTACATGAGCTTGCGATTAATCAAACTTTGCATTGTAACTTCGCAAAATTGAAAAGTGTGAAAAAGCTTATTTTTGTTTTGCATTCAAGTAGCGTCAAAAATACAATAATATTGACTAAAGTATAGCTCAGCTTTAAAATAATCGACACGTACACCGACAATGTACGTAGGGACGTGTTACTGTAGTCTTGAGATATGATATGATAACCGAGAAATCACACAGACTGGGTTTCATCGCTTGCCCCCTATTACTAGATTCAATATTCGTATGTTCAAAACAAACAATCTTTAGATGTAATGAACTGTGGGGCGCGGGGCAAGGGGGCGGGCGGGCGGCGCAATCGATCGCTCCCGTGACGTCACCGCCTTAGCCTTCGCCCTCAACCGCCCCGGCCGTCGCTGGGACTCAATCTAAGACTAGGTACTCAGAACACTACAAGCGATTTTTATGAAATTGGAAACACAAAGTCCGTTCTAATTGTTCAGATATATGTATAGCCAACCATAAAACTGTTTTTCAATTTATCAGTACTTTATTTCCGGTATAGGAAAGAGATGTGAATGTGATTTCGGTAAAAATACCATAGACTTATAAAGCAAGCAGGGTAACTCATTGTGCACTGAGACGTGTTTGAAAACAACTAAATATTTTTCCTGGAATAAGTGTCGGGTTGACAAAAAAACGACGGGTTGCACTCCGGGAGTGCCGGCAGAAGTGATAACTTGAATATTAACGTTGTGCATTATTGATATTTCGGAATGGTTAGGGAATAATTTTGCACGAATTTCTTTAATTATCAGTATAAAAGTCTTTAATTATCATTTATGTGGTAGAATACAAAATTTATTTATTGCGCTATCGTCGTACACAAACATGATAATTTATATTACATTAAAAAGTTTATCTTTCAGAAAAATCAACTTACATGAATCACATTTAAGCACACCTAGCGACATCTATTGTAAAAAATCAACTCTCATGAATCACGTTTAAGCGCGCCTAGCGACATCTATTGTAAAAAAATGCATTTTCTTCGCAATAAAGCTGCCACCTGGACGTTCCTAGATAGAGATTAATATTATAATACGATAAAAAAAATATTGCTATGTTTCGTCCAATATATTGAAAGTCAACAACCTTTCCAATTTTATTGTTTTCGTCTTACGAATTTTCGATTAGGTCACGTGTCCTGACCCGATTAAGCCACGTGTCCTGACGCGAGTTTAACATTTTTTACCTATACAAAAAAAGTGTACAACGCCGCTAAAGAAGTTTTTACTTCAAAAAATTAGTCAAAAAAATAACAATGATAGGATTGGATTTCAAATAACTTCTTAGAATTGTGTCCAACTCAAATGACCGAAGGTGAAGTCGAAATGATGAATTAATCTATGAATTGCTATGTAAAATGCGTGACACATAAGCATATTATGCCCGAACAGATGGTGTATTTTTTAAAAACCTTACTCCTACTGTAGTAACCTTGTTTACCGTAAGCTGTTTACTGTACCCTCAGCCGGGCGCTCCATTGTAGATATTTCTTTTTTCTTCCTTGTATAAGCATAAAGCTGTGTACGGATAGTAGTACTATGTACCCTGGAACCCGCTAGCCGTATGTAGCTTTACAGTATCTGGTAATTGGAATTTGAGTTATTTTGAGATTTGCCAAAATATAGAAAAATACTATTAACTTATAATTTAACTAATTAAAATGGGGCCAAACACCGCAATAAATACATGTAAAGAAAAACATTAAATACATGATGGAACCACGAACAGTGCAAAATTGTATATAACGAATTAAAAAGAAGAAAATACATTTCGTCTCCGAATAAGTCAAGGCTACAGCCGAGAAGAGCTAAGTATTCATTTTCCTTTATAATCAAACTGTTAGAGAGGCCGAGA
The DNA here is from genome assembly GCA_902850365.2 of Chilo suppressalis. Taxonomy (NCBI): domain Eukaryota; kingdom Metazoa; phylum Arthropoda; class Insecta; order Lepidoptera; family Crambidae; genus Chilo; species Chilo suppressalis. The sequence goes on along the minus strand of OU963899.1, from coordinate 9,568,155 downwards.
ACAAGAGTCGACGATGTGAATTCACAGTGGAGCCCTCTCGAACAGCGGTTCAAGCGGTCGCTGCACCGCTTTGTCCTCAGTTCTCGGAGACGAGGGCTCTTCGGGGGAACACTGCGGGGTCAGCCACTTCCTCCCTTCCTGACCTGAGTGCGTGACCTAAGGGCATCATGGAATGGATGACGTCATCCTAACATTTCTCAGCTTTAAAACAAGAGCTTAACCCATATATGCCCCTTGATTCGTAAACGAACAGTACCCCTTTATGCCCAGAACTATTTTGGGCTTCAAATTTTTGTAAATTTTGAATATGTCAATGCTAATAGGTCTGTATTGACATATTACCTACTTTAATGAAGGTCATTTGAACATTTGGTTATGAAAGTCGTTACATATAAGATAAGTAACTCTTTTTAATTGTTAGAAAACCTGTGACCTCTACTTTTACTGTGAGTAAATAAACAAAGACATTTGTTCTATTTATTTATTTTTAAAATGAGAAATAATGTTCAGAATAATGTTTATTGGATGACTTAAAATTATCGTTGCCGTACTTTGGAAGAGAAGTTCGGACAATACTACGTCGAAATTCCAACGTGTCAAAATCATTGCGGACTTTTTGTGCGACGAGTATTGCATTGTTTACAAAATAGAAAAAAAATATTGAGTCAGAAGCTTCAGATGCAGTCACCGCTGTTCTTGAAGGTGGAGTGTTCCACTTATTATCCATTATAGCTAACTCTCGTTTTATCTATTTACGGTTTAATGGCCATCGTGGTTGACTCAATTAGCGCATATTCGATTTGATGTTCGGTTTAGTCTAGTTTGGTACCTTGAAATCGGAAAATCATCATCCTCAAACTCACTGTCATCATTATTAACACCTTGAACCTCTTTGTGCTAAAAACTTCTCAAATCTTACACTTATCTCAACGCCAGAATCTAAATCTGAAATTAATTCATTGCTGTGGTAGTCAATATATACTATCTAAGCCTAACACTTCCTCGCTTAAGTTCAAATCATTGACAATTTCGACTATTTCATTAGTTGTCAATGTTGCTGTTACTTAAATACAAAACGCATATTTAGTATAATTCATACCGTATATTTTCCCAGTGTATCGTCATTGAAACGCTGTATATTTATTAAATTTTTAAGATATTCTTATATAACAATTAACTCATTATAATTACACAAATATATTCTGCACACACCTTACTTTAGTTTAGAACATACAAAAATCGTATATTTCAGCAGATTTGGATAATTTCTTCCTTTTTTGGAAGAGACACGTTGAATTTTGACCACTGAAATGAAACCACAACTTGCACTAACTCATAACTAAACAAATAGTGTAACGTAGACAATGCAATCAATCACAATTTGCAAAAAGCATCTTTTACTTATATGGAGACAGGATGTTCTGTCCGATCAAAATGTAGAAGTTAATGACCATCAACCAAAGTGCCTATTTTGTTTCGAATCAGGGGGCACATAAGGAACCAAAAAATAATAGTTGTGGGCATATATGGGTTAATATAACTACACTGATGGGGTGTCATTTTATGAACAAAATGGATTTTGAGGAATATGAAGAGGAATAAATGTTTTTTGATATTACGAATAAACAAATTTCTAAGTACATGGAATATCAATAGTGTAGTAAAAAATTTGTTTATATAACTCCACATCATCCAAAACGCTTTATACTGATAATTTAACCACATACTACCAACAATGGAAAGCAATTAGCTAAAGATCTTTGATACAAACACGGGACCTTGATGCTTCTTTGGCTTTAGCTATATCAAAATTACTAACTGAATAAAATAAAATTACTGATTGGTGTGTCCTTACCCGAACCACCCTATCTACAATTTAGTAGGAAGTTAACAACTAAGATATCTATACCTAAACTTAAATTTGACAACAGTGTATTCTTGTCATTCTCTATACAGAATGTGCTGTGCTAAAGAAAATTTCTTACCTATTGAAAATTCCTTAGAAGTGCCCAGCGTGGCGCCCGCCAGCTAGTTTTTTAGAGTGCGACTTTACAAGGCATAGCATTATAGCTGCATAAAAACACACACACACTTCATAAAGTTATCATGTGACAAAGTCTCAAAAACCCTTTTATATAGGTATTTAGTGTTTGTTTTTCGTTATTCTTTTTTTTGGCATTTGTAATATCTTATCAAATCTCAACTTAATTCTATGTTAGTTAATTCTATGATTTTTATTCTATTTTAATAACAAGTGATACAGGTAGTAGTATAGTAACGCGGTTAATATTTAATGTGTACATAATAAGTTTCCTATTTGACCTAAAGATTGTATTTATATTTTTATTGTATTTCATACACAAGAATCGCTGTTCAAGATAAATAAAAGAAAATGTATGTAATACCTTTACCAGAGTATGTCTTTGTTTATCCTGAAATACACTTCGGTGATAAAAGATGACTTATGATAATGGAAGCCTAATCCGTATTCAACACATTAAAGATGATTTAATGTTTTGCTGATAGTTACTTAGTAATAAGCTTATAATAATAACTTTGGTACAGATTAAGATATTATGGTATATAGATTTTAGCGAACAAAGAACAAGTGGGCGTGTAGCTTATAAATCTTTATCTATTTGTAGGTTACTCAAAGAGAAAAATCGGATAAAATTTCTTGTTCACATCGATTGACATTGATCTCATCTCTTCAAAATGCCATATTGGTTTAATTAATGTATTGTAAACTAGCGGCTGCCTGCAACTTCGTCCGCGTTAAAGCTTTTCCTATTTTGGGTTAGCCTCACAAATAATGTAGCTTTCTATTAGTATTTGTTTTCAAAAGCGGTACAGTAGATCTATATATATTAAATACTACTGGCCCATCCTCGCTTCGCTTCGGTGTAGTTTTTGTTCTCAGGCTTGTATTATACACAATGGTGTCGATTCTGGCATGATTCTCTAAACCTAAACTTAAATTTGACAACAGTGTATCCTTGTCATTCTCTATACAGTATGAGAAAGAGAGACTGATATTAAATTTAGCTTTAAGTTTGGAGAATCACGCCAGAATCGATTCCATTGACTTTCTTCATATAAACCATCCGTGAATATTTATTTAACTGATACTGAAAATTTTGATGTGTAGTTTAGGACCCGTTGTACCGATTGCACCATTACTCTACTATTAAAAAATCTTTGTCTTACTTAGCATTGGTCCATGCCCTTATTATTAAATGTATCTAGTGACGCAGTGGTTTGTTTGTACGCAGCCATCACTTTTATCTCTCATAATTATTGTACTCATGATAACTTTTCAATGGTATGAAACTTGGCAATGCTCTAATACAAAAAATATTTTCAAAAATTACAGTAAATTTAAGTAAATAAAATATAAGAAATTATTTATTTTTATAACAATTAATACCCGGGTACGAATAATGTGACCTAGTTTGTACCAGCGCGTTACTGTTGCATATTTTAATACGAAGAAGTAGTTAGATATATTTACTCAATACTTACTACTTAATATCATAAAGCTGGATTGTTTGATTTTTAGCGCAAATCTCAGAAAATACTGGTCGATTTGAAAAAATATTTTTGTGTTCGATACTGAATTTATCGAGGAAAGCTATAAGCTACATAACATTGCGCTACGACCAATGACAGCTGTGCATCGATGAAAAATGTTGAAAAAACGGGCAATAATAGTCCATTTGTGAGCTTCCGTTACGTGCGCTGGGTAAACGCGTAAAGTTACACAAAAATCATGTACGACGGAATTGCTCCCCTTTGAAGGTTCTATAAAAAAGTTCGCAACAGCATATGTCCATCTTTTTAGTTTGACTCACTATAACCTTTTTCCTCAAATTAACGCGGGTGAAACCGCAGGGGACCTCTAATTGTGGCATAACATAACTATATAGCTAGACATATTGTATCGCTGACTTGTTTTGTAGATATTTATATTATTATTATAGATATATCCTTTATAAAACTTTAGTACATAATTTTGCTCTATTGTCACTTAATTCCGCGGCTTACGGCCTGCGATATAAGGTTATTTTTTGATATTTTTTTCACATATTGGGTTACACTATCGAAGTTTTCATACGAAACCTATGTTCATCAGGGATAATGTAGGATTCTAGATGTGAAAGATTTTTTCAAATCGGTCCAGTAGTTTCGAAGCCTATTCAATACAAACAATCAAATCATTCCTCTATAATACTAGTATAGACAAATTTGTATATTAAAACTTATTTTACGTACATTCAAACTTGATTTTCGACTTTCCACTCTTCTAAATTAAATAAAGTATTGTACCTAAAAGAAAAATAATTATATTCTTTTTTTAACTTCAATGTATATTTAACTTACAGATGGAAAGTTTGATAAAAGAAATGCAAGATCCAGAAACAGGAGTGCCGGTACGAAGCCAGAAACTTTTTCTCAGTGTTATTCCGTCTGCTTTTATGGGTGAGTAGTATTTTACAATAGTACAGAAGAAGATGCTCTAAAATATGAATAATATAGTAGATGTATTTTTTTTAAATAGTTGATTATAGACCAAGGGGATAAAGCGGGATTTTATGTCAAAGGCAGCATATTGAATTCTTATCGAAATTAAGGATTCCGTAGTTAATTCCCGAATGCAGTGAGCAATTATGGTAAGAATCCTGAATGAAGCGAAGAATTTAAGTTTACCCAAGGCTAAATCATTTTTATTCCCGAGTAGCATACTCTACTTATACACTAACTGTGTGGTTAAATAAATTATATGTGTATAAGTAAAAGTAACTTCGTTAAATGATCTAGTCTTTTTCGTTTAGTTAAGTTAGAAACAAAAGTCCAGTTATGGAAACTTAATGTGATGAATATTCAGAAATTGACTCGACTTCTTTACTGCTTTTGCCATCTAAAAAACTCTTCGTAAAATGTTATATATTTAATTTTGGATTTCGGGCATAATCCCTGTCAATAATGCTTTGAACTTTCGCTTCTATACATCAGTGTCGCTATCACTGTACACTTTTCTCAGTTTTATTTTAATAAATGAAAATAAAATGGAAAAGACTTTTCCTGACTTTTTGACGACTGACAAGAATTTATTTAACCTCACAGTAGGTGTATAAAGTAGAGTATGCTCCTCGGGGATAAAAGTGTCTTAGCCTCGGGCAGACTTAAATAATTAGCTTTATTCAAGATTCTAACCTCTAACTTACTTAATTTTGCTCAAAATTCAATATGCTGCCCATAGATATAATAACTATACATATATTATTATCTATACTTATAATAAATCTGTAGAGAGGTCAATTCTGTACATGAAATATATTTTCAAAATAACTATCAGGAGATGATAAGTGATCGATACTGATGCCAAAAATGCAATCAGTAAAATTTTTGTCTGTCTGTCTGTGTGTATGTTCCTTATAGAAACAAAAACTACTCGACGGATTTTAACGAAACTTGGTACAATTATTCTTCATACTCCTGGGCAGGTTATAGTATACTTTTCATCACGCTACAATCAATAGGAGCAGAGTAGTGAAGGGAAATGTTGGGAAAACGGGAGAAGTTACTCCATTTTTTAAGCTTCCGTCGCGTGTGGAGCCTTAATGGTTAAAGTTACATAGAAATCATGTATGACGGAAATATTCTACATAAAATTGTCTAAAAAATATCCCGCAACAGCATATGTCTATCTTTTATGGTTGACTCACAATAACACGTGTAACTCCTGATAGCTTAGCAGTTCGGAGCATTCTGATTATATTTGTTTACTCTTACGTTTATAATACTCTCACTCATCCCTAATTTAAAAAAGTTAACATTATTATCTATTCAATAAAAAAAGAATCATAGTAGAAGGGTATAAAAAGGCGGGAGGTCCGAAAGCGAGCTTTCCCGCCCTCCCGATCCTGAGAGACCTTCAGTCGCTCAGTCCCAAACCGATACGGATGCACATCAGGGTGCATCCGTCCTCTAAGCGCAGTATGCAGTAGTATTTACTAAGGCAGCGCTGCATCATCCCCTTCTCAGGGGTTGATCGCATCAGATGAAGCCTGTAAGGCCCCTAAGGCCATAGGCACCCCCCACGGGTGTGTTTTAGTCAGTAAGAGTCTGACATAACTCTACAGCCGGCTGTAGGGTATCCATGAGGATTTCACAGCCGCTCCCCCGCCTAGGAAGAAACAAAAAAAAAAGAAAGCGAGCTTCATTCAATATTTGGCTGTTGATGCGTTCAGAGCGTTCGACCTTATTGACAGACAATAATTGATATTGAGAAACCGTACTTATCTTAGAATAAAAACCAAACATTTGTAAACAAAATTAGCAAATAAATCATGTAAAACGTGTAGAAAATGAGTACTGGAAAACGGAAATATGAGAATTTTAGTTTGGTTATAAATACAGGTAATAAAAATGACCGTTATTATCTATATATGTATATAAAAGTCAAAGGTGACTGACTGACATAGTGATTTATCAACACACAGCCCAAACTACTGGACGGATCGGGCTGAAATTTGGCATGCAGGTAGATGTTATGACGTAGGCATCCGCTAAGAATGGATTTTGATCAATTCTACCCCCAATGGGATAAAATAGGGAACGAAAGTTTGTATGAAACTTTGTCAATTTTAAACCGATCGGGCTGAGACTTTGCATGCAGGTATAAGAAGAATCATAGATGAATGTCATTGTGTATAATACAAGCCTGACAACAAAAACTGTAGTCTATACTTCAGCTCTACGCCGAAGCGAAGCGAGGGCGGACCGCTAGTATTATATAATGGTTAATGTCGGAAATAAATGAATTTATTATTATTATCACACTAATATTTTAAAGGTGAAAGTTTGTGAAGGTGTGAGTTTGTATGTTTGTTACTTCTTCACGTCTTAACGGCTGGAGCGATTTTAATAAAATTTGGTTTAAGTTAGCTGACACCCTGGATTAACACATAGGCTACGTTTTACTGCGGGAAAATATCCCTGATAAACCGCGGGTAACAGCAAGTTGTATTATATATGGATTGGATACTGAAGGATGGTTGGATACTTATTATCCCGTAAAATGTTAGTTTCCTTAGGGATTTTCAAAAAACAAAGATAAATTCGCGGGCAGCTTTAAGACTTTTAGGTTATTTTAAAAAGCTACGCATTTCCCTGAAGTTTGGTACACATATTGTTCATGGCCTGGATGAAGTCATAGGATACTTATTATCCAGGAAAATGTTAGTTTCCGTAGGGATTAGCAAAGAACAACATTTCGACATGTCTCGAATTGGCCTATGTATGTTTCTATGACCTAAAGCTTGATTGTAAAATCGATAACTTAGCATACACTTATTTAGCCAGTGTACGTCTCCGCCGGACGCCCATCGCGGCAGTAGTACTTATACTTTAGCTTAATATTTTATTCCTTAGCTTGATTCTCATTATTGCTATCAAATATTTGATAAGCAGAGAACATTAACCTTTTAAATTGGTCAGGTCATTTAAATTACTTTTATGGTTTCTTTATTGACAACAAGATACGTAGGAATTTATATAGTTTTAACCTGTAGGCTAAAATCTCTAAATTTTCCCAACTCAAAAAAGTATCTACTTCAATAAGATATCTAATAATGGCTCTTCTTTTAGGGTTACAGAGTTCATTCCGAAAAAATACAGATTAGGTAATAATTCTCATAAAATAATACCACAGCACACAGAGCTACCATAAGGTCGTGCGCGCTGTTAGGGCTAGCGCATATATACAACTTTTGCATCGACTAAATTGTTTTGTCGCGTTTTGTAGTTCTCGTGATTTCCACACAACTAAACCGTTTAGTTGATGGAGGTACGCATACAATTAATGCAGTCGATCATCGATTTTTTTTTTTATTTCCTCAATTCGACCAGTCTTTATTTAGCAACGCTCGAGTCAAGGTGTTACATACAATGTCAATTTACAAGAAAGTTCTAATTTGTGCTTTGCTTTATAGAAAATTCAAAAGAGAAAAAAGCAATCCATATCCATACTAATACTAATACTAATTACTAATACTAATAATATTATAAATGGGAAAGTGTGTTTGTTTGTTTGTTTGTCTTCTCTTCACGCCTAAACCGCTGAACCGATTGTGATGAAATTTGGTATATGTATAGCTTGAACTTATGAGACTGCTATAGGCTACTTTTTTTTAATTTATGTATTCGAATTTACATAATTTTCAACTAAATTAATCATTTTCATGGTTGGACCCGATAGAGATGGCGCTACTGTCACGAAGACAGATTAAATTTGAAATGTGGAAGTTACTATCTTAATACGAGATGGCGCACCACTCGTGTTCAATACCGAGTATTTTGTGTTAGTGTTTCATTTATTAAATCGAGGTAATTTTACGCAATTTCTTTCTAATCTCATTTTTTAAATTAAATCTAGCAAATACTACTCTAAATTTATAATATAAAAATATAATTTTCGAGTGATTATAGATTCTGGATGTTGCTTATAATAATAAGAGACGGCGCTACCATCTCGAATACCAATTCAACCGAGTAGACTCTCTGGAAATAATATTTTCTGAGTAACTTTATAGACGGCACCACCCGTCTTTAAAATGAGTATTTTTAATTGAACACAAAGCACAAAGAATCAACGTGGTGGTGTTAAGTGCTTACTATTTCAGCAGGTAAGCAACAGCAAGCAGAAGGTACCTACCTACCTACATATCTGTTTTTGTTTTCCTTTGTGATTTGGTTTTGTTGTGCATTAAATGAATTAGGTAGGTATTTTGGTAGTTTCTTCGAATGTATAAATTTGGCTCACTGATAAAAAATACGATTATTATATTATAACCTACCTTCCTCGATTTTTACCAGTAAGATAGACAACGCATAGGTAGGTATTGGTTTTTGTAATAATATGGTATTGTAGTTTTTGATTGGTTTTGTTGCTCTGAAAGAAGGGCTGCCTATTTCGTAGATACCTTTGTAGATAGGTACCTACCTTGATTGGTACCTACCTACATTATCTACTAAGTGCGCATACTATTTCAGCAGGTACCTAGATAGGTAAATACCTTGATTTTAATAAAATACGAATTACCTATCTACATACCTACATAATATATGTTAAGTATCTGTTAATAAAATAATAATAATTAAATAAAAATAATTAAATTAAAAAAAAACAAAAAGGAATATTAAAAAGCAATCGTTTTGACGATTAACTTAACACATTGATCTTGGGTTTTTGTGAAAATAGGTGAATGGATAATTATTCGCATTTTTTTTGGATTTTAAATACCTACCTACTATAAACAAGTTGAGTAGGTGCTTACAATAGTTATTTATTATACAAGAGTGGAAAGTTCCTTTTTAACCGCGTGCTCGATTTGGATGACCGAGCAAGCGAAGGATTCTAAAGTTGAATCACGAGCGCAGCGAGTGATTCTAAATTAGAATCCTGAGCGTCAGCGAGGGAAACAAACGAGCACAAGGTGAAAAATCTTTCCACTCGAGTGCAATACGTAACTTTTCATCCCACCTCAGCGAGGAAATGACAAAATGAAAAAGAAAACAATTTATAATGACAAAATATTTAAGCAATAAAACGTGAAAAACTAGAATGGCGCGAAGCACGCAAATAAAACAAAGAAACCAAGAAGGTTCCAAATTTAAATTTTTTCACAATTTAAAAAGTTCTAATCATAAATTTGGCACCATAGAGGTTACATTAAATAGGTTTAATGACGTTTTGAATTTACAATTATATTGAGTACTCATTATATGTGATGTTCTAAATTCAAATCTACTTTGCCGCTCAAGCGAATAAAATAGAATTTTCCAGCCAGATTTCGAAGCGCAAAATTACACTTTCCGAGGTGGTGGGATGAAAAACATTTTTATACTGTTGTAATTAAAATAGGTAATTTTTTTTTTAATAAAAAAAATATTTCAGATACCTTCACCGTAATAATGACGCGCAAACGCAAATCTAGCCTTTATAGAGTATCCTCTCAAGCACGAGCAAAGAGATTAACTAGGTCGCAAGAATCTCTTGAAGAAATTGAACTGAGAAGGCCAACTGCTTTGAGGGCCTCAGAATCTCAATCACAGACACAGGAAAGGCGTCTTGAACAGTCTGAACGTCAAGCGAATTTGAGGGCCTTAGAATCACTGTCGCAGACACAGAGAAGACTTCAGGAGCAGACAGAGCGGCAGGCTCATTTGAGAGCCGCTGAATCGGATGTTCAGTCTCAACAAAGACTACTTGAACAAGCGGGGCGTCAAACTGCTTTAAGAGCTGCAGAAACACCTGCTGAAACTCAGCAAAGACTTGATGAGCAAGCAGAACGACAAGCTTTTTTGAGGTCATTTGAAACACTTGAACAAGCACAGGCGCGCAGAGATTTAAATGTACGGCTTCAAGCAGAAAGGCGCCGTAATTTTAATAGAAATAAGCTACTTTTTTACTCACTATGTCAAAAGATGATGATAGCCTCAAATAGGAAAACCACGCGAGCGTAGCCGCGGGTAACAGCTAGTACTATATAATTATACCTAAGAAATTTTACAGGTGATGTATATGTCCGCCAGTACTTCACGTCTTATTTTATTTCTCCTCAAGGCTCTGTACCATGGCAATACGACATAGTATAAAATCTTTGTTTAATAAATAAAATCTTTGTTTAATAAATAAAACCTTTGTTTAATAAATAAAATCATACAACTAACATAACTTTTTTATTTATTTATTTAATAACATACTAGTGGCCGCCCGCGACTTCGTCCGCTTTTGATTTAGTTTTTTGGTTATCCCCCGGGAACCTAACTTTTTTCGGGGTACACATCCATACAAACTTTCGCATTTATAATATTATTATATATATTTAAAGTAGGATATGAACCTGAAGTATGAAAATTACCTAGTTTTCTTTTATTTTCTGGATCTAGTTCCAACCATCCAGATACGACTTCCATGCATACTTCCTCCCGCAGCTTTTTCTTTAGACTTATGTCTGACTACTCTTTCAGGCTCTATCCCCCTTATTAATAAACGAGGAATAAGCTTAGACTAGTTACGTCGTGTTTTGTTCATATCACTCAATAGTCATTTGTAATTCAATGAAAAGAGACAAAACATGGAGTAACTAATCCAAGATAATTCTTTATTAATAAGGGGGCTTAAGTAAAGTGCAGGTACACTATTAATAAGCTCCTCCGTGTCGTCCGTAATAGTTTCCGCAAAGCCCGCCATGGTGACAAGAGACGTGGAGTCTCTCCAAATGCTTATGCGAGACTGACAGTCACGGATCGACTGTTTAGTCGATGGTATGTGCATATCAATACAATGCAATACAAATTGAGCATTTGATCGATAGTTACCCAACTTGTTAATCAAAAGCAGATCGATACAGCTTTTTGACTTTTTTGTTGAGCAACTATCGAGTTGATAGTATGCGCGCTTCAATAAATTGCTATATACATACGATACACATCAAAATAGTTGTTCAACTAAAAGTTGTATATATGCGCTAGCCCTTAAGCGGGGCACGGAGCGGGCGTCCGCTCAGCGTGTTTGTTTGATTTTTCATAGAGCAGCGCTGAGTGAGGCGGGTCTTCCGCACTGCGGGTCTCTATGAAATTACATAAAAACTGCACGCCGACACCCGCTCCGTGCTTAACGGTGCGCACGCTCTTAGACCCGTATTATAGAAAGATTCTTAGTGATGGAACTAGTCTTGAGCATAGTTAGAAAGGGATGTCGCAATATATAGCACATAGCGACATTCCTTTCTAACTGTACTCAAGTAAAGATCAACACTTAGTTGTCATTCTGTAATACGGGCCTTAGTCCAGTACTTTTCCACAACAGTGCGGTAGCTAATGACTCAAGCCATTAGAAAAGATAGCTTACCATTATGTTTAAAGGTGTCAATTTAAATAAAGTATAATTTCATTTCTCCCATCTCAAAAAACGCCCAACGCGCCCAAAGAAGTTTTCACTTCAAAAAAAGATATCAGCCGTGTTATTCTGTAAGGACAAACTCACTTTTCACCGCAGAATCAGCCGGTGTGATTTGAAATGCTTGTTCTTGGGTGGGAGTTGGTTCTTCAGAATAGAACTGCAGTTTTCAGTTTTTTTTTTTTATTTTTATTTATTGAATTTCACATTACTATAAATAAAAAATGATACATTTCACCAGTGCTACAAAAACCTGTGTAGGTTTTACCGAGCGCTGGGATTCGTCATCTTTTAAATCATTTTTCGTAATAAACGTGCGTAGTACGTTCACTTTGTATCTGCATCTACCCTAATACCCTAATAATAAATCCCATATTTTTTTCTCTTTGTTCACAGGTTATGATCTTGTCGAATGGCTAATGGAACGGTTTAATCTCGATGAGACCAGCAACGGTGAGTGTATAGTAAGTGGCGCCGGCGGCTCGGCGTCCCGACGCAGGATTCCCGTAGAGTCTAGCTATAGTGAGAAGTCGTTCCCCCAGGCGTTAATATGTAGGTAGCGCGGCATATAATACGCATGTGTGTGCTACTCAGCTCGACAACTTCCGAAATGTGGAACGGGTAGATCCTTGCTCATGGAAACGCGAAATAAATTCAATTAGCAAAGGTTCATTTATATTTTGGAGTAGTTACATGTAATTAAAAAAGTAGGTTTGCACTAATTATTAGTGAGCTTGATGCTCTTTTGTTGTTATAACGCCTTTGGAAAAAATAGTGAGTTAATCGAAACTTCTCCAGTTTGCATTTATATAGTATAAGTATTTGATGCACACACTTCAAAGGAAGGCCATGAGCAAAAGGCATCTACCTGCAGTGACGAAAGTCCAATAAATACACAAAATTGAATGAACACTCTTCAATTGGCTGAAAACTTAACTTTGCTTTCCGCATAATTGTCGTTTCGCTGTATTTATTAGCTTAATTGTTAGTAATGAAGTTTGGACATTAAATATAATTATTTACTACTTATATTGAGCTTTTCGAGTCAAATCGTCAAAAAATTATTAGGTTTGTTTACAATTAATATTCAACTTTATAGGAATTATAAATGCTTCTTCAGTGAATAATATTCAGCTCACGAAAATGTTCGCTCTATTTAACAATACTTATTTAATTTAAGGGCCATTCAGATATGTCAATTAAAGTGAATGATTGTTAAAGTGATGTGTTATCTTAAAGTACAGAAAGTAAGCTTAAGCTTGTAGTTGACTGACGGCTATAAGAATATAACAAAGAAATCAAATAAAATAAATTAACTAAACTGAATTAAAATAAGAATTGACATCTCTGCGTGCTTCCTTAAAAGATATTACTTGCAAGTTAAGTACCTAATAACAATTAAAACATTAAAGAAAAGTAATATGATTCTGTGGATTGCGTTTCTCTTGAGTTCCAAGACATAGAGGACACTGCGGTCAGTATAGGAAACACGCCAGCAATACTTTAAGTTGGCATTCTTTGAGGGGAAGTAGGGGTACATATACACGAGCGGCTCACAGCCGTCGACTCATCGGGTGGCTGCCGTCGAAAGATAGAGACGACTACTATCATCTACGACGCGCCTGTTTGACTAAAGCCAAACTGAACAGTTAATGCAAAAACATTTCAAGAGCTTAAAATTTGCACCACTTTTTCCTCTATACAAAAGGCCCAATAATAATAAATGTCCTTGTTCTGTATTGCTCCTTTGTTTTTCCAGATAGGATTATCTTTATTAATGTGACGCTTTTGATTTTCAGTTGAAGCAATAAACTTAGCCAATCAACTCTGCCAATACGGATACTTCTTTCCTGTCAACGATTTGAAAAATCTTGTATTAAAAGATGACTCTTCACTTTATAGATTTCAAGTGAGTATTACCAATATATATCTCATCACTAGCCTATAATATTGCCACCTCTGTAATCCATAGGCGGAATAGGGAGAGCGGGCCACGAACCACCACGTGGGTCCAGTGCGGATTGATGGGTGCTAATTACTGCAGATGCATTCGGGACCAACGGCTTAACGTGCCTTCCGGAGCACGGAATAGTTCGAAATAGTAAATATTGGGTCACCTATCCAATGAATGGTCACTCTGAAAAAAACTTATCTTAAACAAACGCAGATCGAATTCTTTACACCCTGTACTACTTAGCTGTTCTAATAAATATTGATACTCTATGTTTATTACCTACATTACATTATGCATCCTTCAAGAATTCTTGAATTACACGCTCAAGCTGTTATGGCATAGTCTCGTCGATAGCATTAAAAGTTAGACTACATATAAAGCAAAAGGCTGATTTACCTTGATTGATATGTCTGTTATTGAATTTCAACTTGATTTCCATCTGTCATCATCCTCCGTTTAACTTCCGGTCAAAGCCCAACATGATAGTATCAAATAGGTATATTATGCATGTGTTTATTACTTCAGAGTCCATATTATTGGCCATGGCAAGCGCCCAGGGTGGCCGGGAGCGGGTCGTGCGCCCCCACCCTGGGGCCCGACAACGTGGAGTACGCCATCTACCTGGTGAAAAGGACACTGCGCAACAAGCAGCGGCACGGGCTCGAGGAGTACGAACAGGAGGCGTTGACCAACCTCAAGAAGAATCTAGCCGCCAAATGGGACTTCATCACCATGCAGGCGGAAGAACAGGTGAGCTCACATTCACAATGACATACAGATTGTTTAGGTATCTTGTGTAAGTATTGAGGGGTTCGAAAGCTTGTAAAAGGTCTTTGGAAAATCTCAAACAGCTACATTAATAAAAAATCTGCCATGTTTATTTTAAATAGGAATTAGTTACCGAAAAATATTTCCACGGACATACGGAAAACACTTGGATTGCTAAGTAGTTTCATGAGCTTGGCAAATTCGACAGGAATATTTTAATTTCGAATCTACATAATATAAGGTCAAAGAACGAAACTTTATCTACTATATAAAATTAAGTCGGGTTTTCCTTCCTGACGCTATAACTCCAGAACGCACGAACCGATTTCCACGGTTTTGCATTCGTTGGAAAGGTCTCGGGCTCCGTGAGGTTTATAGCAAAGAAAATTCAGGAAAAATTTCAAAAAAAAAATCTTCTTTTAATCAACAAACGAAATGTTACATAAAACGAAGCCATCTGATGGCGAAACGGAGTTCGCCTGGTTTGCTAGTTTCTCATATAAAAACCATTACATTCGCTTGCATGAGAAAACATTAGTTATTAAGCACAAGTATTTGTGTAGTCCAGTCGGAAGGCAGCAGACGCATTCAGTAATAGTTCTTAGTTTATTCCAAATCATTAGATATAATATGGTGTTTTAATCTGTTTGTTGATTGATTGTGCCTCCTTTACATAGTCGGGTAACATGCAAATATTACGGTTTTCTTACCGTAGCTGGTACAGATTTAGGAAGTACCAACTTGTGGTATCTTCTAAATGAATATCTAGGCAATTCGTGAGATCTAGTTCATTTTATTTTGGTGTTTATTTTTTTGAGAAAATTTTGTAAATAAGTATTAACGTATTATATTTATATAATTGGTTTAAATTCATTAGTTTGGTTTCCATATAAATTTTATCGGTACTAGTTAGATAATCGTAATTGAATGGAACTGTTATGATTTTGTTTTGTAGTATTTATTATTCTTTGAGTCCAGATTTAGGCGAACTTTCCACAATTCAATGAGATAAGTAAGGTGTGATTTGACAAATGAGTTGTTTATCATAAATCGCGCCTCACGTGGAATACACCCTACACTGTGTCGTATGGCGCCTAAAAAAGAAGGTAATTTAGACTTTACGTGGCTGATTTGTGATTGCCATGATAACTTGTTGTCAATTCAGAGACCTAGATATTTTCATTTTATTTTTCTACTATGGGTTGATCATCTATGGTTAATGTAGTAAATTAATTTTTATTTTATTTTTTGATTTATTAATACAGTAGCAAGTCTTAGAAATATTACATTGAAACCAATCAAACATGAAATTCAAATCGCCTTGTGCTTTCCTGATCATATCATTAATCAGTCCCCATGATAGTCTATTCTAGTCATGTATCATCTGCGTATAAAGTTAGTTGTCCATGTAGTTTGGTCTCAGTTAAGTTATTGATATATATCAGGAAGAGTAAAGGTCAAAGACCCCTGCAGTACTTACACATATAACCGATCTTGGCCCACTCATATGTTCACCTATTTTAGTGATTTGCTGCCAATTGCTCAAGTACAACTTAAACATGTTTAAGGCAGTAGCAACGACACCAAAGTTTTCAATTTTTTTTTATGAGTCATGGTTGATGATCGAAGGCTTTCGTGATATCAATAAAGATTTCTAGCCTAATGTTATTTTGTCAATATAATGTTTTATCTTGGTAATTAAGATCAATTGTAGCCGCTAAATTATTTGAACCCTTATTATATTGATATTTGGATAAATAGCTCATTAAGTTATGCAGTCGGGAATATATATTTTTTTCTAATATTTTGGACATTACCGGTAGCACCGAGATCGGACGGTAATTGCTGGGATTGTTTGTAGGACATGATTTATTGATAGGACTTACTTTTGCTATCTTAAGTGAGTTTGGAAATCTGCTTTCACTGAGGAGTAAATTGTATCTAGCACAGAGATGCTCGGCTATTGCGGTCCTACATTTAACATCTTTTGTGCTTATTCCACCTATCTCAGAGCTAGAGTTAGAATCAAGACTTTGAATGATCTTGTTGACATCTTTAACAGTGCATTGGGAAATATGATCTAAATATTGTTTTGAATCTCCTCCTAAATTATGTTCTTTGTAGCAAAAAAAATGTATAAAAAGCAAAGGAATAAAATTAAATAGACAAAGGAAAAACTCAACCAAAGACGCACGTGGATTCTAATGCTCTAAAACTTTTTTCACAGGTACGATTGGCGAAGGAGCGCAAGAAAGGCGACAAGATAGTGAGCGACAGCCAGGAGCGCGCGTACTGGCGGGTAGCGCGGCCGCCGCCCGGCGTGCCCAGCGCGCTGGAACCGTGCCCCGTACCCGTGCGTGTCCGCCATCCGCGCCCGAAGAAGCGCACCATACAGCAGCTCACGCGGGAGGTCAGCACCTATATCCTACCTACTACTATACCCGCCCGGCGTGCCCAGCGCGCTGGAGCCGTGCGCCGTGCCCGTGCGCGTCCAGCATCCGCGTCCCAACAAGCGCGCCACACAGCATGTCACAAGGGAAGTCAGCGCCTATATCCTACCTACTATTATACCCGCCCGGTGGGTCTAGCGCGCTGGAGCCGTGCCACGGGGCACAAAGACGGAACCGGAACTTCCGCGCCACAAAAAGTGCACCACCACGAGCGAATGTAGGTACTAGAATAGTCCCAGTGGAACAAGGGTGGAAAACAAGCTTACTGTGTGTTATAACCCGACGTAAGGTGATCGACAACGGTTACTTAAAGACGTTTGCAACACCAAGTTCGCACGGCGCTTACCTGTGTAATCAAACTTGAAATTTATTATTTTCTATTGATGATTCAGATATTGAAGCACGTATTGAACCAGTAATTGATTTATCTTTATAAAACTAATTTTTCATCTCATCCCCGCTTGAAAAACTGGTACTGAAAAGCGAGCTTCTAGAATTTTTAAATACTGACACCTATTCAATGGTACTGTAGATGCTTCTACCTGAACAGATGCTTCTGCCTTCTAGATCGAACATCTAAAAGCGAGCCTGGACCGTACGAGAGTGAAGACTTCAATTGCCCTTGAGGCCCTAGTGGCCTACTCGGAGACCTTCGCTCCCTACGATCCCTGGCTCACCCCGCCGCAGCCCTCCAATCCTTGGGTCAGCGACGACACAATCTTTTGGCAAATTAACAGCCCTCTGTGAGTTTTCTAATTCTGTATAGTAAATGCATGAAATAAGTTTTCTTTTTGTATCGTTATTTTATGTAAAACAGGAAATTCATTCATTTTATTCGACGCATGTTTTAATAAAATATCACACTATAAATAACACTGTGATTTACTTTTCTTAATATAGTAGTTTCGACGTTGATGATGCTAGAGCAGCATTTATAGTGAATATTCCCTTAGGATAGATCCAACTATATATACATCGTTATGACTTATGAATAAATATTCAATAACAGTAATCTCAATTATATTATGTATACAAAATTTCTTTGAGTAATCTGCACTTCATGTCCACTTACAATTTATCTACTTTTGACATTTAAGTTATAAATGTTAATTATTATAATTGTAAAAGATTGTAACTTACTCATCTAAATCCAGAGTGGAGGTGCCGAGTGAAAAGCGTGTACAGCGATGGGCACTCTCCATAGACGAATTGGTGTCGGATCCCACGGGTCTTCAGGAGTTTACAAGTTTTTTGCGCAAGGAATACTCGCACGAAAACATACGCTTCTGGCTGGCAGTCATGGATCTAAGACGAAGTAGCACAAAGCACATACCTAAGAAGTTGGAGGATATCTACGAGTGAGTTTTAAACATGCATAACTCTACTTAGACACATAAACAAACAGGCCTTAATTACACATCACTCTTGCATCTTGTATCCTTACAAACACTTGATAAAAACTCCCTTTGTCTCCTCTGTCTATATCTTATAAACTATAAAACGATTTTTTATGCGGTTTCACAAAAAGTAAGTTTACTCACACGAACAGAATATATATTATAGAAGATATATTCCGAAGAAAAATAAAGCCCATGGTCTATAGGTACTAGTACCACGGGAAGCTCCCTGAAAGTTGCCCGAAAGAGCCACGGGGCAAAATAAAGTAAACTACAGCAGGTGTGGAATAAAAGATGATATAGGTTGGACGGTCTATATTGTTAAAACACCTTACAACAAAAAACAAAACTAGCTCCCGATAGGGGTCGCTTCAATGGGTTCAATAGTTGGTGTGTGTTGGGCAGCAAAAGGTAAAGTTACAGTCAATAAATCAGTCCCTGCTTGGAGATACCACTGTTCGTGTTATTAATTAAATAATAAATGTACTAACCTCGTGCGATTTGCTTGAGGCAGTGCTTACGTGCCACCTGTTTATATGGGATTAGAAAATCCCTACCCCATCGAAGTCCAACGACTTATACTCAGGATATTGAACAAAACTACTGTTTTACAGGGAGTTTCTAAAGCCTGGTGCGCCTTGTGAGATCAACATTGACGGTGCGACGGCCGAGCGCGTGATGGAAGGGCTAAAGTCTGGCTCTCGCTACGCACTTGACCACGCAGCCGACCATGTGTACGGGTTGCTGCTCAAGAAGGACTGCTACCCGCGCTTCGTGCGCTCAGACCACTTCCAGCGACTTCTAACGGAAGGCCGAAACGTACATCAGAAAAAGGCCAAGTGAGAATTTGCATTTAACTTGTTATTTTAAGGGTTTGCTTTAAAATTGTCAAGGTGATGCAAACTACTTATCAATGCATATTTTAATATTGGGCGCTCAGGGATATTTTTTTCAATCAAAATATACAAATATAGGTCAGTGATGTACCTATGCATTTGTATAACTTCAGTTGCTTTGCAGTTGGGAATACACTCCTGATTATAATTTTCAAACTAGTAATGTCCCAAGTGTTGGAGCACTGACCATAGTCCTTTTCTATGGACAATAATTAAGTCAAGATATCCACCAATTTTTTTTAGTTTAGTCGTCTGGTGAATACTAAATGAAATTGACAATTAGGGAAAAAATTAAAATATTTATTTAATTCTTCTTGACCGAAATACAGTAAATGACGGACTTAATGCCATACGTATTCTCTAGATATCGAGCTGATGTATCGTTATATTTAGATTTTGATAAACCTTTTAACTTAAGTAACGATAATTCAGCCCATCTTTATCGCTTCAGATTCTTTAACTTCGGCGGGCAAGTTAAAAAGAAGCCTGGATCAACAAGTGGCAGTGCGGGACCGGCGCTACAGAGACGACGCGGATCTGACCGTTCCCTGTCTGGGTCAGCGCACGAGCTGGCCGTCTGCGCCGCGCAACCACCGCGCCCGCCAGACCCACCGCCCCACAGCCACAGCCAATCCAACCTTGCTGACATTCCATTCCGGTCAGTAGATATGACACACTATCATTTAAAACACTATATTACTACATAACACAGGTAAGAACATTATGTTTGACGTTACAGGGATCCTCTCGACGACGATACGGCTGACGTCTTACCTTGGGAGAGTTCATCCCGAGAAGGTGTCAGTGGTGCAATCAGGCGGCGCCAAGATTCAGCCGCCGACTCGGGCAGTTCATCATCAGACGTGAGCGCGGCCGTGGCGGTCGCCGAACGAACGCGCCGTTTGCCGCAACAGAGCACGTTGGACGGCGGGTTGAGAGGCGCGCCGCCTCCCTTGCGGCGACTGTCCGCCGTGGAGCCGCGGCACCTCGCGCCTCTCGGCTCTCCCCCGCACTCCCCGCGCCCTCCGCGGCCCGCGCCCGCGCCGCAGCCGCCTGCTGCTCCACCGCACCCGACGCCCACCATCAGCGTTAGCTCCGCGCCCGACGACGAGTCGGCCGATTCACCGCCGGGGACAGTCTCACCAGACGAGCCGCGCTCCATCGCACAATCCGACGAGCCGTCCTCGGTGTTCGCGTCCGCGGACGCG
Organism: Chilo suppressalis; assembly: GCA_902850365.2. Taxonomy (NCBI): domain Eukaryota; kingdom Metazoa; phylum Arthropoda; class Insecta; order Lepidoptera; family Crambidae; genus Chilo; species Chilo suppressalis. The sequence goes on along the minus strand of OU963899.1, from coordinate 9,547,517 downwards.
ACGCCAACGGAGCCGACGCGCCCTCCGTTCCGGCCGCTCGACGACCGTATACCGTCCACCGGTGACCGGCTCTCGGAGCTCGGTGACGAAGTGAGAACTGACGAACCACTAGTGAGTGTGACCGTGCTAACGAAAGCGGAATCGGAATCTCGCGATGATTCCACCGGATCCGGTGCGATGTCTGACTCTAGAGACTCTGAAAGGACGAGGTCGTCGGAGGACGACGTCGTTTCGGTGCGAGGAACGCTGTCCCGAGAACCGTCAACGATGAAAGAAATCAGTCCGGCCTCAAGTAAAGATATTAGTAGCAAAATCGGCGATCTTCCAGAGTGCCCACCCGAACGCGTCGGTTCGATACCTGAGTCCGTGCGAGACGCCAAGGTGGAACTCGCGCTGACTGGATATGAGGCAGCGCATGCGGCGCCGCCCGCTACCACGGCGGAGGCTCTGCCGGCGGCCGGGGCCCCTACGAGTGCGGTGTTGACGGCGCTGGCGCCTCAGCCAGCCGCGGTGGCACCTCAGTCAGCCGCGATGACGCCTCAGTCGACCGCGGTGCAGCCGCAGTCAGCCGCGGTGGCGCACCAGCCACCCGCGGCGACAGTGGCGACGAGTGCGCGCGCTCCGGTGGCGCCTCTCGCCGTGTGCGAGGACATCGGAGTCGACGACGACAACGTAGACAAAGTGCCTTCGGCGCCCCTGCAGAGGGTCTCGACAGTCTCCGAGGCGGAGTCCGAGTCGGACGCGATGAAAAAAATTGCTCATAAAGACGAACTGTCGTCGGTCACTGAATCCAATATTGTTAAGCGTGATAATAATAAAAGCGGCATCGGTGAGCGTAAGCAGCGGAACGACATTTGTCCCTGGGAGGACGAGTAAGTAATCGTGAGTTTAGTTTGTGCATTGTTTTGTAAAACATAAGTATATTCACATACTGTTAATGATTTCAGTGAATGTATTTTTTTGTAATTTAGACTTTTATAACTTTACGTTGCTAAATTATAGGTTTTTTGTTAGAGATAGAGAGTTTAGCATGAGAATGTTTTTTGTTTCAGCAACGTACGTAGACATAGCATATTAAGGTAGAATTGCGGTAGATAATTGCACAACTATTTAAAGATTGAGATATATTTTATGTCTTCTCTTCTAGAAAGTATTTAATTATAACATTTATAAGGATAGGTCTGTTTAGACCTTTGGCTTAGGTTATGCTGTTCTATTGTGACATGCATGAAATGCATCTCATACATACCTGGATTTAAATTGACAGTTATATAAATGTAAGATTTCAAATAATTTCATGCACAGCACTGTTAATGCAATTCAGAGTCAGTAAATTAAATATAGAAACACGTGAGAATTTTTTAACAGTATGATGTTACGTAGATAGTAATAATAGTAAATTATATTTTTACTACCAAATTATATTATTATAATCTTAATATTTTTTTCATTACATTTTAAAAGCATAAAACTGCAAGATTCTCTAATTTAAACAAAATTTCTTTACATATATCAGATGGATGTAGCGAGTAATAAGTATATGTATATGTAGCGAAGAACTTTTTACAACTAAATATTATCAGACAAAGTAGGGCAATGATATACGGAATACGCCATTGAAATTATACATAATCAAATAAATTAATTATGTATAATTTCAATGGCGATACATAATATAAATAAATTGACTACATACATTACTTTGTTTCTACAGTTTAAATAGAAAAATATTATAATAACCTAGTTTGCAATGTAGCAAGTTAGTATAACATTGCTTTTAAAGTCGTATAGTCCACCTGCTATTGTTACCTTAAGTTGCGCATTACCCGGAACCGACAGTCTATAAAAAATGAAGGCTTAACAATTACGAGCCCAGTCAAGTAAATTACTTCGTCATCTAATCACTAATCTACGGCAGAAAACCTTGACCTTGATTGAACTGCAAAACGTAATGCTTCTCTATCTTTTTCTTTCATTTCATGCCGCATTTACATCTTCGTGCCAATGGGAGGCGAGTGACGAGCTCGCATATGTAAACAGTGCGCTCGCTATTCGCCTCGTGCTTCGCCTCGCCATTCGCGTGCTCGCGTTGGGAGCGGTTTTTCGAACGCGAATCAAAGGGCACGAATGGCGAGCACGAGCTGACTGTTAACACATTCGCCTGCATTCAGTTGACTGCTATCGGCCGACCCAACAGGACGTGTAGACAAAATGAAGTGGAGTGAAGTGCTAATTTTAGAATTTTATCAAAAGGATTAGCTCATTTGGAACTTGGAACCCAAAATATCGCAATCATAAAAATAGACAAAAGATAAACGATGCTTTGATGACGATGTCCATACAACAAAGGTTTTTATTTGCCGTTTTTTGCTCTATATTAATAACGGCAAAAGGTAGACGCTTTTCACAGAATATGTAGTTGCATACATTAAAAAAATAAAATACAAAAAAAATATATATGTCGAACAGCTCGATGGCGCAAGTAATTAGCGCTTTCAGTTGCGATCGTTGAAATTAAGCAACTTTCGCAGTGGTCAGTCATAGGATGAGTGACCAAAAATTTATTATCTCGAGCTCCTAAACCGTTAAACCGGTGGTCCTAGTTGCATCTAGAATCGTTAGCACCTGCAGTGGGGTCATTAAGTAGGCTGATGATGTAAATAAATATTTAAGGGGGCTTCGTGTGTAAGTTTCAAAATGATTTACACCGCGAATGTGTGACCAGTTCGCGGCGACCGACACTCGTATACGAATGTTTCGTCGAGGCGAATGGCGAGCGCGATTGTGTCAATGCAGTATCATGTTAAGCCATATTGAAATATAAATACAATACTTAAGTAAACAGTATAAATACAGAGATGTGTGATAAAACTTTTTGAAAACTCCATTTTCTTACCCAAAGATTTTGTTCATTTCACGTTAAGCACTATTGAAATAAAACTTTTTATCATTTTCACTAAAAATTTAAAAAAACCCTTTTCTTACCCAAAGGTTTTCCTGCGCCCTTAGGCATGCCCGCTGCATCCTTAGAACGGCTTCTCTTTGGAAATAAAAAAATATTGAATTGCTTTAGCTTCTTCCTCGTGAGGGATATTTAAAAAAAATCCGTACCCCAAAAGGACCCCCGGAGCGCCCGTTTCTTGGTGGTTTTATGACTATGCAAAAGTTTGGGGAAACTCAAAGAAATAATTTGTTGGGAAACTTTTAATCCTATCTAGGAAATTACCAATAAATAATTTTGGACACCCTTCAAAGCCCACGTAATGCATTCAAAATAAACAACTATGACTTCCACAGGTTAACATTTTCATTGGTAAACTGAGATTTCTTGAAACCTTTCCTATATAGTATTCTTTAATTCTCTATTAATTTTATGTCTGAGTAAGGAATAATTTTGTCAAACTTGCCGTAGCAATCTCAAAATTTGATCGCACAACTTTTTTTAATACTCACTTAAACAATGGTTTGTTATTTAAGCATAAAACAGAATATGTGATTATCTTATTATTTTGAGCTTTTCTACGTAATACATGATTGATTAGTGATTAGTTATCACAAAAAAAAAACATTAATGCCTTCAGTCATCTTTTTTTTCTGTTGCACGGTTGTAATAAGGTATCTACTATATTTTTAAAAACTATTCTGTATTTCGTTATCAGAATTTGTCTTTAAAAATAAAAGATGTTTCTGAATGATTGTAATTAAATTATCATTTCTCTTTTTCAGGAATTCCTGTGAGAGTGATGCTCCATTTGTTAAAACTTATGCAACGCTGGGTTATTTATAATTTTTGTAGATGAATATCAATAATGTTTTATGATGGCAGGGTTAAAGAAAAGAATATTGAATTTTTTATCTTAGATCTTTTGTTTTAATTATCACAGAGTTAGGCCATTATTATGTAATTATAATGAATATTTTAAAGTAAATGATCGTTAATTATTAGAAATGTGTGTGTTTCATTTAATGGTATCGTAACAATGACAGTAAGAACCTAATTATTATGTATTTAGATACAAATATGTACTTATTTACATACATTTTTTTACGCTTGTGGCTGTTTTCATAATTTTTGGAAACATTGAAATAGGTACTTTTATTTGGTCCACATACTGTACCGAATAGTATCAAAAATAAATGAATAGCTAGTAATTATAAATTATCTAATTTATTAAGAAACATAGTTACTATCTATCTATATGGCAATGTATATATTTAAAATATGGTTGAAATTGGCATTAAATACACAAAAACAACAAAATATAAACTTTATTGCCTTATTCTCTGGAAAATATCCATAGGAACTTTGCAAAACAAATTTAACATGACATCGCTGTTTTATAAATAAACAGTACTGTTGTTGGTTCTGTTAAATGAACAGAGCAAATATACCTAGGTTCTTATGATGTTACGAATTATACGAATTATACCGTGCCTGCAATAGTGGTAAAATTACTTCTAAATAGTAGCTCCGAGTAAACAATATCATCTTGTAAAAGTATAGACAACCACAAATCAAGTTACCCAAAACTAACAAATTTCTCCAAATAATAATATTCTTACTGATGTTATAAATTAGAATGTTTGTTTTTGAACGAATTTGAACGGATTAGGATGATTTTTTTTAAGTGTACACGCTTTTCCGGGGCAAAAAGTACTTAAGGGACTTAAGTTCCTGAGGGATTCCCAAAAAACTAGAGTTAACGTGGACGAAATCGCGGACCGCCGCTGGTTATTTATAAAATATTCACAATCTATTTAGAAAATTTTACAAATTACGGTACCTTGATGTGTGGCTGTCTCTACCTGGCAACGTTGTTAGGCGCCTAAACTGAATACAACTATTGTATCAAACCGTACCTATTGTTGCCATAGAATGATTACTGCATGCTGCGATACTAAAGTCGCTGTCAATGTTAACTAATAATATGACCGTTCCAAAAGATCCCGCACATTAAGACAGGCCGCAGCGGGTCGGGCACGCAGCGCAAAAATCCGCTCAAATAGCTCGTATGTATTCTATATGAACTACACTATGCCGGGGCGCAACAGACCGCATATTATGCGCCCCGCCATAGTGTGCTATAGCAAGTGGTTTGAAGTGCATATAGTTACACGGACGTCTGGCAGTACTCTGTACCCGGAATCCGTCAATGCGCTGTGACCCGGCCCGTCCCTAATGTCCTAAGTTAGCATTTTGCGATACGTTGTGTCCAGTCATAATGTGCGCGAACCATTTTAGGACACCGGGGGGTCAATCGCCTAATGGGATTGCTATGGCTATCGCTTACGATTTCATTTTCTTATTTTTGACCGCCGGAGATTTTCAAATGTCCCGCGCTTTTTTTCGTTTGCATTGGTAATAACCAAATTAAAGAAAATGACCGTGAGGTATTTGAAAACTTTCGGCAGTCAGAAATAACAAAATGAAATCGTAAGTGCTAGCGATAGTCATATCAATCCCTTTAGGCAATTGGCCCCCTAGGGGCCGTTCGCCTAACGAAATGCTTTATGAAAACGCTAACGCTTACGATTTCATTTTGTTTTTCTAGCAGCCTGAGGTTTTCAAATGCCTCCTTTTTTATTTCTTTTGCATTGATAATAATATCAAAAAAAACTAGCGTGGGGTATTTGAAAACCTTCGGCGGTCAGAAATAAGAAAATAAAATCAAAAGCGTTAGCTGTTTCCAAAGCATTTCCGTTAGGCGAATGGCCCCCTGGTCTGTGTGATATACAAGTCTTTGTCTAACAACGCATTGATAAGAAAGAAAAGTATATCGCACCGACTCGTCGCCCTTTGAACCAACGGCCGTTAACAAGACGCAGTCAGTGTAGAAGGTAAAGTAACTTGAATTAATCGAATACTTCGCGGCACACACCATCGGGGCCCATCTTGAATCCAGGCGGGCAGTTAGACGGCACAGAGATCATGTTCCTGGTCATCACGGTGGGTTGCACCTCCGCGACCTCTTCCAAGGAGTTGGAGTCACCGCCAGTGCTCTGATCCGCAGGTTTTCCGGCTGCCGCCTTCGCCTCCTCGACCTCATCAGGAAATACGATGCGGTTACTGTCCGCCATTTTGTTCTGGAAACGGTTAACATAATTTTGAATTACAGTACTAGCGATGCACCCCAGCTTTGCATGGGTGAACTTTGTTTTAACGCGATAAAACATAGTCTGTGTTACTCAGGGATAATGTAGCATTCTAATGGTGAAAGAATTTTTAAAATCGGCTCAGAAGTTTTAGAATTTAATCGGTACAAACGTAAAAAAAATCTATTATTAGTTTAGGTAAAATACATGTAGGTAAATAGATATTATTATATAAATTAAAGGAAACTAAAGTTTTTATTTGTGCTACTAAAAGGTTACTTTTTAATAAGCAAATCCACTGCGCTTTCTACTGTAAACTTCTTGAGTGAGCATACGATCGCTAATTAAAAGAACTTATAAGTTATGTTTGCCATCCCCTTAGATAATGATAATGATTCTTCAACTGACTAAAGTTTGTAACCCACAGTAGAAAAATATTTGCATACGCCACTAAAAGTAATACAAGCAACGAATAAATTAAATTGAAAAGAAATTTTACTAATTAAACCTTTTATTAGTTGTTTAATACTTGAAAAAGTATTCATTTGACATTGTGGGTTGCCTACAATGCGAAGAGATGGCGCTGCCTTGCAGCTTAAGGCTAGGAAAATTTCAACGCGGCTAATAGGGCCGTGGTAGCATAATGGTCAGTGCATTCGCCCGGATAGCGAAGGATGCGGGTTCGAGTCCCGTCCGCTGCCTGGTCCGCGTGGATTTTTTTCTAGTAAACTTTTCTTTAGATTTAAACATCTAGCAGTTAAATGCTTAAAAAATAAATAAAATCATAACTATAATTAGTTATTATTCAAGAATAAAATCTAATAATATTTGATTCGACCGATTTCATCGTTACCTTGACCTTGGGGTAAAACACAAAAAAGTTTCAAACAACCAAGAAAGGCTGGGCACGCGAGGCGACTCAGGTTGGAGAGAAAAAAAGCAGGATGTCATGACATTATGAAGGCCACGGTCAGGCAATAGTTGTCTACGAATCGATATTATTCTTAATATTATATTATTCTCCTCATTATTATATGAAATAACACAAAACTACTAAGCTTAAAACTTTATGCTCAAAAAGTTTTCAATTAAATAACCAATAATTCATTCAAAGGATTTTACTAGAAAACTTGTGTTTAAGTTCAAGTCGAAACTTTCTTATTTAAATTAAAATAGACAAAAATATAAAGTGCCGTGAGAGGCATATAAATGTTCGGTTATTGCACCGAACAGTGTGAATAGCTTTCCACTGTGTTTTGCGGGTTCGGACAATTAAACTTAGTGGCATTAAAATTAAAATAAAAAAGAAGAATCCGCCTCAATTGGTTTTACTCTTTCGGTAGGTACAATAGCGATCTTCACCGAATAAAACTGTTATAATTTTTGCAATCGATTTTCTAAAATTAAATTGAAGAAAAAAATACTCACGCTCGATAAACACGTTTCTTTTTTTTAAACCTTCGTGACACGCTTGTCGTTGTTAGCACAGGCACGCACAGGCACACGGCGGACGGCAGAGTGAAACTGCGTTGCTGGCTGCAGGCTAAATACAAACAAACAATTATTACTAAGTGCGAATCTAAGATGTGGATAGTGTGGATTCCAATCGACCTTCGGCTTTAAAATACGAACAGTCCGGCCAATATATATCTTGACTTATCTGAGGTTAGTTATTTGGCTGTGCAGTCAAACAGTTGGCAAGTTTACTCATTATCACCCAAGCATAAGGTGTACATCAGACCAACCAAATTATATCGACCGAACTGTACTTGTTATAACAAACACAAGATATCCACTTATCTTTTATTAATGGTCTATTTAGCAGTAATTATAATATAATAACTCAGTCCGAAACATTGATTGGAACTTTGAAACCTTTTTCCTTATCATTCTAAAGAGTTTACATTTTTAGGATACAAATTACAGATAATAATATTAGGTTTATAAATAAATCAACTAAATTATTTTATACACAGTTCCGACTTCGTGCATAGCTTTCATTTAGCGAATATACGCCCGCCCTTCAAAGTACGACTATTTTCAAAACAGCTGCTTTTTCTAATGAGCATGATCGTAATATGTCGCACGTGCTAGAATGTCCCTATCCATATTTCGATCATGGTAATAAAAACTGCGTTCGGCAGACTCGCCAAATGGAAACCACTCACGAAGTTTCCAAGTAGATACCAAGGAACAGAATATAAGTTCCTTGAAAGATCGGTAGATAAGATACCTAACCATATTACCTACCATTGACCTAATTTGAGTAGCTACCTAACCAAATTTGAACTTTTTGCTCTATGCTCCTTTTATAACAACAAAAACTTTTTCTTGTCGCAGTGAAAATCAAAACTTTGACAGACAGTGATAGTTTTCATTGCAGTGTCAGATTCATTAGAAGACAAAACATTAGCTGACAAAAATTTTCAAAGAGATTTGGGCGTTTCTTTTAACCTTAAAAGAAATATTATATGCAATATGGATCACATTCCTTCAGTATTCATTCAACGAATTTGAAATGAAAAAAAGCGCCAGTTTGGAAAAGGTAAACATGCTAGCTTCACATCAAAGTTGTAGAGAGATTATAGTAGCAATATCAGGATAGAACAAAACGATAAATGAAGATACTCTATAAAGCATTATTATATATATTATATATACTTATGTTTATTGAACATGATTAGAGCACGCTGCATTGGCATTGATAGGGTCTAAGGATAAGAAAACAAATGTTATATGAAATCTCATTATTGCACTGTTTTCATTAATGCACTATTTTTGGGTGTTGATGGTTGTTTAAAGAAAAGAAGATTACGCACCTTGCTTAAGTGAGTAGGTAATTATTACACCAACATAGCAGTCGTGCACACTGCGCTCGATGCGACAATTCGACTATTCCTTTAACTTCGAGTGGAGACTTGCCTTCAAAGTCAAACTATTAACTCTTTAATCTAAAGAAACGTCAATAAATAAATAAAGTTTCGTGCATTAACCCGTAAAAAACTAGTTTTATTTGTGTATTATGAGTGATGTGCGTGAAAACCTAAGAAACAAATATCTTTAATCTATTCAAAACAAAGTTCTTTTTATGACAAGGTGCAGAAAAGTATCCCTCTCCACGTGATGTTCTGTATCAGTGAAATCCTGAAAATAGAAAATCCTGTGATAAGAAAATAAGCTATTTGAATCCCACTTACCTAACAATATAAAAGCAAATTACCTAAACAACAGTTCATTGTAATTTAATTACATGTTTTCATTTACGACTTGGCTTCAGAGAGGCTTCTAGGCTTCACGGGAAAAAGCTTCATGGTGTAGGGGGTGGGTGTGATGGTACAAAAAACGGTGGCCGCTTATTATCAGACAGGCATCAGGCTTTTTTGCCACCATTTTCGATTTAAAAAATTACTTTATATCAAAATGAATTTTCTTCGATCTATGATTTGAAAGATTTCTTTTACAGATAAATGGTTTCGAATTGGTGTCAAATGCAAGATACGCTGGACAAAACTTACCCGAGTAAGTCTTTTAAGATTTCCTAGGTCAAACAACGGTTAATATCTTTTGTCATCAATGAGCAGGATTCATATTAACGGTCATACTTATAATTTATACAAACTTCGTCGAACAACAAATATGAGACTACTAAAAAGGCAAAATATTTAACTAAATCGACAATGTTTTAAATATTCTTTTCTTAATTATAATCTTGTTGAACCATTAATCCTGATCCATTAAAACGGTCATTATAAATAATAATCATCATATTCCAACATATTAATTTCCCCACTGCTGTTGATACTAGCGATCAATAGATGCTAGCCACTGCAAATGCAGCCGGGACCAACGGCTTAAACTGCCCTTCCGGAGCACGAAGGAGCTCGAATTGAAAACTTATTGATCACCCAACCAATGACCGGTCATTACGAAATTTGCTTAACTTTTATGATCGCAGATCGAACATGCTAACATCGATGGTGCTCCTCATAATAATCACTCAATTCTAAATGTTTTCATTGTATTTTAGAAACTGCTCATTGCCGAAGAAGAGGCATAAACGTGTTGCGGATATATTTGAACACTACTGTATTACCATCAAACCAAAAATACATAAGAGCAGTTCCCTCACTGATCTTACAGCGCAGACAAACAATTTTAGTAAGTGATTATTTAACTTGAACGCTGTCAAATGACTGTATCAACTTGTTTTGAGAACATTGTACCTATTCCGTTAAAATTCCTCCCAATTTCTTATGTACAACAAACGCTTAAAATCCGTAATAAGTTGGGTACTTGCGTAAAAGTTTTTGTCATATCGTGACGGCTATGATTACTAACGACTGACTGCTATATTTTTGCTTGTTTATTTCACATTACAGCTTTAGATCTTTATAAACAAACCACCAGGGTTTGGCCTCGTTGTATTGACAAGCACGCAGTTTATGGTAGTTCTGGAGATTCTTCAGTAAAAGTTCATACAAATAATAACACTGAAATTGACCAATACATGTCGTGGAATTTAAAAGGGAAGTGAGTATTTTTGACATATTTTTTTATCTGTGTATATGAATGACGCTGGTTCGAATCCAAACATACGCAGAGATGTTTTTTTTCTTGTAAAATGTTCTTTATTGTAGTCCAATCTCTGATCAAATAAAAACGTAAGATGGAACTTTGCGAACAACAAAGTACTTAAATCCGGTTACAACTAAGCCTCGCCCTGTATGTAAAATACGCTCACATCACATGTAACTAAAAAAACTGTTGACTAAAACAGTATGGTTTAGTCACTTTTCACAAAATGAGAATTATTCAGCAAGCAATTAAAAGCCACGTTTGTTATAATTTTGGTAGAAATGGTGTTTCATTACCAGTACTTACGTTGAAAGGAATTAAGCTGTTTTCAAAGACACTAGGCTTTGTTACAGGAATGATATGATATTGTCTGGTTATAACCAGAGCAATATAACCATAAGATTGACAGGAATTTTGTAAAAGTTTTCTTGACAAAAGAAAACCAGTAGAATACACACAAATATAAAGAAAATTTTACTAGAATAAAAAACACTCGGTCCAGTCCAGGATACATAAACTTAGAAATTAATTTATCCTTAACAGTATTTATTATACTGTTACTATTACTGTACTGTACTAACGTACAGTACAGTAATAGTTGTAGGGGTAAATGAAACAGGCGTCATTGATGCATGTCTTTGAGAATATGTATACATCTCTGGTGATGTTTTGCCAACCCCGCAAGCCATAGAGTGTGAAATGCCGTTTTAATAATTAGGAAAATCAAGAGGAAGCCGGAAATGTCGCCCGACACGACTTACTCGAAAAAGTATACTGAAAACTGCCCCTGCAACAGAAACGGCCAGGAGTTGAACCAATCCTCCGGTATCGAAGATTCGAGGCAAGTATTTAAGTCACTGGTAAGTATCTGGTAAAGGGGTGTGCGTTGCACACGGGTGCAGCGGTGGTAGGGTCTGCTCTGCGTTAAGCGTGAGCTCGAAGGTTCATCCGCGTTATATTTAGTTTTTGTAGAATCCTTCAGGAACCACAGATTTTTCCGGGATAAAAAGTATCCCATTCTAAGTCATAAACTATATGTGTATGTGCGTGATTGAGTAATAAACATATAAACACTTATAATATTAAGTAGAATAAAGAATGTTGTTTTACAGTGAATGCAGCATAGATCCAAACAATACTCAAAAGGGTGCAGCATTTCCCTTTAAACCTACACCAAGTGGTAATTTGAAAGTTCAATCAAATCAGGTATATGAACTTCATTATTTTTCATTTTCGGACGAGTAATGCATACCCATAGCAGTTTGTTAAAATAAAATTTTCTTAGGTAGTATTTCAATCATCGACTGTTGGAGTCCTATTAGCAGATCCTACTCAAGCGAAACTCAAAGTTAAGTTTATTGGTAAAGCTGCCGGTGAACCGGAGGATCCAGTAACATCTTATGTTAGCAATTTTTTTTACTCAAAATGGTAATTTATTAACCTAATAATGTTACTAACATTAGAGAGTGTGCATTGTAGGATGTAGGGAGTGAATCTGAGCCCCAATTACAATTCAATCACAGAGAACACAGTAATAATAATCAAGTCGAAAATAATAACGATCGAAATATAAAAGAAAAACATAGGTCTGTAAGAGAAGATAAAGGTAAAGAGTTGGGGAGCCTAGGTTACGCTTTAGCCGAAGCTGTTGATTGGATGCATGTACAGTTACCTAAAAAGCAAGATTTGTTTCAAGAGTTTTATAGACGAATTCACAATCACATGTAAGGAGCAGAGTACGTCATAGTTTATATAGTGTAAAATATTTTATCATTAACTTAATATTTTATAATTATATATAATGTAAACTATTTTTGACTACTTCTATTTAGAAAATAAATCTAAAACCTTTAAATTTAATTATTCATAGAACTTTAAGTAAATGAACTATTTTCAGAAATACAGACACAGTGATTCATATCGGCAACGAAGAATTTCACTGTCACAGCATTGTACTCCAAGTGTATTCGAACTTCTTTGACATGAATCCGCACAGAGAAATTGAACTTTCAATTGTAAGAACATTTTAACATAACCTATCTGTAGGTAATAAAATCCAAACAATAATTTATACAAATTATGTTTGAATTGTAGAATGAGAGAATTTGATTAAAAAAGGTAAATTAATAAAATACTTATTGTCATTGTTATTGTATTGCATGAGCAGTGTATGTTTGACATATATTTTTATAAATTATCTATGTTTTAACCCTTCGCTCAAACATTATTTATTCTTATGTTTGATTAAATGTACTATTTTCGAACTTTACTTTTAACATGCATTAAATTTAATTTCCCTCGCCTAGGGTAACTGTTAGATTCTTAACGCACAAGGTTTCTCTACTTGATGTCAAGCGTGGGTGCCGAACAAAATGCCAATAACAGATTCTAAAGTTGCTCTGTAGTCTGTGTGTACACTTAAAAGAGTGTTAAAACAAAACCTTAACATTGACAATTATATTTTGTGCTATGTATTTATGCCTAGCAACTTTTAGAGAATAATTTTAATATTTTCTATTAATTTAAAATTCGTTTTCTTAAAGAGCGATGTTTCATGCGAAGTATTCCAATCAATATACGAATGGATGATCTTTAGTGGACAAGAGAGCAGTAAAATATTGAGGAAGGATAATATATTAGATCTTTTCTGTGCCGCTCAATTCTTATCGATCAAAGGTAAAGTTAATTAAAATATGAATCTATATTTAAATAAAAATCAACCAAATTGCTGTTCGTTAGTCTCACTAAAACTCGAACGGCTGAACGGATTTATCTTATCTTGGTCTTGAAATTGCGAGGGACATAGTAAAAACGTCAATTTAATTTTCCCATATAAACTGTTCTGATTTCCTATCAAACATTTGACGTTGGTCCCTCTTGGTACGGTAGACTCGGATCCGTCATTTCTTCCAAATTATTTTAACCCGTACGAAGTACGCGGGAACAACTAGTGGTAAATTTAACAATAATAATAATAGCAAGTAGGTAATTGTAGCCGTAAAAAATGTAACACAGATTTGGAAAACCAGTGCTGGTCGTTTATTGTAAATGAAAATCTTTTCAATGAGGACACAGCCTTCGCACTGTATAGAGAAGCAAGACTAAGGAGAATGTCGCCTGTTGTTGACCTTATGGCAAGTATATTTTTTTCAACATTTAGAAACACAACATTCTATGCTTGTACTGTTTACAATTTCCGTGATGACATTTAATGAAACTCATAATTAGAGATCTTACCATAAAGAATAACATTTTTTCTATATATACGCTTCATTACGTTTCATAAAGAACAATGTAAGTACTAAACTCCGTAAATTTAAAAATATGAAATGTTGAATTGAAGCTGTAAGTTAGCTTGCTTTTTTTAATAAGGTGTTCATGAAACTGATAGATTTTTACTAGATACCTTTAAAACTAGGCCGCAAGAATCAAACTAGGAAGGATTTGATTTTTTTTGGTAGTAAATATCTTTACTAGTTTCCTAGTCACGTATTGTAACGGCAATCACACCAAAGTATATTTGTTGAGTAGTTAGTAATTGACTGGCACACATTTATTTCAGGTTCCTCGAATTATGCGTTTCTTCCTGCCTTTAGTTGCATCGAAAGATTTCCTTGAACTCGAACCAGAAGAAATTTTGACCATCCTCAAATCAAATTATATTTGTGTGACAAGGTATTGTGATTTTTATCACTTGCAAAAGTACAAAAAATCATATGTAGTATAATTATATCATATGAACGTAAAAGGAAACAGTACCCTTAGCACGAACCAATATCGAATTCGAAGAGTTTGCGAGTGCGAAATGTCAATGTCAAATTTTGTATGGAAATTTGAATAGCAGCGCCACAAAGTACGTAACGAGAACTAAAAATCAGTATACAGTGACATTTCGGAATCGCAAACGTAACGAATTCGATATTGGTTCGCGCTAAGGGTACAGTACTCTTATTACTTACGTAAACTTATACCCTAATAGGAATAAAGAAATTTAAAATTATAAGCATTATTTAACTTAAGTCTATTGAAAAGGAAATTAATCAATATACTTGACTATATTACTTGCATTCGAAAAAGTCCTTCATTGCTTGATCCACGTAGGTATATCAATTTTGTTGAAGAACAAACAAATGTAATTTATAATATTTTTTATTTTTGGGGTAATAACGTCTTATAAATCGATGAACACCGGCTTCATACACGAAAAAGTGTGAAGTCATGTCACGAGTCACGTTATGTGACTCCAGGTCAGGTTAGTTCAACGTTCCGCAGTATTTGTGAGGTAAGGTCTAAAGGTTCCTTCGGCCCTCTCTACCTCCAAGAGCTGGAGATAGTAAATTTTTGGCTACCCATCCATGACCGACCACTGCGAATGTTGCTTAACTTCAACGATCGCAAGCAAATACGTTAACCACATGCGCTGTCAAGCTCCTCGATACTTGGTAGCTCTTACACCACCTTATCTCTATTTATTTGAACTCTTAGCGAAATAGAAGTCCTCATGGCTGGCGTGCGCTGGCTGTACGCAGACTGGTCGAACCGCCAGCAGCTTGCGGTGGAGGTGATGAGGTGTGTGCGCTTCGGCCTCATTTCGCCGTGGCAGCTGGTCGACATCAAGCGGAACCCAGACAACGGCGAGATATTGGAGATTGTCAACGAATCGGAGGTGCAGCAAATGGTCGACGATGGTCTAGCGTGAGTTCCATAGAGTAAGACGCTAAGCAAAGGACATCAGCACACCTGTGACAAAAAAGATATTTTTTTCGTATTAATAAGATCCATACCAATGACTATACAAAACCCAAATAAACTTTTTCGTTACTGGTATGGCATTTCATTTTTTGATACTAGTGAGGATTTTTCACTTTGGAATGTATAACTATGTATTACAAAAAAGGTTTCAATGAATATCAGATACTTTTGTATTAACTTACTGAGATAGACTATGGGAATAAGAAATAAGAATTCGAATAAAGTGACAAACTAATTTTATTCCTCTACAGCTATGTTATTATCAAATATTGGTATGGAAACAACTCGAAGAACTACTACCACTGGATAGATGTACTTGGTCTCACGGAGCCTGCTGAGAGAAACTGGATTGGCGAGGAGAAGGTGAGCATGATTCTTTTGTTTCGTTGCATAATATACCTAATTAACTTTTTTTTATGGATAGGTCCGACAAATGACTCCACCCCACCTGATGTTAAGTGATGGTGAAGTAGACGTGAAGATAATCGTAACGTGGACAATACGTTAGACCCGATATAATAGGGATGATGACTTACTTTTTTTCGTCGTCTATCAGCTGTTATGTTATCAAAAAATATCATCACACATTCACACACACACTTCACATTTTCTTTTTTCCGCATATTCTTAACATTACAGAGGAAATGTCGCGTGATGTCACATTTTCACAATTTTTTTACCAAAAAGTGCCAGCTTTTGCTTTGTAATTTTTTAGGTTGATTGACAAAAGAATTATAACTGATCATTATTTTTCTATAATTTAATTGACGGACTAAATAAAATTTTGCTTACTTTCGTCCCTATTTTACTAGAAGAGAATGTTTTTAGCGTGAAGTCCGCCTTTTATTAATAATTTATTGCTGCATAATATTAAATTTCAGAATCACGTAACATACAAGGATTTCCTCAAATATCTAGAGCAGTTCATGGTACCGAAGGAACAGATGTATCAACAAATGTCCATGATGCAGCCGCCTCGTAGAAACGATGATATTCCTGGTAACATTTATCTTAAACGTGTCTTTGGTAGTAAAAAAGTTTGCAAACGGAAACGATTTTTTTTCTGGTCTATAGTAAAGTCAAGTATCTTTTGTAGTGAAAGAATCAAAAGGAAATTTTCTCTAATGTTAGAGGGATTACCACTTTTCTCATATCATAACTTTCTGATATGGTAGACCAGCTAAACAATAAACACCAGGCATCAGTACAAATAATGAAATGAGAAAATTAGCTAAAATGTATAAGATCTAAACTTAGGCAAACCAGTGTATTGTACAACTATGTAGTTAGTATAAACAAAAAGTTTAACTTAATATTTGATTATACCTTAAACTATCTGTATACATTATACGAAATTACTATAGTAATAGTTTAATAATGCAAACTTGTCTGTATGTGTGTGTTGCTTTATGTTTCAGTTTTCTACCCACCTTTTCCTCTCTTATACTTTTCTCTCTTTTCCACCTTTGATTAACATAAACCTCCTGACTGTTACAAATAGTAGCTACGAGTACCAGCCGAAGATGATTTGTAGAGGCTACAATGTGAATTTTAGTTAATTTTAATTGTTATATACCAGTCATCAGTACAATATGATAATAAAATAAAAAAAAAAACGACCATATAGCTCGTCGTTACCACAATATATTTGAGCAGGAACCTATATTTTCTGTATCGGAAATTAAAAAACTAAACGGTTTTAAATTGATTTTTAGATTTTGATTTTTAATCCAAGATTTTACAACAGTAACTTCTTCTATTATATTTTCTTCTAAGAAATTTTCTTTATGAAAGTTGAACGACTATTAATTACTCTTTAAGTAACAAATCTATCTGAACCGTTATATTTTTCCTGAATTTTTCCAGATTTTTCAAGCCAATAGTTTAGCTTTTAGAGGGGGGCGCCCTACTCTAACAAAAATTATCGCTTTAAAGTTTAATATTTCTCAAACGGATCCTTAAATCGAAAAATAGTCTTAGAAACAGGGTTTGAAGTATTTTTAAGACTACTATTCTATTATGCTATTAAACGATATCCCACACGATAGGGGACGAAAGAACGACGAAAAAAAGTCATCGCCCGGTTACATGTACCCTAAAAAAATATTTTTCAGAATTTTACTCTACCATTTTGTCGGCGTGATTGATATACATATATCCACACAATTAAAGCTCTCTAGTGCTAACAGTCTCCAAGCAAAACCGGGGACGGACAGAGGGACACGGCAAAACTATAAGGAGATTTTATTAAACTTAGTCATTTGAAAAGCGCCTTTGCGTGTGACAAATACAATTCATACGATCTTAATATCTACAGCCGGTTTGCGGGGAGCCGATAATGACATGATGGAAATGCGAAGGCCGAAAATGGACTTTCCTTTGCCGTTCACTTTAAAAGGATTAACGGGCGACAAGGAAAAGTTCCCAACAATGAGCGAGTTTATCGATAGCAGAAAAAAAGTTAGTATTAATGACTGTTTACTGCGTTTCCATATTTCTTGAAAACTATCTAGTGGTAGCGGTAAACATCTTGAGCAAAAACACAGACAAATAAAATTGCGTAGTAGAGGTTTTTGTATACAAAATTCCTTTTATATGGTCGTTGACCAAGAAGTTTGTATACACCCCATATATGACAGTTTAAAATTTGGGAAAAAAAACAATTAAAGCACAGTTAATTAAAAAAAATACATCTACACTGCAAATGCCGCATGCGGTGCAGTGCGTAGATATAATTTATCAAGGTGTTTGTTTCCTCGCAGTTATTCTAAACATACAAATATAGAAGTTTTATATTTGAAGTAATTTCTTACAAGATTTTTTTAGCTCGGTCCTCGGTACACGCATCAGGCTTAAATCGACTGAACACGCTTGGCAATCTTGGCGAATTCAATGACCTTTCAGTATGATACCAAGACCTTAACGAACGAGACCAACTAGAATGTGAATGAGATACTTCCAAGTATCAAAAGTACGAGCAATTTATTTTTTTCTTTGAGCATGTAACGACTTGATACTTTAGCCTCGATGACACGGGGCGAGTTTACAAACTACAAACAAGCGAGTTCGCTAGCAGCTTGTAAACTCGCCCCGTGTCATTGAGTAACAGATTGTACAAAAAGGAAATAATGTTTCGAATAGTCTCTCGAGATTTGCAGGTTCACTTAATAAATAATTATCAAGTTAGTGAATACGTCATAACAATTTTTCATCTAAAGATAAGTTTTTTATAAACTTGCAGGCTCAAGATGGACTACTGTCGCCGTCATCGCTTCGTTCGCCACCTGTAGATGGAGACCCTCAGCAGCCAATGTCTTCTAGAAGCCCAACATTTAAAAAGCCTCAGAGCATACTTGAAGTAACTGTCCATACATTTTTGTCTCTTAATGGAAATATGTATTGTAGGTATATGCAAATATCACTTGATGCTCTGCATTTTTGAATATAAATTTCCCATTCAAATATTTTCACATGAATTATTTAAATAGTTTTAATAAAAGTTTGAAGGTGTTTTTCGCCAAAGTAAAGTGTAAAATAAATTCTAAATAATTTAACCATATTTAGTTGGATTAAGACGTAACAGTATACGTAATTTCAACAAGAAAAAAAAGTAAGCAGAAAAAATAATTAAACGGACAGTTTTGTTTAATTTACCATTATTTTTTAGGAGCAACGTAAATTTAGGGTTAACCAACAGAAGGAACAATCCCATCCAATTAATCGTATTAACAGAATACAGGAGGTTCACATGTGTACGGTGCATCACGATCATGTATTTATTTTTCTTTTATTTTTTGTAGTTTTTTGTTTTTGACGTGTAATTGTCAAATAAGGTCAAGCATAGGTGTAATCCCTTACAGCCTAAACCGAAATTTATCGTGTTGCTAATACTGTTGATTCACCTATGGCTGCCCCCCAAAACATCTTTTCATCAATAGTTTTGTTTTTTAATGGACTTGACCCAAATTGACAATACCAATCCCATGGTAACCTGACCATCAATTATATTATATTTAATGCTTGCCAAAATCACATGCTGTCATCATGGTATACTATTCAAAGATAGTGATAGCTTCTACTTTAACGAAACTTATATAATTAAATAAACTAGCTTAGCTTACTTCTATGTACTTCCTTTGCATGAAATAATTGTTTTCATATACCTACATAATCTTTTATCTACCCCTCCAAAGACCCCAGATGAAGGAAGGGCCGGGCAAAGAATTCCACTTGCGAATAGCACATCAAATAAATGAGTCACCAAATATCTTTCTTCATGTAGGAATAGTGGCCACAGTAAGTCGGTGACAGCTTAGGCCAGCGTGCGTGGTCCTCTGAAGAAAAGGTGATGGAAGGATAAGGGAGAATAAGTCCCCAAACCACTCGCCGGAGTATAATCGGTTGAATGTGCTTAATGATGCCACATCGCGGCGTAATTGAAGAGACTCGAGTTTGTTAGTCATCGCCAATGATGCGGGCAGCGCGCCGCTACAACCTATCCAACCCCTTATTTGGGCCCTGGTTGCACATTGGTATCCCTCCAAGTCTCCGGTACACGCCCCTAAGAGTACCAGAGTTGTACAAGCGCGTAAGCACGGGATGGCTCCCGCTGCACAATGTTTCAGTACAACTGTTGAGATGCCATCGGGTCCACTAGCTTTCCGGACGTCGAGTGATTGCAACTCCACACGAGCTTCAAGCTGCCTGATTTTAATATCAGGCATCGTAGTGCCACAATGAGGTAATGTGGCAATGCATTGCAATCATCGATTCGGGAGTTAGTCGCAAAGAGCTTTGCCAATAAATCGCCTTTTTCCTGCGGCTTATGAGCTAGTGACCCATCTGGACATTACAGATTTGGCAGCGAGCGATGGCAGAAGTTGTGCTGCACGGCCTTATCTAAACCCCAAAAAATACGGGAGCCCGTAGGGTACGTTAACAATTCGTGGCCAGTACGTGCAACACGTTGGGCATCCGCTCTGATGTAAGCTTTCTTGCAAGACTTGGAAGTACTATTATAGGCAGCTTTCAGTGAGCTAACCCTGGGATCCTTGAGAGCGTGGCCTCTCGTCCAAGCGCAATATGCCGCTGCTTACTTAAAACAGCATCAGCACAGTCGCGATTGAACCAGTCGTTACGCGTGCCCTTACTGATGAGATCAGAATGTAAAATGTAATACTCCATTCCCATTACGATCTCCTCAGTAATAGAAACGGTGCTGGCCGATAGGTCCTTTTCACTGAAGAAGCGCTGCTTCCAAGGGACGGACGCTAAGTAGTCGCGCATACCATCCCGCCGATCTCGAATCTGCCGACCCATAGTGACAGACCCTGCGTTTGATTACGAATGGTTGAGACCTGGGTGCCTGTGGCACCTTGGCAGATATAAAGCAATGATATGATGAACCCAGTGGGGCTCGAACCATAACCCGATACTCCTGCGAATGAGAAAATTTGGTTGTATCATTAAACTGTATATATCCTCTATCCAGATCTATTTTCTTAACTATTTTTTTATTAAGCAATTTTTATCGTAGAGACAAATCTTCGATCCTCCTGAAAAAGACTCTGGTGACGATTTGATGACTACCAACAGTGAGTGTAGCACTGTTACTACCGAAAGCAACGTGGAACGGGTATGTAACAATATTAACGCAGTACAGTCGATAGGGATAGAGCTCCAAATTAAAATTTTACTATTATCTCAAATATTATCATCTTAAAGTTCATAGTAGGTACTACCAGTGCAAATATCTTTAATTATAGGCACCATACCATTTACACTTTAAAAATAGCAATGTATCATATTTGTGTAATACAAATATGTGAACGGCGTTAAAAAAATTGTTGCTAGTATTCACCCTTGAATCCGCTATTTTTTTCGTAGTGACATCGTCTTGTAACATGTAACATTCTATTGCAAATAAAGTAACAGCTTAAAGTAGGTTTAATGACACTTAAAAACTTAAAAACACAGGTTTTGTTTTGGATATCTTATTTTACTACAGCCAAAGTGTACCTACATTGCTTTAACCACGACCTGTCAAAAACTATTCTTCCAGCAGCCATATTTTAGAAAAAACCACAGCAACACATAGCAAAAAGCTACACGTTTGTTTGTTCGTTTTCTTTTAATCTAAAAAAGCAAGTTGACTAAATAGAGCACAGCCCAGCACAGCGCAGCATAGCTGAATGTTGATTGGTTCACCCTTATGTTTTGATTTTAGAATACGTCGCTAGACCAGTATTGCATGACAAAGAAGAATGAAAAAAGGCACAGCGTAGCTGCTTCCTACCTAGCTGCTGCAACTGCAGTGCTTGCTGGTAACAGAAGGTAATAAAAGACGAAGTAACAATAGGCAAAATATGTAAGTAGACCATTGAGTGACGGACGAACATTAATTACCATCAGAAGGTTCACCTAGCTTACCACCGTTTTACATAAAAAACCTGTGACATGTGTGTACGGTGTAGTTGTTACTGCTGTTAGTAAGCTCTAACCTCCTTATTAATTAACACGAGACTAAGCTTGTATTAGTTACTCTGTTTTGTCTCTGTTCCAATGAACACTGGAGTGATATGAACAAAACACGACGTAACTAGTCTAGACTTTTCTATTCCTCGTTTATTATTAAGGGGGTAAATGAATAAGCACATGTTCTACTCAGTTCAAATCAACTGGCTAAGGCAGTTCTTAGTTCTTCTTTTATTCATAAAATTGTATCTTTCCTTCCAGAACATCCCATAACTCGCCTACTACAGCAGGCGATGCACGCAGAGCCTCAGAGCCCGCGTCACGCCCGGAAGGCGCCCCACGCGCCTCTGTCTCTCCACCTCAGCCGCAACTAACCTCACCGAACAACTGCGCTAGCCCACAGTTCTCCCTGTTCAACCACTCCAAAGAATCTCTCGCCAAGATCAATATGTTAGTGATTCGCACTAATTTGCCTTATCCCAACCCAAATTCTATCCGTTACCCACTAGAGTTTCCTACTAATATAAGTGTGAAAGTTTGTATGTTTGTGTATTTGAATGTTTGTTACTCATTCACTCAAACCCACACAAAATTGTTTTTATGACCTTGATTGAGACAAAGGATACTTTTTATTCTAAAAAAATTTTAGGTTCCTGTGGTATCTTCAAGAACTAAAGCTAACGCGTACGAAGTCGCGAGTGGCCGCTAGTATAATATGATACAAATATAAGTCTATTTTAGTTAGTAATATTTATAAACAATTATTACCTTAATGCCCTTGTTCATCATAAAAAATTTGCTCTCTGGGATTCGAACCCCGGACCTCTGAGTAGATGACACCTGGAAAACCGGTGCATATAGCGCTTCTCCGTGGGGTTCGTCATCAGTGTTAATAGGATTGGCTAAATTACATTTGGTCGTTAGCTCGTATTCGGGTACACGAAAGATATTACTCGAATTCGGGCAACCGAAGCAATATTTACGGGCTAGAATCGGTGTCGTGTAACCAAAACGGAAACTACCCGAATACGCGTATTCGGATTGTTTTCGGGGCGTACTCGACTCTATTCATTTACACTTAGTCGTTTACTCGAATTCCATTGGCACTAGTACTGGGGATAACGAGCAAGTGTAACAAAAAAAATCTTCTAGAGTCTGTGCGGAAGGAGAATGAGCGTGGCGAAAAACGGAACTAACATTAAGATTTTTATTAGGCATTGATTGCCTAGCAATCCCAGCAATCTGTAAAATGTCAAAGATTTGTATTGGTACGGATTTGTTTGTTGTTGTGATTTCTTGCGGTTTTTTGTATTTAATTATGTCGAAAAGGGGTAAAACCTTACAAATACAGCGCCCTCCAATCTAAATCCCATTCTGTTTCCGCACAGACTGTATGCGCGGGTTTTGTTACGTGTCAGTCATGCTATAATTTTATTCTAACAAGTTCAAGTTCTACAGCTTGTGATATGTAACAGTAAAACTTCATATAATATATTCTAACGGATTAATGGACTTAAAAACATCATGACTATGATGCAAATGCATGCTCTAATATAAAAATCTTTTCTATAGTTAAAGCACCTCAACATTTAGCATTCATAGGAACTAAACCAGTCAACTTTTTATTTTTCCCCTAGTCCAACACGGAAAGGTTTACCTCTAATTTAAGAACTAAAATATTTCCACATATTTAAGGTAACTTTTACAGGAACAAACTTTCCACGTCGATTCTCGGCCCATCTAACAAGAATTATATAGCAGATGGCTCACTCTTCAATTGGGACAAGGAAACAGTTCTTGTCTTCGGAGGAATAGACCCTCACACCAATTACGGACTTGGCCGAAACACGGGAAAAGATATATATAGGTAATACATATTATTTGAAATAGCTTTTTGCATAAATCATTTATTGCAAAGACTGATCATATCAACCTTTTTTCACTTTCCTCGTAAGCCATAGAAACAAAGAGACCTTAAAAATCAGTTATGCTTGGAATTATTGTGAATGCACTAGGGATTTACACAGTGGAATAGATAATTCATTTTTTTAATTCGATGCAAACACTAAAATGTTACATAGGTACTAAGTAAATATACTTAATGATTTTTTTATATAAAAATTAGCCCTTTAATTTTCCTAGGTACGATCCCGTGACGAATGTTTGGGAGAACGTTGGGGACCTTCCCGAGCCCAGACATCATCATTCAGTTGCTTTCTTGCGAGGCAGGGTTTATCTCGTCGGTAAATAACTTAATAACCACTTAAAATTTGTCAATTTTTTTAATCCTCCTGATATTCAGGCTAATTGATATCAATTACTTATTTTTTTTATGAGGACTTAACACACCAGCTTAATTATTTATTTGTTTTCACGCACACCAATCACTTACCAGCAGTTTCTTTACCTACAACTACAACATAACAAATTCATATGTTAAGGAATTTGTGTCGATATTCGAACATTTAAAAAGGTTCTTTTCTCAGTTAACCCTGGTGATAACAGGTGGCGCAGACCCTCGCGATGACGATATAAGAGGAAAGTCAGTAGTGGTCTCCACCGTTTGGAGCTACGAGCCAGTGACACGCTCTTGGTTACTATATGTTTATTGTTCAATTGCTTTAATGCTATTATCACATCTTTAATGTCAAAATCAAATTTAATCGAAGACATCAAGTTCTTCTTTCGAGATGCCCTCTAAATATATTCTGATATTTAAAGCTATAATGTTCTCAGGTACAGTGAGAATGGTTTAACAGTCCCCAGGAAGAATTTTGGGTTGGTTGTGCATCGTATGGCGCTGTACGCCATCGGTGGGCAGGATAAGAAAGGCAGGTAATGAAATTACAATAAAATAGCAAGTTATAATAATGTTGTTTTTATTTATATTTTAAGCATTATATTATATTTTAAGCATTTAACTGATAGATGTTTAAATCTAAAGAAAAGTTTTACTAGAAAAAAAACCACGCGGACCAGGCAGCGGACGGGACTTGAACCCGCACCCTTCGCAATCCGGGCGAATGCACTGACCAATTATGCTACCACGGCCCCGATGGCCGTGTCGAAATTTTCCTAGCCTTAGTGCCTTTTCACATGTACACGGACACGGCACGGTTGCCGTGCCGTGTAAAATAGTAATGTATGAGCAACAATGAGAGCTTTCACATTGCACGGCGACCGTGCCGTGATCGCGTGTCAGCCGTCCTTATCCACTATAAGCACGGTTTTGACGCGGCAACCGTCTTTATAGTCTTGTATGGACTTGTATAGACACGTTCACATGAACACGGGCGCGGTACGGCACGGCGAGCGCAAATACCATTCGTCAGCTAAAGTCATAGGGGAACGGACGGACGATTGTTACAGAATGTCTGTCGAAATCGATGTTGATGTGTTGATGTCGCTAATTGAAGCGCGTCCTACTTTATGGGATAAAACCATCGCGTCTTATAAAAACAGGAACGAGACAAAAGAAGCGTGGAAAGAAGTATGTATAGGATTAAATAGTAGTTTCGAAGAATTAGATGATAATGAAAAGAATCTTTTTTTGTTCCATGATAAAAGACGTCGTCGTTCCCCAAAATTCTCGATAATACTGGAACATCCATAGCCGGCGACCGTGTGTGTGTAAGCCGTATACATGTGAAAGAGCTAGCACGGTTGCACGGCATGGCGGCCGTGCCGTGACCGTGTGCATGTGAAAAGGGCCTTAAGCTGCAAGGCAGCGCCATCTCTTCGCATTGTAGGTAGCCCACAATTTCAAATGAATACTTTTTCAAGTATTAAATATTTGAAAGAAGAAATAGCAATTTAGTTGTTTTTATTTATTTTTAAGCATTTAACTGCTAGATGTTTAAATCTAAAGAAAAGTTTTACTAGAAAAAATCCACGCGGATCAGGCAGCAAACGGGACTCGCTTTTTCTAGTAAACTTTTCTTTAGATTTAAAGTTATATTAACCTTAAACTTGGCCAATAATATTTGGAAAATATTTAAATGATCCTCAATAAAATAGTGAACACCTAAAAATACATATGGCAACCTAAAGGTTAGGGTTAGGTTGCCAAATTTCTTTTTTTGAGGATCAACTGTTTTTTTTATGATAATTTAAATATGTGCCGTAATATTTTCATGACGCTAACTTCATCAAAATTATATAAAAAAATATTATAATATTTTCTAACTAAGAATAACTAACAACCCCATATAATGCGTGCGAAAATGACCAACTCTGAAGGTCTCCATCATGGTGGTGTAAAGACAATTTTTCATACTTCACCAACTAATTCTTTATGAAATGTCCTAAATGTCAGTCCCTGCTCTCGGTTCTTGCCTACCACTGTATAATAAAATCCATTCTCCACCCAGGGTGCTTCGGTCTGTGGAGCGGTTCGACCCTAAAACTGGTTCTTGGAATGAAGTGCGGTCCATGAGCGTGGCCCGTATGGCTGTGGCGACGGTGAAGTACCGCGACTACATCTGGGTCGCTGGGGGTATGACCGGCGAGAAGAAACGACCCGTCTGCAAGATCGTGGAGTGTTACAACTCCAAAACCAACGAGTTAGTAGTCCTTTAGAACAAAACACTTGTAGGTTGTACTAGTAGAAACGTGAATTAAGTTTCAAGTCTGATTAGAATTAGCGCTGTTTCTTTATTTGCGATGAATTTAGAATAAGACAGCATGCGAAATCTATTGGTTCACTTAGTGCTATAAGGTTCAAGTGTTTGAAGCAAAAATATTATGTTTATGGTTGAACAATACTTTTAAAAACACACGAAATGATTTCAAAACTGCGTAGGTAATAACTTTTTGCTCAATGTAACATTTATTTTTAGCTAGGGACCGTCAAAACTTAAAATGCTAGGTGGGCCGATAGATGTGTACATGAAATTTATTTGCTGTCTCTGAGTACGGCCATTAGAATCGTAAATAACAATTATATCAAAAGTCGTATATTTAGTAAAGTATATTTTTATGTCAAAAAACCCACACTAGAGAAGAAGCTGTCGGTTGTAATACTGCATGTCAGAAGTAATCAGCAATTTATAAAATTAAACACTTGAAATATAATACAATCGGCGAAATATAGAAATAATTGTTACAGATGGACTGAAATTCACAGCTTGCGTTTCCCGAGGTGCTTCGCAACATTATTCGCTATGAATGACAGATTGTATATTATAGGGGGAGCTGGGAAAATTTCAGACAAAGTGAGTTTAAGAACATTGCAGTGTTAGAAGAGATGCGTAAAAATTTACAGTCGGCAACTTTTCAATATTAGTCTCCTGTGCAACATCTTAATTCGTCAATGACGTCATTGACCTACGGAATGAGATTTATTCTATCCATATTATTATAATAAATTCAATATAAAATCTATCTTTTAGACTTTCACCCCTAAACCGCTGAACCGATTTTGAACAAATAAATATATAGGTATACTTTTTGTGGTAAAAATAAAACTTAGAGGTAAACTTGTGAAGATTCATGAGAAATCATTTAAATAACACTTAGGTGGCAAACAAGTATTCGGCCGCTTGTTATCCGTGTACAAGAAATGTGTCCGATATTTTAAGACTTACGATTATAACATAAAATTATCATGGAATTTTAACCTTATTTTAAAGCCATTAATGGTTGCAACAAATTGATGTGCTTCCGCATAGTTGTAGGTATTTTTACCCGACTGCGCAATGCAATAGCGCGAAGCGCGACGCGCAGACAGGGTATCTCTTATCTAATAGACAAGTCCGTCCGTCCGTCCGTGGTGCTGTTTCAGCGGCCAAACCGTAAGAGATAGATATAGAGAATGTTTAAGTTATAAGTTAAGAATAGTCTGATAAGACTACAAACCGGATGTGAGTAACGTAGCACTTTCGGTTTTCGAGAAATCACGTGATTTCTATTTCAAACGAAACCACACAAAATCTCCGAAGTTCTCAATTAATTAAATACATTTTTTTTTGGTGAACATTTGGTTCACTGGTTTGCTAGTAGTGTTTAACAGTCTATATATGTATGTTTGTTCCTTTGTGGCACACTAGAGACCAAACACGTGGACCGAGTTTTTTCTAATTGAAATTGTGTGTTACGAATCAGGAAAAAACCGCGAGTAGTGTTGGTTCCATAGACGTATGGGACTGGAAGGATCGCGAGTGGAAACCACAGACGGACATGTCTATCCCGCGGCATGGACACGCTCTAGCTTACCTGGGCACACAGCTGATCATCATTGGTTTGTACTTCTTCATATCTTGGTAAATTTTCCGATCTAGCTAAAGACGTTTGGGAGACCTTTGGGAAATTAACCTACTCCTTAAAGAAAACCACAGTAAAATAACATTATATCTTATCACGTGTTGTGTTTCTGATGGTAAGTAATGTGCCAAAAGTAAACTGTACCTTTGGCGCGAACCATTATCGAATTTTAATAGTTGAATTCGATCTAGATATACGTCAAATGTTTCCGTTGCGTCCGTTGTGGCGCTGCTGTTCAAATTCCCATACAAAATTTCACTGGATACTGTACCCTTAGCACGAACCATTATCGAATTCGAATAGTTGAGTACGATCTAGATGTACGTCAAATGTGTACTGAGTTCTCGTAACGTCCGTTTTGGCGCTGCTGTTTAAATAGTTTGAGAGTTCGAAATGTCATTCTCTAAATTTTGCATGGTAACTGAAAGAGCAGCACAGCGCAGAGAATAACACTACGCACTCGCAAACTATTCAAATTCGATATTCGATTCTTCAGTAGCTCCTTTGCCAAATCAGTTGTCTTTGTGAGAAGACTCCAAGTAATTTCCTCCTATGAAAAAGAACTAGGTACATAAATACTTAAAATTAAAATTTTCTACTAAAGATTAGATAAATTATAAAATTTATATTGTATTTTGAAACCAAATACTCTTTAGACCGATTCAGTATTTTTTAATAGTGGAAAAATATATGTTAAAAAATAAAGTATGTTTATACAGGTACTATTAGTGTCGCTGCACACGGGCCACCGGCCACAACCACAAAACGCCGCCACCGGCTTATTTCCTATAGTTTTCATCACAGGTTTTCATAAATTTTATATGGACTCGCGACGTAGCGTGTGGCGGACACCGGCGTTAACCGTGTGCGGCTAAACTACTTTGTGGTTGTGGCCGGTGGCCCGTATGCAGCGACCCTTAGCTCTACCTTCGAATTCAAGTATATTTCGTATGTGAATGATAAAATGAGCTGGGTGTAGAAATGTACATAAACAGAATATCCAATATCTGTGATCGATATAACCGACGTTGATTGCCCTTGTTATCATTATTTATATTATTTGATATCATGTATGTATTATCTGTAATTTTAAATAAAACAGAATTGATTGATTCTACAACAGCGATAAAAACGTATTTCACTTAACAAACCAAAGTAGATAGGTATAATTGATAATTTATTGGTATAAAAAATGTACGAGTTTATGGTCTTGTTTTGATTTAAAATAAAAGGTATTTGCTTAAGCATTTGACTTCGTATGTATACACTGTGGACTTCGTAGGATTGAGCTGAGTTTTTAACTGTAATTAGAGGTGATGTACTGCAGATTTTCCCCAATAATAAAAGCATAAATATTAACGAGAGGTAGTTAATTTGCGCGCAAGTTCAACCGCCGCCAAATATAGCCTAAGTTTTCAATATTTTTTTTTGTCTCCTAGGTCCACTTGCAGCAATTTTGCTAAATCTTAACTTAACTAAAACTAGATTTAGCCCATACAATAATATCAAAATTGACATTGATGTTTTGAAAATTTTCTATTGGTTAAAGCTAGTTTTAGTTAAAAGCAGATTTACTGCAAGTGGGCATTAGATGTAAAATTGCTTAAAGGAGGAAAATATTATTTTCATCCCACCACCTCGGAAAGTGTAATTTTGCGCTTCGAAATCTGGCTGGAAAATTCTATTTTATTCGCTTGAGCGGCAAAGTAGATTTGAATTTAGAACATCACATATAATGAGTACTCAATATAATTGTAAATTCAAAACGTCATTAAACCTATTTAATGTAACCTCTATGGTGCCAAATTTATGATTAGAACTTTTTAAATTGTGAAAAAATTTAAATTTGGAACCTTCTTGGTTTCTTTGTTTTATTTGCGTGCTTCGCGCCATTCTAGTTTTTCACGTTTTATTGCTTAATATAATTAACATAACCTAAAAACTGTACAAAAAAATCAACTAAAATGAGTGACATTAGCGACGATGAAGTTTATCTAACGCCAACTGAGTTAACTGAAACAGTTAATGATGCGCAAATGAGCCTTCTCCCTCAGCAATCACGAGAGAAGTATTTGAAACAGTACGATATATTTAACATGTGGCGACTAGCTAAAGGAGCAAAAACTTTCTCCGAAAACGTTTTGCTGGCATATTTTATAGAATTATCTGAGACCAAGAAAGCAAGCACGCTATGGAGTACGTATTCAATGCTAAAATTAACAATTAAGATGAAGAAAGACGTTCATATCGACACCTATCATAAATTAGTGGCATTTTTAAAAAGAGCCTCATCTGGTTATAAACCAAAAAAATCGAAGGTTTTCACAGCATCTGAAATTGCAAAGTTTATTAATGAAGCACCTGATTCCGTATATTTAGCGGCAAAAGTAAGTCAATACGTGTAATTTTTTGTTGTTGATAAAATTGTACATAGTACTTACAATATTTTTAATTTGATTAATTTATTTACGATTATAAATACTTCTTTTGTTACAGGTTGTTCTTATTATTGGTATAACCGGAGCATGTCGAACAAATGAACTTACACTACTTAATGTCAATAACGTATCAAAATATTCTCATAATTCTGATGAATTGCTATTAATTAATGTACTAAATACCAAGACAAAAAAAGACCGCAACTTCGTTATTCGCAAGGAATATGTAAACATTGTTCAGAAATATCAAGCTTTACGTCCTTCTAACACCCCAATTGAACGATTTTTTCTACAATATCGCAACGGAAAGTGTATCCGACAACCTATGGGTCAGAATAAAATTGGCAGTATTCCACGAGAAATAGCAACTTTTCTCGGACTTTTAGAACCCCCGTTATACACCGGTCACTGTTTTAGAAGAACCTCAGCCACACTTTTGGCCGAATCAGGGGCTGATCTTCTATCGCTTAAGCGCCATGGAGGCTGGAAGTCTAATTCGGTTGTAGAGGGATACATAGAGGATTCAATCCAAAGTAAATCAAAAATTTGTAATAGTATCGTGGAGGCCATAACGCTGAAAGAACCTCTGTCAGATTCTTGGTCTCGCCCTTCTACATCTAAAATGAGCCCCCATAAGATTGGAAACAATAGCCCTCTCTCGCCAACATTTACGCCAATAGAATCCAATGAATCGGCACAACTATTTAAAATTACTGATACGAGTAGTTTACCACAAAACAGCGCACAATTCACAAACACCAACATAACATTACCTAACAAAAATATTAAACTTAACATAAGTAACTGTAGCAACGTTACATTTAATATTTCTTAATTATTTTCTACTTCTTATTATTTTCTTCAATTTATAGATTATCTTAATGTGTTTTAATTGAAATAAAAATATTTTGTCATTATAAATTGTTTTCTTTTTCATTTTGTCATTTCCTCGCTGAGGTGGGATGAAAAGTTACGTATTGCACTCGAGTGGAAAGATTTTTCACCTTGTGCTCGTTTGTTTCCCTCGCTGACGCTCAGGATTCTAATTTAGAATCACTCGCTGCGCTCGTGATTCAACTTTAGAATCCTTCGCTTGCTCGGTCATCCAAATCGAGCACGCGGTTAAAAAGGAACTTTCCACTCTTGTATAATAAATAACTATTTATTTTCCAATCTAAGTGCCTCTGTTAAAAATATTTGCTCTATACATGACAAATGGTTTTCGACTTCTTAACCAAGTGTTCTAGTGAATTGTATGACTAAACATATGTTTTCAACACTGTTGTTTATAAACACAAAGTTGGATTTATCACTAACCTTGTAGTATAGAAGGTAATACTGCTCGCAAGTACAAGTCGCTACTAGACGAGGACAAACTCGATGGCGCAGCTGGTTAGCGCTTTCGGCTGCTATCGTTAAAGTTGAGCAACTTTCACAGTGATCAGTCGTTGGATGAGTGACCAAAAATTTACTATCTCCAACTCCTCCGTACTTCGGAAGGCACTTCAAGCTGTTGGTCCTGGCTGCAGATGCAGTCGTTAGCACCCACGAATCCGCACTGTGCCGGCGGGGTGGGTAATGCCCCTATTCCATCCATAGGGGAGACCTGTGCCCCAGCAGTGGGGGCATTAATAATCTGATAATGATGAGACGAGGAGTTTTACTCACGGATTGCTTGCCTACCCTGACCCTATCTCCTACCCCAAAAGGCTTCTTCACACTATGACGGTAGCAAAAATGGCGGGTTTCTAACACGTGTTCATACTGCCGCCATTACCACAAAACAAAAACTAGTGCAAAGCCGCAGAACCGCAGAGCGTCTTAACTAAGTTTTACTTGATTTCGGGATTGCATGCTCGCCGGCCGGCATAGTGTGTTTTTGATGACCTCCGTGGCCGAGTGATTTGTACGCCGGCTTGCAAGGTGTCACCTACTTAAGAGGGTTCGAATCACGGTGGGGGCAGATATTTGTGTGATGAATACGAGCATTTGTACGAAATACTTATTTAACCTAAAGAGCTGGGCTACCTTACCTACTGTAACGCGTTACATTTTTCAATAATGCAGCTATTTTTGTATTGTACCAAGAAAAAGTTGAATGTTGTTATAAGCATTTGTGATAAACATGTGTGATTTTGTGTAATCAACTTCACATGGCTATTTGTATTTTCTATTTGTCATTTTAATAGCAGTATATCCATACCACACTCTATAGGGAATGAAAGGGAGAGACTGTTTTCAAGTTTACAAATAGCCATTTAAAGTGCCGCCATCATATTTATCTATTTATCAGGTGGCGTAACCACGATATACATGCGGGCGCTCAACAACGTGGAATCGTACTGCTGCGAACGGAGCGCCTGGATCCGCGGCGTTGCCACTCTGCCATCTCCTCTCTCAGGTCATGACGCTGTCACTCTCCCACCTGCATGCCTTATGTGACACCACCGTTACGCTAGCACCGCACGAATAAAGAGAGCACAGAAACAAAACGTAAAACCATACAGTTGCGAGCCATAGAAGTATAAGGATAGAGTAGGGGAGATATAGACTCTACTACAAGTGGAAGTGTCCCTCTAATAGAAAGAGAAGGAAGATGAGAGACCGCTAGCTTTCTCTCTCTAATCGCGCATGCGCATTGGCAACCGTAAGTATTTTACTATTTCGATGTCATGCCATTGGATGCCATGCGTCACAAGAGAGAGAGATAGCTAGAGGTCTCATCTTCTTTCTCTTTCTACTAGACGGACACTTTTAGAGCCACCTTCCCCACTCTATTCTTATATCTCTATGGAGCGAGCACTGGCGCCTGTCACGTACGCAAAGAAACGTTTCTATTGGCCGCCAGTGCACACTCACAAACTCGCACGCCATGAAGTTTCGTCTCTATACTTTCTTTACTCATGTACTACTACTTCACATGTCGTTTCGAATTAGCTATTTTGTAAACTCGACAAATTATCCACATAATGATTTATAGAGAAAGACTCCGTTTTTTTCTACTATTGTCAAGTTAACAAAATAGTAGCTAATATGAAATGCCACCCGAAGTGACGCACGCCACATTACGTATACAGTAAAACGTTTACCTTATGCACGCAAATCATTAAATCATTGGTTATAGCAAATATTTTCTAAAGGTTTTTTTTTTACTTCCTTCTTTTCCCGTCACACTTTTTATTGGAAAAATCATTGTACGTGGATGGGAAAAAGGAGAAAAATACTGAATTTATTTAATCGGATCCATATGTACCTTTATGCTAAGATCTTTTGTATTCTGTTTTGATATACCTAATTCGGAATTATGTTATAAAATGAAGGTTCACTTTTTTTTGTCAAAATTTGTGTAGATATAATAAATGCAATAGTAAAATAAAAATAATCTAATGGGAATGATAACAATAAAATGTATTGTCAATGTATTTATTGAAAATTGTAAGTTACGGTGTAATTAATTATCTTTGTTACAAATTATTGTATAATGCGCGTTATTTATGTTTGTCTTATCTTGTAAATGTAATTATACTGTAAACCTTTTATTGAATTATAATTTATTTTGAGATAAAATAGTATCTAGCCCTGATACTGAACGGAAAGTAACCGTAAGTGATGATTTTTCATACAAAAATAATGCGAAATTAATTACAATCTTAACATCACTACTTAGACATGAAATCTTACAATATAATATCACAAAGTCCCTTAACATAATATGAAATCACAACTTTTATTAGGAGTCAAGAAATAATCAAAATATAATACAATATAAACTAGTTAGCAAGCGTTCGAGTACTTTTCTCTATAAAAAAAATCTACAAGATATTGCAGCAATCAGGATAGTATTGTAATCTAAGTTCTTCTCATACTATTACATCATTCTCATGGATTAGTCCATCGTAAAATTCGCCAGCCGGCTAAGCCGTGGTGAATACGCATGGCTACTTTAACAAAACTACTATTTCACGGAACATTGTCATTCATAACGTCTTATCCTAAAATATCACAAAGTTTAAGTGGCAATTGACTTTATTCCTTTCTTCTAAATAAATTACCAAACATCCCTGCAGATACCAAACGCATCCCTTTCAAAGCCGTCTTCACAAGGGGCGTAGACTTTGAAGAATAGAGCGCTATTTACAGGAACGAGTCCGTTTTGTTTTACATTTTGAATGTCAACCTGAAATAAAAATAATTGTTAATATAAAATATAAACTATTTAATTTCAGTTGAAACTGGAAACTGGCAATGTGCTAATTCTTTCGTGACTTTTCATTGGTTTCTTATATAAGTAAACTTTATGTTGGATAAAAAACTAAGCGTTACGTTATCCCTTATTTAAAATTTAACAGCCTATTAGTGTAGCAGTATAAGTGCTAATATATTCAAATGACTGCAGTACCAATGCCTATCTATTTAATTTTAAAATAAGCTTTCCCAAATTAAAAAAACTAAATAAATGAAACCATAATAGAAGGTGTTTCGTAACCGATTTAAGCAATACTTACAATGTCAATTCCATCCGTGTCTTTTGCGGCATCTTCTTCTATTTTCTCCATTTCTTCACTGTCGTCTAACTTCTTTACAATATGTGGATGCACATGAAATGCATCTGCCATAATCGCTAAACCCAGAACTAGAACTACGAAAACGTTTAGTTTCATGTTCATGTTTACACCTTTTACTGGCAGTGTCGCGCTGTACTTATCCGATAAACTTATGATGTTCGCCTTTTCCCTACGGCGCTTATAAATGCTTAGTACGTATCATAAATCGTAATCTTACGTCAGACATGGAGTGGAGCCACACAGGCTGGCGTTGTTTGACGTATCGTGACGTATTCGGCTTCCCAAAATATCCCATGAATTCGCGTAACCAGGAGTGTGCACCATCGACGTACATAAACAAACGCAATTTACCTCAATCGCATTATGTTTGGTTGTGTAAATAACCGATAATCGTTCCATGGTCAATATTGACGTTAAAAGTACTGTTTATTTATTCTTATATATTAGGAACTCCCCCCGACTTCATATAAGCGTTACGTACGTTACATGTTTTAAGCCTCGATGACACGGGGCGAGTTTACAAGTTAAAAGCCAGCGAGTTTGCTAGTAGCTTGTAAACTCGCCCCGTGTCATCGGCTTTTTTACCATCTGCTACTCGATGATACGCGGCGAGTGTACAAGCTACAAGCCAGCGAGTTTGCTAGCAGCTTGTAAACTCGCCCCGTGTCATAGGCCTTTTCACCTTCTACTACTCGCTACTAGCGAACTCGCTGGCTTGTAGCTAGTAAACTCGCCCTGTGTCATCGAGGCTTTAGCATACAGGACCGCGCTATACACGTAAAAAGATCTTGTATCTCCATCTGCTTTTACGTGTATCGCGCTGTCCAGCATGCTAGATCTAGCAAGAAGGATAGTACGCAGAGGACTTAAGTATGGGTAACTGACCTACTTTCTCTCTTTCTAAATATAATATTTATATATTTAAACAGAACAGGATCCCAAGACCGCCAGGCCTTACTTATTTTTTCATGGACAAAATATGGATATTCGAGTAGTATTATTGTGTATAATGATCATATACAACCTGTACTGTGGGTCAATTTTCCAAGTATCAGGTGGCACAGGCATGTAAAATTTTTACTCATTTTACATTCTGAAGACTGATTCTTACGTATATGATAGAGTTTTGGGATCTTACATTAAAAGTTATAGGTTTAATATACTACCATTTAGGAATGATACGCATATGGTTTGTTTTAACTTTAATGTAAGTTTTCCATATAAAAATAATTATTCCGGAAAAAGTACCAAAAGACCATAGACTTTTTCTCCATTTTCACAAAGGTTCTGGTTGTGAAAATGGAAAAAAAGTAATTTAATATCTGGTTATGAATAAGACCAAAACCTTTTAGTTGTGTATGGTCTCCTGTTACTTAATAGTGATTTTATAAATGGAATCTTAGTTTTGAACATGCGAAGGGATCGCCACTACCTAGATCTAGTCTGATTTGGTACGTTGTAAATAAAACTTATTGATAAACAAAGTTATCCTTATATCCATTATATCATTATTTTTATGCGAATATATCCAAAGAGCATATAAGTTTTCACTGGATCCATCATGGATCTAGCCAATATATCTATTGAGAATGAACCAAATTACACAATCTACAATGTTTACCACCTAATTCTACTAATCCCCCGTCATTCCGTCCAATCTATGGTTCATTGATATTTTAAATTCCTGTTAAACGGGTTAGGAAAGAATAAAAGTTATTAAATATTGACTTACCACATCATAAGTACCAACCGATTGGCAGGGCTAATGACGTCAAGAAAATACTGAGAACAGTCCACGACACGAACTGTGGCTTAAGGATTTAGAGATATGTGCTTCCAATACTTAATGCCCATTTATAACTGAAGTAGCCAGTCTAAAATATCTTGGTGTCGTGCTGGAGCAGAGGCTACAATTTTAAACTACTATTGTTTCTGTATATACCCAATAGTTTCCGATAAAAGGCCTTTCAAAGTGTTGGAGATTGCTCAGCTTCCATACATGTTTGGCCTAAAGACCAATAAAGAAATTATATATAAATTACTGCAGAAACGAATTTTATTGACGGACACCCCTAAGAACTTCTATAAACCATATACATTGAATGATTTTGAGGTTATGTTTGCAAATAGGTACATACATAGTATTGAAATAATAGAAAACAAATAAGTTATATAGTAAACTAGGGAAATCAAGCCAAGTACCGAAATTATGTATTAGATTCAGGTATATAGAGCATGTAGATTAACAGATAGTTCCCTGTTTTTAAAGTTAATGCACAAGAGTAACTTTTAAAATCGGGTAAAATCAGAAACTGTATGATGATTGTAAATGAGCCACAGATTACAGAGAATTTTTAAACTCTCGTTAACCAAAGAAAGCTAAGAGATTTAGGTTATACAGCCATATCTTCAGTAGCTTCATTATTTTTGTTATGTTTGTATTATAACCATATGTTAGATTTTTAGTGTATCACACCTTATAATGTGTTTGGCGAATAATGTATGGCAATAGACTTTATGATGTCGCCTATCATCTATAATAATTGTCTTAGCACATTTGCATGTAGTGAAAATGTTAATATAGTTGTGGACATTAATACCACAGTTTAAAAAAATGTTTTATTTAATCAATCTTTACAAAATAGATTTGTTTTAATGTAAACAACCTTGATCAGTCCTTAACTGAATGTCACTACCCATAGCCATTAAAAATTATGCGTATGTTTTCCAAACCACTAAAATTAAAAGTACTTACTCTTTAAAATGAATATATTATACGTTAAAATCTAATGACTTTAAAATAAAGTATAAATTACGCCAAGAATTACCGCATATGTCAATATTTTTTGTACATTTGGGCCAATTTGAGCAATCTCCTCCGATTTTGCAAATCCGATAGTTCTGATTTTTTGCAAAATTGTTTATATGATGTAAGTTAATAAAATCTACGCTTGTGACCTGGAGCACTGAACGCAACTATGTCAAAAATCGATAAAACATCTAAAATCACTGGTATTTTTTTTTAATTTTGGCGATTATAACCCTAAAGAACTGGATTTTGATAGTTTTTTTTTAAGTATGTAGACTAATTTATTTGTTTCTTAGGTTTTCACGCACATCACTCATTAAATAAAACTAGTTTTTACGGGTTAATGCACGAAACTTTATTTATTTATTGACGTTTCGCAGCCTTTTCAGGTCTGCATCGTCAGAATAATGATTTTTTATTTAAAATGGCAGACCTGAAAAGGCTGCGAAACATCAATAAATAAATAAAGTTTCGTGCATTAACCCGTAAAAACTAGTTTTATTTACGTAGACTAAATTATGACGTATTAGAAAACTACTTATTAGATCTCGTTCAAACCAATTTGCGGTGGAAGTTTGCATGGTTATGTACATCATATATTTTTTTAAGTTTCATCATTCTGTTATTTTAGAAGTTACAGGGAATTGTGTACCCTGTAACTTAACTTCCACTTTGGAAGTGTCTCTCGGGCAAACTATTCAGTGTAGAAAATATATATGTATATATAATAGAAACCTCTCTCATATTATTTTTGAAGACCTATCCATAGATCCACACACGAGTTTGATGAAAAAAAATTCGAGTTTCAGTTCTAAGTATCGGGTACCTCTAAATTTTATTGTTTTTTTTTCTATTTTTGTGAGAAAATCTTCATTCATCCATCATGCAGTTCACAGAATACATCTACTCACCAAGTTTCAACAGTATAGTTCTTATAGTTTCGGAAAAAAGTGGTTGTGACATACGGACGGACAGAGAGAGAGACAGACATGACGAATCCATAAGGGTTCCGTTTTTTGCCACTTGGCTACGGAACCCTAAAAACGGGGATTATAAAAATTCTAGTTTTTTGTTAAATAATTTATAATTAAGTGCACTATGCACTATGAGGAGCTCAATGGCGCGAGTGTTTAGCGCGTTCGGCTGCGATCGTTGAAGTTAAGCACCTTTCGCAGTGGTCGGTCATTGGATGGGTGACCAAAAATTTACTATCTCGAGCTTCTCCGTGCTTCGGAAGGCACGTTAACCCGTTGGTCCCGGCTGCATCTGCAGTCGTTAGCACCCACCAATCCATACTGGGCCCGCGCGGTGGGTCATGGCCCAATCTCCCTATTCCATCCATAGGGAAGGCCTGTGCCCCAGCAGTGGGGACATTAATAGGCTGATGATGATGAAGTGCACTATATCTTATAAAAATTTGGAGTCTGCCGGGTCTCACTACTACGGGTCGACACTACCCTCCATACAAATTTGAAAACATTTTCTTTAGTCTACTTTAAAAACG
Organism: Chilo suppressalis; assembly: GCA_902850365.2. Classification (NCBI taxonomy): domain Eukaryota; kingdom Metazoa; phylum Arthropoda; class Insecta; order Lepidoptera; family Crambidae; genus Chilo; species Chilo suppressalis. The sequence goes on along the minus strand of OU963899.1, from coordinate 9,508,046 downwards.
TTCTGAGAATATACTATAAAAAAAAAACAAAATTTTCGCGGTTTTGTCAGGATTATTCATTGGGCCATCATAAATAAATGTGCAAAAATTCGGAACTACCGGACATGACGCATGCTCTAAAGTATTAATTTTACTGAAGAATATGAAACTAATCGCACCTACTCACCGACTTGGCGTCTTCGTATCGGCCATGGCATGTAAAATAATTCCAGATACGCCAATGCTTTATTTTAATTTAATCTACTAATTCTAGGGGGGGGGGAGTGCAATGGTGTATTTACACCCTTGTGTATTTTTAATCATAGAATTTCCAGCGAGAGTCGTTTGTAATAGTGGTCCGCCCCCTGGCGATGCACTGCATATTAGACCCCATTATCTCACCAGGAGGGCACGTTGCAAAATCTGCAAAAAAAGTATAAAAAAATGGATTAGCATACTTCAGAGCCCTTTTACAAAATTGCGCCGCTGCCGTACTGATCCGCACGTAGGTAGATTTGCACTAGTATATAATGCGATTCAAATAAGAATAGGAAAGCCAAATGACCTCTATCTGTCAAATGTCGCTTGAAAAATACGGTTTGCAAAAAAATTTTGTAACCCTTTTTTAGCACTCCGCTAATTCAAGAATAAAAACCAAACATTTGTAAACAAACAATAACAAATATTGATAATTAATATCGGTTGATATATTTTTTTTGACTTATTGAGCTTTGGCCATGAATGGTTGATAACCTAAATCGTCAACCAAATGTCACTTTAAGTTGCGTTCAGAAACTAGAATTCAAACTTTCGTTCACATAAAGGATGCATGTTCGTATGTGATCTAGTAATAGTGCATGATTATTCATAACTTCTCCGGTGGTAATGCAGAGATGAGCGGAATAGAAGAGCTAGATTCTGATTAATGTCTTTCCTCACAGTCTTAATAAATATATATTATTAAAAATCGGTGTTTTTTTTTCTCAATCTTAGTAAATAAATATTATTAAAAAATCTGATGCTTTTTCTCACTTAATCTTAGTTAATAAGTTTTATTAAATAAAAACTTTTTTTTGCTCACTCTACCTATTTGGTTTGAATTGACAGCTATGACATCACAATATGGCGCCCAGTCGGTCCTATTCTTAGTTGAATCGCATTATATTTTACATTTTACGGGTGATGTTTCGAGTCTTATAAAATAATTATTAATGAACTAATTATAAAAATATATACATATTTCAATGATGGTAGATTAGTTTTATGAAAGTTTTTGATATAGTAATTCTATTTAATTCAATATCAGAATACGAGGTAAACCTGTATTTTTTTTGGGAAAACTCACGGTTAGATGTTTTTTCTGATAATTAATGAGATGGAAAATCCAAATTCTAATACATTATATTACAACAAAAACTTATTTCTGATATAGTAGTAAGTAATTTAATCTAATTTATTGAACATTATTGAGAGATTGAGGCGTTTGAAGTTGTGCATATTATCGTTCTTTCCGTAACCAGGCAACTGTTTCCATTCAAGTCTTGCGAAGATAAGCCATGTAAAGCCGGACGGAGCTATGTGAAATGGAAATAAGCAGCGTGGAGCAGAATGGAAATGATCTGAGCGGAGCTGTGAATACATTTTGTTTGCAGTCAGTTAATTCAAACTGATTCAAGCGTTGAGTGTTCTTTTTGTTTCAATTAAACAAAAAGAACACTCAGCGCTGCCCAGCCCCGCTCAGCATGACTACGCGCCGCTCACTCCGCGCGCATAATTATTGTTCTCCACTCCTGTGACTAATACTGTCCACTGAAGCGGAGCGAATAAGGGATGTGTATTTTAAGCAATGCTATTGGTAATTTTTTTATGACTGCTCTGCTCCTTTCAGCTCCGCTTATGTGGAAACACAGCCTTACGTTGGTCAATCATTATAAGGAGTCAGTGAATGCATGTTGCATTATTTACTTTTAATATAGATTAATAAAAGACAAAACTTCTTTTAACTGAAATATTTATTATTTTTCAAATATTACTAATATAAGAACTAGGTAAATTAACAAGCCTCCCGATGATCATATTTTTATTATGTATTTCTGCCCAAAACTCCCACATGAATATTTGGAACACACGAAATTAATATAGGTACGCTGCATTGACTCGCAAAAGTACTAGGATACCATGCGACTTGAGAAGTCGAAATAACACCATGATGATGAGACCTCGCCATTGGTACTTCCATCGTCGGCAAGACGTTCTCCATGTTGGCGTCATGAGCAAGTTGTTTCCGAAATTCTTCGTCGTCATATTCATTCCACGTTACTCTTGATATGGTTTCTTCATTTTGCTGTGGAAACCTATGTCTGGACAACATTCCATGCTTATTTACATACACCGGGGGCAGTCTTCTAATAGGAGGCACTCGATTCGATTTTGCAAATGATTTCCGATGAGTGAAACCATGTAAATTTTCATTGGAAGGAGAAATGCCAACACCGAATTCCTGCGCCCTCTTCGATCCGCCGGTTTCATATTTTGATGTAGACGGTAACAATTTATTGATGACTTCTTTAAAATCTTTAGGTAATCGTGGTACCTTACCATCTTCTTTTACACATGGCCTTGTTGATGATTCACATAGATTTGTTTGGTCTTTAGAAGTTGTTAAATCTCTCTCACTCTCATTTGTTTTGTCACTGTCACTAACTGTTAAATGGTCTTGAGCATTGTTTAAAGGAACACTAGTTCCAAAATTAACATTGATTGCTATGATAAATATCACAACGAGTTTCATTATGATACTGTTAAGAAACATTCTTTCTATGGATATTGTAAACACGTGTGGCAAGGCAATTATTATAAAAATGTGCACTTATGATTATAAATACACATTGAAAACTGTGCTGACTTTGTGGTGTTATGTTACAGTACAGACGTCGTTCATTGCTAGAATATCAAATGAAATCTACATAACTATATGAAATGCAATAACGTATGAAACAGATATATATTTTTTCACAGCATTTCTTCATACTATGTACTACTTTATAAAACCGTGTTGGTCTGTATGTGCGAGTATAGTATGTTCTCGATGATCTCAAAACCGCATGAAAATTGGTATGAAGAAGACAATGTTTCGTAAAATTTTCATAATATTAAATAATAAACAGAGGCTGCTTTACCGATGGTGCAGAGTGTGCGTGGCACACAGGCGCAGCGGTCTCAACTGCGAGTGCGGAAGCTGCCAGTTTCGATACCACTTGGGATAGTCAATCTCATAAGGCCCACTTGCATCAAAGTTGTTAATTCAAATTTGAAAGTTAATCACGTATAAGCCTCATTCTATCCCTATTTAAATCAAAGAATTGACAAAGATGGAATGATGTGTTAAACACTCTGAGTACTTCAACCTATGGAGATGGCATACCTACGAAAAAAACGTGTATACTTAAAGTTAAACAGTCCAGTTTTACAAAGTTTCAACTCACTACGTTTATGTCATTACTTTACGTTAAATTACCATGTAAAAGTTTGGATTATCACTGGTTATTCGATAAAATGAACTAAAAGTGGATTCACGACCGCTATACGTTCACTTAGCGACATAAACGACTGCTTAGTCACTGATTCGTATAAAATGGGCCTATTGTCAGTCGTATCAACGTCATAGCGACGTATTTGCGCCCAGCATACGGAACCAAATGTTATAATCGGCACGTTGTGGCGACCTAAGAAATGTTTGCTGGGTAAGTAGTGGGTTAGTAAGTGAGACTTACTTAAACTTAAAACTGTTAAAGATAAAAAAAAACTTTATAAAGAAGTAAATAAATGTATTAATGTATCACAGATTTACATTTATTATTAGTATATTGTTTTAAACTTTCATGGTCACTAACATTATAGTAATATAAGTAGTATTATAGTGAACTGGATTGAGTTTCATAACGCACAGATTATCTCGACAGAACGCCACTACATACCAAGATTGGTAATGACATAAAACATAAAAATTTCAATCGTGAGGACGGGTTTAAATTGTCGAGTGTCTGTTTCGAGTGAATAGTGAGAATGTGAACAGTGGTACGGGTATCGAACGCAATAAAAGACTTCGTCGGAGGGTAGACCGATATGTCTGCCAATAACAGCCTACCCGCAATTACTTCAGTTACTTCGTGATCATGGCGCTTGCAACAGTGCCGAAATATCGGAAACTCGCTAAAAACAAGGTACATGGTAACAATCCCGTAAATAACTTATATTACTATAATTTATTATTAGGACTGTATTTTGCTATTTTACCGGGTCTGGGTGTTCTTAAGTTACTTGATTTATTGTCGTCAGAACCATTTATGTGTATAGTAAAAGATTCATGTTTTGTAAAATTTTCTGACACTGACGAAATTTTTTTATGTGCTTCACAAAATAGGGTGCCAAGCATATGCCAGGAATAGATATAAATAATATAAAACAATGTTTATAGGTTTGCTTTATTTGTGATGCAGTTGAAGTAAAAAAGTACAAATTGTCATATTCTCAAAAATCGTATACACGGCAATTCAAAGCATTGTCTCCAAAATTTCCGTATTCTTTTTTGTTGGCATTTTCATTTTGCTGCTGGTAAGGTCTTTACTTGTCTTGACAGCGTCGCGTTTTTTCTTCGAATTCAAGTCATCACTTTCCTTGTAAGCAGGTGCAGCATATGACGAGTGAGATTTAGCCAAACTGCCTTGAACTACCGAAGGGGAACAACTGAGAAGCAAGGGGATAGCACAACCACCCACTTTGGCATGTGGGAAAACACCAACTGCCGGTCCCCCAGCTCCAGCCAAATGAACACCGCTTGCACCACCCAAATTCAGCCCACCGAGAGCATAGCCACCATATGAAGTCCTAGCATTATCATGGTGTTTCCATTGAAGCATATTTTCCTTGGCCGACTTCTCAGCTGTCTCGAGCGTATCCATTTGATCGCTTTCTTGCATGGCGATATCCACATCAGATGACTTTCCGAATTTTCCATGTTTCATACCTGCCTGAAAACCAATATGCATATCATGTTCTTTCATGCGAATACCTTGGCCTTGCATATGCATACCTTGTCCTTGCATGTGAATGCCTTGTCCTTGCATATGCATACCATGTCCTTCCATGTGCGTTCCATGTCCTTGCATGTGCATACCATGTCCTTGCATATGCATACCATGTCCTTGCATATGCATACCATGTCCTTGCATAGGCATACCGTGCATCTCTTTACCTGCCATATGCATTCCCTGTCCCCCTACAAACATACCCTGTCCTCCTTTATGCATATCGTGGCCACCCATGTGCATACCATGGCCTTTCACGTTGAGCTCAAATTCTGAACTCTTTGTTTGAAGCTCCGGTTTTGCATTTTTTAGCACATCGGTATGAATATCAATTTCGCTTGCTGCCTTCTCAAGATCTAGTGACAACTTTTTTGTTAATTCGCTTTCTTCTTCAGCAGTCTTTTTGTCAATGTGTTCTGCTAAACTGGGGATCTTGATTTCTGCTGTAGTTTTTGCTAAATTTGTTTGTTCCGCCGTTTTCATAAAAGTATTTTCAGATTGTGTTTCTTCCCAAGTACTCTTTCCTTGTTTTAGGTGTTCAGACTTGTGCTCCCAGAATTTATTGCTTGTTGCGTGCTCAGCTGTGTTAACTTTTTGTATATTATGCAGAGTATGTGAACCTTGAAATTTATTTTCCGAATTCCTAAAAGATGTTTCTGTCTTCGATTTAATATTTTCATGTTCATGAACATGATTAGTAGATGACAGCGATAAATGTGTATCTGTGCTTCTGGCATCTTTATTCCATTCAGCTTTGGCATTGGGTTTTATTCCTTGCCTAGCGACTGCTAAATCATTTGACTTTCCTTTTGGAGTTGAAGGAATGTGCTCGGCTGTAGTTTTAATGTGTTCGGATGCAGCTGCAGTCACATCCATATCATTTTTTTCACTTGTGCGCTTTTCTAAAGTCTTATGTTGGTCAAGCTTGGACAATTTATCTGTTTCATCTGCCGCATGTTTGCTTATTGTCAAACTGCTTATGGTTGGTACACGATGATTTTTATGTTCTTGCCCATTACTTCTCATCATTTTTGTAGTATCAATAGTTGAAGATAGCAGCAAATTATCAGCAGATTTGAATCTATCTTCAATATTACTTGCCACTTCGACGTTCTTCTGCTTTGTTCCCTTCCACTGAGCTAACCTCTCTTCTTGAGATTTACCTTGACTTACGTGGTCGAGCTTAGTATCCTTCAATGTTGTTGCTTGTAAATTCGTTGTTTCTTTTTTTCCTATACGTCCTTGTACATTTTGTAACGCTTGCCTTACAGCTTCAATGTTTTGGTGCATAGTAGTGTCCAATTCCGATTGTCCATGTTTCCATTGACCGTTTTCTTCCATTTTTTGCATGTTTTTTTGTAAGCTTTGGAGTGCCTCTTCTGCCACCTGCATGCTGAGTTCGACGTCATCTTTAGGATTTCTGTTATCATTTGTGGCCGCTATCATGTCGTTTGATCTTCTATTCACATGTGAATTACATAACTTGACTCTCATTTGTTTGCCACAGTTTTCATGGGGATCGGCAGCGGCGCGCTCCTCTTCGGAATTTCGATAGTAGTGGTAACCGGATTTTTTCTTGACGACAATTGGTCCTTTAAATCCAGAGTGGCTCCTGGCTGAAGCAGTAGGGCCATTGACGTCAGCACTGAAGTCATCAGGCAAGGTTTCAAATTGTGATACGGATTCTGGTGATTGTGGGATGAACGATTCCTGCTGTTGCGGAGACTTCTTTTGCCTTTTGATGAATGATGGTGATCTGCTTGCAATGATCTTGAAACCGTTTCCTTGTGGTGATGCGGGAGCAGCTGAGGCAATACCCGCCAAAGCAATCAATACCACTATCGTCTTCATGGTGGTTTGTTGGAGGTGCGTCTGATGCTGCTCTGAGATATTACAAAGCATTTATACTAATTTGTACAGGGTACGATCCTAATACATGATATCGAACGAAACGTGCCGATTGTTCCGCGATAAAACCGCTTAGATGACATGTTTCGTATATTATCATAGTCGGCGCCACACGAACTAAAAACAATAATGCTTCCACGATTATCAATTCGAAGTAAGTAAGTAAAAATTATTAAGATGAAAATAATCAATAAGTTCACCTACCGAAAGTTATTATTGCAGCATAATGTCTTTGCAAAGTTTATTAGCAAATTGTAAAACCAAACAACTTGAACACCACTCCACTTCAGTCATGATTTTTATTTTAAATATTTAATTACCTACTAGATTTTTATAACTAAAAATGTTTTGTTTACAAAAACATAAGTAAGCACTTACTTTACGCCTACCATCAAGAATGCCATTAGGTTATTTATAGCTTTTATTTTAATATTAAACATAAAAATGATTTTTTAAACCTTTTCTTGATACTTATAGTCCCTTAATAACACGGTGCAAAGAAAAATAGTAATTAGCCAGCTAAATTTTTCAATGCGAGAAGTAAATGCTGTACTGAAACAAATAGACAGGAAGTACCTATTTGGAAACTGTTGTAAGCAACCTTTCATTATTTTTGTTTTCCATTCTGTCGTATTCAACTGTGATATTCTTGAGGATTCAGTATAGGATCGATTTCGTTATACATGATTTAATTTAATCATAATTAAATACTTACTACCGCCACATAATCTAAGTAGTTATGGTTCCCTAAATATCGTAGTAATGTAATAAGTAAAACGTGTAGTTTAAGTAATGAAAAACAGCGACGCAACATCACTATCCATCCTCTAGACTGCAAAATAATAATTGCCCTAAAATAAGTTTTTGACCTAATTTTGAATCGCACCCGTCTGAAACGGGAATGGAGCTGGCATGCCGATTACAAAGCTAATTCAAACAACAACAAACTAACATATACACATAACAGTAGAGAAGCCCAAGCGGGGATTTTTGGATTTACTCGAGCGCAGCAGAATAATATATGGGGAGCAACCTTGCACCTAGTTAAGTACTCCCACCATACCTAAGCCCTCTATGTAGGGCCGAACGTCTAGGGCAGCAAAACAAAATTTCAACGAACGGTCATGACTTTTGGTCACGTCCAAATTGTCAGTCTTTTGAATATAAGTTACTAGAGGCTTCATGTAACGTTTCTAAGAACGGAAAAAATATTGATCTGCCGCGGTTTGCATGATATGGGCGTGGCCGTACGAAGGGGTAGAATATAGAAAAAAATAACCGAGCGCTTTGTTGTTTTTGAACTGAAATTTCTTTTCGGACGGGGTGTAAATAAAAAAATCCTATGGAAAAATAACACGACTATATAAATATGTATATAGTATATATAGGTGTGTGTGTGTGTGTGTGAGATGCGTGCGCAGATCTTCCCGACGAGCATGAAAGTTGGAGGGTAACTCGGTGGAGACTGAAACGCTAGGAGCGTCACACGCGACAATATATATATATATATATGTGTATATATATGAGTGATGCGTACGCCATTCCTCTATGCTTTATGCAACGTTAAACTATTTAAGCATTTCATTGCTACATTTTTATTACTAAAGCTAACTTTACTAGAAAACTTTCCTCATCCCAGGTATCAAGTGGCTATAGCCCTGCCGCTTCTGAGACATTAATGGACATATCAAGTGTCTTCTAGGAATATAGGTTTGCAAGGCAGCCTAAGATATACAAGAAAACGAGAGCTTTTATGTATAGAGATATTTTTATGTTACGTTGCGTTGCGTGGCACCTTTAGAGCTCTTACTGAGCAACTGGTACATCCTGTAGATTTGTGTATAGTTCAAATTAGACTAGATTTTTCATTTAACGTATACTAAATGTATACTGTTCAAAATATTAAGCAAGTAAAAGACACAAAAACAAAATAAATGTCGTAATTTTCTATTGATTTGGGCAACTTCGGAAAGCGAAAGCAAAAAAATACCTTCCACACATAACGAGAGCTATTTACTTATTAATTAAGAACTAATTAGATTTTTTTACTTTGATGTATTAGTCTATACAATATGAATAAAAAAATATGTAAGGTGTAGGTTATTTTCCTCTGCAGCAGAAGGATAGATTTCCATAAAAGCAGAAGTACAGACCCATACAGAAAACAAAAATAAAATGGAATAGTTACAATTCATAAAATTTTATTTGAAAATATTATTACTTTAACACGAAGTAATTCGTTTTTGTAACTTTGGCCAAACATTCACTGACATCACCATCAAATTATTGAGTAAAGTCGTGGTGATTTGATGTTGTTTTTTATCCTTATGTATTGTAAATAAATTTTTTTAATTATTTGTGGCACCATGGAGTTACTTGCAAATTCAGAAGCCATAAATTATATTGACGGGTTAGAAGAACATCGGTTTGTTATACTTGCAGATAGCAAAAGTGCCTTACAACATTTAGCTCGATGCGCCTCTGGACACAGCAGATGTACACCGATAGCATATTCTATTTTAAGCAGGATCTATGAAATCAATGTACGTAATATTACTCTGAGATTGCAATGGATTCCATCTCATGTTAGTCTGTCCTTCTGCTACAGAGGGGTTTATTTTTTATTCAGATTAAATTCAGCACATTCAAATTCAAGCGGATAATCTGCTATGCCCTACCTCATGTATGTATTGAATAAGTTACTGTACCCAAGTAGTGAACCCATGACTTAAAAAATCGGTGTGGTTTATTCTTTCATCACTGTCTTTGGTATAACAATGAAGTAAGACAACACGTGACTTTAAATTACATTTTATTTGACGTCTATGGTTACGGCCGATAGTCAAAAAATATGCGACTCTCGCGTCCATTGGACCATCTGTCTAACCATGGAAATAATATTTCTATGCATAGGTACAGTCACGGTCTTTGATTTCGAACCCGCCTAAGATTTAATATCGGACAGCAAAAAGACATCATAGGAGCTAATATTTTAACCAAAGATCTTGCTATCAACAATAGACTTTGATACGAAGCACTGATTATAAAAAGATGCGGGGTTATTCTGTAAAATTTTCACGCGAGGATCCGACGCGGATTTGAAAATTTTACAGTCTACGCGCCAACGTTTGGAATCCAAGAATTAAGTGAACAGACGTTTCCGATTTTTGCCTGTCAATTGACCTTCTTTTACTCACCGTTATTTAATTTCTTTTTTTTGTATCGCTTATACATTTTTTTACAATATCAAATGTGATTTGAACACATTCTCTTTCATTCTCAATAAAATTCCTTGTCCTAAACTGATATATTTAGAAATTTATTCTGACGATGCAGACCTGAAAAGGCTGCGAAACGTCAATAAATAAATAAAGTTTCGTGCATTAACCCGTAAAAACTAGTTTTATTTAATGAGTGATGTGCGTGAAAACCTAAGAAACAAATATTTAGAAATGTCATTAAATTCGAAAAGATTCATATTTATGACGTTTCAGCGCTGTATTAATGTGGAGATTTAGACCATAATGCAATGCGAATTTTTAAACCACATTTTGAAGAAATGGGTCCCAATCATATTGCTGGTATCATAGCACTTGATTGTACAGCTGCCGATGCGGTAGGTACACAGGAATTGCATTTGAACTTAAAAAACATGTAAAACAGGAAAAACTTAAATTTAGTAAATTGTACCTTGTTGTTATTGGAATTAAAATTATATTTCAACAAACGTAACATTGAAGTGAACATCGATTATTTAAACTGATTACGATAATAATACTCAAATGATATCGATTTCATAATATAACTGCTTACGCATATACACACGCCATATTAGAGTACTTTCCACTATTATATTTATTTACCTACAAAATGTAGTAGGTAATGTACATAAATACTGTACTTCAGTACAGATTATAATCATGCTTAACTCTAAAGTCTTCCATTGACTTATTATTATTTAAAACTAGCCTTATCCCGCGCCTTCTTTCGTGTAGACTTTAGAATTCAGTTTTTTTTTATAATAAATAAATAAATATTTCCAACACTCACACCAATTAGCCTAGCCCCATAGTAAGCACTATAAGGCTTGTGTTATGGGATACTTGGGTAACGGATAGAATACATATACTGTACATATATAAGTATAATTATATAGGAATCTATATTAAACATCCATGGCTGGAGTACAAATGCTCATGTTCATCACAGAAATATCTGCCCCCACTGGGATTCGAACCCGGGACCCTTTCGACTCGGCGACACCATGAAACCCGGCGTACAAACCACTCGGCCACGGAGGTCGTCAAGAATATCTCTAGAGAACCTTTGTTGAAGAAACAATATCCAGGATTATACCCGCGGACCGTTGTTTTTAGAGTTCCGTACCTCAAAAGGAAAAATCAGAACCTTATAGGTGTGCCAAATTCTATAACTACAGTGATTGAGTAAGAAACACAAAACTTTCACAATTAATATAAGTAGGAATAAATATGAATAGTATGAATAGGCTGCGTCAGTAACTTTGTCTTTCCGACTGAATTAAGCATTTTCACACACCTGACTTGCTTGACCTATTTTGATAAAAATTGGCATACAGATAAATATGTCCTTGAAAAAGGCCATTAGCTTAATTTTGTTCGCTATGGTAAACAAAAGCTGGAGAAGAAAAATGTTTGTATAGATATAATCCAGGCATCCAATCTTTTTTTTCGGGTAAAATTTTTAAACTAGTATTTTATGACTGATATTTATGTTTTCGGGGTACTGATTCCGAATAAAGCCCATTAAATTTCTGAATCGAATTTTTCTGGTATTTTTTTTAATGGGCGGTATAAGTCGCAGTTGCGCGCACCTAGAAACTTAGGTTGCCAGTGCGATTAAAAAAACATTTTACGATTCCAAGCTTTTTGAAAAAAATCGGTTTTCTCGCGTTTAACTGAACCAATTGTGACGTACTTTGGCTAGAAATGATCGTGAGGGATTTCTCTAACTATCCCTGACTATCCCTGCAGTTTATAAAAAAAAAATCTTATCGTCACTTCTGGTCAAATTATGGACCAAAGTGCTCTTTTCCAAAAAAAATAAAGGTCAACAAAAGCTTCAATTTGAAGACCCAACTTATTGCCCCACAATCGCCAAATTATTATTTTTTTATATGCCAGTGCAGTGCCTTTTTGAAAATATCAAAAACATTCATTTGAAAGAGAATAAAAATACAAGCGATTTAAAGGAAAACATTGTTTTTACAAATCTCTTATCTATTAGACAAGTCCGTCCGTCCGTCCGTCTGTCTGTGGTGCTGTTTCAGCGGCCAAACCGTAAGAGATAGATAAAGAGAATGTTTAAGTTATAAGTTAATAAGACTACAAACCGGATTTGAGTAACGTAGCACTTCCAGTTTTCGAGAAATCGCGAATTTCAAACGAAACCACTCAAAATCTCCGAAGTTCTCAATTAATTAAATACATATTTTTTTTAAGGTTTTGGTGAACATTTGGTTCACTGGTTTGCTAGTTATAATTAATACCCGACGTCGAGTACTTTGGGACACCATATATTGACTTATAACTCAGAGCGCAACCTTATTATATTCGGATTCAGCACCCTCGAAAACATAAATATCAGTCATAAAATACTGCATCAAAAAAGTTACCACAAAAAAAGACAGGACCACCGGACTATATTTATAATAAGAAGAATATTTCTAATATTAGTACAAAACTGAGGAAATCACTTCACAATAAATCAACGTATGGTATGCGATATACGTGGTCGTGTCAAGGCCATTCTGTTGAGGTATCTCACGTAGGAACTTGACTTTTGCTAAATCTGCTAAACATGTGTTGCGGATATTTTTAATTGAATTGAATTTTATCGCTGATTATGATCTTTAATTCATCTTTTCTCGATTATCATTCGTAATACATTCCATACATTTTATCGCACATTCAACACAAAACATAGAAAAATAAATGTGCACAAAACTTGACAGAACGAGGGGGAAATTCCCGTATAGTCGATTTGTGTCACCTAAATATTGAGGCCAAATTAAAGCAACTTTTAGCTGAATGCTTTAGTTAGATAAACACATTTTTAGGGTTCCGTACCTCAAAAGGAAAAAACGGAACGCTTATAGGATCACTTTGTTGTCCGTCCGTCCGTCAAGACCGTTTTTCTCAGGAACACGTAGAGGTATCAAACTGAAATTCAGATCTAATACTCAGGTCTACTGTCCCTTGGAGCTGTGAAATAATTAAAATTCTAAGCCAAAGCAATCAAAAGATACAGCCGTTTATTCCGCAAATTTTCGAAACTCGCACGGGTATCAAAACCTACAGGGTATACTTCCCGTAAACTTAAAATCTTGAAAGGAGATTGCTCAAATTGGCCTAAATGCACAAAAAATATTGACATACACGGTAATTCTTGGCGTAATTTATAATTTATTTGACAGTCATTAGATTTCAACGGACACCTTTGCATAATATATTTACTTTAAAAAGGACTTTTAATTTTACCGGTTTGGAAAACATACGAATCATTTTTAATGGCTATGGGTGTAGTAACATTCAGCCAAAGACTGATCGAAGTTGTTTATATAACATAAAAACAAATCTATTTTGTAAAGATCGATAAAATAAATCATTTTTTTTATTACACTGTGGTGTTAATTTCCACAACTATATTATCATTTTCAGTAGATATAAATGTGCTCAGACAATTATTATAGATGGTAGGCGACATCATAAAGTCTATTGCCATGCATTTTTCTCCAAACACCTCCATAAACACATTTTAATCTGTATATATGTTAGACTTTAAGGTATCTATCTATCTATGGGCCTACGTTCCCTGACTATAAATTAATAAATAAATAAAATTATAAGGTGTGATACACTAAAAATCTAAAATAATTTAATTAATTTATCTTAAAAACATAACAAAAATAATGAAGCTACTGAATATATGGCTATGGAACCTAAATCTCTTAGCTTTCTTTGGTTAACGAGAATTTAAAAAATTCTCTCTAATCTGTGGCTCATTCACAATCATCACACAGTTTCTGTCACAGAGTACCTTATTATAACCGGAAATGACACCTGATTTTAAAAGTTACTCTTATGCATTAACTTTAAAAACAGGCAACTATCTGTTAATCTACATGCTCTATATACCTGAATCTAATACATAATTTCGGTACTTGGCTTGATTTTCCTAGTTTACTGTATAACTTATTTGTTTTTTATTATTTTATTATGTTCAGTGTATATGGTTTATAGAAGTTCTCAGGGGTGTCCGTCAATAATATTCGTTTCTACAGAAATTTATATATAATTTCGAATCTAGGAAACAAATTTTCATGTTTATTGGTCTTTAGGCCAAACATGTATGGAAGCTGAGCAATCTCCTTTGGTACGAAGTAACTTCTTATAGTACAGATAAAGGAAAAACTGAGAAATCCGTAAATTTTTAGTTACAGCATATAATAAAAAATATTTATTAATAATTATTAAAATATACCTACAGGTTTGTACGGAACCCTCGGTGCGCAATTCGCACTCGCACTTTGCCGGTTTTTTTTCAAATTTTCAGCTAATTTGATGTCTAAGCCGGATAAAAAATATGAAAGGAATTTGTCCTACATGCATTGTAGTATTATAATAGTAGACCCGACATCTACATCCTCTATCCTACATAGAGCTCTGGAGATCTTACTCACTCAAGGATTACTTGAAAAATTGTATTTGCCTGTATGCATGTTTTTTGTAAGGTGGAGTTTTGCATCTTCAGATTGGGGAGCGCTCCATTTTGACCATTAATAATTAATAGGGACGTATTTAAAAATCTGCCGCACCGGGGAATTTATGTTTTGCACCCTATAATTATATATATCAGACCAAAATATAGGGCTTCTGCCGCCTCTCGCAGCCTGCCGCCCGCCCCGAGAGGCGTCTCTAGCCCTTGTAGCGTTCGTGTGCAAAGCATTAACCTAACGTCCTCTAAGTAAGCGCGCGGTCAATATGTGGTGGCGAGCGACATCCGGTACACCCTGAGACCGCAGCTCCCGTGTGCAGTTCACACCCTTTTTTTTTTTTTGTTACGCAGGCAAAAAATCTTTTTACAGACGACGGCGCCTTTAAGAGGCATACCGCCGAACGGACCTCACACCTGGCTCCCTCAAGTCTTACGATGCCCCACAGTGGCTGCCCACTAAGGACCCCTAACTCTTACGGGCGCTTTACGGTATAATATCCGCTAAAAAATCCTGCGCATACCTTCAAAGCTGCTCCACGCGAAGCCGCGGGGTCCCCGTTAGGGATTCCTCCGCGACGTACAATTCACACCCTGCACCATACGTAAATACGCCCCTGGTAATTGGCAGTGCAGTGTTCCTGTCAATAAGTAAAGTTCCAGTACTCCTCGCTAAGAACTTATTGTTAATGATGACACTTAAAACCCTTCAAGTAATTTATGTGACCACCGTTGGGTACTAACTAGCTTAAGTTGTTGAATATATTGTTTAATTTAGTAATACTAAGCTAAACATTATATTCGATTCAACGAAGTATGAAAATATAGCAGAAAATATATGGGAATAACCATATTTCCCGTGGATTATTAAAAGTTTAATTTATGTATTTTATTTATAATATATTTAAGATACGTACTTAGGGTATAGCGGATTTCCCGCTTGAATTAGGTCTGGGGAAGTAAACACAACCTTACAGAAAATCACAGTAAAATAATACTACCTTTTGGTGGTTGTGTTTCTGTCGGGGAGCAAGTTCTAGGGCTCCACGGGGTAGAGGATAGGTTCAGAATAGGCCACGGCGCGTATGATACTCTGGTGTCGCAAGCGTCTGGAGGCTTCGGCGACCATTTATCTTCCCGCGGAGGGACAGAAGTGCTCTTTTAAGCCTTTTCCGTGGTTGCCAACTAGACGAAATATGCCTTTTTCTTCAAAACTCATGATCGTATTTACTCTAGGACCAAGAGGGCCATTATGACCCGAGGCGCTGGGAGGGGTGGCACAATACATATAAAGGCATTCGATTATGAGTTCTAATTTGATTTAATAATAATATATATAAAATTGCCCGCATGCCAGATTTTCAAATGACTCAGCTTTATGAGCACCATGCGGCTCATGCGCAGGGGCGTTTCTTATTGTATCTTATGTTTTTTTATGATATTAATGCATTATTATGTAAGTATATCAGCTATAAATCTAATACTAGCGGCCGCCCGCGACTTTGTACACGTGGATTTAGTTAGAAATAAAGGTTCACTGCTCGTTCCCCGTAGGTGATAGCGTTTTAATATGTAGCCTATATGTTGACCCGACTTCTTAATAATATTCGTGTCAAATTTGAAGTAAATCCACGCAGTACTTTTTGAGTTTATCCCGGACATATATACAGACAAACAGACTTAAATTCTAAAAGCTATATTTTTGACCTCGGTATCGATTGTAGATCGCACCCCAAGTATTCTTTTAAAAAATATTCAATGTACAGATTTGACTTTATCTATTTAAATAAAACTCAAAGATTACCGACTGACATAGTGATCTATCAACGCACAGCCCAAACCACTGGACGGATCGGGCTGAAATTTGGCATGCAGATAGATGTTATGACGTAGGCATTCGCTAAGAAAGGGTTTTGATCAATTCTATCCCCAAGGGGATAAAATAGGAAATGAATGTTTGTATGAAACGTTGTCAATTTTAAACCGATCGGGCTGAGACTTTGCATGCAGGTATAAGAAGAATCATAGATGAATGTCATTGTGTATAATACAAGCCTGAGAACAAAAACTGTAGTCTACACTTCAGCTCTACTCCGAAGCGAAGCGAGGGCGGGCCGCTAGTTTTATTATATGTATAGATACTTACATTATTTATACCAATATCTCACTGTCCTCCTTTTGCATATTTATTTTATTTATTTATACTTTATTGCACAAAAGTATGTACAAGTGGCGGACTTAATGCCATTAGGCATTCTCTACCAGTCAACCGGATATGAGTCCGCTTTCTGACAATATTTTACAGAAATATTTCTGCAGCTCATTGTTTTGTATAATTAGGTAAGTAATACAATGGCGGCGGCTATATTATCTAGCAAATATACTGGACTAAGGATGCTGTACAGATTCCCCAATTACCTTCTAATTATCTAAACAGATATACTTTATTTACCTGAATAGCAGCAATCTATATGGGACAGGATAAGTCTAAATAAGCTTCAGAAAGTGTTACAGAATATGTAAGTACGTAAATAAATGAACAATTTCATTGTAAACTAAAATCCCACTGCTTAAATACTTAGGTAGACCTAATTCATTTACGTATAAAAACAAGTCGTATACAACGTCTTGTTTTATACGTCAATGATCTAAATGTAAAAAATTGCGAATCGCTGATACCCAGGTAAACCCTACGACATTCCGTACGAGGTTTTCGTGGTACAGCATATTATGTAATCTAATATATAAAATTCTCGTGTCACGGTGTGCGTAATTGAACTACTCCGAAACGGCTCGACCGATTTCCGTGAAATTTGATATGCATATTCGGTCTAAGAATCGGACAACATAAACATTTCTTTGGAAAAAAAGTTTGATTTTTTATGATACATCATACAAAAATACATACAACCCTAAATTTTCACCCCACCTACCTTCTACCACCAACCCCTATTTTTTTATGGCGGTACGAAGTTCGCTGGGACAGCTAGTCTTAATATATATAAATCTCGTGTCACAATGTTTGTCCTCAATGGACTCCTAAACCACTGAACCGATTATAATAAAATTCGCACCCATGTGCAGTTCGATCCAACTTGAGAGATAGGATAGTTTAAATCTCAAATTATAGTCGCAATTTTAATTTATTGCAAATTATTACTTTTGGGCGGTACGAAGTTCGCCGAGTCAGCTAGTAATATATAAGTATTTTGAATAAATATCTTTTTTTTATGTTAAAAGGGTGACCACCACAGCCTATCGACACTTACGATACCAAAATAATCCTACCCTGACTCAATCCCCTACCCCGTGGAGCCCTAGAACTTGCTCCCTGGGCAGAAACACAACCTCCAAAAGGTAGTATTATGTTACTGTGATTTTCTGTAAGGTTGTGTTTTCTTCCCCAGACCTAATTCAAGCGGGAAATCCGCTATACCCTAAGTACGTATCTTAAATATATAATAAGTAAAATACATAAATTAAACTTTTAATAATCCACGGGAAATATGGTTATTCCCATATATTTCCTGCTGTACTTTCATACTTCGTTGAATCGATAATACTAAATTAAACATTATATTCAAGAACTTAAGCTAGTTAGTAACGCGGTAACATAAATTACTTAAAAGGGTTTCAAGTGTCATCATTAACAATAACTTCATAGCTGTAACTGTATTAGTTACTATTAGTTATTTAGTGATAAACATATTTATTCAATTGTCCCCCGACTTCGTCTGCGTGATTTAAATTGGTTTTCGATACAAACCTTCCGCCTTCTTTTCACCCTTTTAAAAAATATCGTAATAATCTATACCAAAATTATCTAAATCGGTTCAATAGTTTAAGCTTGAAGGAACAGGTAACAGACAACCACACTATTGCATTTACATATACATTAGTCTTTACATAATTTTATTATACGGAGCAGTTGCAGCAGAAAAGATTGAAAAGGAACAAGTGTCACAAATATAGTATTGTCATCGTACACCGACGACCAAAGCTTCAGTAAATTTTTGCTGCCCAGCACAGCTGCTAAGTTTATTTGGCTGTTTCCTTTATCTTTTTTATAATTTTATAAAAGTATTAGAGTAAGTTAATATGACTTGTTAGGTAGGACTAGTTAGTTATTATAAATTTATATTGAAATTAATGTGTAAAAAGTAAAAAATTGGCATCATTTTTGAAAAATTCGCATCGCGGAAAATTACTATGAAAGTAAAAAAGATATATCAATTATTTTTCTTTATTAAATACCCGTGAAAAAATCATAATAAAAATCAATATAATTAAAAAAATAAATAAGTAATATCATGTGATGATTTCCAAATCTTGTCCCATTATCGGCCTAATGATGTTCAGCGTGGGCAACTTGTTCGTTTTCAGGCTTCGGAACGGTCCTCGTTAGATTCGGCTCGGATAAATCTTTGAGGACGGTGTTGTGCTTGCCAGTTTGTGATTCTGGGAAGTCTTCCGACAGCTTGTGATGGTTGGCCGCCCGGGATGCTTTCACCCAATCAGCCTCCCGCATCATATCTTCGTCGGCGTTCCTATAGGCTGGAGCGGCGTATCCGTGATGTTCACTCAAAACGCCAGTGACGACGTTCGGGGCGCAGCTCAACAGTAGCGGAACATTACAGCCGCTGACTCTTGCGTGCGGGAATACTCCGATAGCTGGTCCCGTAGCTCCATAACTTGCGACTGGATGTGGAGCCGGGATGACTGCACCAGCGGCTGGCTCGTAGTATGATCGTTGGTGTTCTTCGTTCTCGTGATCAAGTTCACGGTACTGTGGCAGAACGTGGAGAGGGGCTGGGGCTAAGTACCCACCCCCCGAGCAAGGAGCACCTAACGATGGCGACTTCTTATCTCTCTTCAAGTCTTTTGAATCTTTTAGTGGTAACGCCAAACTGGACGCTATTATCGCAAAAAGAACTGATGCAGTTTTCATTGTGATGTGATGTTATGAAGATCGAAGGTGATGTGTGATCGCTTTGAAAATTTCGATCTATTTATACTGAAATAGGAAGTGAAAATTAGTGCCTATTAGTTAAGTGCACGTTTGTTATCTTTCACATAATGTAAAATAAATATAATCGTCATTTCATCACGTTTCATCTGATCAGTACTTTACTCAATTATTCGGAAATAATTGCACGATTTCTCATGAATCACTTAGGCAGCGTCAGGGAGATAATGATTTCTTTATTCCAAGAATATTTATGTAACATATGGATTTTATAGGACATTGATATGGATATGGATGGATATTATTTACTAGCTGTGCTCCGTAGTATTACACGCGGTTTATTAGGGAGGGATATTTTCCCGCAGTAAAACGAAACCTATGTGTTAATCCAGAGTGTCAGCTAACTCCATACCCAATTTTATTAGAATCGCTCCAGCCGTTTAGATGTGAAGAAGTAACAAACATACACACACACACTCACAAACTTTCGCCTTGTTAATATTAGTGTGATACCATACCAGGAAAACAAAAACAAGATGAAAACTGAAGGGAAATAGTGACCATACACTTATGAAATCTGGAATAACAATGTAGTCTTATAGCGATGGAACCTTCCGAAACATCTAGGTTATTGTAAAAATTTCGATATTCTGCATTATTTAACCCGCACCTAAAATATATATATGTATATATAATGCATTATACAATAAAGATGACCATGGCACAATTTTAAAATAAACTTTTTAATGAAATAAGATGCCAATTCCTCATTTATTTAATAACTGATAATCACTTACCAATAACGTTATTTTTATTAAAATTGAAAGCTTTATACTTGCGAAAAGATTTAAGAAAGTTTTATTGTGAAAATTGGGCAATTTTTCCACAACTTATGGCTCAATTACACTTGGTCGTTAGCTCGAATACGATTGCCAAAGGAATTCGGGTAAACGACTAGTGTAAATAGACGGAGTCGAGTAGTTTGCCCGACACTGTCTTCCAGCCCATATTCATGTGTAAATATTGCTTCGGGTGCCCCAATTCGAGTAATGTCTTTCGTGCACCCAAATACGGGCTAACAACCAGGTGTAATTGAACTATTAGTAAACGGAATTAAAGTAAGTACTTAGGTAAGTTTTGATAGATTTGGGTGAAATTTGACAAACGTTTATTATCTGGATTGAGAGAAGATGATACTTTCGTTCCGAAAAAATATTAGGTTCCTGTGAAATTTTCAAAAAAAATTACTGTAAAAATTACACTAAATTTCGGGCGGAAGCTAGTATAACAAATATGTAACGTCTGAATTCATCTTTTCTTAAGGAAGGCATGTTGAGTATATAGTACCGGTAGCATATGTAGTCCTATACAAACCTACGTGAAGCTTACATATGGGATATGTAAGGTTTATTCTAAATAGTTAATAAGGATATCCTTATAATAGTAATATTATATCTAATGTTGTATAGATAATGTTACGAAAACTTTCGTGCGCGAGTTCGACTTGCACTTGGCCGGTTTTTAGGGTTCCGTAGTCCTGACAAGGAACCTTGTAGTTTCGTCATGTCCATCTGTCTGTCCGTCCGTGGTTTGGCGTAGTAGTACGTCACCCCCTCCCCCCCCCCCCTCTAAAAGCTAAACTATTGAAAATCGGAAAAAAATCATTTCATGAACTTTTAAGGAAAATTATAACCGTTAAGATAATTCAGGTACTTTAAGAATAATAATCGTTCAACTTATGTATTAGAAAGGAGATTGCTCAGCTTCCATACATGTTTGGCCTAAAGACCAATAATCATGAAAAATTGTTTCCTAGATTCGAAATTATATATAATTTACTGTAGAAACGAATATTATTGACGGACACCCCTGAGAACCTCTATAAACCATATACACTGAACATATTAAAATAATAAAAAACAAATAGGTTATATAATAGTAAACTAGGGAAATCAAGCCAAGTACCGAATTTATGGATTAGATTCAGGTATATAGAGTATGTAGATTAACAGATAGTTGCCTGTTTTTAAAGTTAATGCATAAGAGTAACTTTTAAAATCAGGTGTCATTTCCGGTTATAATAAGGTACTCTGTGATAGAAACTGTGTGATGACTGTGAATGAGCCACAGATTAGAGAGAATTTTTAAACTCTCGTTAAGAGCCCTTTTACAAAATTGCGCCGCTGTCGTACTGATTGGCGCGTAAGTCCATTTGCACTAGTAATATTGCATTTTACGGGTGATGTTTCGAGTCTTATAAAATAATTATTAATAAACTCATTATAAAAATATATAAATACTTTAGTAGTTCAATAATGGTAGATTAGTTTTATGAAAGTTTTTGATAGTAATTCTATTTAATTCAATCTCCAAACCTGCATTGTTTTTTGGGAAAACTCACGGAGATTTGATGTTTTTTTTGATAATTAATGAGATAGAAAATCAAAATTCTAATACATTATGTTACAACAAAAACATATTTCTGATGTCGAAGTAATTAACTTGATCTAATTTGTTCAACATTATTTAGAGATTCAGGCGTTTGAAGTTGTGCATATTATCGTTTTTTCCGTAAACTAGCTGCGGTAGAACGATCAGTCCAAAAAAAGGAAAATAGTATTTGCAAATATTCTACATTAACTTACAATAGGAAAAAAAAATCTACTGTTTACTTTTATTGGAAATTATCAAAATCTTATCTAAAGGGGTTAACGAGGCGCTCAAAAATTACAATTTTTTGCAAAAAATGTGAAAGGTCTCTTAACCAAAGAAAGCTAAGAGATTCATTATTTTTGTTATATTTTTAAGATAACCATATTTTAGATTTTTAGTGTATCACACCTTATAATTTTATTTATTTATAGTCAGGGAACGTAGGCCCATAGATAGATACCTTAAAGTCTAACATATATACCGATTATAATGTGTTTATGGAAGTGTTTGGCGAAAAATGTATGGCAATAGACTTTATGATGTCGCCTTCCATCTATAATAATTGTCTGAGCACATTTGCATCTAGTGAAAATGATAATATAGTTGTGGATATTAATACCACAGTGTAATAAAAAAATGATTTATTTTATCGATCTCGACAAAATAGATTTGTTTTCATGTTATATAAACAACTTCGATCAGTCTTTGGCTGAATGTTTCTACACCCATAGCCATTAAAAATGATTCGCATGTTTTCCAAACCGTAAAATTAAAAGTCCTTTTTAAAGTAAATATATTATACAAAAGTGTCCGTTGAAATCTAATGACTGTAAATTAAATTATAAATTACGCCAAGAATTACCGTGTATGTAAATATTTTTTGTGCATTTGGGCCAATTTGAGCAATCTCTTTTATAACCTAACAAAAAATCCGTAGAAGATATATCTTTAAGTAGTGACTTAGACGAAGAAATTGCTTAAGTAAAGACTACTTCAGAAATATATTGTTGTAACGACGTACTACTACGTAACCCTACACTGCGCGTGGCACAACACTCATTTGCCCGGTTTTTACTCTTTTTCATCTTCTAATCGAAATATTTAAAAGAAGAAACTCACTGACTGTGTGACTGAATAACATATCAATGCACAGCCCAAACCGTTGAGTCTAGTGACTCCAAAGACACGTCACGACTCCTTATGAGGTCTAGGGTTACATTATGAAAGGATTTTTTTTAAATTCAGCCCCGAGGGGTTTAAAATAGGGTATGAAAGTTTGTATGAAAAATCTTATTCCTTGAGCTAATAGACTAGAAACTTAGCACGAATACAATAAATTATAAAGTGTTATCCATAAATAATAAAATTGCCATTTTTAGTTTTCCTAACCCGAAGAGAGAGCGTCGAAGTTTTATATGGATGAATTTTAATGCGCATTTCAATTAACTCTGAATTTGGTATTTTTACTAAAAACCAGTTAAAGAATAACGTGCATTAGGATTTTTTCCAAAAAACTACCGCTAAGAAGATAAAGAAGGGGATGAAAATTAAGCAAAAACGGCCAAACGGATTTGGATAAAATTTGGCACATGGGTTGGCACCTTCCTATAAACACAGTCAGGTCATAAGTATTGTCACACAGTAAAAACTTTTCTTTTAGAACGCTGGCCACAAAAAAAAATATTGAATTCGAATTTCGAATTGTTCATGAAAATAAAAATGCATACTTGTTAGAATTTTACTCATTTTAAAATATGGAGTGGACGCTTAAAAAAGACCGTGTTGCAGTTATTGCGTTGCATCGTTGCGGTTACGCGCCAATTCCAATTTTTGACATACCTACTGAAAAATTTGAATATAACCAAAAGATTCGTTTATCTTATCGTACCATCTGTTATGTCATATGTTAGGACTCCAGCAGTTATAAAAACTGTGAAGGCGCGAATTCATAGAAATCCCAAACGTCAGCAGAAACTGTTGGCCCTTCAGATGGGGTTAAGCAGAACCAGGGTGAAAAGGGTGTTAAATGAAGACTTAGGGCTTCGGGCATATCGAAGAAAAACAGGACATCATTTGAATGCTCGTCTTATGGACCTGAGACTGAAGAGAGAAAAAAATATCGGGAAATTCTTTATTCGGATGAAAAAAAAATTTACCCTAAGTAGAAGAGAGCTACAACAAACAAAATGATGAGGTGTACGCACACAGTAGTGAAGAAGCGAGCAAACGTATTCCGCGTGTCCAACGAGGTCATTTTCCATCCTCGCTCATGGTATGGTTGGGAGTTTCTTATTGGGGCTTAACAGAGGTACATTTTGAGAAAGGTGTAAAAGCGAATGCAGTTGTGTATCAAAATACAGTCCTGACGAACCTTGTGAACCCTGTTTCTCATACCATGTTCAATAACAGGCACTGGGTATTCCAACAAAATTCGGCGCCAGCTCATAGAGCGAAGAGCACACAAGACTGGCTGTGAAATCGTGAAATCGACTTCATCCGGCACGAAGACTGGCCCTCCTCCAGTCCAGATTTGAGTCCTTTAGATTACAAGATATGGCAACACTTGGAGGAAAAGGCGTGCTCAAAGTCTCATCCCAATTTGGAGTCACTCAAGACATCCGTGATTAAGGCAGCCGCCGATATTGACATGGACCTGTATTCAAAATCATGGAGGTCATATTGAATAAACTTTATTGTCATAAGAATCTATGTTTTGTTAAGTTCATTTTGGTATATAAATGGTTACATAATGAATAAACTTGTTTCAATTATTTTATATTAAACATGTGACAGAATTTATGACCTGACTATGTAGTTAATTACCTGGATTGAGAGATACAATACTTTTTGTTGCGAAAAATTCTTGAGGGTTTCAAAAAAACTAAAATTAACGCGGACGAAGTCACGGGCGGCCGCTAGTATTTAGATCAGCTATTCCTTTTGGGTACGGAACCTTAAAAAGCATCATATTTAACATTTAGCCTGGCTTACCACTAATTTGACACTTAAATTATCACTTAGATCAGTTAGTAAATCGCACGGAAAAGTTTGCAGCTAGCATAACTATTTTATGTTTTTAATGTCACTCCATGCCTAACAGAAAAGATTTTTGAAGTCGTGCCTAGGACCTAATAATATTATTGATTTATTATAAGAAAAGAAGGAACCTTATGATAGATAAGATGTGACTTTAATGCACCCAGAGACATTAATTATATTTAATGACTAATTAAGTAAGTGAGTTTAATGACTTATTCACATGTTTCCCCATCCTATTCATCATCGCAAATAAGGATCATTAACTTTATCAAACTTAAGAGTACATTGACGCCTTAACGCTGGTATAACTTATTCATGATTCTCGAGCATTTCAACATCTCGTCGTAAATTTTGACACTAAATTCCCTTTTGCTTCAGTTATGAATGTCAATAACTGAAGCAAAAGGGATACATCAATAAAGTGGTTCTTAACCGATGGTGCCTGAACCCGAAGCCATTCGAAAAAATAATATTAGTTAAGTTCTAACTTCTAACACACGAGTAATAATAGCTACAAACAATCAGGGCGTATTTACCATGGGGTCAAGAGGCCTACGCCCCGGGGCAGCAGAAGCCATTTACAGGAATTCGTTACTGACCTATAGTTTGATTTGATTTACTAATTTTAAGGATGGGTTGCAAATCGGTGGCCCGGGGGAGGTCAGAAATTTTGACAAAGGGTCTCTAATCACTAACCTCCTTATTAATAAGCAAGGACTAAGCTTGGATTAGTTACTCCGTGTTTTGTCTCTGTCTATTGAATGACAAATTGTATTTGAGCGGCGTAACCAGTCTAAACTTATTCCTTGTTTATTAATAAGGGGGTAAAAGGTTAATCACCACTCCAGCCTCACCACAGCAGATTTCGATTTCCTATTTTCGAAAATTGATAGGACACAAAGTGAAGCAGATGGGAATACTTCTAGTAATTTTACCAGCTATCAGCGTGGGAATCGAACCCACGTCCGTTGAGTTTAATGAATTGACCAATCAGTCATACGAAAATTTCTGTCACCAATCTGATGAAAGTATACAACAAATAAGATAGAAAAAGTAAAACACAAGAAGGTTTTTTTAGTAAATCCTAGAATTTATTTAAAATCCTAATTAAAACTATCGTTATATACAACTGATACATTATATAAAGTCCGCTTTAACTAGAGTGCGTGTTGTCTTCGGCAGGCTCCAGGTTTTCATGAGGTTCCTCTGGGTTCTCTTCATGCTCCAGATTCTGGTCATCGGCACCACGGTACGCGTTAGTCGCGGCCACGCCAACTGCCGGGACCGCAGCCCCGTAACCACCGTAACTCTTCACCAGGCGTCCAGGCACTATCGATGGCGAGCAGCTCAATAGCAGCGGCACGTTACAACCACCAGTGTTAGCATGTGGGAACACACCATACGCCGGCCCAGTCGCCACAGCTCCACCGAGCCCTAAACCAGCTATGCCTGCGCCTCCGTGGATAACAGGGGCAGCGCCGTAACCTCCATATCTCGCCATCGGCACGTGCTCCGACATGCCTTGCTCCATATCGGAGAAGTTCAGGATTTCAGTCTCCCCATCTTCAGCTCGGTAGTGCGGTCCATATCCGCCGTATCCATGGCCGCCACCGCCGTAGCCTCCGCCTCCGTAGCCGATGCTGCCGTGAATAGGAGCCAGGTAGGCCGGGGCTGGGGCAATAGCAGGCAGCACTGGTCCCGCACAGGGTGCTCCATAAGAGGGCGCGAAGTGTGACCTCCTTGATCGATACTGCTGCGGCTGAGGCACGAACATCACCCGCTCTTCAGCACCATTAGTGGCAGCGGGTGCCCCCGCTGCAATCACCGCCGCCGCCGCTAACGTACACGCGAAAATCACCACCTTCATAATACCGATTTGATGCAACTATGGTGGTCGAATTCGACACCACGTCAATTTATACATGATTCACTTTCAACGTTACATGTAAGGCAAAAATGAATTATCACTTAGGTTGCAATCTGTCGCGACTTTACGTTTGACCGGATTATTAATGCGAGTGTGTCCATTTTCCGATTAGCAAGCATTTAAAAATTGTGCTAATAAACCTGCTGCATATTTTTTTATGATTGTAACTGAAATATGAATACATAGTCATCCTAAATTACTTTACTTACTTTTCATATATGATACCAGAGAAAATAATCATTTGGTAAATTGGATTGCTTTTCGAAGCGATTTCTGATAAAGAGAATAGTTTCAATGGTTAAATGCATACGTCTTAAGTATACCTGCTAAATCTGCTCGATCAAAACTTAATATGGAAGCTGTGAAACTAATATAACTGTCTTAAGTTATATTTTTTGCACATACCAGATATTAGCAGTTAATATTTGACAATAATCTGGTTGATGCACATAATATATTCTTTTTTAGCAGCCTCTGATCTGCGTTTAATGCTAAAGATTCGCATACAAATATATTAAAAACCCAATATCGTTGTTCGCATAGCAGTCTTTGCATACGCACAATGGTCCAATAATTAGGACTAAGTGCGGAAACCGCCCTGAAGAACTAAGCAGTCTTTGCATTCAAAAATTCGGTTAGTTACTAGTCATAAGGATACACATAGCGGATGTTGGTCTGGCAACTACGAAGTTAGGTGGAACACCTTTTTTAAAAAAAAAGGGTCGCACACAATCATAGACGATTGTGATACCAGAGTATTATTAGGGAGGCGCCTACAGTTATCCCACCCGCCACCCCATGGTGCTTCAGAAAACTTTTTCTCGACAGAAACACAACACCACCGAAACCTATTATTAGTTCTCTACGGTACCCTCGCCTATCCTGACTAGTATTGCCAGGAGTCCCGATTTGCGCGGGACGCCCGATTTTAAGGGGTCTGGGGACGCGTCCCGATTTGTACCTGATCGGGACGCTCAATCTCCCGATTAATCAAAAAAATTAATTTAGGTAATTATTATATCCCAAAGGTTGACTGGGAGAGAATGATTTTAGCATTAAGTCCGCCTTTTGCACCAATGTTATATATTTATATTTTGGTCAATAAAGTTTAGAAATAAATAAATAAATATTACCATACTTACACTAGTAGTTTAAATTGCAATAAATTAAACCCAGACTTAAAAACCCCTTGTTTTTTTGTTTACTGTCCCGATCTGCAACCCTAAATCCCGATTTTTTTGACCTCCTGTGCCGATTTAAAACACATCGGACCTGGCAACACTAATACTGACCCAATCCCCTACCCCGTGGAGCCCTGGAACCTTATTCACCGAAAGAAGCATAACACCACCAAAAGGTAGTGTTATTTTACTGTGATCTTATAAGGTGGAGGTTACTTACCCAGACAGGCGCTCCAATTCGATCGGAAAATCCGCTTTGTCTTACCTATCTTAAATATGAAATATCTGTCATTATTAAGATATATACATGTATTCTTAATTTTTTTATTACTCATGCTGGATGGATAGTGTTTCATCTGCTTAATTATGCTGCACATTAGGTCGCTATCAGAACTCCACGTGATAGGGGATCACGTAGAGTTCTGATAGCGACCTAATACACTGCAAAACCGTAACAAGATAGAATGATGGCATTATTTTGCTTTTCAGTCTTTGCTTTTTTTTTGCTTTTTAAACCAGGGCCAATGCCTTTCAAAATCGATAAAGTTAAAAATATTCGGAACATGATGATACATACATAGCCATACCAAAAGGAAGAGAACATAATAAAAAAGAGGAAAGGTAAATTTATTTATTAGCGTTTAGTAAATATGTATCTAAACAACTTCTGACATGGATTAAAAAACATTCAAGGTACCTATCTAAGTCACCCAAACCTGAAACAATATTAAAAAGATCGTTTACAGACTAGAAATCTTTATCGACATATTTGTCATTACTTGTAGGCCAGGGCGGATGCCTTTAAAAACGTAAATAGTGAAAATCATTCGAAACCGGATGGAATCCATGCCAAAAGTAAGAGAACACAAAAAAAAGTGGAAAAATAAATTACTGGTGATTTGAGGTCGGGAAGGGTGGTGGCCTTTAAATGGGAAAAACGGTTTATCGCGTTTTACGGGAAAACTATAACTTCTATTGACAAAAAATCAATGGCACAAATATAGGTAATTAAAAAATCTAGAACTTTAGCATTTACACTTTTTTCACATAACCTATAAATATCTATGTATATAGTCGGTTATTTTGATTTTACGCAGAAATTTTTAGGTTATGAGAAAAAAGTGTAAATACTAAGTTGTAGATCTTTTAATTACATAAAACAACATTGAAATTTGTCGAGAGTTGTAGTTTCCCGAAAAACGAGATAAACAGTTTTAAAGTGAACTTTTATCAGTTCGCCCCTAATTTATTTTTACTCTTTTTGATGTGTAACATCTTTCCTGATTTGATTTTAGAACTTAATGTTCAAATGGCTTATTCCTTTTGTAGTACGTTTTATTTCTTTTTTTACTAATATAAGGTGAGGTTTCAAATGTTACAACATCATACGCGACTACTGTAAGGCTCGCTCGTTTTTTTGATGTGTAACATCTTTCCTCTCGCTTTCATGCAATTTTTGGGAGTGATTTCGTGAAATGGGATGGAAGTGTGTACCAGGAAGTCGCGAAAGCGCGCGCTATTTGATTTGATTTTAGAACATAATGTTCAAATGGCTAATTCCTTTTGTAGTAGGTTTTATTTCTTTTTTAACTAAAATAAGGTGAGGTTTTAAATGTTACAAATCATACGCGACTACTGTAAGGCTCGGTCGTTTTTTTAATGTGTTCTCTTCCGGGTTGCCTGTTTCATCCTGCTCCGAATTTCGCTGCAAGAACAAACTTATTTTTCACCTAGGAATCCGCCGCTGTGATTCGAAATTCGTGTTCTAATTTTAAATCTCATCGCGGATTCCGAAGTAAAAAGTGAGTTTGTTCTTACAGAAAAGCACAGCTGGATATCCCTGTTTTGAATTTTTAGGGTTCCGTACCTCAAAAGGAAAAAACGGAACCCTTATAGGATCACTTTGTGGTCCGTCCGTCTGTCAAGACCGTTTTTCTCAGGAACGCGTGGAGTTATCAAACTGAAATTCATATCTAATACTCAGGTCTACTGTCTCTTGGAGCTGTGAAAAAATCAAACTTTTAAGCCAAAGCAATCAAAAGATACAGCCGTTTATGCCGCAAATTTTCGAAACTCGCACGGGAATCAAAACCTACAGGATACTTCCCGTGAACTTAGAATCATGAAATTTGGTACGAAGTAACGTCTTATAGTACAGATAAAGGAAAAATTGCGAAAGCCGTAAATTTTTAGTTACATCATATAATAAAAAATATTTTTGCAAATTTTTGAGTTAATACTATCTCTTTTCTCATGAACATGTAGAGGTATTAAATTGAGTTTGTACGGGACCCTCGGTGCGCGAGTTCGACTCGCACTTGGCCGGTTTTTTAACCTTTTTTAGCTTTACGCTTGACAATTGCATTCACTTTTTTTTAAATCGCTTGTCATATACCTGTAATCTCAATTGACGTAAAGCACATTTTGGCCAAATTGAGTTATGAATGCCATCTTACTTTATTATTTTTTTCTCTTTTTTTCTGTCTAATTCTCATGGCAATGCGGCCATTAATAAAGATTTTAGACACATTGAAAATGTAACGTAAGGAATATCATAATTTCATTTTGTTTTTAACAGCCCAACTATTTACTATATATAAAGCTAAATGTGATTTAAGTCAAAGATTTTGATCACTCTGTAAACATAAAAGGGCGTAAAGCACACTTTTTTTAAACTATGTGTATTAACTTTTCTTAAATTTTGAGGGAATAAATGTCTTTTAAAGTAGCTTTTGGGTGTTACTTGATTAAGTGTTAATGTCAATAAAATCGCCACCTTACTAACGTATACCCGAATAATATTATATTGTTACTCAGGTATCTACATTGATTTTGTTCTTTAACCATTAATAAAATCTCTCTCTCTTCAATTAATCTCTCTCTCTATTTCAATTAATAATTTGACAAACAAAACAAACTTTGAATGTCGGTACAGCAGCATCAAACAAAAGTATGTAGTATGCAGTGCTGGATGCAAGCTGGCAGCTCTACTATACTGACCCCCCCAAAGAACCTTCATTGTATCAAAAAGTTAAAAATAAACGAAAAAAAATGGGTGCGTGTACTTATGTAGGCGCGTGAGAAGTTATCCTTCTTTGGCATCGTTTAAAATTAGTTTTTAATTGCATGCAAATAATTAATTACAATAAATTAATAAAAAGTCTGGAAAAGGGCACAGTCAATAAAGTTCAGTTTTAATTTGAAAAAATAAATAAATAATCAAAATATTCAATTAAAATCGCTACTGAATATAATTTATTAGAACATATGTGATTTGCACTTGTATGAAACTCAAACACGTATTCCGAATATACAAACTAGAAACATGTGGATAAATATTATAAATATGAATACCTATAACTGTTACTTTATTACAAAAAATAAAGATGTGGTTTTTGGTTCTACTACACCAATGGTCAAGAGATGGCGCTGTAGTCTCCTGAATCGCGCTTTGATTCCGTTGTTCCAGATTAATAAATACTTTTTGTTACTTTATTACAAAAAAAAATGTGGTTTTTGGTTCTACTACACCAATGGTCAAGAGATGGCGCTGTAGTCTCCTGAATCGCGCTTTGGTTCCGTTGTTCCAGATTAATAAATACTTTTGATAGGCCTTCACAATGCAGTCGTTAGCACCCACAAAATAGAGATTCTATTTCTATTTTATTAGTAGATTTTCTTAATTTGCGGTAAACACAAAAGTAACAGCATGAAGTTGGTCGCTAAAGCGAGCGTTAATTTTTTGTGTTACAGTGATGCGCGCGCGTCTAAATATTTCACTCTCATCATTTTTTCATAACGCGCCTAAAGAAGTATAACTTCAAAAAAGGTGGGTCTCCTGCGCCGTGTTTTCATGTCTGCTAACACGATAACATTGTTTGCTAACCGTTTAGTGGCGTGGCCTAACAGTTTTGCTAACGACGATTGGATAAAACTTGATTTGGTAACATGTTTTGTTAGAAAATTGGCGTAGGAGGCTTTACGTCTATAGTTTTAGAAAATTTTCTTTTTAAACCCATTTAATTGTTTAAATAAATGTTTTTTTTAATGTCACGAACAATATTAATAGGTAAGCAATTGCGATTTGTTTTCCTTAAAAATATACTTGATAAACGTTCTTTTCGTCTGGTAGGCGGAATATGGATGAAGGACGACTTCTCTTGGGATCTTAGACTTACAGTTATGATTTAACATTTTTTTTACCGAAAGCGGTATATTTCAGACGGTAAGGCCAAAATATACATCATTTAGATAAATTCTGTTGGTTGCCTAGAATATATTGACGAATCAATTGACCAATTTAGGTATTTGAACATAAGAAAATTATTTTGTTAAATATTGACTTCTTCTTCATTGAAGGCTTCATTCCTGAAGGAAATGCCTTTCCTGAATTGCCTTTACCGAGACGGTGACGAGGTCCCTCCAATCCACTCTATCTTCGGCTTGTGTTAGGGCAGTCGGTAGACTGAATCCGGTTATGTCTTTTATTTGGTCTAACCAACGGACAGGTGAACGGCCTCTTCGTCTTTTACCATTTACTTATCCCATAACAACCATGTTGTCTAAGTTGTCGGGCTTTCTCTTGGCGATATGACCAAAGTAACCTAGTACTACGCTGATGATTGCCTATTCTAATATATTTAAGATATTCTTAACAAAAAAAATACAATTTATTCTTTAAACTATTCTTTTACGTGTTAGTTATCTATTTTAAGCCCTTGGCAACACATGCTATTTAAAATGACTTGTAGGCTATGTATGCTTTACCACCTATTCAACAAAAAAGTTAGTTCTTTAATTCAAAATATAAGATTATATATTTTTCCATTAGCTTTACATCTGCGTACTATGTCAATATAAACACTCTTGAACATTTATTTTTGGGGCGTAGAGAATTTCGTTTTTTTCAATTGAGCTTTACGCCCAATATGCTTCTGAACATCATAATAAAAATGGATGTAAAGAACATTTAAATGATTTTGTCTAGATGTCTATCTATTTACTAAAATAACAAACTAGACAAAAAACTAAATTTTCATCGTCTGCATCTCAAGATTTTAGGAATATTTTGTCTACATCATTTTTTTATAACTTGAAAAACAAAAGCGTAATGAATTTAAGTAATTTAAAAAAAAACTTATTTTGGCTCTCTTGAAAAGTCATGTTGTATTACGTTCAACTTTTTGACTTAAAACATTATCGCATAAACGTTAAAAATGTGATACAGGCTATGATATTGATGTGACATAGGAATGTTTCGTAATACCATTTAAATACAATGTCAACCTGGCATCAACATCATATTGACATCACATTAGGATTATATCACTAAAGCATAATTGACCCGCTGTTGTCTCGTCTATTTCATTGCACAAACTAACTATGCTCGGGGAAACCCCCTGCTTTATTCAGTGTCTTGTTTCGCCCGGCCTCTTTGGACTCTCTTTGGGCTTTAGTTGACTGTTGTACCGCGTAGTATTCATTCATGCAAATAAAATTAAGAATTACGTTATGTAAAAAACTTTGTGTGTATGTATAGGTATAATTTCAAACTAGTCATTCGAGTCAATAAATAATCTTCATGTCAAAGTTTAAAACAAAGATTGTTTTAAAAGTTTTTTTATAGCTTGCCCTGTTATTTGTTCTCTTTATATTAATTAAAAATAACCTGACTTGCGCTTTAAATTTTACCTTAATTTTTGAATTCAATAATCGTATCGGTATCGCCGATATTTTTATAAGAGCGTCGGTATCGTAGCGGCAAAAAGACGTATCGAGGCATTCCTACGTGGACTTTCCGCCCTGGGCGGCTCTTTAAAGGAGAGTCAAAATATACTACATTATTGAATAGAAAGTAAAACCAGTTCGCAATGAGTAGGAAGAATAAAAGTTCTCGCAGGGGCTAAGAAGACACCAATATGACACCATCATAATACCATAATTAAGGTAACCATCAAAATTAGAAACTGAAATATCGTGACATAGTTTAAGTAACCATCAAAATTAGGAACCGAAATATCGTGACAAAATTTAGGTAACTATCAAAATAAGAAACCTAAACATCATGACATAATTTAGGTACCTTACCATCAAAATAAGAAACCTTAACATCGTGACATAATTTACGTACCTTACCATCAAAATAAGAAACCTAAACATCGTGACATAATTTAGGTACCTTACCATCAAAATGAGAAACCTAAACATCGTGACTTAATTAAGGTACCTTACCATCAAAATAAGAAACCTAAACATCGTGACATAATTTAGGTACCTTACCATCAAAATGAGAAACCTAAACATCGTGACATAATTAAGGTACCTTACCATCAAAATAAGAAACCTAAACATCGTGACATAATTTAGGTACCTTTCCATCAAGATGAGAAACCTAAACATCGTGACATAATTTAGGTACCTTACCATCAAAATAAAAAACCGAAATATCGTGACATAATTTAGGTACCTTACCATCAAAATAAGAAACCGAAACATCGTAACATAATTTAGGTAACCATCAAAATTGTTTTTTTTTTCAATTCAGGTGATATTGGAAATAGTAAACTATAATCGTTAGCTAGCAGTCGTTGCTTTTCAGCATTATTTTTCATATGAAAATCAAGTACAACACAGTTATTGCAACCACAGAGAAACGAGATTATACAGAAACTAATTTTACAAGCGGCCGTCCAGCCTGGCACTATAGTATAATACCTATAGACATGGTATTTTTTTAGTTTTACTATATTTTATACAGACCCTGACTAAAATTCTAAAAAATAATGAACCTTTCATAAATGGGGCTACGAATTTTAAGGGCTCCGTAATAGTGATGAGGCAGCTGCGAATCCCTATAAAAAGTCGCCGCTGTTTGTCTGTCAGTCAGCAAGCTACTTGCCTATATCTACACAGTTTGAATTTTGCAATAATATTTTTTTTACCACTATAACAACCAATAAATACAAATAGAATAAAAAGGAACTCCCATACAAAAAACATACTGTTTTATGCATTTTTGCATATTAGCAATAGCTGTAATATCAAACGTACATTTAAGTAAGGATGTGCTAGTCAGCCTGATTAAAAAAAAAACCTACGTGTTCCTACAATATTTCAAACTAGCGGCCACACGCGGCATCTTCTGCGTAATGTTTAGTTTTTGAGAATCCGATAGAAACTAACATTTTTCCGGAAAACAAAGTATGTCTCAATCTAGGTCATAAACTATATGCGTACTAAATTCCATCCAAATCCATTCATTGGTTTTTTGTTAGATTTAGTTACTAAGTAATAAACATACAAACTTTCACAGCTATAATATTAAGTAGGATTTCATTGACTCGATCGTATTCGACTCGCGGCTACTGATGCCGTTTAATAGTAAAATTATGTCAAATAATAAGAAATGATTAATATTATCACGATTGCATCGTAAGCGCATTTCGCAATTTGCATCGCACGTTTTGTCTAAGCTAAGCACAATCTGTGAACAAAAACAACGAGATTTTATGTTTTAAAACGAATGACCCAGTTTATATGAAATAAGCTTTGTAATAAAATACCATTACTTACTTGAATAAATATTGACAAATACCTAACTTATGAAGTTAGTTGGTAAGGTCTGGGAGATGTTACCTCCACAGCCTCCACACAGGTCTTCGATTCAAAGTCAAGTAATACTAGGTATTTTGTATTGTTGCGTTCCTGCAGTGCCCCGCGTGAAAGGAGAATTATGATCGACATCGAAGGTTCGACATCAAAGATCAACATACATAAACTAACTTCCTAATATCCCGTGTAGATCTCACACTAATATTATAAAGGTGAAAG
This sequence comes from Chilo suppressalis, assembly GCA_902850365.2. NCBI lineage: Eukaryota > Metazoa > Arthropoda > Insecta > Lepidoptera > Crambidae > Chilo > Chilo suppressalis. Next base: position 9,471,944 of record OU963899.1, on the reverse strand, counting down.
TTTGTGAGTGTGTATGTTTGTTACTTCTGCACTTCTAAACGGCTAGAGCGATTTTAATAAAATTTGGTATGGAGTTAGCTGACAGCCTGGATAACAAATAGGCTACGTTTTGCTGGGAGAAAATATTCATAATAAACAGCGGGTAACATCGCGGGGCATAGCTTGTGTCAAATAAATCTAAGATGAAAATGTAGTTTGATCATAAAACACAAGTTGAAGTACCTACACAGAACTAATAAGATGTGTGGTCGCGAATGTGGGTTTAAACAAGTTCTATTCTTTCTATTCGTTCGTTTATTCGATAACGTTAATTTAATCACATGACTTTTCGTATTTGCTATTTGTAAACTTAATAACAATAGAACATCCTTATCATGCTCTATGAGGAATTAAAAGGAGAGAGAAATTCACACATAACAATACAAATAGTCATATGAAGTTCTCGAATTAAAGTTTAAAGCAATAAACAGTAAAATTTCTTATCGTACGCTTTATATTTAACAAACACTAGCTGACCCAGAGTACTTCGTACTACTGACAATAATTTTAGAAATGATAAACGACGAACGTCAAATGTTTCACAGGAATATAGATAGAACAGTTTATATGGAAAAATGAAATTGTATTTTCAATATCCTTCCTCGCAACTTTTCTATATTTTCTCACCTTTTAAACCTTCCTTAGACCTCCACGAACATATCAAGACCAAGATAAGGGGCCATCCATAAATTACGTCACACGTTAAGGGGTGGGAGGGGGTCGACGAAGTGTGACATCGTGTGACAAGGGGGTGGGAGGGGTCCTAAATTTCGTGACATCACATTTCAAAATCTATTATAATCTAAGTGTTGAAACTATTACTTTACGTAAACATTAACAACCCAAACGAGAACAAACTGGTGCTATGCCAGTTATAAATAATTTAAAGGAGTTGGTTCAGTGTCCATGGACTTACGATTATTAAGTTTGTATCTTTAATTTAATTATAATGCTATTAATATTTTTTGTTTTGTTAATTTCTTTAATTAATGATGTCAATCGTTTTTTGTTTTGTTAATTTATTTAATTAACATAGTCAATTGTTTTTTGTTTGGTGATTTCTTTAATTAATATAATTAATCGTTTTTTCTTTTGTTAATTGTTTGATTTGATGTTAATATTATTAAAAAACAATTAAAATGGAAATAAAACTGATTTCAGAACCGTTGTTTTCATTCAATAATTTTTAAATGTCAATTTGCACAATATGTGACGTCACACTAGGGAGGGGGGGAATCTCACAAATGTGACTAGCTGTGACAAGGACGGGGGGAGGAGCAAAAAATCATGAAATTCGTGTGACGTAATTTATGGATGACCCCTAAGAGAAATCCGTTCAGCCGTTCTCAAGTTTTAGCGAGACTAACGAACAGCAATTGATTTATATATATATATGGTACTAGTTGATTTATGGTATGAAATTAAAAAGATTGAGTCATATTACTTTAAGTTTATGGCTGTTTTGTTAACTTATAAATTAGCGTTTGCCTAAGTACAAAGATAACCACTTGTAACGGTGTGGCGTAGCCGCACGCAACCGATCCCCTTGTTTATTCCTAATTTCATACGGGTCACTTAAACCGCCAAAGTTAAAAGAAGTGCTTAAATAACTTAGTCGAATTAAAAATATTTATATTAATACCTGGACATTTTTCAACCAAAACGCATCTTTTTGTATATTCGTCTCTGACGTAGCCCGCCGAGCAGCGGCATCCAACTTTGCACTCCCATATAGATGAGCAGATCGACCGGCCTAACAATGTGTGTTAATTTAAAAACAAAGTTGTATAGCTTGTACCATCTATGGTACTAGCCTGGTATTATTGACATAAAGTGGGATTACTTTCCTATTACCACGAGCTGAAATGAAAAAGTTATTGAGGTAGGGCAATTTCCCATTCGGATTGGAGCGCCCGGCTCGGGAATTAATCTACAGCTCGCAGAACTTTTGTGGTATCACTGTGGAATAATTCTACCATTTGATGGTGATCTGTTTTTGACGATGAGTAAGGTTCGAGTGCTCCAAGGGGTATGATAATATTAGGCAACGGCGCAAGTAATTAATCTAATATACAAAATTCTCGTGTCACGGTGTGCGTAATTGAACTAATCCGAAACGGCTCGACCGATTTTCGTGAAATTTTATATGCATATTCAGTAGGTCTGAGAATCGGACAACATCTATTTTGCATCCCCCTATATGTTAAGTCCGGTGGTCCGGTCCCCCCTTAATTTTTTTATTTTTTTGGGCAAAATTTTTTGTTTGATTCATCGTACATAAATACATACAACCTTAAATTTTCACCCTTCTACCACCAACCCCTATTTTTTTATGGCGGTACGAAGTTCGCTGGGACAGCTAGTATACTATAACAAGGGTGTATATGTTATAGCGGTCCAATGTAGTCCTCGGAAAAAACAGTGAAAATAACAGTATCGCAAGTGTCTATAGCCTAGGCTGCTTACTATCACCTAAAGTGTCTGCCTCTGCCTGGTTGACTTGCGGTGAAATTAAAAACATCGTTATTTTATCACAAGATCCGTTATTTAAAATACGTAAGAAGGTAAAATATTTAAAACGATGAAGTGATGATTGATTTTTGCTATGTCGTCATTTCAGAAAGATCCGATTTCAATGTAGATTAAGTTAATTGTTTCAATATTGTCTCGGGTTTAATATTTTTGCCTTCACCGTTTCCGGATTACATGGAAACAAGTGGTTGCATACCTTCATACGTATTTACATAAGTATTTTGTTATCAGACTTAAAATATACCTACTTCCGTAATGTATGACGTGTATCAAATTTTTTTAATAGAAGCCTTCTAGATTTTTAACCACAGGCTAAATTTTAATGTAAAGTATCTAAGAGGACATTTTTCTCCTTTTATAATAATGTTGTTATTATTTTGGCGACAAAAAGTAGGTCATTTTCCTAGGTTCAATTTATCTATAACTTAATCCCATGTCTCGTATATATTGTCTAGGTAATAAACTATCTGCGTGCTAAATTTCATCCAAATCCAACGCCCCACTGAATCCTGGAGTTTTTTTTTCTTTTTGTGTGTTCGTTAATTTATATAATTACTGCAATCTTGCAAGTTTTTCTAAATATTTTCTTGCATGCATTAAGATAATTTTCCGAGACCATCAGGAATGTCTTAGATCAAATAGTTTTCTTGTATTAAAATTTAATAACACCAAGCCAATTCGTTTGTTTTATTTAAATGCAAAAATGCAATTATTGCAAATAACTTTACCCAGAGGCAACAGATGTAAATTCACACAAGTCGGAGGACATTTCCATCCACATAGCGAATACTCCTCGTGATCTTTCAAACAGATTGAACTCCTAAAACCAAAAGATATCCTCAATAACGTAATAATGATTATTGTAAAACACTGAAACATTGCGAACTCAATACATAAGAGTTTTTGCTAACAATAAAACTATAACTCTGGTACGCCTAAAATAAATAACACTATAACTCTTCTACGGTTTAATATTCTTACGACATGGTCGTAATAAATCGTTTTTAGGATTCCAAAGGCTGCGAAACGGAACCCTACTTCTAAGATTAATTATGATTTAATCTAAGCCCTACAAAAACATACCTCGGCTCTGTCTGTACGGTATAGGTAGCTAGACATCTAACATTTTTACAGAATCCATACATGAAATGAGATATTTTTTGTACTATGGTACAAAATCATTAATTTGTGAATCCGACTCGCAATTTATCCGGTATTTTAATTTTTACCATTTCCCAACAAACACGTGATGAAAATAGTAAGTACTTGTAATTGAGCATTTCCAAATTTGTATTATTTTTGTAAGTACTTAGCTATAATTATTTGTAAAAGATTACTTATTTGTTATAAATTATATTTTTTCACATAATGTTATTTATTTTGCTTACAGTTTTGCCTAACCGTGACCCAGATGAAGATATCTGCAGTGACACATACTACTATTTTATGCAAATGCAAAGTTGGTTTACTTAATTCTGTAGTCGATATTTTGAAATGTAAGCATTATATTATAAGTAGGTAAGAACTTATTTTTCTACATGATAAAGATACAAAGAAGGTATTGTACGAAGTAACAAATTCAAACAGCGAACTAGGGAACAGCGAATTTTCCGCACAAATTGGAGCCCCGATCTTTTGGACTATTCGCTAACTTTTTAGTGTGTAATTAAAGAGAAATTTTAATATAAATCAGTTCTTGTCGGGTCATGTAACTTAGTGGCATTATAAAAGCAGTAGTGGATCAGTAAATAGCTCAGTGATTATCACTTCCATCACTCAAAATCTGCAAGCGAATAAGGTCTTTAAAAATTCACATACGTTGGCGCCCTTAAAGGAACACCAACGAAAGGATCTCACACCTAGCCTCTAGCAAATTTAGCGGGTGCGAAACGGCAATCCGCGCGGCTTATGAGCGGTTAGGGCATACTATCCGCTAATACCTTCTACGCTAAAAGTGCGGTAACCTTAAAGAGTAAAAGTAACACCACCTTTTGGTAGTGTTTAGCTTCTGTTGTTGTAAGATCCCAGGGCTTCACGAGATAGGCAGAAGCGTCTTTAGCCCATGTAGTGCAGTATGCAATCATTACCCCTGTGCCCTCAAGTAAGCACGCGGTCAAAATGAAATGGTATTGATTAGTAGTGAATGAATGGCGCTCGGCACCCCCCTTTTTTTTACCCGGAGAAATGCCTTACGCATACCCCGCCGCTGGGTAGGCTACGGGGTTATGTGAGACTCCTCCCCCCACCTCCCTCCCACCCACTCAGCCAACCTTAGGGCTGGCTCAGTGGCTGCTCGGGATGGGGGGGTCCTACCCACTAAAACTCCGGGATGTGCTCTCCTTAGGTGGCGGCATGGGATCCTTACTGGAAATCAACCACGCCGCCGCCGGCCGGCCCGGCTTTTAACCAGGCCACCTCATGATCGGGGGGATTCCCAGGCACATGGTGGGAATCCCCCCCCCCAGACTGCGGTGCCGTGGCGCTCGGCACCCCCTGAGACCGTTACACCCGTGTGCAACGCACAACCTGCACCATACCAATACCACAGGTAAAGCCATCTTTCAGGATAGGCATCGTATCGTAAATTGCGTCTAGACTCCGCTTAATAATATAAATAATCACCATTCACATAGCTACGAGTAGGTATGCCTCTGATCAAGATGTTAATTTTGATGGAATGTTTTGCTGGGCTTTAACCTACTTATAAGGAAACCATTTAAACCAAAACAATCAATGCACTAATCATAATAAAGAATAGGTAGTTACTTTAGTATCTAATCCTTATTCATACTTTTGTTCCTGAGTCAACAATTTATTAAACAAGAAATTAAATTATTAAAAATCGTGAAATCTATTAAACTACACGTGATTTTTATCTAATAATGTAAACTTATCTTTAATTAATATGTGTCATCACATCATCTATGAGATAACAAAGATAAATCATTATTGAACAACGAGACGTGTTAGAAATTCAAAATTTTTATCATGGTAACATTCTTTTGTAAAATTCATTATCTGATTGGTAGTAAGTATAAAAAGGAGTTATCCCGACGGACATCAATCATCACTCAACAAGCAACGCAAAGATCACCATGAAAGCATTCAACGCATTGCTGACTATATCAACTGCATTGGCTGTGTCCAACGGCCATGTAGCGATTACGAAAACGCCTAACGAACTGCACCCAGTCCACGAGTTGTACGTCAAACCGTCTGCTGACGGCACCACCGGGGACCTGTATGTGGCAGCAACAGAAGAGAGTGGATCGAAGACTCAGTGGCTGACCGACCAACCTGTGCATTTCTTACCAATGCAGTCCCAGCCGGCCATACCGACTAGTTACGCAGAAGAAAGCTTGAACACAAAGCGAGCGATCGTCAATCCTCAACCTCAACAACAATACCCATACGCATTGCCGGCTACGGGAAGAAGTGAAGCTAATACCGTTCCATCCTATCCGTATGCACTGCCGGTGCCCAGCCCGACTCCAGCAACAGAAACTAAAACTGAAGGGCCCATAACAACTGCAGCAGCCATTCCTCAATACAACCCATACCAGTACTTCTATCCTCAAATTATGGCAGCCTACGCAAACATGTTAAGCGTCCTCAAAGATGCTGGTATGAGCGACGAGTCAGCCGCTTCCGCCTTGACGCAAGGCTCTTCGATGTGGCCCCATTCCTACACGTATCCGGTGCAATATGTGATGGTAGACCCCAGCATGTGGGCGCAAGCTCAAGCCACGACCGCCACCTCCGTTTCTACTACACCGGCTGCAGCCGATAAGGAATAATTATTTAGCACAATTATTTATTTATTTATTTTAGATTAATTAATTTATTTGTTTGATGTGATTTACATAAATGGCGAAAATAAACTTAAAAAAGAAATATTTTAATATATTATGAACCCTTTTTAGATTTTTTATATATTTTTAAGCATAAAACTGCTAAATGTTATAAATCTAAAGAAAACTTTACTACATAAATCCCACTCGTCTAGGTTTTAGACGGGATTCGAACCCGCATCTTACGCTATCCGGGTGGACGCACTTATCATCCTCATCCCCTACCCTGTAAAGCTCCCGACCTTACTCAGCCACGAAAACACCGACACGACATGAGGAAGAAATTTCCCCGAGCGACAGGCGGACTCTCCAATTCGAGTCAAAAAAAAACTTTTTCTATCATGCTTTGCTAGGCTATCAAGTGGACTTTATAATATCTTGATTCTGAAAATCAAAATGATAATGTCCCAAATTACAGAACAAAACCAAACAAACAACCAAAGTAAATATCAGGTTATCGGGGGGCCATTCGCCTAACGGAAATGCTTTAGAAAACGCCAACGCTTTTGATTTTATTTTGTTTTTCGAAGGTTTTCAAATACCTCACGCTCATTTTTTTAATATTATTATTACCAATTCAAAAGAAAAAAAAAAAGAGCGCGAGGCATTTGAAAACCTCAGGCGGCTAGAAATAACAAAATGAAATCGTTAGCGTTTTCCAAAGCATTTCCGTTAGGCAAATGGCCCCCAGGTCAAAAGTAAAGCCTTTTTTGTTTGTGAACAGTTTTTGTTTTTACAGTGATTGAACAAGTCGACACAGTTTTGATAAAAACTTAATATTCACAGGACTTATTTACAACCCGTTGTAGTGTTGAGTCTTTCGCAAGTTGATATTCGCTTTGGACTTAATATTTGCTTTGGTGGCACGCAATCTGCGTACCGTTTGTCCTAAAAACGCTGATTCGTATCACAATGATTCCTTCCGATCGGGGAACAGGCGTGAACGCACGTAAATGCCATGGATTACTACAATCACGTTCACGCATCTTCTCGGAACTTCACGGTACAAGTGTGGAGCCGTGATAGTGTACAGAGCCACTATTGAATCTTTTAAGAATTTGGGAATGGCAGATTTTTTCTTCGAATTAGAACGTCCGTCTGTGGCAGTGATAGAACAACGCAGTTGGCTCGGTCTCCTCCGTCTTACAGAAGATAAAAATGAGATTAGTATAGTGCGATTCAAATAAGAATAGGAAAGCCAATGACCTCCATCTGTAAAATGTCGCTTGAAAAGTACGGTTTGCAAAAAAATCTTGGAACCCTTTTTTACCACTCAGCTAATGCTAAAATAAAAACCAACCATTTGTATACAAACAATAACAAATATTGATAATTAATATTGTTTTTTTTTTATGTATTGTGCTTTGGATATGATGAATTGTTGATAACCTAAATAGTCAACCAAATGTCACTTTCAGTTGCGTTCAGAAACTAGATTTAAAACTTTCGTCTACATAAAGGATCCATGTTCGTATGTGACCTAGTAATAGTACATGATTATTCATAACTACTTCAGCGGTAATGCAGAGATAAGCGGAATTGAAGAGCTAGATTCTGATTAATGATTGTTCTCACACAGTCTTAATAAATAAATATTATTAAAATCGGTTGTTTTCTTTTCTCAATCTTAGTAAATAAATCTTATTTAAAAAATCTGATGTTTTTTCTCACTTATTCTTAGTAAATAAGTTTTATAAAATAAAACCTTTTTTGTGCTCACTCTACCTATTTGGTTTGAACTGACACAATATGGCGCCCAATTGGTCATATTCTTAGTTGAATCGCATTATACTATCTTTTGGTGGTGTTGTGTCTATCGGTGAATGGCTTGCAAGGAAGTTACAATTATTTATATTATATACCTAACGGTATCTATTTGTTAATTGTGAGTTTGTGTACTTGAAAGCAATTTATTACACTGCTCCATTATCCCATACCTACATTCTTTTTAAACTTAAAGGGAATGAAAGTGAGATATTGTTGTCAAGTGTACAAATTGAACTAAGCTGTTTATGTCAAAAATCGTTTGTCTTATATCGAGAAAAATTATAACGATAACAAAGACTAGAGACGCTGGATCTTTTGCATTGAATCGATCTTTTGGATCGTTGCCCAGTGAATCGATTAACGATCTAAATCGAATGGTATTAAATCAATTTCATTCGATAAAAAGATTCGTATCAAAATTTTATAAAAACTGAATAAAGGCGTGCAAATGTACAATTTGCGATAAACCTGTATTTACAAAATTTTGCAGAGGTGCTGGAAACCAAGGCCATGTATCGAAATTCAACGTCAACGTCAAACAAGGAAGCCTTTACTAGCATATGTTTTAAGTTTCATCAATGCTATATTTCTGTGCTTCGGAAGGCACGTTAAGCCGTTGATCCCGGCAGCATCTGCAGTCGTTAGCACCCACCAATCCGCACTGGGCCCGCGTGGTGGGTCATGGCCCAATCTCCCTGTTCCATCCATAGGGAAGGCCTGTGCTCCAGCAGTAGGGACATAAATGGGCTGATGATGATGATGATGATGATAACGGATTTTCTAAAATTTTAGTTTAGTTATATTACCGTCTTTGTTTTAGATACATCGATAGATACTGCCTGTCAATAAAGTCATGCAAAGAATGATTGAGAAACAAATGGTTTTGCTGTTACTGACAACACTAAATTACTGTCTCAGTTGTCACGTTAAGGTTATTTTTATTTTGTTGATGATTTTGTTTTAAAAGTGTTAATTCGAGTTATTTTTTAATTGGACTGTTACGGGATATCAAAGTCATCGGACTATTTATACAAGCGGTGTGAAGCAGGTCATATTTTAAGTTTTTTAGAACTTATAGACCATGTTTTAGGAGAGAAGATCGTTTAACGAATTTGACAACGTTTACAGTCAAATAGCAAAACTAGCCGGTAAGTAAACATTACGAAATAAATGAATTCTTCTCCGGTGACTATCATTATTGTTTCCATCCATAATTGCATCTGATTTGATGCATTGTTTATTTTGTATTGAGGTTATAAAATTCACTAACAACTTTTACAACGCCCTACAGATTTGATACTTTTGTAATATTATTTAAATGTGAACATGGTTTTTATCATCAAACTTTTCTTTGCTTCAGATGTTTCCAAAAAATGGACAGCAGATTTTCAACCATTGCTGGAAAATGCGAGTAATAATTGCCTAAAGAAGCATTTCAGGCAATAATTCCACAAGAATGGAAAATCTGTGAAAATTTTACCTGTAGTGGAAATTTTGTCTGTGCAGATGACGATGATTCCAGTTCCAGTCAATCCTATGAGGCAGGCACCAACTAGCAACTTGATGACGCAGGAATATTCATTTTAATTAGATTATTTGGGCTCTGAATAATAAAGTATATTGATTGTAATAACTACCTTTATTTTATTTCCCACCTTTAGTAAGTGTCCATAAAAAAGGCCTGTCATAAGATGATTGTGTGTCTACTAACCTGACTCTTGAATGTCAAGCATGAAAAATTTTGATATTTTATTATAGTTGTATTTGAAGCTGCTCAATTTGTAAATAGGAAAATATTGAGTAGATGTTTTTTATTCCAGCAAAGTATCAGGCAGGTTCAAAAATAAATCTGAGATGATGATAAGATAAGATAGAAACTCGGATTATAATGAAATGTATGGAGGTTATATAATTGTACAATAGTACTTTTTACTAAATATCAAAGCGTTTTAGTCGATGTATAACGGGTATACCATGTAAGCAACGGTAGCGACCTTTTCTTTCATGACTTTATTGACAGACTATCCATCTGTTTTGTCTTCCACTAAAACAAATGCTAGTGTTATAAATTAATTACATACCTTTCGGTTGAAATTTCAGTATGACCGGTTTTGTTATGTCATCTTATTAGGGTTTTCTTTTTTCATTGTAAAGAAAGAAAGAAAGAAAATATTTATTTGAGACAACATGTGTAAGTAAGGTGTTATGATTTTAGGGGTGCATAACATGTCGTGCCGATGTGGGCATACAATTCATCAAGTTATTTAAATATCAAGTCAAAAATCTTAATATTCAATAATAAAACATTTCAAATTCAAATGATTCCAATTCAATAATAAAATGTAAAAATTAATCAAAAAATAGAAATAATAATAATAAAACATAATTACAATTAAAAATTTGTCATTTAAAAATTCCGATACATCATAATAACATTTATCTAATAATATATTTTTAATTTTCTTCTTATATAAATTAGAATTTAAATCTTTTATATATGTCGGGTGTTTATTATACATTCGAGGGGCCACACATAATATGTTTTTTCCCGATACGATTCGATCTTAGAAATAATCGTTCCTATTGAATAGTATTAAAAAATCTTTGATAGCATTGCCATGAATCGATCTTTTAAAATATAGATTAAGATCGGGCATCCCTAAAGAAGACAAAAAAATTAAAAATAACAAAGTCTTCCTTCCTTTTTCATTTCCGAGTTGTCAAAGTGTTGACCATGTGATAAATAATATCTTTTCCAAATAAAATATCTCGTAATTTAAAGAGATTTTCGTATTAAAAGTAAAGGAAACAATCTTTCATCATGGTCTCTAAAAAGAAAAAGAAGGTTTGTACACTATCATTATTTTATTATCACGTGTATTTTTATAACTCTGCTAACCTTTGTCTGTTTTTAATTAACAGTATTCTTCTGGAGAGGGTGCACAATTTATGACGAGAAAGGCTGCACTGAAAAAGTTACAATTGTCTCTAAAAGATTTCAGACGGATATGTATCTTGAAAGGAATATATCCCAGAGAACCTCGGAATCGTAAGAGAGCACAGAAGGGTGCTGGTGGAATAAAAACTCTTTATCATACAAAAGACATAAAATTCTTACTTCATGAACCAATTTTATGGAAACTCCGGGAGTTAAAAGTAAGTCATAACAAAATATTTCGTGAACTTTTTATTTCATGATAATTTTAACCCTAACTGTTACTCTTTGCAATCTATTTTAAAGCAAATGCCAATGTGATCTAAGTTAATCCCTTTCTTAAACATGAAATAGATCACAGAAGGAGTTAAGGTTCCACAACCAGGCTTGTTGTACTATGTATCCATGGGTTATTGGTAATATCTAAAAACAAACTTTCAGGTCTATCAACAAAAAATTCGTAAGGCACGTGCTATGAAAGAATATCCCCGGATGAGGAAATACTTGAGAGACTACCCAAGTATAAACATTGATCACATAGTCAAGGAACGCTATCCAACATTTGTAGATGCCTTGCGAGACCTGGATGACTGTCTTACATTATGTTTCTTGTTCAGTACTTTTCCTTCACTAAAAAGAGTTCCAAGAGACCAGTCTTTACTCTGTAGAAGACTTACAGTTGAATTTATGCATGCTATTATAGCAGCCAAAGCACTTCGCAAAGTTTTTATATCTGTAAAAGGATACTATTATCAAGCTGAACTAGAAGGCCAGACTATTACATGGATAGTGCCCCACCATTTTTCATTCCAGGTATTTGGTAGTTTTGCCTTTGTTGATTTATAAATTACTACTATTGATATATTATAGCTATTGATTACTAATTTTTTATGATAAAATGATTAGGTACTCATTCATTTACTTTCCTTTAACATATTTTCAGCCACAAAGCAAGGATGAAGTTGATTTCAAGATTATGTCTACATTTGTTGAATTTTACACAATGATGCTTGGATTTGTAAATTTCAAACTGTATCATTCTCTAAATTTAGTTTATCCACCAAAACTCACTGCAGCATTTTCTGACACTGATAAAGAACTTGTTGATGAGCAAGCTTATGTAGCTGAAAGGATAGCTGCTATGAATATACCTGTCATAAAATTAACAGGGGCTAATGAAACAGAGGAATTGCCAGAAATGGATATTTTCCAAACTGAAGGTGAGGACACACAAAAGTTAGAGGAAGCTAAGCAAGAAGCAGAAAAGGTGAAAAAATTGAAAACCATGTTCAATGGTTTAAAATTCTACATCAACAGGGAAGTCCCTAGGGAGCCTTTGGTGTTCATTATTCGAAGTTTTGGTGGTGAAGTATCTTGGGACAAAGATTTGTTTGTTGGAGCCACATTTGATGAGTCAGATGAATCAATTGCGTATCAGATTGTAGACAGGCCGAGTATGGATAAACAATATCTTTCCCGTTATTATGTCCAACCACAATGGGTATTTGATAGTGTAAATGCTAGAACATTGTTGCCCATTAATAAATACCTAATGGGTGCAGTATTACCACCTCATCTGTCACCATTTGTTGACAAAACAAGGGATCAAGTTTATAAACCACCTGAGGAAAGAGAACTTTTGGATCCAAATTTCAAACCATTAAGTAAGTATTACATTATCACAATTTTTTTTTTTTTTTTCAACTTTTAATCTTATATATAAAATTCTCGTGTTAGAATGTTAGTTACCATACTCCTCTGAAACGGCTTGACAATTTCAATTAAAGTTTATATGCATATTCAGTAGTTCTGACAATTGGCTACTATCTTTTTTCATATCCCTAAGTGATAAGGGACACTCTTAACATTTTAGAAGTGAAAACTTCTTTAGCAGCGTTGTACACTTTTTTTGTAATGGATAAAAATGTTAAACTCGCGTCAGGACACGTAACCTGATCGAAAATTCGTAAGACGAACACTTCTTTGGTGGCATTGTACACTTTTTTTGTAATGGGTCAAAAATGTTAAACTCGCGTCAGGACTCAGGACAAGTGACCTGATCGAAAATTCGTAAGACGGATGGAGAGTAGATAGCCGGCGCGGCGTAGGAGAGGAAGTATCCCCCCTCTTTCTACGGCGCGGCGAAAATGTATGGTGACAGCCGATGGCTCGACCGTCTGTGTATTCGTCAATTCGTGTATATAGTGTTAAAAAATGCACAACATTACTATAAGTTTACACTTCTGCCGGCACTACCGGAGTGCAACCCGTCGTTTTTTTTTTAATTTGGCATTATAAAATACATACAAACCTTAATTTTCACCCTTCTTCCACCAGCCCTTAATTTTCATGGCCGTACGAAGTTCGCTGGGTCAGCAAGTGTTTACATAATTGTGTTACTGAGGGACAAAATTTGTCCTTGCAAATTAACATATCCAATAACAAGCACTAGAGTGAAGAAGTATCTTTCGTATTTTATATCTACTTATCATATTGGGCAGTTTTATTTAATTTAGCATCACTTCCTTTTTACAAAAAAGCAGTCATATTTAATACTAATAATGCTTGACCAACCACAGTTATTCCGTTATATGAGATGCCCCACTACATAGTAAATTTTATGTTACTCCTATGCTACTCTTATTAGACGAAGAAGAATCTGGCAGTGACATAGAGGAAGCCAGTGATGAAGATAAAGAAGAAGATTCTGAACCGGAGGACCCTGAACAAGCTCTTACTAAGCAGTATCAACAAGAGCTGCAGGAAGAATCCACTTCTGAAGATGAAGATGGAGAAGGTGGTGACATGGATCCAGAAAAGAAGAAATTAAAGAAAGAAAAGGTATTTATTACATTGTGTTGTTATCATAAAAAAATGTAAGAGATGGTGCAGTATTGCCTGTGAATACCCAATTCAATTCATGTGAAAACACAAAGAAATAGAAGTATCACCACACCACCTACCAGAAGATCACATAAAAATAACATTATGGTGGTGTTGCATTTCTCTTGGTAAGTTTCCAAAGCTAGGAGCACAGGGATTGGATTGGTCACAAGGTGAGTATGGATCTAGAGTTCTAGATGGATTGCGACAAAAACATTAAAACCAAATGGTTTTGGTTCTTTAGTTATTGGTTCAAATAGATACACCACCAGCTTCACTTTCATGGCTTCTGCTTTAACTTGAGTAGATTAAATAAAATTTTTGGGATATAGTTATTATTTGCCTAATAAACATAAAACTTTACAAAATAATATGATCCCAAAAAAATGACCACGTAGTAGTAAGTGCCTCTCCACATTGACATAACGTGCAAACCAGACGCAGTTTTTGACAGCTCCGTAAAATATCGTAGTCGTCAAGTTTAGTATGAAATATTTGGCTCGAAACCAGCCATACCATCATTCAATATATGTGTTATTATTGCTTTAGGACAGTTTTCGGCAACGATTTTATTTGTGTGGTGGTATCTAGAAGGCGACGTTCGACGACTAGACTCTACACTTAACCATAGTAACTTAACGTCAGGTTGGGTGACGTAATTACCTGCATCTTGTATAGTAAATAAAATATTTTATAATCTATTTGCTATCTTATTTACGGCCACTTGCACCAAAGTCGTTAATAAAACCTAATCACGTTTCGTTTAAGTCTCATGCCATCACTATTATTTGACTTAAAACAATTAATAAAACTCTAATGATGTACTAAACATGTTTAATCCTTAATTTGAATTAAGAACTTTGGTACACGTGGGCCTTTAAGATTAAGATATAAAATGCACTTTTTTTGTAATCAAATACTTTTTATTTATTGCAGAAAAAAGCTATGGCAGTCACTACAGGTGTACCACACAAGGAACATCCTTATCAAAAGGAAATTGAGGATAAACAAGCATTTAGATTACGAGAAAAGCTTGTTAGAAAGAAGCACCGAAACCTTTACAAGAGCATGAAAGCAGGACAGGAAAAGAGAAAGAAAGAAATATGGCTTCTACGCAAAAAGAGGCGTCTACACGACGAGAAAGCTAAACAAGAAAAAAAGGCAGAAAAGCGAAAACAAAAATTGCAGGCTATTGAAGCTGCTTCTGTTTAGATGTGAATAAAATATAATCACCTGATAACATTGTTTTATTAGTGTATTTTTTTTGAAATATTCTATGTACAACAAGAAAATATACAATTAGTATAAATATGGACAAAACAAAAAGTTTGTATAAATTCTGGCTAGAAATGGGGCAACACACAAGGGCGGATCCAGCTTTGGCGCCAGAGGGGGGTCATAGAGTCGTGGTATATTAAATATTGAAAGTACTTAAATGAAATCCCCCTGGGTTTGGTCCATCTGTCTGTCTGTCCCATGGGTCATGACCCCCCCCCCCCCCCCCCTCGGCAACACAGCTGTAAAGTGTGTTCCTATGTAGCAACATGAACAATTTTATCTAATATATTTTCATTTTTTTTTTATTTGCGATTGTGTAGCATAATGCAATCACCATAACAGTACAATCAAATCAAGTCCACAGATCTAGTACAAAAAGGAGCATTCGTATGGTGGCACTTCAAACGGTTATCCGTATTTTTTGTCTATTTCTGATAGACAAAATATAGCAATAGGCTATTTGTCAGCATGATAAATAAAGTAACAATTGTTGGCATCTGTATTTAATATGAATATTGGCAGCTATTTCACTAGTCTGAGAACAAATAATTAATAACTTTCCTAAAATATCATGAAATAGAAATGATTTTATTGTTCAATGGTCACGTGACAGAAAACGCCTGGGATTGGCGGACACTAAAATGTCGACAAACGCTAGTAAACTCACGGTCAAAGTGACATTTTTGTAGCGTTTGATGTTTTAACGACGTTTTCGCGGCAACTTTAAAAAGAAATTTTTAATTTATTCTTTTTTATTGAAATACACCAACAGAATGATGAATATATCCACTTTTTATGGACTCCATAAACATTAGTAAATAAAGTGAGATCGTTTCCTAAAACTTTTCAAATACTCTAGTTGAGAAAATCAAACATGCATTACTGCTTAAAAGCAATAGAGCCAAATAGACAAACGCGCAACTATATAATGAATGGTTCATACACAATTTTGTGCATCTCAAAAATTTGTTTTTTTTTTTTTCAGTGTTTCGGTCGACAATATTTAATACCCTAAATACAACAATACGTACAAAATCGTGGAAGCTGTCCAAAAGGTAAATTGGACGATCCGCGGAGCTCCGTAAGATGATCCCGTCATCAAAAACAATATAAAGGCATTTTTGAAACATTCAAAGTCATCGTTAATGCGTAGTATATAAGGTCTTAATAGAAACGCATGCGTCAAAGTTCGACAATCGAGCTCGAAAAATTTTACGATTTGTTGCTATAGAAGGAAGAATTTATAGACTTTATTTCTTTAACTGTACGCGTAATTCCGAATGAGCTGTTAGCAATAGCTGATACAGGGCGCGAGGAAAAGAGACGGTTATATAACCGACCATGCATTTGAATATCACAAATATTTTCTATAAGTAGTTTATGATAAGTATTAGAACAAAATTAACTTCAAATGCTTTAATTAACGAACATTGATTATATACCTGTCGAAAAAACGACACTACGTACTACAAGTATTTTTATTCGCATTTTTTTACGGAGTTCTGCGGCATCTTGACTTTTCAACGGTCTTAAGTGGTGTTCAAGCACTTCTTGATTTTGACACATTTTGAGGTTTATCTAGGGTTTTCAATATCGTTGTTTTGGGTTTACTCTCTCCAGTTATAAGGCGCCCTAATGTTAACTAGTATTGTATGTTTCGTGTCTTATATGTGTGAGATGTATGTGTGAGTTGGGCATTTTTTTACGAATAAATTAACACAATTACGCCCACAGCGAATAACCAGCAGTATGTGCTACCATACTAACATCACATGCCAACAACGCCACTTTCGTTTGCCGTGTCAATATTTATTACCATATTGTACTAACTTTGTACCATGGTTGCAAAATAACATGCACTTTGTTCCCCAGCGCCCTTATTAATAAACAAGGAATAAGCTTAGACTAGTTACGCCGTGTTTTGTTCATATCACTCAAATGCCATTGGTCATTCAATAAACAGAGACAAAAAAAGGAGTAACTAATCCAAGCGAAGTCTTCGTTTATTAATAAGGGGTAGAGGTTTTGGAGATATTGGGGTAAATTAGTAATGGGACTAACGAGGTAGGTGGCGCTGCTGCGCTGAATTTAGACCACTCATAAATCTACCCCCATATCTTCCAGCCATCTTGTTAATAAATGAGGAATAAGCTTAGAATACTAACAGCGTGTTTTGTTCATATGTCCCCAAGTGCCATTTGTAATTCAATGATCAAAGATAAAACTTAGAGTAACTAATCTAAGCTTATTCTACGTTTATGAATTGAATTGGGGTACAAAGTGCAAGTTAGTTTTTACCCATGATACAAAGTAAGTATGTGCAATATAAAAAGCTACGTTAACGTAGCGTAATCGTTGTTAGTGGCGCTGCTGAACTAGCAATTTTTAAATAATTAGTTGTCATCTGAATCACTGTCGCCCTCAGCATCACTGTCTTCTAATTCTGGCATAGGAAAACGAAGAACGGCCGCAATCCCCGTCAATTGGTCTAGCTCTGAAAAATAAGAGAAAATTATTTTGTCAGTGCATATACACAATTACATATACACTAATGACCACACACGTTTCTCTGGACATTATGGCTATATGTCTCCCTGGTATGTGACATCACACGACTGTTATTAAAATTAAATAAATAAACATTTGCCACACTCACACCAATTATCCTAACCCCAAAGTAACCACTGATAACAGATAGAATACGTATACTGATACATATTTTATCCCGAAATATATATAAACATCCAAGACTAAGCTATAAATGCTCGTAATTATCATACTAACATTTAACCGGGATTTGAACCCGGGCCCTCTGAGTGGCGACACCTGGAAACCCGGAGTATATACCATTCGGCCACAGAGAACGTCATTAAAACGTCAAACAAAACAATGTAATGTCACTTTGATCAAAAGTTTACTAGCGTGTGACGTCATTTTACTCTTCGCCAATTCCAAACATTTTCGGTCACGTAACCATAGAACAAAAAATCATTTCTATTTAATAATTTTTAAAAGAAGTTATTAATTATTTGTTCTCTCAGAATAGTAAAATCGCTGCTAAAATTCAAATTAAATGCAGATGCCAACAATTGCTACTCTATTTTCAATACTGTCAAATAGCCTAGGAGCTTGGTATGCAGTGGTTTAGCGGGCTCAGTCTGCAATATTGAAAGTAAAGCAATTTTTGCACCGCAATGATCGGTATAGAATAGGTGCCCATGTTGTGAAAATTTACTATCCAGAGCTCCTCCATGCTTCGGAAGATACGTTAAATCGTTGATCCTGGCTGCATCTGCAGTCATTATGCTTCTAGGCCCATCATGTGTCATGGCTAATCTTCCTATTCCATACATGGGGAATGCCTGTGCCCCAGCAGTGGATATTTTTTTAGAATATTACTCAAATCACATGTTGTCTTTCACAAATAATAATAGATATAGCAAAGAATGTGACAACATCAACCTAAATCAAACTTAAATGTTAAATGACCACTCTAGAGTGTCTCGCCAGTATGGTATAATTGTAAATATGTGCCCACACTGCCACACCCCGCAACTCATTTAGTGAATAAATGACTTAAGCTAAACTATGGGATAACATAATCTACCCAACAGATTTGTGAATTTTAATAGTCTTTAACTTTAACAAAGAGTCACTGAATGGATTCTGTTACTCACGTTCGCCTGACACATGCATACTGGAAAAAATTCTAACATCTCCACCATTCTCTCTTACAGAATCTACCAATGCCACATATTCTTTTCTCTGTTGAACATCTTGACACCTGCAAATGTAATTAAAATATTACAAAAATATGACTTCAAAAGTTTTCAAGTTTGCAAACTCTTGGTAGTTGTTCTGGGAAAATATTCACAATATAATATCATCAATATAGAATCGATAATTTTATTAGAGAAACAAAGGAGATACTTTATTGACAGACATCTTTAGTATATATATTTATCAGTATAGTATCTGCACTATTCACTGAACTCTTTTTAAGGCTGGTGACAAATGTAGATATAGGCCTAAAATTGCAGGGATCTGCCCTGCAATTTTAGGCCTATATCTACAATTAAGCAAAGTAAGTAGTAAACTAAATAAAGTATTTGACAATATTTACAACCAATAACTAACAAACTTTTCATATCTATGCTATTACATTTAAAACAATTTGATTTTCACTAGAATCACAGGACAACCAATGCTGGAACTGCACTTCTTAAATTCTCAAACACACGCTGTTCTTGGCATTTTTTGTGACTTATCAAAGGCGTTTGACTGCGTTAGGCATGAAAGATTGTTAAATAAAATAAGTCATCATGGAGTATCAAACATTTCACTAAGTCTAACACAGTCTTATCTTTCTGATAGAATTCGGAAATTAGTTATTAATGAAGCCAAGTCTACAGGAGCACCCATTTCTATGGGCGTGCCCCAAGGTTCAATATTAGGCCAATTGCTTTTCCTTATTTATATCAGTGAATGACTTTCCTCACTTTACCATAGATTTGTGTAAGATGACACCTCTTTAGTATTAGTAAAAGTCGAGTTGATATTTTCTTGGCAGTGTGAGCGAATTATTTGATAATGGACAATATGGACATTATGTAGAATTGTCCTGCGGAAATTATATTTATTTGTATGCCAATATGGCTGATCACGGCTGCACAATTTAGCACCCATGTAACTTTAAGCCCATGTAACAAAATTAAGTACTTGATTGATTAATTGAAGATTCGCGAACTGATGGCATAGCTTATCGACCTCCACAAGTGCTTGTAATAGACTAGACTGAATAAATTATTTTGATTCTGTGTTCGGCAGGAACATTTTGTAGATCGGCAAATCACCGGTGAATTTCACCGGTACGCAAAATTCCGCTCCGGTGCAAACCACTGATTGATAGTCCTATCTATTGTTGAAACACTTATTACCAAAGAACAGAGATTACAAACAACTACTTTTGAATTACACTCTGGCTCCAAATTTTTGTACAATTTGAATCAGTTCAAATTTCCGCATAATGCACATTACTAGCAATTAACCACTTTACCTGTAGTTCTAATCAGTGACCTTGATTGAAATACTTTCAAAACCAATAGTTCATTTGAATTGAGAAATGAAACTACTATTTATTTTTGTAATGTAAACTTACCTAAATAATTTATCAGATATCATAAGAATTTCAATAGCCATCGCTTCATTTGCTCTTTCCACATGTTTTTTGCCATAGAAAGCCTTAGCAGGCTCAAGCTGCAACATGGTGTAAAAACTCTCTAAAAGTTTCACTTCGCTTGCCGCCTTTGTGTCTGATATTTTTGAAATAACACTTGGCTCCTGAAGAACCTCTAAAAGTGTCAAAACGAAGCCAGTAAAACAAGCTATACTTAGATTAAAACAAAAAGGGAAGATCCAGTATGCTCATACTAGCATCAAATAAAATATGATCCGACCCAACTACATAAGCAACTCTCACACACACATCTGTAATTATCATTCAACACAGAGACAGTGAAATGGCGATCCGCTTCCGAGTGCGAACGGCTGAGCTGTATTGTTGTCCTTTTCTTGATAACAAAATGGCAATTACGTACATAACATTCACGACAAACCCTGATTTTCGAGGATTTTTTGTTTTACAGTTATACAAATGAGAAGTGATGCCAGCCCATTTGTTACTTGTTTTTGAGGAAAAAATTTTTTTACAGTTTTACGAATGAGAAGTGTTGCCCAGGCATTTGTTACTTGATTTTGAACTATTTGTGTTCTTTACAAAAGCATTGAGGCATTGTTTTCTCTTTATAACACAGAATATACACAATATTGTTATATTGAGTTCACATGCAGCATGTTTGAATGTCTAATTGTGACTACAGCAATTTGTGACTGTGCACCACAATTTCAGCAGATCACTTTTGATCAGCGAGTGCTGTATCATATCTTTTTGTTTTAATCTAAGAAGCTATATAAACATTTTTACAAATAATTTCCAATCTATATAAATACCTTTCAAAGAATGCTTGAAGCCTGATGAAGCTTTCACCAGTAGGAATTTACTTTTATTATCAATTAGTAACTTGTTGTCAGTTTTGACTGCCTGTTGCATCATGTATTCAAAAAACTGATCCTTCACAAAACCTGGTGATGCTATGATCACACATTTTACAACTGTGAACTCAATATGCCTAAGAATTCCTTGCATGACAGCATCATAAAATTTGTTTAAGCCCTGAAATATATTAAGTAGTAATATGATTATTAAAAATAAATAAAAGTACAACAAATTAGTTACTTTCTTAACTAGACTAAGTAAAGAGACTGTTTTGCTGTAAATCTCTCCCAATAGTATTTAATAATAATAATTATGGCAATTTGAAATAAAAACTGTGCTATATAAATAAATAAACACCTTTTCATGTTGTTGAGCAAAACCTTTACGTTTTCTTGGTATAGTCATATCAATCTTAGATCGCACCAATGTCATAGAAGGGGTTATGAGGCATACATGAGCTAACCCTTCTTGCATGACCACAGCAGCAACATCTGCACTCTGTGCTGGGTCACAAGCCATATCCACCCTCTCTAGAGCCACCGAATCCCATATTGTTTTTTGCAGTACAAATTTCCTATTTAATTCCAGATCTAATGTGTGATATGCACCCATCTAAAAAACATTATAGCCAGAAAAAAAAAGGAAACAAATGATTAGTTTTATTTAAACTCGCATTGAATATACGTATAAAGTCAACTTATTAAGAAATAATGAATAAACATATAAGGCATTGTAAAGTTAGTGAGTTTGTGACTTTGTTAAGTTATAGGGGATAACCTCTAAATCTACTGAACCAATTTTAAAGATTCTTTTACCAATAAAAACTTTATTAAGTTTATTTTAAGAAATGTTATTAGTGAGTTGTATATTCTATAAATATTAACCATAAATACTAACCAACAACACTTTTTGGTGGTAGTCAGATATGCAGTCAAAGACAAAATTGTCAAATTAAAACATTTCATAAAAATGCTGCCTTAAGAATGAAAGATATATGATTGAGTCCTAAAGAAATGTTGTAGAGTTTGATAATGCCTACAAAAAAGTCAGCAACACCATCTGTCTCGCTTTTATATTTAGTTATTTATATATTTTTTTTTCTATGAATCTACAAGGTTCCTATCTTTCGATCTTTCTGCTATAAAATTACAGTCAGACAACTTGATGTCCGCTAATCTACATTTAAGCCTCGTAATCTATTGAGTAGTATTTCTATTAATATTTTTTCTCATCTACACTGAAGCGAAGCAAGGTATGTGTAATTAGTAATAGTATATATAAGTAAACTAGTCATGAATAATTGTAATAATAAAGCTTATTTCAACTATTATTTGTCCCAAGTAGAATTTGTTACCAATTAGAAGTTGCACACTGTTATTCTTTCAACTGATCAACAAGTTGTTGATTAGATAGGTATAACGATCAACATGTTAGGTACATGTACATAAACAACATAAAGCTTCAGATTACATACCTTGACATATTGATTTTCTACAATATTTCGACCTTTTAGTCTTAATACACATGCTTGAGTGTCAAAATCTATATTTTCTACTCTGATGGTAAGTGTAGTTCTGACTCTGCTGCTGGTGGAAGATCCAGTAGAAGACTCTGTCTGTACTTTACGCACTGTAGATGCAGTAACAGCATCACCCTCAGCAATGAGGTTGTATGCGTGCCACATGTCCTCGGACTCTTCAGGTATGAGACTGATATTTCTAAAATACAAAGATTTATTAGATATGTGTTTCGAAGTTATTAGACAACAACTTATTATGAAATTCTCACCCGGAACCATCCTTCTCGATATTTTTGTACACCAACTTCATTTTAGATTCAGCTAAAAGTTAAAACATTGTTAATTAATATCTATTTAGGGTCATAATTAATAAATTCATAACAATAACAGCGAAAGAACGATAAACATTGACAGGACAGCCAGTACCTAGAATAATAGATAAGTTAATAGACTTGTGTAGCTCGCGAGCGAAAGATAAAAAAGATATATTACTTACCCGAAGAGCTAATTTATCTTCATATCACTTGTGTAACAATGATATCTTTATATCCGAATGATAGATTCATTTTGAGGATAGACAATTTCGTTACGATTGTTTTGTGTTATCCTGAGCCGAATGATACAGAGAGAGAGATAATTATATTGCATTTAATTATCAACGAAAGAAATAGGTAAATAAGAGCAATGTCGTTACGATCGTAAAGTGAATTATACGTACTTATTCTTGAAGTGTACTTGAGTGAAACTGTATTTTACGTTCATCCATTTTTTAAACAAATATAGTGCAATTTTGGTTGCGCGGAACTTGAATCGAAAAATAGAATACTCGGTACTGAGCTAGTGTATATATCTTTAGTTCAGAAGATATATTGCTCTCTTTTCTATTCAGTGATATATTTTGCGAAAGTCAAATAGGCTAGCCTAGCTTATTTTCCAGCAAACGTCATTGAAGTAGACTTTGGTAGTTCACAAAAGAAAGATAAGAATGAACTAGTACATTGAGAAAGATGAAGTGTATCTCTAGTTCACTCTCTTCCATAATGTATAAAAGTATTTAAATTTAATTCATCTCATTTTCCTTAGTTCTTGTTAGTTCAATCGTTCATTTACCTGCAGGCAGCAAAAGGCTGCTCTTGAGTACCTAAACAATAGGGCACTTTTTTGCAAAAATTAACTTTTAAATTATATTTAATAACTAACTGCAAGTGTAATTGTATATTAGCTAACTGTTACACGATATATAACGAGCTAGATAAAATATTGAACTAGATGAAAATATTGAACAAAATGAACTATAGTCGGGGCACGCTACAATGGCCGTTTTAAAACCTTACAATTTCTTTTCCTTACATTTCAAATTTCATAACATACAAAAATCCGAGTTATATGGTGAATAAGTATACTATGGTGTCGATTCTGGCACGATTCTCTAAATCTAAACTTAAATTTGAGAATAGTGGTGTCAATTCTGACGTGATTCTCTAAACTTAAAACTAAAATTAAGGTCAGTGTCACCTTTTCATTCTGTATAGAGAAGAATAAGGATGCACTGTTGTCAAATTTAAGTTTAGCTTTAAAGAATCATACCAGAATCGACATCATTGTATCCTTGTCATTCTCTATACAGCTTGAAAAGGAGAGACTGATGTTAAATTAAGTTTTAAGTTTAGAGAATCATGCTAGAATCGATACCTATATGTTATTATAATATTATTTGTAGAACATAACAGTTCTTAATGATAATAAATAAATAAATAATTTTTTATAATCAATCCTTCTAAGATTCTATCAAATGGTCGGTGTCTTTATATGTTAACAGTAGTGCTGATTCTGCCATGATTCTCTAAACTTAAAACTAAATTTAAGTTTTAAACATAATATATACTTAGACCATAACATAAAATAGTTTTGTAAAATTTAAAAATTATACACCCTCAAATCAAAGATTTGATTAATTTTATGGCGTGTTTCTAACGACAATGATGATCAATAATTAATTCTTTTCAAATTCAGAAATAATTTCGAATATGAAACGTCATACAACGCGCACAAACGTTAAAACGGCTATCATATTAGAGTAAACTATATGAAAGAATGAGTTCATTGTACCAAAAAGATTCGTATCTTTCTTACCATCACAGTGAACTTTAACTCACATGGGTAATCTTAGCACGTCATTCATACGTCACCGTCAAATATCTGTCAAATACCGTTTTCGTGGCAATTTTTAACCAATCATCGTTATATATTTATCTAACTACCAATTGAAATGCCTTATCTATCACGCATTCTCCTAGACCTTGTTTCATTGGTCAGATTTTTGTTGCATTATCATAAATGTCAAGCCAGCGTTTTATTAACTCAACAAACGGCAACAAATATTTATAAAATTTCTCATCGAGAAAATAAAAATTACAGAAAATCACAATGAATTTCATTAAATTATCAAAATTTAACTTCTTTTTGACCTTGATTTTCTTAGAAATTTGATTACTAATTTAAGGACAAAACAGAAACTATAACACCACAAAATTAGATTGACTGAAACCAAACGCGCATTTTGATGTTTTGAACGATAGGTTGTTGGAATGGAAGAAATAGTGGAATCGAAAGAGGATGAGATCGCATCATTGTGAATTATTTTACGTGACGTGCTTGAATCTCTGCTGAACTTTATGCTAATGCAGGATTTTAAATGTAAATAATAGTAAGCTCGTGATTTAAAATATCGAACAATGTGTTAGTGAGTGCAGTGGTAGTGATAACATTGTCAAGCTCAGCTGGTCGTGACGAGCGGTAAAATCTCGCAAGTTTTTCTCTTAAAAGAAAGCACTTTTGTGCTCCGTTTCCTCAAGGTATGCCGTTATATATTTGCCATATATTTTACATCATATAGCAGTTCTTCATTTTCATTAATTATTATGTAAAGCCTTTGTATTTTTTCCTTAATACTTATACCGACTTTATCGTGTCGTTTTACGTAAAAATATGTAGGGAAAGCCTACTAATTACTTAAGCATATTTACGATTGAAGGAAAATAATTTTTACTATTTACTATTCGTAACATTGGCCATGATCCAGTTATGACTCGGTATTGCGCGGGAACATAGCGTGTGATATTTTTAGTTTATTATCCGCACGTTATTATACGAGATGCGTATTTAAGAGTGTTTCGGTTTCGAAATGTTTTGAAAATTATTATCCAAGATTTTATTTTGTCATTAAATTTCAGTGTCTAATACAATGGAATTTAATTTAAACTAAGAATAATTTAAAACCAAAGTGTTCATAAAAAGTGATAAAATGAGCGAAAAACAAGAAGCCGACGTCGTCACACCGTCAGAAGCGCCTGCAGTATCGTCGGCGTCATCAGAGTCTCTGGCATCAGTCACAACTACCTCTATGAGACCTGAAGCTGCAAGACCATCTTCCTTGCCGAAACCGTCCGGCCTTAAGCCTCCAAGTAAAATTGGCAGACTGTGTGCAAACAGTTCACCAAAACCAGCTGTGCCCATCTCTCCGAGAACTGGTAAGTCAATGTTTGTACCTTATATTTCACACACAAAATAATACTATTATTGTTAGTTATCTGTTTACAAACAAAACATACAAAGAAAATTCAAATTGTTACATGTTATTTAGGGTTTATGTATATTATTTAGAAACAGTACTTTAATAAATATAATACAGATAGAGCTTAGAGTACCAAACTGCAATTGACATTGGTGATATTATTAAGCTTTGCATATTTTTTATTCAGCCATATTAAACATCTACCATTTATTGGGATCAATTAAGGAATCATATTTGAGCATAGCAGATTTTGGATAATATCTAGCACCAATTACTTAATAAATGGTTCGACTTTTGTATGTCATTGGTCAACAATTATCTTCAATAAAGTTTAAGCCAACACAAGGCCATAGGGGCACAGCTAATTCTTGATCAATCTTAGGTCATTGCTGATGGCAGCTTTAATTTAGTAACATCTTGTGGACTGTGACTTTATCAATTTTTTTCTATATATTGGAAGTTGAACATTGTTCTTAGCTTGATCTAAAACTTCCATCCTAAAAAAACTCTTTATTCTTTTTTTTATTTTTTATTTGAAGCAATAATGTTTATTACAAACTTTGGTTTTAAAATATTACAAATCAATTGACATCAATCAGTAATTAGGTAAATAGAAGAATCCAATTTTCTTAACAGTCAATGTATGCAGTCTTTCAATTGAATGATATCATTGAGTTGTCTGAAAATACTTTTGCATTAAAGAAATACATGCCCTAGTTTCCAAAGCGCATCACATACAATACACAAGTATAGCCACATTGCACACTGAATGAGAACTTATTGTTAAACATTGAGCAGTTTTATGCTTTGAAAGGAATTACCAACACCTTTTACAATATATCATTCACTACATATTTGTTTAAAAAAAAGATATATACTTCTTAATACTCTCCATTTTTAAAAGAAAAAACAGGATTGATATTAAAATTTATTATTAAAATCTGTATGCTTCTTACCGTGAACATGAAGCAATTTCTGTTTAAAACAGTAAGATAAAAAACATGAACAGCAAACTACTCTGTCTATATACACGTAAATGTCTTGGAGTTGGTAAGCAGTTTGATTTAAGTTAAAAAAATATCAGATGTAAATATCATCCAAATGTAACATACAAACAGCATATATATTATTATCAAACCATTGTTATTATTATTTAGATTTTTAAGGCTATGCAATCCTAATGGGACTGTAGTCATTGCAACCTATATGATCTATTGTGTTGCCACCAAGTTAAAGTATCTCTTTGAGCCTGACAGCTTCCAAGAAGCTCAAAATGTTTCTAGCTTTAAGAAATTTAATTTCCTCTTGGCGTATTATATATGTCGTCCCAAATGAATACTACGTTTGTGGATGAGAGGCCCACATTCACATAGAACGTAAAGTAGTATTTCATGCTCCTGATTGCAGTATCTGCAAACATCAGTGTCACTTAATTTCATATGAAATTGGTGTTTGTTGTGTTTGTCCAGTTAAGGCTCTTACGATAGCACGGATGTTCGGCCTGCTAAGTTCTATTAACTCAATAGTCCGGTTTTTCGAGTAACTTGGTTTAACCAGTATTTTTTCGATTCGCTTAGAAGGTCGTCCTTAGGAATATCAAATCTTAAAAATACCCCTTGCACGTAAAACATCTGTCAATAGTAATACTGAAATAAAAGCTGTGCCTTATTATAAATCTCATTCAAAGCCGACCGCGCCCTCATCACGCTACGTTACGCCACGAGGGCTCACATTAGTTGCAATTTTATATGAAAAATATAAAGAAAAACCTACAAAATCTCATCATTGACAAGAATTTTATCAGCAACGACATTAATAATGAAATGTTTTTCCTGCATCTTGGAACATTAGGTCATCGTTGCTTAATATATCGATGAGCTGCAAGAGCGCGTGTGATCTCTTAAACTATCGACTCAGTGCGTCGTTTTCAATATAATTATCAGCCGCACTCAAGTGCCATCTATTAACTTTTAAGCTTAATTCAATAATATTGATTAAAATTATTCTGCCATAAAAAGTAAATCTTAATGAAACTAACTAATGAATGAAAGTTATCACATAATCACCGATCGTTATATTATTGCAGTTTAATTGATTATCTACCGCTATTTGCTAAATATTTTCGATGTTTTCTTTGAATTCTCTAGTCACCTGAACCAAATACGAAAGTGAGAGCTAGCACTTAGTTCTTTTGTTTCCTTTCGCCATGGTAGCGACCGACAACTTTGAATTTCTCTTAAAGCCATTCAATGTAGCGAAGATGGTCAATTTACACCGCGCACCTGCGTCTTGTTAAAACCGTCTTAATGGTCGAATCTGTAACCATGTAATGCTAAGCGGTTAAATCGCTATAATCGGCGGAATGTAAATCTCAAATTCGATCGCGCTTGCAGAAAACCCTTGTTTAGAGTTTCTTGCCCACCCACAGGGTGACAAAGTAACCCTATTACTAAATTTCTGCGGGCTGTAGTTTATGCAATGGCGTAGCATCTTTTATGATGCTACTGGGAAACAAAATTTTCTTTTATAAAACCTAACTAACACTTTAATCTAAGTGATTTTGTTTGTTGGTAACGCTTTCACGCCCATAACTACAGAGTCGATTATGATGAATTTGGCAGTAAAAGATGGGATTCTGGAGATGCTTATAGGCTACTTTTTCCTCGACAAAATATAATTTGAAGGGGGTGAAATGGAGTTGAAAGTTGGTATGGGAAGCCAAAAATATTTTATTACGCAGACGAGCCGCGGGGGCTTCGATGCGTAATCTAATGTTTTTATAAAAAATAACTCTTTGACTCGTCATCTTATCTATTATTTACAGAGGTTTACTGTAATTTTCGAAATATTTTTGTCAGAGAGACTAAAGATTTCTTGATCTTTGTGACGTGTTCGTTCAAAATAAAGATAGTAAGTCCTAAATAAAAAAAGAAAATAAGATACTGCTATGAATAACAGATCATAGGTAACCCTGACCTTGACATAATTTAATTTTCACAAACATACCTAAAACTTACTAAAATGCTTTATTTCATTCACGTAAATAGGCAACATTGGTTTTATCTGATCCAGTTTTTGAAAGTGAACGCGCTCTATAACTGTTTATTGTTTTTATATCGGTATAAGTACTGCTGACAAAAAATATTCCAGTTATGGAATAGACAACCGCGAGTTGTACTATACGACCTTCATACCACGCGTACTAAGTATTGAATTTAAATACAAGATACCGTTAAGTTCAACTTAAGCTTCTAGCCGGTGGCTAGTAGTTAACTGTCTTACGCAATATTTATAACAGTAGGTAGTTATTATACAATCCACGATTCGACAACTAGGTGGTTAATGAATTGCTCAGTGAACTGGAAAAGTTGTTATTTTTACGGTCGATCTTTGCCGGTATATCTTTTCAGAATAACAATAACTTAACAGTTAATCTAATAGAATGTAAATAAAACTTTAATTGTTTGATGGATTTGATGAGTATAGGGATATAGATTACATATAGTTAGGTAGGGTAGGCAACACTCCAGCGATACTGAGGAAACGAGTATCGCAAGCCTCTTTAGGCAATACTAGCCGCTTACCATCCCGCCAGGCCGGGCATTAGCGTGTTTGCCACCTTTTTTACATTACAAAAAAAATATGTAAGCCTTGCTTTCTACTTCGATTTTTGGTCAACATTGATCCATGATCCTAAAGTGCGGGACAGACAGAAAAGACGTAAGACGGAGAGGGGAGCGGACATGTTGTGTCTTCAGCGTCTTCTTCATACAAAACGTATAGAAATATCCCGTCGTCGCGAAACTTATAGAAAAGACGGGGCGCGGACACGACGCTTCTTCATTTTGTATGAAACTGACAATACCCCGCGCCTTAAGCCTCGATGACATGTACGTACACGTACGATAAACTCACCCCGTGTCATCGAGGCTTCAGGATCATGGATCAATGCTGACCAAAAATCAAAGTAGGAATATGCAGCGGATAGCGGGGTCATACTTTTATTTTAATGTAAATATGGGGGTCAAATACGCATGTTGCCGACGCTTCCTACTTAAACCTTTTTATACTTCTATATACTCTTTTTTACATTTTGTTTTACTTTTAAATACGATTGTTTTTTATATGATATTCATTGTAAAATTATAGAGTACATCACTGAACCCGTGGTTTATTTTCTATCCCACCGTTTCTACACAGTGTAGTAGTGACTCGGGGTAAGAGCTATTCATAAATCTACCCCACCTTTGAAGCAATATGCCTGGGGAGCTTATTGTGGATAAATCCCGACGCCACGTCGTCAGTAAGAAAGGTTTGCCACGACTTCTAGGTGCACCGCGCGAATTGTCAGACACGTAAATAGAGCCACATAACGCTTCTCTCTACGGCGGCCGACACTTACGTGGATTGGGCCGAAATAATCCAGGCCCGTAAATGTAAAAGGCCTATTCCCAAAGGCAAGACGATCTGCCGGTAGAAAATCGACCAGAAGGCAAGCGGCGCGTCGTTTTATTTATAATGTCATAAGCACGTTTGACCTCTTCAGACTGGAAGTCTCTTTTGGTAATGCCAATCAAGTCTAGGCTATAATGCTGTTTGATTAATTCATCCAAAGAGTTATCCGCAGAATAACTATTTTCTAACTACTAAGTTACGTGATTGATGATATCAATCGGGGTAGTCCGACTGGATGTAAAACCGAATAAAACCCAGCCTAACAATGTATGTATAGCTACCGGTTGGTCATGCGGTCCTTGCCGTATTGCTAGAGGTAAGATGAGGTGCCAGTTATCGGCACCAATTAAAACAGTAGGAATTGCATTTTCATAACACAATGCTGGCGCAATATCAGTCAAGTGTGTAAAGCCCTTAATTTCCTCTAACTTGACAGATTGATGTCGTAGTTTTAAATCTGAAAAGGTAGGAACGTTTTTCATTACGTACGACTTCGGGCAATGTTTACCTTTAACCGACAACTCGACAAAGCTAACGGTGGTCTCCTTGGAAAGCCCGCCTATGCAATTCACCTTTAAAGAAGATGAAGGACCTTGAGCTCCAACGGCAGTTGCAACCTTTTTGTCGACAAACGAGGCCGTGGAACCGTCGTCTAACATTGCGAACGTACTTATGCTACCCAATGGTCCACTTATTACGATTGGCAATACTTTAAGTAGAACGGGCAATGAACGTGAGCATTCCGGAAACGAATGAGAAACCGATTCATCTGGTGGTGAAGCTAAAGCAATATTACCAACAGGCTGAGTGTGGTGTGCTGACGATTTGCTTGTGCCGGATAGTTATAAATTAGCACTTTCACGTTTACGATCTCTTGAGAGGAAGTTTACAAAATACCCGGTTTATGCGAAGCTTTATCGAGATAATATTGAGGGCACTATTAGAAAAGGTTATATAGAACCGTGTGTCTCTACGTGTAACACTAACGGTATCACCTGGTATCTTCCGCACTTTGGTGTTCTTCACCCACAAAAGAAAAAATTGAGGGTGGTGTTTGATGCCGCCGCTAAAATCTGGGGGTTAGTCTCAACACCTTATCACTAGCCGGACCTGATCACCTTCAACCTTTGTTAGGCATTTTGATGAGGTTCCGTGAGGGTTTAGTAGCGCTTAACGCTGATATTCGTGAGATGTTTCCTCAAACAGTAATTAGGGAGGAAGATCGAGATGCGCAGAGATTTCTGTGGCGTTCTTCTCCTGGGGGGCCTATTCAAACTTTCCGAATGTGCTCGATGATCTTTGGCGCCATTTCGAGTCCCTTTACGGCAATTTATTTAAAAAACCTTAACGCGGAAGATCATCGAGCCGTTTTTCCTGCAGCAGCCGAGGAACTCGTCACCAATCACTTAAGACTTGGACTTACTACATGGACGATTATTTAGGTAGTGTCAATAGTGTGCAGGTGGCATCAACGTTGGCTCGCGATATAGTAGACGTGCATTCCCGGGCTGGCTTGGAAATGCGTTCATGGGTGTCGAACTCCAAAGAAGCATTGACGTTGCTCACGTCAGGTACGTTCCAAGCGCAGATAATATCGCTGACGATGCTACTAGGTCAAATTCTAAATTCAGCTCATCGTCTCGTTGGTTTTCTGGCCCTGATTTTATAACCATGTCAATGGACAGTTGGCCTAAGTTGGCCTAAGTTGGGAGGTCTCTACCCAACCTGAGCCGGATGAACTCAAACTGACGGAACAGGTCGGAATTTTAGATACCGCTTTTTCATTACCTTCACCGGTAGTGGCGGATTTTACGCGTTTCAGCGTATGGTTCGTTTACTTCGCGCTTCAGCTAGCATTCTCCTGGCAGCTAGACTTTTTAGGCTACTTTTGATCAAAGATTCTCCAAATTTACTTCCAAATTCCAAATTCATAAATGCCTCCGATCTGGAGAGGGCAGAAAGAAACTTGTTACTCCGGGCGCAATTGGATTCTTTTGGAGCCGAATATAAACTTCGACGAGGGAACGCTCCTTTTCCTCGAAAAAGTCCGCTGCTCAAGTTGGATGTTATTATCGACGCCAACGGATTCTTAGTACTGTCCGGACGAACTGCCGCTGTCCAGGTTGAATCCTTTTGATCAAACCCAATTGTGCTTGATGCAAAGCATCTCATCACGAAGTTATTAATCGCCGACTACCACAGAAGATGTGCCCATGCAAACGTCAAGACCATAGTCAACGAGATGCGACAGCGGTTTTATATCTTTGGCCTGCGACCAGCTGTGAAGCGATTAGCCAAGTCGTGCAATTGGTGTCGATGCTACAAAGGTGTACCGCCTATTCCGCCGATAGGAGACCTGCCAGCAGATCGTCTTGCCTTTGGGAATAGGCCTTTTACATTTACGGGCCTGGATTATTACGGCCCAATCAACGTAAGTGTCGGCCGCCGTAGAGAGAAGCGTTATGTGGCTCTATTTACGTGTCTGACAATTCGCGCGGTGCACCTAGAAGTCGTGGCAAGCCTTTCTTCGGATTCTGCGATAATGGCTTTACGCCGTTTCATAACGAGGCGAGGTTGTCCAGCACGCCTGTATTCGGATAATGGGACAGCCTTCGTTGGGGCCGACAGAATCCTAAAGGAAA
This sequence comes from Chilo suppressalis, assembly GCA_902850365.2. Taxonomy (NCBI): domain Eukaryota; kingdom Metazoa; phylum Arthropoda; class Insecta; order Lepidoptera; family Crambidae; genus Chilo; species Chilo suppressalis. The sequence continues at coordinate 9,438,414 of OU963899.1, read as the reverse complement.
CTTATCTCAGAGAGGTGCAAAATTTCACTACAAATCTAAGAATTCAATGGCATTTCATTCCGCCAGCTTCACCATTTATGGGAGGATGTTGGGAGCGTCTAGTCCGCTCTGTGAAGGTGGCACTGACTGCAAAGACAGGGGACCGAGTGATTGCTGAAGAAGTTTTTTATACGCTTTTATTAGAAGCTGAAGCGTTGGTGAACTCGCGACCCCTGACTCATGTGTCCGTAGAACCAGGTGCAGAGGAGTCCATCACTCCGAACCATTTTCTTTTAGTGTCGTCATCACCGTACAGGCCTATCACCCGGGTAGATGATACAGACCTCATGAGAAGAGCGCACTGGCGCAAGGGCCTCCGTTTGGCGGACCATTTTTGGTCTAGGTGGGTCAAGGAGTATCTTCCGATTTTGACTCCACGCGCTCATGTTAGGTCTACGACGACGTTGAAGGTCGGAGATACAGTTTTTGTGGCTGACGGCAATTTGCCGCGTGGTTCATGGCCTCGAGGTCGTGTCTCGAAATTGTACCCGGGTAAAGATGGGATTGTTCGAGTAATCGACGTGACTACAGTAGGCGGGATTTTACGACGGCCTTTAAGGAAAGTCGTGCTGGTGGACTCGTCGACACCTTAACTTGGTAGTGCGTTGTACGGGGTACGGGGTCCGCCATGTTGCCGACGCTTCCTACTTAAACCTTTTTATACTTTTATATACTCTTTTTTACATTTTGTTTTACTTTTAAATACGATTGTTTTTTATATGACATTCATTGTAAAATTATAGAGTACATCACTGAACCCGTGGTTTATTTTCTATCCGTTCGGTATAACGCTAATGCCATAGATAAAATGCAAGAGTAACAAAATAAATATAAATGAATAGATAAAATCATCGTCAATAATATTTTAATGCTAATAAGTACTAATTGTGCTGCTATTATCGACCGTGAGTCGAGAATGGCCTATTCGTGTTTTGGTGAAGCCTTCAAATTGTACTTCTATTGTTAGCAACTTTCTCCTCAGGCGAACGTGCGCAAGCGTCGGCACAGGTCATTCGTTCCTTTTCGTTTAATCTATCAGCTTTTGTTGATGCTTTCCTTTTCAACAATTTAGCAGCTTCATTGGTTTCGGTTTAAAATTGTCAGCCTTGCATGACTACAAATAATTTCTTTTTAAGAAAAAAAAACGAATACTAACATACAAGTTAATTTAACGCACTTTTTAAATATAAAACTTAGTTAAATATATGATAATTTAATTAAAACCGAAAGGAGCCAGAAACCGTGAAATTGCTTTTATTTTCAAAATAATAAAACATAATGCCGCTTTGTCATCCTCATTAACGACTATTATTTAACTTAAAGCTCTTATAATGCAATCGTATATTTCATTTCGAACTTAAACATTGTTTATCGTTGTTTGTTACCACTTGTCATCGAAAATTTAAACAAGGACTACACAATGTTTTTTTTTTTTCATTTTATGTCTTGTTATAAAAAGCGTCGTCGTCACGTACAGAAGCGGAACCACATCAATTAAATCGTGATAATTTTGATCTATGTCTCAGATAAGTAATTCATGCCTGGAATAAAGATTGCAATCAATATTCACAATCTAAGTAGTTCGCATTCGCAAAAGACTAGTTGAAATAAGCGTATCCGGTAGTCAAGTTTGATTTTTAACTAGTACCTACAATAATATTGCAACTGCTTTTTCGAACATGTATCCTCTAAATAATGGCCTTGGCGATATTGCATTGCTTTGATAGTATTCTACGTGAATTGAATCGCTCATATCCACATGAGGTCTTAGGCATTTTATGTTTCGTAATCCTCCTAACATTCGAAATGAATGTGTCTCGCAGAATGTGTAAATGTATAGTAATCATCTTTTCAGTGGAGATCTTTGGGGCAGGCCTATGCTCAGCAGTGGCCGTCGGTCGTACGGGTAATATGATGATGATGTTTTTTCTGCATATTCTCTCGCGTTGAATGTAGCTAATTCACTTACACGGATCGATCACACGAATTTACAGTTCGTTCAACCTAATATTACGTAAATTCTTGTTCACAATGTGACTTGATAATTCATTGCTTTCCAACACGCTGTCAAAGTGTCTATGAAATTAAATGAGTTACAACAACTAATATTGAGCAAAAAACGGCAAAAAATCGTCTGTTGTATGGCCCCTTATATATTCATATATTATTTTAATTATTTACTTTAAAAATGAATGTACAACTACAACTAAATATTCTGTGAATATTTCAAGCGTCTACCTATTGCCGTTATTAATTCAGAGCAAAAACGGCAAAAAAACACGTTTGTGGTATGGGAACCCCCTTAAATATTAATTTATTCTATTTTCAGTATTTGTTGTTAAATCATCTGTGAAAATTTCAACTGTCTTGCTAACACGGTTCAGGAGATTAGAGCCTGGTGACATACATTTCGGCGATTCATTTTTATTTATAGAGATTTTATACTTAACTGTACTATTAGTATATGTAGTCAATCAACCTATCTACCTAGTAATTTTGCGACCTATTCATTATAAGATGTAGTCAAATAAAAATGTAGTCATTTTACAATCTAGTTATTATTTCATGAGTTCAAATAAAGATCTAGTCATTTTGCGATCTTAGGCATTATGCGATGTAGTCAATTAAATATCTAGACGAAATTATCTGTAGTAAATTTGCAATATAGTCATTAATCTAATTAAGTCACACTGCGACTAGACAATCTGAGATCAAGCCCATTCAAAATATGTATTTATGTTACTTTATAATGAACTATATGAACCTAGTGCTACTAATACCTAGCTGTTAACCTTGGACATAAAACATTCTATTCTGTGAACTGAAGTTTTTCGTGCATTATAAAGCAAAATGTCAAGTCAAGAGAGCAATGCCATGACCTCTTCAAAAAGATCAGCTGTGTAATATAATACAGTTCTACCGTACGTATAGTACCTACAGTTTCAAATTGCTAAGAAAGATATTACTTTTCTCGCAGAAGAAATCTTTTTAATTTTTTCAGGTAATATTTGTGTGAATTTATATCAGAATCAGAATATGATTTGCAGAATCTGTGTTCTACAAGCTTCAAGCTTTTGCACTAAAAACCAAGCCGGAACCGTAATTTATTTGTATCAATAAATTCTCATCAAGGAGTAATTTTTAATCTTCCTATAAGAGATTCAGTATAGTATTATATTAGAAGATTCAGTCTGAAAAGGTAAACTTAAAACCAAAAATGTTCGGGTAGTAATTATTGAGTGAGTTGCTAAAAATATATAAAAATATACCTAATCCATTCTTATTAAGGAATTATATGAACAAAAACTCATGAACCCTTTATTTACTGAGGCTATTTATACTGTTTAATAATAGACACAACTGTCTATTACTAAAAAGGAAAAAAGCCTCTCAAATTATAAGAATTAGTAAAACAACGATCTTCAATTTTAATTACATACCTACTGATCTTCTTAAAAAACTATAATTTTCGGAATTATGATAATGCATATTAAATTTTTGAAGAGATCATCTCCGATTTATGTTGTAATTACAACAAAACATCGACTATTTTTTTCTGAGAATGAGACATAATCAGATATGTGACAGTGACACGGTTGCATAAAATTAAGCTAGTGTATTTATTATGTATGATTCATCATTACCACCATAAGCTACTCCTTGCTTACTAGCCACGATAAGTTCATATTCTTTGCTTCTTGTTTAATATTGTATTTTTCAGGTAAACCTACTTATAAAAAAAAACCTGCCTTTCCAGAAAACGGGAACCGTTTTGTGTAATGCTTTTGTTAAATAAGAGACTCCACACTGCAACGATCTTTTTTAGAACTTATGTTTTTTTTTTTTACTTTTCAGCTCGCTTGACGCTTACTGTCAGGGCAGTCGTATTTTATGCCCTTTAATGTTAGTGTTTAGTTTTGCAACGAAACGCAAAGACGAAATATTTGTTTTTCATGTCGCGCGCTGAGCGCGCGGCGTGTGTGGGACTCCCCGGCGCGGAACAACGCCGGAACTACCCACTAAAACCCACTGGTACCCTCCTACGCCCATGTGAGAGCGTTTCAGGATCGGCGCACCTCAGTGTGCGCCACTTCACTGAAACGCCCCCGGGGCGGCCCAGTCCAACGAGTGGACCGGGCGACACGCCTCTGGGGGATTGCGCTAGGGTACTAGGCGTTCCCCAGACGGGGTGGCCTATGCCGAATGGCACCAAGGGCACGCGGCGGCCAAGCCGCGCCCAGACCACCTAAGGGACGACGAAAACCGGCTGCCTGCCTTCTTCGGCCCACCCGTCTACGTCGGAGGGGAGCGGCTAGAGCGTCCTCCTCCCGCTCCCTCTCCGCGGCCTCCTTCTGCGTCATCACCGATTCGCAGAAGGAAGCGGCAGCCTTCCAGGCCCGCTCGCTACCAAGCATGGCTCTAACCATGCTTGGCAGCGAGGGGTCTCCAGCGCCGAGCGCCGCAATCAGAGTGCGACGCTCGTTTCGCCAGGCCGGGCACATGATTAGCGTGTGCTCAGCCGTGTCGTCGGGAGAGGCGCAGTGATGACACCGCGGCGACTCCTCCCGACGGGCGACACGTTGCAAGTAGTGACCGAAACACCCATGTCCGGTCAGTACCTGCACCAGGCGGTAGGTGAGGCTGCCCCGCTGGCGCCCTACCCACTCCTCCAACACCGGACGGATCACCTCGATCGTCCGGTGACCAGGGGCTGGGTTGGCGAGTGCCTCGTCCCATCGGCGCAGAGCCTCCCTCTGCGCCTCGGTGCGGACCCGTTCAACCTCCTCCAGAAGGGGCCGCTCGCCCCGCGTTCTCGCCGCGGCCCTGTGTTGATGCACCTGGGACAGAACCAGTGCATCAACTTCCCACGGGAGCGTGCCTGCCAGGACGCAGGCAGCCCCGTGGCTGTCTGTGATAAAGCCGTCGGCACGACGCCTTCGGCCCCCCCCACATTAGGGAGGAGCCGACCGAGTCCGGCTGCGGCGGCGCACAGCCGGGGAGCGAAAAGCCTGAAATGCTCCTCGAAGCTCCATCGGGGATCCAGGATCAGGCCGAGATACTTAAAGTGCATCTCAATGGTAGAGAATGCCTGCCTAATGGCATTAAGTCCGCCACTTGTGTACTCATTTGTCCAATAAAGTATAAATAAATAAATTAATTAATTAATCCTCAAATGTTTAATGCAAATCTGTCTTAACTATGTGGAATAGTATTCTAAAGTGGTAGTATTATTTGTTATATGTATTGAAAATTATGTTTAACTAGTGGGTGCCTGCGACTTCGTCTCCGTGGAAATATTAGTTTTTCCATACAAACTTTGAGCCCCCGTTTTATCCCTTTAGGGGGTGAGTTTTAGAAAATCCTTTCTTCACATCATAAGAGCTTCAGGTGTACCAAATTTCAGCGCAATCCGCGCCGTGGTTTGAGCTTCGCGTTCATTGATGAGTCAGACAGTAACGGTTGCCTTTTATATATACAGACATAGTTAATCTGTAAGCATCAATATTGATATTACGATACCCTAGATAGTGTGTGTTAATCAAAATCAATTATTGTGTTCATTTTGTCTCGCCTACCATCCTCTCTGTTGTCGAGTCAAATGCAGAAATGATGCCATCCGCCATATGTAAACAACTGACGTAAATACATTAAAATAACTAAAACAAGTTAGGTTATAATAATATTAAAAAAACTCATGCCTCAGTAACATTAAAACATAATGACAAAAAAAACAGAGACTTTCGGTAATAATATTGAAATAAAATTAAATGAAAAGTCATTAATTCAGTCTAGGCTGTTAACAAGCACTTGTGAAGGTCAAGAAGCTACACCATCGGTTCGCAAAACTACGGCGGGAGACCTTGCACTGAGAAGAATCGGCAGGAAACTCAGCAAGGGCTCCCTGTATTGTTATATACAGTCGTCAAGTTGAAAAATGACTTCAGAGACACGTCTGAAGTCACCTTCCATTACATCATTTATAATATATATATATATATATATTAGTTACAATATATTTTACTTTATATTCAGTATATAGGAAGCGGCATTAGATAGGTATTTGATCTGAGATTTAAATTAGGTCAGTGGAAGCGCAATCAGATCTTGGGGATCTTTATTAAACAATGCAATACTACAACATGGAACGGCAAGCTTGTTCTTAAATTGCGTGTTAAAGTTATGGATTTGACTTTTTTTTGCAAATGTATTATAGTTTTTTCTTTCATATATAAAATTTTCATAAATGTATCGCGATGCCAGTGTTAAAATATTAATTTCTTTAATTTTTTCTCTAAGGGATTCTCTTGCCTTTAAATTGTATATGGCGCAAACAACAATAAACAATATTGGTGAATAAAATATTTTATGTTTTTATATTTAGTGTTGTGTAATGTTTATTATACCATTTAGCACCGGACTACAGAGTAGTGATGAACCGAGTCGGCTGTTTTTTGATTTCATTAAAAAAAGAATCGAGTTAGAACTCGAATCGGAAGACTCGGACAAGTATTCGAATACTTCAGTAGACTCGAGTACTTAATTGAACATTATAATAATAATGATAAATATTATTTATTGCACAACACATAAGGACACAAGACATAAACAAATAATTATAGTTTTCTTTTGACAAAAAAATCTCATCATCTTCATCACAAATCATGTATGAACGGTAGGGAAGTGTTAAATAATAATATACTAATGTATAATAAAATAATCAACGAAAAAATAACCATTAGTGTGGATGTAGTATGTAGTTTCATACTTCGGGTTTTTTCTTCGGAGCCATCATATCACAAAGTCAAATCAAAAAGGTTAAAAAAATACTAAAACTTACCACTAAATTCCACCATTTACTGATAAACCAACAGGTCGACAGATTAAAATAATAACTTACAAGAAACAAATAAGTTAATCTATAATAGATATTCTTTAATGGTATTATTAAACTGACCGGCTGGATAGGAAAATAACACGTTCAAACCTGCAACGATTTAACAACAGTTCTCGTGACTACACAATGCTCTTCAAAGTGAATTGGCATTCAAAATTCGACTACGCGCGATACTAGAAGGTTGCTTTCAAAGAGTAGGATTAAATAACTAGAAGTTGCTATTAAAGTACTCGATTAAGGATTCGAATACCGTAAGTACTCGAAACCTGTATTCGAGTATTGTGGATCCGAATCGAGTACTCGAGAATACCTGCTAGGTATTCGAGTCTGACTTGGCACATCACTACAACAGAGTGGCGTTACATAAAATGGTGTTTGGTGGTCTCAATATTTCAAGGTTCTTTTATAAATGTTGATATTTTCATACTCTTCTTATATAATTCTAAGATAATAGATCAGATTTATATATGAAAGATTCCTCTATGTACCCACCTAGTACTACTCATGTATTTGGTTCTCTTTTGTTAACTATCACGTACAGCGAGGCGACATACACATACATATGTTATCATTGCTTGATTCTGTAAATTATTATTATTATAATAAATTATTATTCGCAGGAGGTACGAATTAGTCATATCCTGGTGTTTCGCTGGCCGGTTTGGCCCCGCGATCCGATATTCCCGTAACTCGAGCTGTTGAAATCATTACTGGAAAGTGTTCCGGTCTGCCGCTTCGGCGCTGGCATGCCTGTAGAAAACATTTAATTATAACTATTTTCGTATGAGTAAGTAGTGTTAGAACTAAATAACGCTTTCTCAAACGTTTTAAGAATGTTACTTATGAGACACCCATAACATCATAATATTTATTTATGCTGACATTGTACTAAAATAATTATATCAGAAAACCTTATTTTGAACTGCGCAAGACCAAACTAAAGTCATTGAAAGCACTTTTTGACCTTTGAATCTTTTGTCACAAACAGGTAAAGTGTCTCCGAGGTTTATTCATTTCCAGAACAGGAATTAGGTTTTTTAAAGCGAAGCAAATAGTTTGTTTTTATGTTCCCAAGTCAACAAGGAACCCTTGTTATTTCACTAGTCTATCTGTCCGTCTACAGTTTAGCTCGGATATTATAAGCACAGTGTAGAAACAGGAAAAAGTAAAAAAAATCCGGCCAAGTGCGAGTCGGACTCGCGCTCCGAGGGTTCCGTACAAATCTGTAGGTATATTTTAATAATTATTAAAAAAAAAAATTATATGATGTAACTAGAAATTTACGGTTATAGCAATTTTTCCTTTATCAGTACTATAAGACGTTACTTCGTACCAAATTTCAAGATTCTAAGTTCACGGGAAGTACCCTGTAGGTTTTGTTTCCCGTGCGAGTTGAGAAAATTTGCGGCATAAACGGCTGTATCTTTTGATTACTTTGGCTTAGAAGTTTGATTTTTTTCACAGCTCCAAGGGACAGTAAACCTGAGTATTAGATATGAATTTCAGTTTGATACCTCCACGCGTTCCTGAGAAAAAGGGTCTTGACAAACGGACGGACGGACAACAAAGTGATCCTATAAAAAACCAGAAGAAAAAAACGCGTTTTTAGGGTTCCGTGCCTCGATAGGAAAAACCGGAACCCTAAAAACGCGTTTTTTTCTGGAGTATATTTTTTTCACAAGTACAGAATCAAAATTTTTAAGGAAGTTTCCGTTAAAGATTAATGCGTAAAGTTTATATTAAAGTTTTCTGTTTATTTTTAAACCTAACACAGTCTTTGATTGATAATTAACTTCCAAGCTTTTAACAATTGGCAACACTCACCATGTACGGGAAAATCCTCGAATTTCCAGTCCGTTTTATGCTTGTTCGAAGTATGAACGCAGTTAACAGAGCGCAGTTGAATAATAAACCCCCCGAATTTTGCTTAGTTGCAGTGTGTAACTACTCTCATTATCACTCACTATTTTGTGAGCGGCGTCAGTGCAGCCATCGCCGGTGGTGTTATTAGTCAATATAATGCGATTCAACTATGAATAGGACCGACTGGGCGCCATATTGTGACGTCATAGCTGTCAATTCAAACCAATTAGGTAGAGTGAGCAAAAAAAGTTTTTATTTAATTAAACTTATTTACTAAGATTAAGTGAGAAAAAACATCAGAATTTTTAATAAAATTAATTTACTAACATTGAGAAAAAAACAACCGATTTTTAATAGTATTTCTTTATTAAGACTGTGTGAGAAAATAAATTAATAAGAATCTAGCTCTTCAATTCCGCTCATCTCTGCATTACCGCCGGAGAAGTTATGAATAATCATGTAGGTCACATGCGAACATGTATCCTATATGTAAATCGAGTTTCTGAACGCAATATAAAGTGACATTTGGTTGACGATTTAGGTTATCAACCATTTATAGCTAAAGATTAATAAATGAAAAAAATATATCAACCAATATTATTTATCAATATTTGTTATGGCTTGTTTAAAAATGATTGGTTTTTATTCTAGAATTAGCTGAGTGCTAAAAAAGTGTTCCGAGGTTTTTTTGCAAACCGTACTTTTCAAACGACATTTGACAGATGGAGGTCATTGGCTTTCCTATTCTTATTTAAATCGCACTGAGAGTGAGAGTATTCTCACAATGCCGGCTAGAGCCTTATTTTTAGGGGGTCAAGCTACGGCTGAAACCTAATTTTAGTTTTCTGCCCTTTGGAGGGAAAACGGTTTTATTTAGGTGTTCGAGCCTTCGCTTGACCCACTTGTGAGACGTATTTATAATGTGTATGTAAATAAAGCAATATTTAATCGTTATTACAAATTTAATTAACAAAGCATAATGATCAAACAAAACATTTCCAATGCAGACTTATGTTTTTAGAAATAGCTTAATCTGGCAATATGGATTGATTTATGCTGGTAGAAATGATTTACTCAAATCATTTTCATCGCGGGGTCTTCGTCCCTTATTTGATATTATTTGATATTTGCTTTTAGTAACATTTTATAAATGTGTATTGGCCTCTCCAATTGCCTTTGCGCATTAAATCATCTAAATCAATGTCATATACATTGAATTTAATCCAATTGTCCGTGCTTACAGCTGACTAAAACTACCTGGTTAAGCTATTATGTTTGCATCTCTAAATAGGGTTCGTATCCAGCCGGTAATCACCGATCGAGATGCCTCTTTTAACCTCTAGTTGTGATGAAAAGTGAATTTGATTTGATGGCACGCCGGTACTCAGACGTCGAAATTAGTTTCTTTACCCAAGAAGCTATATTGTGTCGTCGTAATGGTCGTTGTTATCCGAAAGCCTCAATCCTGATTTTTCGAAATTTCGTTGAATCCGTTTTCGAGCCGAACTTTGGCAAGAAGATAAGATGATCCGAAAAGAGTTCCATGTTAGTCTCGTAAATACACAGAAGAGTATAGAAGAGTGACGTGCTACTTGAAATAAACTATCCTCATTAACTTCGTAATTCTTCAGATATTCAATAAGTTTCCACGTATAGGGTTGATACTGAGATGTATCGCTTTAATTGTTTGCTGTACTAAAAGATGTACTGTAAATTTTTTGGCGTTTTCTGGATCTGCTAAAGTCGTTACGACCGATTTATGAATTGAAATTGTGTTTGGAGATAGTTTAACAACTCTGTGTAGGAAACATAGGAAGTTGGCTAAGTTTCCTGGCTTCTGGTTGGGTTATTTACTTCACAAGCCTGTTCATGGCCCCATTTATTCCATCGCATCCAGGCTGGATGGTAAGTTTTGATGGTTGATTTTCGCCAGGATTTTTCAAGTATTTCTCTATTCTCTCTACGCCAGTAGGTATGTACCTGAGATCTTCTATATCTATATTTCTGACTCGAAGGATATTTCTGACTCGAGGAGTCAGTCTACAACGTGTTACATGCTAAACTTAATCTAAGGCAGTATACAAGCAGACAGATAAAGCAACAGATCTGTAATTATTTATTGGAGTTAAATGAAATAGGTTTAAATATCCTTATGATGCCTCTAAGTTAATGACGATGATGAAATTAATTCAAGTTCAGGAGATTGGAATGGATCAGGTAAGGTGCAAATTAGTAATACAATGGCAATAAATAAAGCATTTATGGGAACCGTTATATATAAATACATACACACACAAAACTACACACACGCGCGCATACGCTCACACACACACACACACACATACACACACACACAATTACATTTTTATTTTTATTTTATTTTTTATTATTGTGTTTAAGTTGTTTCTTTAGCACTTCTCATATTAATTAACACTTAATCACATAAATGGTACAGGGGTGGCTTGCTCTGTTCATGTAGTTTTGGGAGTGGAGGCCTGGTGTCTTGTAGAACAGGTTTATCCTATTGCAAGCACCAGTCTTCACATTAAGTGGTGAGGTGTTGTAATTAAGCACTTTATTGTAAATTTTTCTACTTATGTGAAGAAATAAATAAAGAATTTATTATTAAAAAAAAAAAAAAAAATGTTAGGGCTAATAGGGGAAATATCCAGCCCAAGCTGAAGTTCCATGGTAGACTGAATGCATTTCCAAAAAGGCAATTCTGGTCTGTGGCGTTTTCGCTTACGTAACTGCTCACGATCGCTGAGCGGGCACACATAAAATAGATTTATCGAGGGGATGCCGAATCTCTGAAATATTTTTTGTAGAACGTTTTGTTTCGGGCTTCACTCTGGCATTTGTTGTAGCGTCGATAGATTGTCTGTCGTGCGTTGTAATGACCTGGTATGCAGCGTGCAATTAAATTTATTTTGCGGCGCTGAGAGATGTAATATTTGAAGTGTTATTTTTGAAGCTTTACTGATCGTGTCCCGCCTTTCCTGGTCCTTTGTTATCTAACAGGCTACCACAGACTTGTTGTCTGTTTGGACCATGACTGTCTGATTTCTGAGTGTAGGCCCTGTTGTCTTCAATACCTTGAGAACACAGAACAACTCTTTCTGATTACTGTGCCATTGAAGTTGTTGTGGTCCACATGCCTTGAAGCTGCATGTTGTTGACATTTGCACCCCAGCCGACTTTGGATGCGTCTGTTGTGATGAATGTGCTTGTCTCTTTTTGATGAATTGGCGAGGGGTGAAAAGAAACACAGTCTCAGCTAAGTAGCTTTTACAGTTTTACGATTTGTACTCGAAGAAGAAAATATTTCGTACATATTCCATTAATGGAATATTACGATTATTATGGAATTATGGAATTATAATAATTACTTGTAGTTTGGTACAATATAACATTGTTACTAAGGAAACTTAAATAGATTTTAATTTATGAACCATAAAAAATATACGAAAATAATATCAAAACATCCTTATTAAACATAACTGCTCAATTCATATTAATATTCTTCAACGCTCAAAGGCGCGAGTGCCTAGATGCTGTTGCTATCGCTATGTGTATGCTATCTATAAGTTTGATATTTGCTCTTTCTGATGGGCAATTGCGGATCCTACATTGCGCATGGACCAGCACCTCTTTTTAATTTAATCAAGTAGTGGTCGTAGTATCTCGGAATAATTCTATATATAGATATGAAACACAACACCGATGTCACAAATCTCTTAAATTTTGTACATATCCTTGACAGTAAATTTAAAATCATTGTTAAATAACTTGAGTTATCCTCTTCAAACGGTGGGATGCGAATGTCTAACTAATGATCGACATGTTGACATCATATCATGCTCTCCAAAAATCTCAGTTGTGTAAATCAATTGAGTTTTTTGCAGTACGAAATTGTTGATTGAGGCCGGCGATCATTGAACGAAAAAACTGCTTTTTGTATGTGCCTGGGAGCAGGATGTCGTCGGCGGTCACAGTTGAATGCTCGGCCGTCAAAACAAATTAAATAATCCAATCACACGACGATACCATTACGAAATATTATATTGATTTAGTAGATTTTTTGTGCTTCGGAAGACACGTTAAATCGTGGGCTCGACTTCATCTGCACCCACCTATCCGCACTGGGCTCGTGTGGTGGGTCATGGCCCAATCTCCCAATTCAATCCATAGAGAAGGCCTGTGCCCCAAAAGTGGGGGAATTAAAAGTCTGATGATGATATTGATTATTTATGCAAAGGTAGAGTTACTCTATGTACGAGAACAATCTTACGAAAAACTCACCAAAAACAGAATCTGCTTACAATTCAAACTGAGGTGGTTTGAAGGTAAAATACGATAAGGAAATAACTAGAATTCTCATGTTACGAAGATTCTTTTTCCTAGACTTCACATTTAAATTCACCTTAACAATTCTGGCCAATGCCGTCACTATCTCCTGGTAAATATGATTCCGCATTACGCGTACCTACGACGGAATATATTGTTTAGATTTGCATCTTAATGTTGTCTCTTTAACATATCACGTCATTCTAAATCAAGATTTGTTTATGATGGTTTCAAACATGTTAAGTCTCGTAGACAACATACCCTTCAGTGTTATCTTGAGACTCGAATCATATATTAACATCATCTAAGATTTAATATTTTAATTAGTCACATTAGTAAAGCACGCACAAAAATTATTAACTTTCACTATTTAGTATCTGACATTTAATAGTTTTAGTAGATACTTTTTTTTATGCTATTTTACCCATGTGGGATTGGCGGAGCGTCAAAGATGCAGCTTAGGAGTAAAAACTTATAAACACCATTCGAATAGCCACATTACAGACAAAGAGACATTTGAAATTAGTTAGGTCTAAAGTGTCGAACTACACCTCCGTCATCTCAAACAATTAAATAGCCACAGGTGCCTGACCCATCTCCCTAAAATAATTTAATAATAAAAATCAGTGACGTGAGGTAATAACTTATTTCATTAGGAAGGAAATTAGGGACAGTCGTGTAAAAAGGAAGCAAACCACAAATCAGCAGAGAAAGTTTTCCGAAAGGGTATACTCGTAGAAAAGTATGACGTACGTGCATTCCGCCAATAAGTCAAGTATTGTATTGTTATCTTCCTATCGGTCAGCACCCTGATTTTGTTTCTATGAGTATATTCCAAATAAATTAATAAATAACAATGAATATTCCATATAAAATAAAAAGATAGAATTTCTACGCATTTGCGAAAATACCTCAAATCTAAAAGGCATAGACGTTAAATAAATATTCATACTGTTTTATTAGTAAGTATTAGGTAGTAAATATATATTTCCATGCGTATGTGGCACAATAAACCAAAAGCAAACCAAAAATAAGTGAGATTGATTAACCTGAACTGTATATTAGTGTATTTGCAAGCAATATTGAGCAGATGGAGTTCATCAGCGTAGAGGGAAGTTGGGTTTAAGTATTTTTGTTAGTAAATTTTACTTTTCGCTGGAATCCGAATATTGTTTTAACGCATTTGGTTATTTGACGCCGATTGCCACTTGCCACCCGTGACTAACATCACAGGTGAACTCGTTCTACCCAAACCACACCATTTAATATATTAAACGCCCGTGGGCGCTGATTACATTTGCCCGAGTCATACAAAATTACTGTGTAACCCAGGGATTCCTAAACTTTAAAGATAATGGAACGGTAATTTTATGGAACACCATATCAAATGCTTACAAACCAACACTGAAATTTATAATTTAAGATCATTTTTATAATCATGGTATATAATAGCTAAAAATATATTATTTTGACGTAACTATTCTACGGAACTCCTAGGTTCCGTGGAACTCAGTTTAGGAATCCCTGGTGTAACTTATACCTCAACGGCCATACGTACAGACTAGGATTTGGGAATTATCGACAATTTCAAAGTCCCGAACACGAGATAGCCCACGATCAAAGTCCCGGGACTTCGAGACTTTTAGGAATAAAATTCGATTTGAGTTAAGTTGTGGTAAAACGTATTAATAAAAAGACATTTTTTTGTAAAAATTAACATTAATTTTATTGAACATACAATTACACCCTAATAATTTTAACGTTAATTTCGGTGTAAATAATTGTTATGTTTAATGGCCTTGCGCAGACGAGTGGCTTTTTTCCGCCGAGGACAATGGATCGCTTAATAATGTCCGCCGAGGACTTGGCACGGACTTGACGCATACGGTAAGCGAACTTTAGCTGCCCGAAAATTTAAGAAAAAAGGAAGAGGTTTTAAAAGTGTATATTGGGTCCATCTCTTAAAATCAGACTAAAGTTCGCAGTGTGCGTTACTGTGCCTATTTACATGAGTTCTATTTTTTCGGGGACACCCCGTACTTTTGTCCAGTCTGGTCTCTCGGTGTCCTCGGTTATTTGGGGGACTGTTTGTACGCGGTACTTCAAATCCGTCGTGTGCATTACTCGATTCAGTTGTAAGCGATCTATTTTGACGGACAAAAAGTCCGCGGACAAAGGTCCCTTTTCTGCGCAAGCGGTCTTTCTTATAATCCCAAACAGATTCACTTGTTGCTGCGACTCCACCTATGTGGTGCTACGGCAAACGTGTTTATTGTGTTGTATACTCAGTAGTTACATAGTAGAACAAGTAATTATTAATTAAACCAACAGAGGGCGATAGGCTTTTTCAAATATTTGATAATAAAAACGATTACAATACTATTTCGACAATCGTGTCACGTCTTGAGTCTCGATTCGAGAGTCTTGTACCCGAGACAACTAAATTTACAAAAAGTCACTGGACTTCGAAACTCTAGACATCCCGGGACACAAACCCTACTACAGACTTAAAATTTCGGCACATCGTTAAATAACATGTGGTCTATTTGTGAATAAAATAACAGCATTAAGTTTAATCAAACTTTGTAACAAAAAATAGTAAGCCGTCTCTTAGTGCGGTTATTTGTGAGTTTTTAATAGTAAGTAATGCTTAGCCAAGACTTCCGATTTACCAATGTTATTTTTTTAAACAAGTCATCACATGTACCTTTTGAAATACTTACACCACTAACAATATGTGAAGTAAGAAAAAGACTGACGAATTTCCTCAGCTCAGTTATTTTGTCTTGATAAAAAAAATATTTCAACAGCCCATTGAAAATTCCCGAGCCGTTTTCGCAATGTTAACATGACACAGCTTGCCCTAGATTCTACCGGAGACTCCTCGTGAAAGATTAATTTAACAAAAGTGCCAAAGTGGCAAAGCTCATAATAGCCCACGCTGGAGTGTGGTCAGCAAGACATTATCAGGTATGGCGTAGTAATTATGATGAATTGCCTTGCTACTTGTAGGCTTGTTATTATGCAAATAAGATATCTGTATAATAACTATTTCAATGGAAAATATACCTCAAACCTTATTTTAAAGAACTATTGATGACAGTCTATATTAGGCTACATCTGCAAAAATAATGTATAAATATAGTTTCATTTCTCAGTTTAGTGGCGTGTCATACAATGACAAAAAAATCAGACTTTAACTCATGATTGATTTTTTAATATGTTCTGTTATACACTCGGCGCCAAAAAAATCGCACCTTCGCGAAAATACCTTTCAAGCGTTATTATAACCCATAACACACGCATTTACCCCCACCAATATCGGTGTCATTTGAAAGCCCATTAAATAAACTTAAAAAAACAATTCAATGAATTTTTGTTTTTTATTGGAACAGTGCAAAAAACAATAAAGTATACAAAAACTAAAAATCCTTAATTAAGCCTAAATTAAAAACAGATTAATTACACAAAAAGAATACAAATACAAAGCAGGATCACGAAACCGAACCTTGCGTTTCAAATGGTCCCAGAAGTGCTCTATCGGGTTCAGGTCTATACTTCTCGCTGGCCACTACATGACAGAGATACCAACCTCATGAAGGTAGTGCGCACAATTAATGCAGTGTGAGCGCGAGCGTTATCGTGCATTAATGTGAACCCCTCGCCAACAAAAGCGGCATAGGAGACCACATGCTCCTCCATTATCTCTATGACGTACCGGTGAGCAGTCAGCGACCCTTGCCCGCAAGCACCTCCAGTCCGGGAGACGCTTACAAGGCCGGTTTTGATGTCGGCCGACATGCCGCCCCAAAACATACAGGAACCGCCCCCGTATTCCACCGTCTTTTGGATGCAGGCTTGGGCGAAACGTTCCCCCTGTCTTCTGTACACTCTTCTGCGTCTATCGTTGCGGAAGATACACACTCTCGAGCTCAAATTTAAAAGCGTTTATTTAACTTTCAATGTATATATGTATATTTGTTCGGGATTTCTTCATCCGATTGAGCTAAAATTTGGTGCAGATTGGTGGGTAAGATACTATTTTTTATGGAATAGGGAGATTGCGCCATGTCTCGCCACTCGAACCCAGTGTGGATTGTGGGTGATATACAAAAAAAAAAAATTCGTTCCAACACAATTTTTTATTTTTCTTGCGTGAAATGAAAATTTTATATTTCGTATGATCTGGTAACACTGGATTCAAATATACAGAAAACCAGTATCTTGCGACTTGGAAGTCGAAGGCGAGTCAGGCGAGTGAATCAAAAAAAGGCCTCCAGATCATTACTATTCGTACAAACAGTTCATAACTGCTGTACTAGCTATCTTCGCGTTTGGACTTTATCACCACTTAATATCAGGTGGGGTAGAGTCATTTACCAACCTGGCTATATAAAAAACAAGCAGATTCTATAAAAATAATGCAATGTTTAAGTAGTTCCAAATTGAAATATCGCGTTGGTCACGATAATGGATAAGGATTACTATTTACACATTAGTATACAAATTTTTATACCACGTACTCTCTTCGTTCGTAGTTTTAAGTAAAACTAATATTTATACACTTGGCGCCAAAAAAATAGCACCTTCGCAAAAATTAATTTCAAGGGATTAACCCTTAACATGCGCAACAAATGATACCAATATTGGCGGGTGTACCCCCACCAATATTGGTATCATTTGAAAGACCATTAAATAAACTTAAAAAGAACTCGTTTCATTTCATTAATTCATTAATAAAAAGCTTGATACCACTTGGTTATTCGCTATCCAACCGTTGAAGAGGACACACGAAATCTTTCACAAAAAAAAACACCTTAAAGATGGATACCACTGCTGATGAAGTCGCTCAAGTGATTGCACTACTGCAATCAGGGATGCAGCAGTTTGATATATCGCTCGGCAACTGAATTTGAGCCGTTTTCGGTTCGAAGAGTAGGAACCGCTGGTACGGTTCCTGGAGAACGGTGGCCATGTCCGGAGGCATGGGTCTGGTAGACTTCGCTGCACCTCGGAGAGAGACAACCGATTCATCGTATCGATATCGCTAAGAAATCTCTAATGCTGTTGAGTTGCAATAGCAGCTCCAGGCAGCTCCCAGAACAACCGTGAGCGTTTCTACGGTTAGACGAAGACTGAGGGAGAAGATGATAGCGGCTCATAGAGCTACTACGGTTCTTAAACTGACCGCAGAGCATCGGCAAGCCCGCTTGCAGTTTGTTCACGACAACTTCAATTGGACCCTTGACCAATGGAGAGCTGTTCTCTTCTCAGACGAGACGAGAGTGTGTATCTTCCGCAACGATAGACGCAGAAGAGTGTACAGAAGACAGGGGGAACGTTTCGCCCAAGCCTGCATCCAAAAGACGGTGGAATACGGGGGCGGTTCCTGTATGTTTTGGGGCGGCATGTCGGCCGACATCAAAACCGGCCTTGTAAGCGTCTCCCGGACTGGAGGTGCTTGCGGGCAAGGGTCGCTGACTGCTCACCGGTACGTCATAGAGATAATGGAGGAGCATGTGGTCTCCTATGCCGCTTTTGTTGGCGAGGGGTTCACATTAATGCACGATAACGCTCGCGCTCACACTGCATTAATTGTGCGCACTACCTTCATGAGGTTGGTATCTCTGTCATGTAGTGGCCAGCGAGAAGTATAGACCTGAACCCGATAGAGCACTTCTGGGACCATTTGAAACGCAAGGTTCGGTTTCGTGATCCTGCTTTGTATTTGTATTCTTTTTGTGTAATTAATCTGTTTTTAATTTAGGCTTAATTAAGGATTTTTAGTTTTTGTATACTTTATTGTTTTTTGCACTGTTCCAATAAAAAACAAAAATTCATTGAATTGTTTTTTTTTATTGGAACAGTGCAAAAAACAATAAAGTATACAAAAACTAAAAATCCTTAATTAAGCCTAAATTAAAAACAGATTAATTACACAAAAAGAATACAAATACAAAGCAGGATCACGAAACCGAACCTTGCGTTTCAAATGGTCCCAGAAGTGCTCTATCGGGTTCAGGTCTATACTTCTCGCTGGCCACTACATGACAGAGATACCAACCTCATGAAGGTAGTGCGCACAATTAATGCAGTGTGAGCGCGAGCGTTATCGTGCATTAATGTGAACCCCTCGCCAACAAAAGCGGCATAGGAGACCACATGCTCCTCCATTATCTCTATGACGTACCGGTGAGCAGTCAGCGACCCTTGCCCGCAAGCACCTCCAGTCCGGGAGACGCTTACAAGGCCGGTTTTGATGTCGGCCGACATGCCGCCCCAAAACATACAGGAACCGCCCCCGTATTCCACCGTCTTTTGGATGCAGGCTTGGGCGAAACGTTCCCCCTGTCTTCTGTACACTCTTCTGCGTCTATCGTTGCGGAAGATACACACTCTCGTCTCGTCTGAGAAGAGAACAGCTCTCCATTGGTCAAGGGTCCAATTGAAGTTGTCGTGAACAAACTGCAAGCGGGCTTGCCGATGCTCTGCGGTCAGTTTAAGAACCGTAGTAGCTCTATGAGCCGCTATCATCTTCTCCCTCAGTCTTCGTCTAACCGTAGAAACGCTCACGGTTGTTCTGGGAGCTGCCTGGAGCTGCTATTGCAACTCAACAGCATTAGAGATTTCTTAGCGATATCGATACGATGAATCGGTTGTCTCTCTCCGAGGTGCAGCGAAGTCTACCAGACCCATGCCTCCGGACATGGCCACCGTTCTCCAGGAACCGTACCAGCGGTTCCTACTCTTCGAACCGAAAACGGCTCAAATTCAGTTGCCGAGCGATATATCAAACTGCTGCATCCCTGATTGCAGTAGTGCAATCACTTGAGCGACTTCATCAGCAGTGGTATCCATCTTTAAGGTGTTTTTTTTTGTGAAAGATTTCGTGTGTCCTCTGCAACGGTTGGATAGCGAATAACCAAGTGGTATCAAGCTTTTTATTAATGAATTAATGAAATGAAACGAGTTCTTTTTAAGTTTATTTAATGGTCTTTCAAATGATACCAATATTGGTGGGGGTACACCCGCCAATATTGGTATCATTTGTTGCGCATGTTAAGGGTTACTCGCTTGAAAGTTATTTTTGCGGAGGTGCAATTTTTTTGACGCCAATTGTATATCAAGTTTTACTTAAAACTACGAACGAAGAGAATACGTGGTATAAAAATTTGAATGCTAATGTGTAAAATCCTTATGTATTATCGTTATCACCAACGCGATATTTCGATTTGGAACTACTTAAACATTGCATTATTTTTATAGAATCAGCTTGTTTTTTTATTTTTTTATATAGCCAGGTTGACAAATGATTCTACCCCACCTGATGTTAAGTGGTGATAAAGTCCAAACGCGAAGATAGCTAGTACAGCAGTTATGAACTGTTTGTACGAATAGTAATGATCTGGATTTTTTTGGATTCGCTCACCTGCCTCGCCTTCGACTTCCAAGTCGCAAGATACTGATGTTGTATATTTGAATCTTGTGTTACCAAATCATACGAAATATAAAATTTTATTTCACGCAAGAAAAATAAAAAATTGTGTTGGAACGAATTTTTTTTTTTTATCACCCACAATCCACACTGGGTTCGAGTGGCGAGACATGGCGCAATCTCCCTATTCCATAAAAAATAGTATCTTACCCACCAATCTGCACCAAATTTTAGCTCAATCGGATGAAGAAATCCCGAACAAATATACATATATACATTGAAAGTTAAATAAACGCTTTTAAATTTGAGCTCCTGGTTGACCTGAGATTCTGCTAAGTTTAGTGGTATTCATTACCGAAATAGTTATTGTTAGTAATATACAAATGCGTATCTTAAAAAAATAACTAGTGTATATGCAAAGTTACATCACTGAAACAACATTTGATCGAGATGTTATTAACTTAGCTGAACCTTGAGAGGTATTGTCTTGCTTTTAATAATACTCTATTTTTAATTTATAATCTGTCTAATATTATATGAAATATTTTTGTTTGAATGTTCACAAAGTAAGTACTTGCTGTTTCATCTGGATCCGCGTATTGTCTACTGTTTTATATTGTTAAAGTTACGTCTTAGCGAAAGTATAAATATACAATTTTGATTGTGAGATCTGACAGCATCATTGCATAAGCTGAGTTACCCTTTTCTTCTGCGTCTACTGCGCAACTTTGCAAAGCCTCTACATGGCCAAGATTACTTTCCTATTATAAATTACCTTTAGTTTGATCACTATATCTGAAAGTGAAAGGAGCAATACTGTTTTCTACACTCCTACAATAGCCACTCTCCTTATAGGTGTTTTATAACCTCAAAACGCTTTTAATGTTTCAAAACAGGATGCGGTAACGTGATTCACATGCTCTTTTAAATTGCTCGACCTCGGCAAGTTGCTTTCTTTGACCTGTTAGAAATCGTGGCTGACTTAACTGTCGCCCTCGGTGCCGTCACGACAACAACAAAATACTCTTTATGTCCAGTAATTTCAAAGCAACAACTTGGTTAGTTTAGGCCTTTAGACTAATGAAACACTTGACAATATGTACATCCTGCTCTTTATCTTAGACAATGTTTGCTCTTGTGAGGAAGATACGGAGATCCAATTTAAATTTTCGACATGGTGCTCTCCTTGAAATTTACAAGCACGTTCTTAAGATAATAGAATCAATAAAACAATCATTAGAAAAGGCGAATTAAATGGCAAATTTTAAATGGTTTATATTTATTTTAAAACTGTGCGACACAACACAAGCATGTACCTCTCCTGTTAGTAGTGGACATCTTAGCCAATAGTTAGATAGACGCTTTCGTCTTCAGAAGTATAGCTCGATAAGCTGAACTTTCCCTGCCCTGTAGGCTGCACCAATACTTAAGTATTTATTCAATATCACAGATATTGTTCTTTATGATATTTTTGTGTATCATAAATTTCATATTAATCTGTGGGGCGTACTATGCAAAATGTTTTATCAAATAAGATAGTTTAAAAGTATATACCTATAGGAGATTCTCTTTCAACTATCTTATTATCTAGCTATGCAGGTATGTGTGTAGGGCTTAGCAGCACGCACTTACTATCTCATCAACGCAGCTTATGATAAGATATCGTCTTAGATATGAACAAGGGCTCTTTGTATCCAGTTGACATTCTTTAAGTGCTTGTAGAATCATGACAACTAACAAATATCTACATCATATATAATTGACCATAACTGTTCTTAGTGCATATTTTTTGGTTTACTTTCAAATTTCTAACATGCTGTTATCATTCAAATTAAAAATTACCGTACCTTTATCAACTGCAAGTCGAGGGAGGGAAGAACAATAGACGAAAGCAAATCAATGAACGAGCTTTCTATTTATAGTCTGAAATTCGATGAATCTTAGATGGGCGTGATGATATCTAAATTGTGAACATTACCGTCATTCACATCATTGGTAAAGGTTAAAATCAATATTATTCCTATAATATACTATATTGTTTATTCTGTAGAGCTTATAATATGTGATTAAGTTAGCATTATCGATGGCAATTTACTAAGAATACTTTTAAAAATGATAAATTATAAATAAACATTATTTTGTTTAGAGAAATAGCAATAGGTAATGAATTTTCTTTGCTATTCTCTTATGACAGACTCCACTGGGTTGGGGTGCAGGGAAAATAAAAAACAACATAGCTATAATATGCCTAGATTATATACGTCGACGCCGGGACGCGAGGGCGGTGCGCGGGCGTAACGAACGAATTGCCGGCACGGCAGTGTACACTCAGCGAGCGAACGACCCGCGCGCATTACCATCAACACCACGGATAATACTCGAAACCCGCATCTGCACTACGCAGAACCTAAAACAACTCTTGACCTAAAACTCTTAAGACGTCACCGAAACCCCCGGATCGATTTTTCATCAATTTTGTAGACTGTTGCCCAACCAAAAGAATGCCTGTGGAAACGAGAATCAGCTTCTCCGGTAAGTCCTAAATCTGCATTATTAATCGTCCTCCTATCTCGTAGGTAGAAATTTGAAGAAAATTATGTAATTGTCTTTCCCTATTAGAATATTTACCAAAAATAGATTTTTTGTCATCTTGATGATGATGGAAATTAAACAAGCATTATGTCAGTCAAGTTCAATTCAAATGATTTTCACGTAGTGTGAACAATGTACACATAATATTGTAGTTAATTTAAATATCAATAAAAAGCGAGGTTTCAAACCAACAACATTTTTGATTTTTGCTCCACCAAGTTCACTATACATAAATTTACTCCTAATGGTGACGTTGTTTGTACTGCAGATCCGAAATATGCTATACAGGTATTCAGCACAGTGCTAACAGTTCGTGTTGTGCTAATAAACTGCTAAGTAAAGGACTGCAAACAATGGTGTGCACAAATCCTTGCGAAAATTGTCTTAATAGCAACAACTAATTTCAAATTATGTTTGTATCTGTCGTTAGTTCGTCACACAATGATGTCATTAGTATGACTTATTTTTAATGTCTTCGATTTTTTGTTATCTATAAATTGTTTTGAATATTGCTATCAACAGTCAACACTCCTAAACCTATAATCTCGTTTCTTAGTAACAAAAAAAAATCGCATTCTTCAATTTCATGAATCATAATCTTGTTTATCTGTACTATATGAATCCATTTATTCGAATAAAACATTACTATTCGTATTATAAAACCTATAGATGATATGCCTGTTATGTTTATATCATTTCATTTTATCTACGATTGGCTATTTTAAGCTATAATTACTTACATAAAAGCTTTCTAATCTTTAAAGCCTACTAACCTATGTTCCCTTTCTGCTTAGTAAAATTGATTATTCCACACCAGCTGGGTTACGTATTTATAAACCCGAAATATTTGAATGTGTTCGTCTGAGCCCAAGGGCTTCCCTCCCACCCCGAACCTGCCCTTGCCCCCTCAAGGTTTTTGTTGGCAAACTCTACAATGACGTAGGTACCTTTTACCTATATTAAAAAGTGATAATGATTCCATGGTTTGGTAAATTAAAATAATATTCTTCAAGATAAATGTACAATAACTAATTTTACCTTCATATTTTCCACATAAGTTATTGAAATACCTCTATTTAAAGTATTTGAATGAAGTTTAATATTGTTGGATTAACTTCCGCACTATAATATGTCACTTGACTTTTAAGTTTGATTAAACTTGATGCTGTCACTTTCTTTACGATAACGATACATGAAGTAACACGTAACTTAATGAATCATTTAATTTACACGAATCCGAGCGCTTTTGATTGTTGATCATATTATTGATGTAACTTCACCTTTGTAGAATTGATTGTATTTAGAATTAATCACGACAGCAGAGCCGACTTCATGCCCATAAAAATGTGTGATACGTGATTTTTTTCTAGCTATTTCGATTGTGTTATTAGCTGTACGTTGGTGGTCGGCATTACTTTTCTATGCCTTCATTAGTCAATGAGGTTTACCGTGACCTCTGGACAAAGTAGCTCATAATCCTTAACTCACGCAGTATCTACTGTGGGGCGCCACTGAACAACGCTCTTAGCTTAGCCTTGTTCGGCTCACCTGTATGTCACATCAGAACCATAACTGCATCCTGACCTTGTCCGTATCTCGTACAAAGGAAATAGTAATTGTCATGTAAAAAAGCAGAATCCATCGACCGAGACGCCGGGCCTCCTAAAGTTACGTCTGCTTTTTACTATATGCAGTCAAATGCCGGGTGCCTCTCTGTAATTTGTTCTATATTTTTTGTACTGCTTTCTTTCCACTACCACAGTCACAGTAGTCACTTAAAAATATTTTTTATTATGTACCAATACTTGCTTTCTTTTCGAAAAATAATTTTGCCGCTGGAAATATAACACAAATCCTTAATGTAGCAACGAAACTCCTGCCTGCTACAGCATTTATGTTATTCACTGAAACTACAATGCAGGCAAATATTTTTTATATGACTTTATAATAATTTATTCTCTTCCAACTAGTTAATAGGACCAAGCTTAAACTAATCATCGTTTGTCACGCTATCCTTTTATTTGCTTACTTACAATAGAAACTTGGAGACTTGGGTTGAAGACGACTAAACTAGACAGGTATTTTCCTCGATTGTATATTAACAAATGGCGAGCTCTTGCGTAACCGTCTGTTTCTTTATTATTTCTGTACTTTATAGCGTGACACACGTCATGTTTGTTGATTACACCAACCTAACAATTCTGTTATAGTAGGTATTGGATGTTAAAACATTAACAGCACGTGACGTGATAATATTTTACAAACACTAAATCGAAGGTCGTCTAAATAAGTATGCTGGACTCGAATGACTACCGATACCGCGACATGACAACATTTTAAAAATGAACTTGAAAACTTCCTGCTGTATTAGCTTTTGGAGATGAGCCTCGTTCCGAAATGCTCAATTACGAGATGTGGCATTGTTATCAGCCAACCATATCAAAGCTGCAGAACAGGTGTGACCTGTGGAGGCTATACGTGACTGGGTTACGAACAATGAGCAAGGTGTCATCACGCGCGCTCCATAAACTTGCCGCTTTATCAGAAGTTTTGATCGCTCGATTAAAGTCATCTCATTTGATTTTTCAGCTCTCGTAACTCTATCCCAGCGTTCAGATTTATTACTCCTATTCTTTTTTGTCAACTACAATAAATCAATCAATAATATTGGCGCCACCTTGAACCACGGTTTCGATTTCAAGATAGTGATTCTTCTCAAGCGTATCAGACCGAACCAAACATGTCTCAGTAATCAATCGTTGATCGACGGATCGTCTTACATGCGATTTTATTACGAAATTGAGATGTAAGGTAAAATTAAGATATCCGGATAAGACAGTAGTATCCGTACCACCCACACTCGCAGCTTCACATGATAAATTGCTTTCAGAGCGGTCGTTCTCGTCAGATGTATATCATTGACCATTTATTTTAAGTACATGAATTCTTAGCGAAGTCGTTTGATGTGCTATTACTACTACAATAGTAGCTTTTATATAACTAAACGCATTACCGTAATGGTCAATCAGATAAACTGTTGTGCACTATGTTTGAACTAATGCGAAATAATCAAAAGATTATGTACTGTCTTTCTCTTCTAAATTGGAATATTTTGATATAAAAGAATTTTCAATATAATTATATAGACTATATTGTTATGGTTATTTTGTAGCGATATTCTATAATATTGATACTAAGTGACAATAAACAGTGATTAATGACGCTCATCGATGAAGATGGAAGGAACACGTCTTGTAAATCATCATTAGCGGCGCCAGCGTCATGTTTGATATAGAATATGTTAAGTATCCCCAGGTAGCTGCAGCTACTAATATAGACATTAAAAAATATTTCATTATGTTTGCCAAATAAACTAAAAGAAAGTTCTCCTAATAGAGGTCATACAGTATCAATAGTCAATAGTAAGTTTATAGAGTATAGAATTAACTTTTATGGGATGAAATAAGTAGAACACATTCCGTTTATTTATGGCTGTCGCCGATAGCGCCAAAGCGTCTAGACCTTACATTTCCTGGATATTCTACTTTTAACATCCATTTAAAAGTATACAGAGTTTGTTAAACTAGACTAAAATACACTCGGTGTAGGCGTAAAAAAAGCACCTCACCAGCACCAAATCTACTTCAAACTCCATTAAATTTTGTTTGGCATTAAACTCACTGATTTAGAAAGAAGGTAACGAAAAGAAGTGTACAAGAACAAATTAAACTTCATATTTTTCGCCAAACCATAAAAAAATCCTAATTAAATGTGAGACAAGTACCATAAAAATAATACAAGAACTCATTTAAAACTTCAAAACAAACTAATGTAATACTAAAACCTAGTGTTACCATGATTATTTTATGCATAAAATTTTGTTTTCTTTTATTCACATTGGGTGGTAGCAAGCTTTTCTTTTAATGAAAGATAATTTATATTTATTAAAAAAAAATATTGGGTGTTTCAATTCTCACCACTAATGGTCGGGATATAAGCGTGTTTTAGGGGTAGTTTGAATGTACTTTACGCGGAGGTGCGATTTTGTGACGCTGAGTGTATTTTCGGTTCTAAGAACCTACTATTTTGAGGTGATGAAGAATGTACTGGATGCTGATTTTGTTTAAGCTTTAAGCTTTCATTAAATAACCTACTTTACTTTCTAAAGTGGATGTGATATCATTCAACCCTTAAAAGAATTGGCCAGGTACAGTCTCACGGTTTGGTCTACGGTCTCGTTTAAGATAATCTAAACCGCAATATTATTTTTACGTTCTGAAATAAATCAGTGTCAGCGTTAGACTTTTATTACCTTTATTCTTAAGCCACGTTCTTTCATCTATAGTTAAATTAGACTGTAGTTAAAATACAAGAGAAAATACGATATATATGACGTGGCATTAACAAACTAAAGTCAGATTTAACAATCAAACAACGCGGCCTTAGGCCCAAGTTCATCAACTGTTGTTTAACCTCCGTTCAATTAATCACCCGGTTAATTCCTAAACAATGTTTAAATAGCCGGTCAAAAAATTACTGTTCACAACGAAAATTTTAACCACGGTTTACAAATCAACCGATCGCCAGCCGTTTAGAGTGAATGAACGAATGGTATAATGTGGCTCATTTGCAAAGTCGTAGCATCTCATTGAGTCGACATACTACACAGTAACATCCTAATTGAGTAGTTTAAAGTAGAATGCTACCAACTTGAAAAGTATGACAATGTATTAACAAAGTTAAAATACTAGTTGTTTTAATTTCGGTCGGATAAAATCATTTGCTGTCAATGTCAAAGTAAAATATATTCATTTGTGTTGTGTTTTGTGATTGCGAAGTAAGCCGGTTCGTAAGCTAAAACATATTTTTTATTTAAAATGGAATTAGGAGACCAAAAAAGCGACTCTGGCACAAATGCCACTCACAGTTGGTGTAGACATACCCTGGATTTCTCCCCTATCATCTTGAAATTAAAATGATGCAAAGATATTTAAAAAGTACATAGGTGTATTAAATACTCGTCAACGTGCTTACTTGACGACGACCAATAATTACCTACCTACCTACAAACATAATTAATAAATTTAATAATAAATATTATATAATAATAAATTAACAAATAATACACCTACAATACGAAATAATACGCTAATGCAGTAATGCACTTGCGTATACGGTGGAATCTATTTACGAAATAAAAAAAAACAATCCGCTCCATATTTTCGTTTGCGGGTTCAAGGACAAAGGTGAACGAGAGTAAAAATTAAATCATGTCAAACAAAACTCTCCATTATTCCATAAGAAATAAGGGTAAGGTTTTTATCAACAAAAATATTAACAAAAGTTTATAAACTATTTCATTACGATGATTTAATATTAATTTATTAAAGTGAAAAATGCGTTGCATCCATGTTGCTTCGTAAGTAACGTAAATATCGTAATAATTTCACACTCACTCATCTCATCACACGCTCTCCCTCCACTCTCCCCTGGCATTGGTTGCACTCTTATTCCATTGCGATACGGTTCGATATATTTAAACAATTTACATACAATACAGTAGTATCAATATCAACGCGTATTGAACGTTCCTGATGCTGTACAGTGTTTTGCCAAAACATATAGTTTTAGAACGCATTCATATCGGATTTAACGATATTAATGAAATATACGTTTCAATATCTATAGTTAAACGATTTGTATCGCCCACTCCTAATAACCTTTTTTATGTTAATCAACTTTGTTATTTATATTTGGTTTTAAATAGTTTCCAATTAGCTAATGCTTATTGAATAGAAACATCATTGTCGCTTGTACCTACTTTACTTTTATGATAACCATATTTCATCCAAATCCGTTCTGAAGTTTTTGCGTGATTGAGAAACAAAGATACCTACAAATTTTTACATTTTTAATTATTAGCAGGATGGTGGAACAAAGGAAGGCACCTACATGATACATACAATCATGAACACCGAGAACATTATACTCTTTGGCAGTCGCGAAAAAAAATTTTTTTTCTACTGTTCAGTCCAGATGACGTAGGTAATCTCTTTAACAAAATAATCGTTCGATAAATATATAGCGCGATAAAATAGCGCGAGATAAAAATTAAGACAAGGTCATTGTTCAAAAAAAAAATAAAGCTACATAATCGTCAATAAATATACACGTCTAGCCTATTTAGCATTCTGTTATTTACAATGCCCAAGTTTGTTTGACAGTTGTTTATTTCTTGGTAGCTTATCTATCATTGGGCGTAGGAGCGAGACAACTATTGTTATGAAATTCGTTAACTAGCCCATCAATGATTCAGTTCTGGTTATTCATCTTGGTTTTATTACTTTCCAAGAAGTGTGCGTTATGATTGTGACGTCGCGTCGGTTGTTTTTCCCCTTCCAGCAACCTCGGAGACAATGTCAATCGTACAGGTAAAAATTCTTTCGATTGTTTGCCTGCATTGGGAGTTGCCATATTTTGAATAATCCAGCATTTAGTGGAAAATATTAAGAAAGTAATGTCACCATTGCATTGTAGTATTTAAATTTTCCGTTTTGTCTATGTATTTTTTTTATTTATTTACGATGCATTCAAAGAATTGTGCTAAGCACTTGCTGCTCTTTGTGGTCAAGCAGCTTGCTCAACGGTATTTTTCTGAGGGCAGCTGGGACTTCTTTGAATAAAGCATTGAAGTATACATTTATAAAAATAACTTTGTAATGTTATTGCCCTTATATTTTTATAACATTAACTAACTTACACCTGCTCCTGCCTTGCATGAGCACTGCGATATGATATAATACTCGTTTTTCTCACGCTCAAGTGTCAAATTACTATCGAGTTTGACAGTTAGACGCGATAAAAAACGTGATATAACGTAAATTGAGGTACTCATGCTACGGGGACTGGTTTCTCAAAGGCTGTTTAGCGATAACTAACAAGTTGCCTTTAATGTTAACTGTCAATGAACTAATCAATGTATCTTCAGTACTTTAAATTCTGTAATTATCAAAAAAAAAACCTACCTACTTACTACCTATAAATAATAAAAACAAAGTTAAAATACTAGTTGTTTTAATTTCGGTCGGATAAAATCATTTGCTGTCAATGTCAAAGTAAAATATATTCATTTGTGTTGTGTTTTGTGATTGCGAAGTAAGCCGGTTCGTAAGCTAAAACATATTTTTTATTTAAAATGGAATTAGGAGACCAAAAAAGCGAACAATAATTTTTTCTAGTGACAAGAAACGTATTCTTTCGGAGTTGGTTTTAAAATACCGGGACATGGTTAAAAAATATGCGCACTGCATGCTACTACGAACTCAATAAAGATAAAAGGATGGATTAGTCTTTCTGAAGAATTTAACACCATCAGCACATATTGCCATCGAACACATACGGTGTTAAAGTGTTGTTGGGAAAATATTAAAAGACAGACCAAAAAAGATCGGGCAGCCAAAAAAAAAGAGTTTATTTGACTGGTATGTACTTTTAAAACTCACGTGGTGATTTATTATTTGTGGAAGAGAAATCGATTAGATATAAGTTATTTTATTACATCCTACTTTTTGTTCACATAATATATTTCGTGCCTGTTCTTTGTGTGCTTTTTTATATTTCAGGTGATGTATTTTTAGTAAAGACAAAAAATGTTTACTGACGTTTAATTAATATTCAGTATACAATGTATTCCAGGAAAATATTGAAATAACATTTTTGTCCATGGCTCAGGTCAGACAACCGAATAATAAAGATGATGTTGAAGTTGAGGAATCATTGTGCCAAGCGAGTACCTCAAATTGAAAAGGGAAGGGTACCTTAAATGAAAATAATGTGAGTTCAAATAGTATTTTAACTAATGTGATAATTTAGTGCGTACTTTTCAGTTTTTTATAGTAATTATTGCTTTTTACAGGAAGGTGAAACCTGGAGTACATGGACTCCAAATAATTTAAAAACGCCTGTTTCAGAAGAATTAAGACCTTCCAAGCTTAATGAAGAGGACTGGCTGAAATGAAGGAGACCTAAACAAGATTTTGGGTGATACTCTCACAAGAGAGAAAATTAAAATTGATAAAAATATTGCAAGAAAATGCTGAGAAAGAATCTCGTGTTAGAATTTGTGTTTTAGAAGAAAAATATTTTTTATTCATATTTTAAAGGTAATTTAGAAAGTAGTTTTATTTTAATTATTAATAAATTATGGAAAATGTTTGAATGATCTGCAAAAAAAATGTAATTGATTACCAAAAAAATACAACTGGTAACCTAAAGGTTAGGTAAGTTGCTCTATTTATAAATTATCTTTTTTTTTCTTTTTTTTGAGATCATTAATGACCCTATGTATATATGACCCTGAAATTGTTTTACTTTCGGGAATCTTTATGCTCTTGTTTTACTTTCGTTGAATAAAATAATATGAATTTGTTACATGTGTTTAAGTAATTTAAGTTTTCTAGTTAGATATACTTTTCTAATGCAATAAAATCCTTGAATTCTTTTACTAATTTTGTTTGTTTTATTCTTTGTTATATTTAAGGACTCACGTTCTGTATGATTAGTTCTATTGAACTAAATAAAATGATTTTTTTATGGCATCTTTATATGTATAAAGAAAATATACCAGAAGAATTTAAAAAATCTTGTTATTTTAATATTTACACCAGACTTTCAATATAATATGTAATTAATGCTATTCTGGTAGGGTACAAGTCTCTTGATGGGTTACTATTAGGTACTATCCAAATTTCGCTGCTGTCAAAATCTTCCCCTTTCTAATTTTTCTTTATATATCATCTGGATTCTCAAGAATATTTTGGTAGTAGTCTTGATAGTTATCAATCATAACATAAAACATTGACTGCATTTTAACTAAGCACAACACAAAAATTTTAAAAGTCGATATAACCTAAAATTGGTGTAGCAACCGATACACAGCAAACGTCAATAATGTCTGACCGACAGTTAAGCGATGGTTTCGAGCTCGGTTAAGTTGATCAGCCGTTTATGGGACATAACCGCCGGTTAACACATGGTGAACACAAAAAAATGCTTAAACGGTTGTTTAGGAGATAAACGCTTGTTTAAAATGTTGGTGAACTCGGGCCTTAGTTGCACCTCGGTCCTTAACTAATTGTAGTCTAGTACATTTTTTTATCAATTTTGCTGTAGATAGGACTTATTTCCGTCATACCATTTGCACATCTGTGAATGGAACGCAGAGGCGTCAACTTTTCATGTTCCATCGCCAAAGCCGCATAGCACACACGTTCACCTTAGCATGAATTAACGACCGTTTATAGTTGTGACGATCCACCCACGCGAATTATTAAAACTATTACTTTAATGCTACTTGTATTGGACTAAGTAACGATCAGTGACATGCGAATGTACTTTTAATCTTTTGCCTATAAGCAATTCAGAGATTACATATTTAATTCAATTTAATAATGCGCAAGTCATCTATAACTCACAACATGATTATCTTGCAGAAACTTGGTTAGTTTCACGTTATAAAAAAATCAAATAGTAGATATTTGATTACCACGCAGTTTAGCTTTTAATATGCGGTCAATGTATGTTCAATGAGAGTTTTTATTTTACGTTGATCACTAAGAAAAACCCCATAATTTTTTAATCATTATCAAGTCACGGTGGAGGCGTCTGCGTTTAGGTGTGAATTGTCTTATTGACAAAACACTTGCGTCACTTACCTAAGTCTCACTCAAGTTCAAGGTGACAAGGTTGTTGGAAAAGTATCAGTCGTTTCGTTTCCTAAGCAATAACAACGTTCAATAATGTTCTAACGATTCCTTATTCAAATTCTCAATATTATGAGAAAAAAATAAACACAATAAATGACAACAATAAATTGGTGGTTGAGTAAGTAAGTTGCCATTTTAAAATAGCGAATATTCTTTCTGGGATTGCCCCATTTTATAATTCCACATCACCGTATTTTATATGTATACAGTTGGCTGCGGAGGTCCGCTCCATTTCTAAAAGTATAACGAAAAGAATATGTAACAATGATTCATGCTGTGTTCATAAGTGAACAAACAAAGCGTTGGCCACGAATAAAGAACTATGTAAGAAACTTTCTGGCAAGTACAAAATGTATTTTAACTTGTCGTTGATGTCACTGCTTAAACAAATTTAGCAAACAAGCTGACATTGTTAAAATAAAACACGTGCGACCGTTTCTTACCTTAATACCCTTGTTCCTTGTACAGGAACGATTTTTGACTTTATAATTAACAATTAATTCCAGCCTTTACAACCGTTCGGATAGCAAACATGCCTGAAAGACAGATATGGGTTGTTGCAATATAAATAACTGCAGTACTATTGCAACACCTCGCAAACTTCTCTTTAGTGGATGCATTTATCACTGGCCAGATAGCAATCTAAGCGGTATTTCTGCGGGCGTGAGAAACAAAGGCTACTTACTGAGAAACAATAACATTGCAGTTTGCGTCGCGCCGTGACTGGTCCCGCTAACTAGTAGTGCAGTTATCTTTCGCGTTAATGACACTTGCCTTCCCTATTATTGTATTACCTAGTTTTACGCAATTGTATTTTAAAGCCATTGACGAAACAGGTAGGTACATTGCAATCGAATAAATGTTCGGTTCTTTTATAATAATAATAATTTTATAATTATAATAATTTTATTTTAGTAACCTTCATTGTTATTTATGACCTGAGGTGACATGAATAAATAAGAACTTGTTTGTAGTAAGAACGGAAAACAGTGGCTAAAACGGCGTCACGTTTTCGCCATTTGCTATTATAATCACGGAACTATATTTTTACTGTGCCTTGCTCTATGGAATATGGAGCGTAAAATAACAACAAACTTACATCTAAAAACTGTTTCTTGATACATATATCAATATTGTTGTACAACTTCTAATGAGCATACAGTAGTTTAATGAAATGTTATTAAAGTCGTTTAATTTAAAAGTAAAAGCTTTATATTCGCATGCGGTGCCTGTCGTTACTCCTTTAGGTTAATTAACGTCGTTTAGCGAGTGTGACGAACTCATTGAGCATGCCAGGTGTGGATCATTACTGCCCATTATCGTATTGGGGCGAAGCGCGGTGCGACTGCTGATCAGATTTCATTCCATACAGGGCCCTGTAGGGACGAGCTGTCAATTATCCCACTTTGAATTATTCAATGCCTCGCGATTTATCAACAACGTAGTTGTATTCATAATTTAGTTTCGCAAAATGTAATTCTTACAATTTACACGCTGATATAAGGAGTTATTGACAAAAAATTTCGTAAACATGGTGTTATTTTTGAAGCTCAATCGGTATGGTAGGTTTAATTATTTTGCATGGAACCGGATTACTTTGTAGTCCTAATAAATAGTTTGGGAGTGTGGTGTGAATGTGTGAGATGAACTGAGATAAGTCTGTTGTAATCTACTTATATCCATTTACATACAATCGGCAATGAAATGATTATCAGAATTATATTGGCATGTCGACAACAATGATTTGTCATATATTTTTATATAAAACTGTTTATGATTGGTTATCTATCAACTCCATTAATATTCTGTATTATAATAAATGTCAATGGCATGTTTATACTTAAATTAATATGATATTAAAATAAATCGAGAAAATTAATTCGGTATTGTATACAATCGACAATGGTCTATAAATCTTTAGAGATACCATGATGAATAATAAATAAACGAAGCGTCAGCAGTAGCTTTTCACTTGCCGTCACTTATCAACCGCTATTTTGGCAACTGTCTGCAACTCTTTTGGTTCCCAATATACCATTTATGTTTTATTACATGCCTTATATGGCGAAGATCGGTCTTTATTTCCATTTGCCATGAAATACAAATTATAGTATCGCTTTTTTTGTGTATGCGGCGGCATATTCTTCTTTTCTGATTGCATAAGGTCAAAGTAATGATGTTCCTGATGGTGGATGAATCATTCGTGTTATGCAGTTAATTTATGCACAATCATCTTTTATGTGTTTAAAACTCCGCGCAATACATATTTCAGTTATGATAATGGACAGTTAAATGAACGCTTGAAATATGGTATCGATGATTCAGCATTATAGTAATGTTTACTGACGTGACCCCGTTGCAGCTTCACAACGACTCACCTTACGAGAATGTAAATCAGTTTTAGTTGTGCACACCTTGCTTAAATATGCATTATGTTTATCATAATATTACCATGTTCTAAATTTATACCATCCATATTATTGATGTTATTTAACTTGATTTCTTAAAATTGTCCGTTCCTTTGATAGGTAGATAGGTCATCAACCCTATCACACTTGAGACAACAAATTTATGCTTTCCGAACAAAAAAAACTAAACAGTGTTTTGTTTACCGCCAACTAAGACAGAGCAAGCGGCAAATTATTAAAAAAATCCTTTTACCCTTATATTGTTTAGGCTTTGTTTAACTGTTTTCTTTTTTCTTTATTTTCCTTCTATATATTTTCCCTGACTGCAATAAAATTGCATTGAATTGTAAAACAATTTATTCTTTCAATAATACCATAAAGGAAATCATTGATGTTTTCATTTCCCTTCGTGAACATCAAGGAAACTCTCTATTAGACTACAGTTTGTTTTTATTGATCACAATTATTTTTCACTACATTGACTTCACAGATTGGCCTAACTGCATAATTGGCGTTAAGAATCGCATGTGTCCTACAAATGCAGCTGTTATATCAACTGCTAACACATCTTTCCCGGGCTCCGGGGCTCGGACACGAATTTCATTGCCTTTAATTAACATGTATTAGTGTCTATTACCCGTGAAAGTGTTACAAGAGTTAATTAGGTCAACATTTATGATACGGCTTTAGGCATAAATGATTTATTTTCATTCATATAAAAT
Organism: Chilo suppressalis; assembly: GCA_902850365.2. Taxonomy (NCBI): domain Eukaryota; kingdom Metazoa; phylum Arthropoda; class Insecta; order Lepidoptera; family Crambidae; genus Chilo; species Chilo suppressalis. Next base: position 9,402,349 of record OU963899.1, on the reverse strand, counting down.
CCACTTTATTCACATTTTCTCCACAACGTCATATGAATGTATCTCTTTGCGATATTCGTCAACTGGTGAGAACCCTCCCATGAGACATTCTTAGATAAACAGGAGCTTAAAATGATCATAGAAACACTTTAATAAAAATATAATGCTAATAGAAAACGCAGATATTCTCGTAAAGATCACATTTAATAATGCCAAATTGTAAAAAGAAACCTTAATATTTTGCGCTATACGTCGTTGTTCTTGTGTTGTGTAATTATTTTCAACTTGAACTTGACCACAAAAACCAAAGTCATGCTCATACATAACATTCCGGACACGGTCTGTTGTCAAGTATCTCTTGTGTGTTAATAAAATGGGCAAATATATGAACTGTCGTTATAGCAATTACATCATTTGGACAACTTGTTTCTTTTTTAAATTAAAAAATATATTTTACAGATTCTTTCTTTATATAACACACAAGCTTTGAAATTGCTTCTTTTCTTGTATAGATATTAATATGTAAAATAATCACCCACGCAGTTTTTGACGACTGTAGAGCACGAATTTCGATCGTGAGACATAAACACACTACTCCGTCTATGTAGGTATCATTAATGACACCTCAATCACACGATATAACAAATACATAATAAGTATTTTTAACAGAATTATCAGAAAGGTTATCTTGTTCTGTCAAAAATTAAACATTGCTTTTATCAGTTTAACATCACTGGTGGGAAGCATAGACCATTTATTTTTAAAGTTAGTTTTGTCGCATGTCCGCAAACTTATCGCAAAAGTATGAATTCAATAACTGTGACAAATGTCTTCTTAGCATAACAATAATAAACGGAATTGCTTCAGACAGACGTGAAAAAATTTCGTCTTGTTATGTTAATGTTGTCAATTTAATTTGATGTCGTTCAAATTTGACAACAAAAGCCAGTTATCCCTTTAAATGTGACAACTTAAAGTATGCCATAGGAATAACCTTCAGTCGTTTAAATTACTAACATTTATTGTTTAAAACCTGAGACCTGCATACTGTTATTATGTGAAGGTATTTCCATGGGAATAGTAACGACTGCTTGTATAAGGGGGAGCCATCCGAAGAATTTGAATGACAAATTATTTATTAGCTACTGCAATGCAGCTCCCTATTAAAGCTTCAATTTGGCTCACGATAATTTGCAATTGCTCCTATTAAGTGCCGACATGTGCAAGGAATTATGGACTCCCCTTGCAAAGATCATCGGTGGTGATGTTATTGTTGAACCTACGCGGAAAAGATTGTCGCTTATTAATCAATGCGTGATGAATGATGATGATTGCATAGTTATTAAATGGTAATTATAGTTATTATTGATTAAGCAATAAAGGTTTTAGATTAGTTCTTTCATATATATGAACAGCACTAAACTATGATTCAGGTAATATTAATGTTCTTGCTATAAATGTCTTTTAAATCTTAAATTTGCACGCGATGAAAAACTTGTAGCCAATTATGGAATAGAAGTAGAATAACTTAATATCTACATCTGAAAAAGGCGATTACATACTATTTTATTTTCTTGTTAGAATGCGTTCGCTGAATTTCTTTCTGTTGTCTTAAATTAAATGGTCAACTTCGGTGAATTCAGTGGCATACGCTAGAAGATCACAAGTGATGTCTAAGTTATGATTTTCATGCCCACGCTTATTGACAAGGCCAACTTGCTACGCAGTTGAAAGATGATTAATCCGGCTCGGCCTGTCAGTGTCAGTGCTGGACGCACGCGGTCACCTATCGGCCGGCTTCATCGCCTCTGTGTACATCTTCGACTCTGAAGTTATTAAAATATTAATCGTGTGAGTTATCGAAGAGGTTAAATTTTATTTACACTTATAAATAAATATGGTTTGTTATATTCTTCGTGTCTTAATGCCTGCATAAGTGAATTTTGTAGAGCTATTTAAACAGAAAAATTATCTCTTATTATGTTTGAAGGTTACTGCAATCTGCTATATAACATAACACGGTATTATCTCATTTGATTATTAAACAAATTAGTGACGTTAGAATATGCAGTTCTAATCTGCGTAAAATAATAGGTTAACTGAATAAACATGCCGAAGTTAAAACATTATCACCCACTGCGAGCCTACTCAAATATCGACCATTAGCTGTGTCTCTGTGGGTGTTAATGCCCTTATAATACAAACCTTTATCGAATTCCGCTATGTCTCTTTAATTGTAATAAAAAATCACTTCTATGTATATCGTAATTCGTGATGACATCGAACATGATGTTATATTATATTTTACGTAGCTACATTTTCATCTCACCAATGTCTTTATTACTTGTGTCCAGTTTTTTGTTGTTATTCCATCATAAGACATATAATATTACATGATCTGGTTATTTTTATGCGCATGTTTCTTTAGTTTGTTTTTGCTTTATGTGTTTTTGTTTTGTTGTCATAGACGGCAGTTCCTCGGATACGCTGAGGAAGCTCAGCGACGACTCTTCCAGAAAGCAGCTTTCAGGTGAGAAAAGCTTTCATTTGTCTTTTTAAATTCTTTAAAACTGACTTGATATTTTATTGTGATCGCATGCGTGCACCGAACCGAGCATGGGATTATGCTTAAATTTCATGAAGCACGTACTTATCAATTCTTATCATCCTTCATTCTGTACATGTATATATTGTTCACATCGCTTTTATGTCGTCATCATTTCGGGCAGACCTTATTGAAGCTGAAGAAGACGAGGTGTCCAGCAGCCTGCCAGATAGACCCCGCACTTACCGCAAGGCATCTAGTAAGTTTCATTCTTTAAACTAAAAGCTAATTATGATGAATTATCCAAAATTCCAACACATTAGCATTACAAAGGTGGAGGACCCAAGAACACAAAGTGTATAACGTGCCATTCTGGTGGTGGTGGATAGTAACCTATCGAAATAGCATGACTAGAAAAATAATTGTAACTGTAGGGCAAACTTTGATATGCAATATTAATTAATAACAGCGTTATTACATCTAGATTGGCATAAATGGCATAGGAGGAAGTAATCGCTATTTTTTAATTGTAGCATGTTAATTACTGTGGGAATTAAAATTAAATTCCAATATTTTTATTTTCCAACGATTAAACATAAAAACAACAAATATTTATAGAACCGATATAAATTTAACTAAATAACATTTCTAATTGTATCTTGTGCTTGAAATTAACTATTTATTAATATAATAATGTCTCCTTAGAAGACAAGCTAGTAACAGATTGTATATTATCATAATTTAGCCAGGTTCTCTCAAAATAAGAAAACTCCCTACTAACTTATGTTTAAAGTTACGACTTCCTTTTTAAACCATAAGATACTCGTACATTCAGCTGATTTGATCTTGTTCCAATTTCTCATGCTACAGCTCTATTTATTTCAAAGAAATCATAATTAATTAGTAATGTTATCCGCGTTGAACGCGTATTGAAATCAACTGCGTACTGTCTATTATATCGCCTACGGTCCGTCTACATACTCCAACGTCCACAAATTAGTCGCATTGTCTCCTCTGCAAATCGTAAATCTTATCTATTGTTTTGTTTTGTTATCGTCGACTAGTCGTTGATCTTGCGATCACACTATTGATGTCAATATTTACAATCTCAATAAACAACCTGTTCTCGATCTTGTATCGTGTCTAAACATTTTTAAACGGTTACGTCAGTTTCCAAATTTTCTTAAATTTATTACCCCGTCTTATGATCTTTATTAGGAAGACGGCTGTATATTTAATAAAAAAATACATTTAATATTTTGCATGAACCGTTAACTTTTTAACAGACAGCGTTATGCCGATTTAACACAAAAATCTGTATTAGAATGTTTGTACCATTTGAGTTGAAATAGAATTGAAGTAATCTAGTCATGGCTAGTTATGTGTTAGTAGTGGCTAATGTTTATGTGTGTCGCTTATGTGTCGTGGCAGCCAGCAGTACCTACAGCATCAGCTCGATGGACGCGCTTTGGGAGAAGCACGCTCGCCGCCTCAGCGAGGCAGGCCTGAGGAGGTCTTCAGGTATTCACCATTATCAGCACAGAACATTCGGCTAACCAAAAGTACTTTATATGAACTGAATATACAGAGGCTGTAGCTAAATGTTCAGTGTTGGTAAGAACATTGCATTTTACGAGTTTTCACAACAAAACAAAGCCAGTTCATTGCTATAAAAAGAGTTATTGATCGTTTTCAGTTCTAACTGTAATTGCATTTCAATTGACATATTAAACGCTCTCAATTATTATTGATTTGGTTTGCCTTTAACCTTCGTAATAACGTTCTACAGGCACTTGACGTGGTTTTGTTTTGATTTCGTTTACGACAACAGAACCAGTCCATCCACTTCAAATATCACCTTTTCACTTTGTTATTATGGCTGATTTGATTAGGCAGCAAAAGTTTTTGCTTGCTTGTGGTGTTTGTTGTGCACTGTCTAAATAGGAGAATGCATGTTTTTGTTTTTACATATTAGATGCATCGTGTGAAAGTATCTGCAAATTACAGCGTTTCTTCAAAGTCAAATGCAGTTTGTGATGTTATCAATTACTATGAAGCGACAGTTGATTATTCTGATATAATGCAACGATATGCAAACTTCCTCACAAATGGTCACAGCGGCCGTTGCACTTGCATACAACGGTATTCAAGACGTGTGCTGATGTCCAGTACGAACCGAATATGGAATGTGGAGAAGACATGCATATTCAGATGGGATGGCTACTATAAATTTCAGTCCACTTTGAATCGGCAACTTTCCTATTGTGTTTTACCGTTAGTCTAATCCATATGAGCGGATGTAATCTTAGATTATGCATTATATCTTAAACATATTTTTAACATTAAACAATGTTTTTCAGATCACAGTGTCATATTAACTGAAGACACAGATAGCTTTATTATTGGTGAACGCGTTTGGGTGGGTGGAACAAAGCCTGGCCAAATAGCCTATATCGGAGAAACCCAATTTGCTCCTGGAGATTGGGCTGGAATTGTCCTCGATGATCCGATTGGTAAGAAAAACTAGAATATTCAACGGAAAATTCTAATGTGATAGTTGAATTTTAATCCACGACATTGATTTTTCAGGCAAGAACGATGGTTCAGTAGCTGGAGTTCGCTATTTCCAGTGTGCGGAAAAAAGAGGTGTATTTTCACGATTGACTAGGCTAACAAGGGTTCCTCTTGTAACACACGCACCTCATGATGCTTCGCCCGTGTCTGATGCAGGCAGTGTCTTTGAGCGACCACCATCCGGTGCCTCGCGTCCACGACGTACGCTATCACCAAACGGCAGCGTGCGGAGTATTGTTAGCAGTAAGATGAGTGAGTATACCTTAGTCCCATACCGAATTAATCCTTCACTTTTCTGTTGTACTTACGAGTCTGTTTTGCAGATGCTTCGATTTCGACAACGACCAACGGAGAACTTCGACTAGGAGACCGTGTTATTGTTTCAAGTAGTCGCGGCAGCAAAGCTGGCACATTAAGATTCGTCGGAAACACAGAATTCGCTCCCGGTATTTGGGCAGGTGTCGAACTAGATGATCCATTAGGAAAGAACGATGGTTCAGTTGAGGGAAAAAGGTATAATTTATATCCTTAAATAAACATTTGTGTGGTTCCGTAGAGATTCTCAGTTTTCGTTTTCAGGTACTTCGAGTGTGCTCCGCGCTTCGGTCTGTTCTCCCCCATCGCAAAAGTGTCGCGGTCTCCTTCGAACCGCAAACCAGGCGCGTGCGCCATCCACAGTAATGGACGTGCCACGCCATTGCGACGGTCGAACTCCCGGGAGTCTATTACTTCGTTAGGGACGTCGATCGCATCGTCCCGTGCGGGGGTGAGGCTCGGGGTGACGTCGCTCGGCGCTCAGGTAGGCTAGCCTCGCGCGCGCTCGGCCGAGCCTTGCCCATCACGATCGCCGCCGCCGCGCGCCCGCCCTCATCGCTCCGCTCCCAGTTTACTCGATAAGACGCTGCTCGTCAAGCACGTCGAGTACGATCGCTGCGCCATAATCGCTCTGCCCCAGCCCCGGGTCTACTACGACATAATTTTCCGACCTAACACTAACGCTAAATGTAAGGAGTTGAATCCTCGAAGGTGGGCGAGCGAGACGCTGCCGAAATCTTGGCGATGTTCGGAGAGCACGCTTAGCTTCGAGAGTGGCAGCGATCGGTCACGGCGCAGCGTTTGCACCAGTGGAAGCAGCGGGAGTAGTGGGCGAGGAGGGGGGGCTCGCGGCGGTGAGGTGGTGCGGTGGGCTGGCCGGCCGGCCGCCGTGACGAGGGCCAGCCGCGGGGTCGCCGCTACCGACGTGTTCGTCGAGATGCCGCCGTCGCGCACTCACTTCTCGGGCTTCGGAAAAAGCTACCACTTCTCTTGCGTGTCGCCCTTTCAGTTCACTTATCCTTACGTTGTATACATTTGAAGGACGTATTATGAATCCAAAAAGACAATTTCCGAATCTCTATAAATTCTTAAACCTGACCGATTGTTTGCTGTTTAGTTTAGTTCTGCATCAATTTAATCTCCTAATTTATCGTGTTTTGTAATTGTGTAATTAAAAAACACGCCTTAGTGCACATTCCATTTTTAGCTTTTGATTTGATAAACTAAGCTGAAACATTGGTCATTGGTCGGCGACACATCAGATTTGTGGTTTCATGTAGAAGCTTTTCGTTTGCATGAGCATCGATGTATTTTGTTATGGTCAGTAGCTGGCACCCCCTGGTTTGGCCCTTGTGTTAATTTTAAATTATATTTATTACATTTTTTTCTTCGTCTCATTATTCGCGGTAAACTTGTAGATTTTTATATTCATTTGTTTTTCGTATATTTTAATTATGATTCGTAAGACATATTAAATTATTCACATAAAACTGAATACTTTGAGACTGCTTCATTCCTAGTTTTGAAGACTGTAGTAGCCATATCTAGTACAACCACTAACAGTTATAATTTTTGACTGTGATATTATTTTTAAGTCAATCAATCTCACGCTAAATCCTTATGATTAGATATATTGATAGGAGTATGTACGCATAATTTGTATATAAGTATGTATAACAGTTTTTCGATTTGTTTTACTAATGCACGCAATATTTTTAATTATTTATTTATTTAAACATAATATTATTGTTTATTTAAAGCTCAGTAATAACTTATTCGCTATGGTACTGAAACTCCCAAAAACGTTATACTAACTTTAACACATAAATTCATATGATATTCTTTATTTATTTATTACTGTGTCCCTTAAAATCTGTGAACTGGTAAACTATATATATTCTATAAATTTATTATCAATATTTGACATAGTATAACTATTTTATATTTTTATAATAATATGCTTTTGTAGGTTCATTCAATACAATTTTGGCACAGTCGTTATAATTGCAAAATTTGTTTTTATAGAGCTTTTTAGATTGATTCGCTATATCCGATATGTGATTGAGATATCAAACTATTACAAAGTTGAAACATTTTCCCCCCGACAAGCCATCGCAAATCGGATGTTTGTTGCCAGTTTCCAAAGAATTAAAGTTAACTGTACTTAGTTCTTTGTAATCTTGCAAATGCTATTTTTAGATGTGTACCAATAACCCCAACCAATATTAAAAACATTTAGAGCGAAGACTAACATGGAATAGACGCCATCTAAATTTGCATCCCTGATGCCGTAAAATGCTGCGAAGAATATTTTGGTGAACTTAGAAATGGTGTTTTCCTTTTCACTTATGTATATCTATTATTGAATCTATTAGCCTATCAACACTTCTAGTGGCAAATATAGATGGCGTGGTCCGAGTGTACCCTCAGTGTAAGTTTTCCGTATTCCCCTTTAAAAGTAAAATTTACAGCACCATTGTATTGAGCCTTTGTGACTGCCCGTGAACCAAAGACTTTTTTCCCAATAAGTATTAACGATAAATCATGCGTTTATAAAACTTACAATAAGGGTACTGTTTATAGTGGACGCCACGTAAGAGGAACTCCAGAACTTGCATGGGCTGCGAGCGATAGATTTTTTTTTTCGTTCAGTGCACACTTCGAAAGGTTCATGTTACGTGACGTCAACTATAAGAATATGCAAGTAGTGCGTGCGTTAACGCGTGTTGTTTTCCCTCATGTTTGTTGCGCATTCGCACTGTCACTAACGGCACGGCGGCATGCAGCGAGTCGGTGGTCCGCGCGCGTCGTCCACCCCGGTCTCGGCGAAGAACGCCCTGCAGGTACAGTACCCCACTATCGCCGCGCGGTAAACTCATGGCGAAACACGTGCTCGCCCGTGGGCTGTACCTCAAATAAGGCTCCGTCCATATAAACGCACGAATATTTACTGCTGCTATGACGCGAGTGACGTCATAAATCACTCAGTGGAAATCTTTTATGAAAGATTACCATTACTTATTAGATGGATATATTGTGTTTTTTTTACTTTCGAGTGTTGTTAAAGTATTGTTGTACAGCAGTAGTGAATGTTCACAGATTTCTTTGAGGTCCAGCACACGTTTGAGTTGTGCTTTGTCTGAGAGTACCAAGTGACGGTATAGGGGCTCAAAAGTTTTTGACTGTTAATTTTAAACCTGCTTTGGCAGTGTCGTGTTTCTTCATACTAATGGATACGAGTAACGAACGTAGTAAAGTGACTTTTGTGTTATTTGAATTTGAGTTGTATAACACACTAAAACTCTTAACAGATTGTTGTATAAGTTTATATTAATTTAACCATCCGATTTTGTTGAAACACAAATGTAAGTCAAAATGACATTGAAATACAGCGTTTAGTTACCAAATGTTTTGTAGTTATGTATTTATTTACTTTGAGACACGGATTCCTTTAGGGATAATACTTGTCGTTCTTGACGCACTATAAGTACAAACAAATAGAGATATTTTTTAATGATCATGTTCCAACAATTTACCAGACACACAAGCTTAATAAGTAAGTCGCTTTATAATTATTTATGATGAACAAGCTAGAATATATCTGATGCAAAACTGTGATATTGTTTGTCATTCATGTATTTAATATTTATTTTCAAGAATTGATTTTTATGTAATTTATTTATATCTGATGCAATGACGTAATGTTCTTTATTATAGAAATTATCCTTTATAATTTTATAATATCAATCAACCAGTGCCTGTAAGTTAAAAAAAAATATTCATGTAATTGTAAGTACACAATAATGTTAATTCCATTTTTATATATGGACATCCATATTTATATGTAAGTTAAACTCGTCTACTTAATATTACTAAGTAACTATGGCCGAGTTAACATAGAATTAGAATTAGTACTTCTAATGTTAGAAGATACAATTGTATGAACGTTATTAATTTAACAAAATGTTATTCGTCTTATATTGTTACCTCTCGTAAGTGCATACCTTCGAATGGTAAATAATAAAGTATTACTTTTAACTGAAATGTTGTTTTCTTCTCATTATTACCTATACCTGCCTGTATACATATTACATTTAAACTGCATGTTATTTAGTTTTGGCTCCCTTTTTGACGATAAAATAAACAAGTGTTCTCGCTTACGTAAGACACGAGTTAATTACAGATTGTAATTATAGATTTCGTGATTACAATCAATGATTATCATAATAAAGAGAAAGTCCATGGTAGCCAAATAGGAAAGGAAAGGTATAATGATAATTACTGTTTACATATTTGCATACAGACGAAAAAGAGTACATTTTATAATTTATTTTTTGCGTTTGATAAAGTTAAGCAACTTTCGTATGGGGCGTATGGGGCTGGTCATCAGATGGGTGGTCAATTTATTATCTCAGTACTTTGGAAGGGATCTAGGCCACACCTGAACTCCAATTACGATTACATTTAATTTGATATGAATTTATGAAATTCAAATTATCAATGTAAAATAAGTGAATAACAATCAAATATAATTAAACATGCCGGCAGATGTTAAAATTGGACAATAAGGGACCTGTTCTTTGTGGAAAGTGAAAACCCTATCCCGACTCCCAATGGGGGGGAGCGATATTAATGGACCGTTGAAGATAAATTATTTAGTTTGTTATCGATTTTGGGCTTACAGAAATAAACTACTTATCCGAGCAAGATTCTGTGGTACGTAGAGTAAGAATTTATTTATTAGGTTAGGCTTTGATTATTTACTCAAATAATCAAAGGTATTAGGTTCGCTAAGTAGTATATGAAGCTCTCCTAATGATAATGATAAGGCTGTAACTGCTACACAAGGAGTATAGGTGGCGCTTAGTCAACTTTTCTTAAAACTAACTTCGGATGCCTTCATCAGTAAATAAAGACAAGGCCTTTAATTAAGGAAATCGAAGACGAACTTCAACTCGCCAACATTTCTAATTAAAAATGTAGGTAATTAATGAGTCATGTGATCGAGTACTTGATTAACAATTACCGACTTTAAATTGGCAATTTTGAGGTATTAAAGGAACAATAACGCAGCGTGGAAGCGGTTATACTTATTTTAATATTACTAGGTGCCTGCATTAGATATATTTATCAACGTGGACCATTTCAATGGGCCTCATAAGAAGAGCCTCAGCTGAGAGTCGTACAGCGAGCGATGGAGAGAGCTATGCTCGATGTTTCTCTACTTGATCGAATCAGGAATGAGGAAATCCGTACAAGAACTAGAATTACCGACATAGTTCAACGGATCGCAAAGCTGTAGTGGCAATGGGCGGGGCTTATAATTCGGCGAACCAAAGGGCCGATGTTGGGGTACCAAGGTGCTACCATGGCGACCTTGTACCGGGAAGAGCTGTGTTGAAATACCCCTCACCAGGTAGACTGACGACGCAAGCGAGTCGGAAGGACCCACTGAATGCGGAAAGCGCAGGACTATTGTGTATGCAAATCCCTAAAGGAGGCCTATGTCCAGCAGTGGACGTCTATCGGCTGATGATTATGATGCCAATGCGAATTATTGTCATACCTTGGCTACAATTATCGCTAACGCTTATGGCTAATTATCACAAAAGGTCCGCCGCTGCAAAGTTATGAGTCTTCTATTGCTCCATCTATATCTATACAGCGCCGGGAACAGGGAAATTGGTAGTCAACTAATTCAAATCATAAAAAACTGAAAAGCCCCTAACAAAAATTTGAATATGAGAACCTAATGTGCCGAAGTGGTACTTAATTAGTCGAAAAGCAAAGTTTCTGGATCCATTACTAAAATGTTTTGAAGTAGTGTAGTCATTGTCATAAATGGGGTTTGGTGAATGGCGAATTTATTTTAGGACTCGCTTTTCTAGTCAGAATAGGTAGCGTTAGCATTGCGCCGTTTGCTAAAAGCATAATAGGTACGTAAATTTGGCACACGGTAGAACCAGTTGGTACCTATCTAACGTGACCGCTATTTGGGCGGTGTTTAACGAGCGGTCAAGGTCGCACAGGCCAGCTGAGGCACCGCACCATCTCCTCGATAGTAATTCGCAACTAACAACGTCCTGCATTCGGTACATTTCCCGACAACACCTTCCCGGATGCTAGTAGAACTTCAAATCGATTATTTCCGCGAAGTCATATTCGCAGATTCGCATTTGTAAGCTCTTCTTATTTGGATTTCTTTATTTTTGATCCTTAAAAACAGAAATATAGGACATCACACTTAACGAAGTTGAAGCACTTCTGTTTTGAAAAGGAGAAGCAACGTACAAATAAGTGTGGAACCCGATCGGTTCATGTGATACATTACAGCTACCAATGTGCATAACAAATATTTATATAAATATTTTGTTTCGAGACAGCGTAGCAAGTCAAGAATTAAGAAAAATATGTTTTAATATAAAATATTTTTTTCTGCGCAACGAAGTTAAACTGATTGCATTGCGCTTGCTAGAAACGATCAAGTTTTGACAAAGGACAGGACAATTTAAGAACTGTTATATTCGACCTGACGGTAAGGTAACCGGGATGCCAATATGCCGGCTACCTTTCCCTGTTTCTCTCACACAACGACTCCCTCAGGTTCGAGTGGTCTAGAGGCTCTGGACGGAGAGGAGACACCCCCCGCGGGATGATGCCATCCGCCTGGAATACGTCTAGAGGCACTCGCCAATTCTCGGCTTGAGGTCTTCTTAGGATCTCGCCGTTCCCAAACCCGTTGACACTGTAAATGTCATCTGCGACCAACAGCAAACACACTCAAAAAAAGAAAAAAAATCTCACACAACAAGCCATGGAACAGAATAAAAACTGTTCTTTTTCCACAAAAGAACTGTTTTTCTTTAGCCCAACCAATGCTAAATGTGGCGTAGTCTAGGTAGCATATTATCTCTTTGTCCTGAATACCTTGATATCTCATAATGCCGTTAGGTACTTAGGTATATTGATTAAGACTGAAACTATGAATGAATGAACATATTAGGCAACTTAGCTCTGATATTTATGCTCTTTCATATCGGGGCCAGGTTATTGGTTATTGGAAATAGAACAGTCATTAGTATTAGTATGATACATCACAACTCAAGGTCAAGAGTCCTAGATTCCGTTATAAATAATGTTAATTAGAGTTAAAAACAACGGAAAGAATGTAAACAATGGCGACATATGATAAAAGTGTAGTTGGTTCCCTCTGTATCGCATATAATCCGTCATTGCCACCACAACTCGCAAACAAACCTATGACACATTTTAAAAATTATGTTCATAATATACTTAACGATATACTTATATTGCAGGACAGATTTGTAACGTATTGAAGGTGTGTGTGGAACTCAATATTAAACTCGTATTAGACCAAACAAATTTTCAGGGTGCAATTTGGAGACTGATAAAGGCGCACTTACAGCACATCTACTTAGATAGCATTAAAATTAAATATCTTATTTTAACCTAATCTCTTTTTACTTACTTAGTAAGATAACAGTAGATCTTTAACTAGATTTATCGAAAATTATACCTAGTTATATTATTATCAACACTAAAGTCATTTGAAAAAATAACAAGAACTAAACAAACCAATTTTAAGCCAATTATAAATCTATTTTAACAATTAACTTCGATGTTCATGCACACCAATCATTTAATAAAACCACAGAAATATTCGTTCAAAAACTGTTTTATTAAATTACCCTTGGTGTAAAGGTCTAACCTAGACAGCAGCGTACTATTTACATTTCACCTAACAAACAATCTCTTATTAAATACTCTATACCATTTTTCTGTTCTGTGCTCCATCTACGATGTCTGATTTTGTTTATCGCGTGCTGAATATTGAGCAGTTTAATTTAATACGGCCTTTAAACAGCTAAATACGTACAGTTTTCATTATTTTAGTATTTCCCATAGTGGTTATTTAAATAGATAGGTAACTAGGTAATTACCTTGAAACATTTTTGTGTGCTTAGAACTTACTATTTTTGTATCAATGTTTTTGTACCCATAATAACCTACCAGTCATTGGCTAATTAATGCACCTACAATATCTTTTTGTAGGTTTATACCTATTTTCAAACGGTTTTATTTAGTTTGCTTTTTTTTTGCCATAATTAAAGATTATTATAATTATCCTCTTCCAAAATTATGTTAAAAGTTTAAAACTTCGCTAATTTAAAAAAAACCTCACGATATTACAAGTTCATAACACACAATATGACAATAATGACCATTTACTTCTTCGCAACTATATAGCCGGGTACATTCTCATGAATAAATAAAAGACCATAAAGAGAGAAGTCCTACTTTATATGTTGTGTGGCAAATTTACTGTCTTTATTAAAATACATTTATAACTTTATTGAGATCAATTACTTACAATGAACTGGTAAGTAGGTTAGTACATAGTTACGATGATCAAGAGTTGAATCACATTGTTAAGTAGATATTTCTAATTAACTCTACGATAATACCAACCAGTCAAATAGCAGGTAAGGTTTGTAGGTTTACCGGAAGACGAGCGGTTACTGAATTTTTAAATGTGCTTCCAATTTGGTTATAGAATCTTTCACTGCACAATCAGAGTCGAAATCATCGGTTTTGAATTATAACTTTGATTTAAACCTAAAAAAAATTTTAATCATAAGGTATATAGGTTCGGACACGAAATGTCCCGTAGATTTATTATTAAGGTCGAGCTAAAATCGGCAATATAAAATTTCTTAGATGAGGACCTCTCTTAATTCGTAAAGCTATCATATTATTTTTGTCATACGATAAGAAATTAAGAAAGACAATAAAAAAAACTGTCTATATAACGGTTATTTCCATTGACTGAGATACAACAAGCCGCTGACAGATGGACGTCTAGCCAATGTATAGGGGTCATAAGTATGGCCCTATCTTTATGTATATGTTAATAATTTTGTTTTATTTTTACATTTACCATGACGTCTAAGATAAAAGCGTATCTATTTTGCTTCATTCACATGGGCGTAAAGTGCAATAATTTATCCACCCTTTATTACTTTTCTGTTATACAATAGTTCTTGTAGTAAAGAAACGGCACGGAACTGAAAATGTACAGTTAGAAGCTTGGCTCTACATAAGATCTGATATCTTTTTGACAGTGCGAGTCATGGCCTCGTCTTGGCAACATTTTACATAAAAATATATTTGGTAGGAATCCCCATATAATTTTTTTGGATCTCGCTAGCATCAAAATTCCGGAAGTCTAATACCTACAAACTTCCATCTCCTAGTTTAAGAGGTTCGGGGATAAAAGTTACAAGTTTCAACTTTTTTTTTGTTATTGTGTACTACTGGCTTACATACGAGTACTCCAAATTACATCTTTCTAGGACTTAAGGAAATTTCCTAAAATTTTTGATGATCTTCAGCGAGTCAGCGCCGAAATCAGGGTTAAATGTAGATATCAATAAAATCTAAAGTAGGTATAAGGGCAATTAAAACTTCATATGTTTTAACAACATATTTCAAGAATGTTGTTTATCTGGTATAATCCCAACCCAATTTATTTAATATCGTTGTATAAGGGATAAAAAACGACGAAGCGCTTCGAGAAAAGGTAGCAGGTAGTGCCCTTGCGCTTCGATTGACTCGTCTTGTCGCCTTGGTAGGTATATAGATAGTAGTTAGGTACTAGTTTTTTATATCAACATAAGGGAACTTCAATAAGCAACTTAAAAAAATCTTCGATCAGATTTTGACTGAAATGGTCATGTCAAAATTAACAATAGTATTACAAAAGTTAAGTTTAATGTTGCGGACAAGTAAATGATGTTTAGTCGGTAGGTTAGGTATAAATGGAAGTATTATTTAAAAGTACCTATCTAAGTAAAATTAATATAGGTACTTAAAAGCTGTTCTAAAATTAGTGAACTGGGATCAAAATAGTAGCGAATTAATTAAAAGCGTATAAGTGCAGTTTATGACAAAAACTAAAAGCTAATGACGTTGCCGTTGGCATAAAATAGTAATTTAGCATAGCTTAAATGATTATAAATCGGAGGAAATTCTATTTCCTATTGATTACTGGTAGATAACTTCTTTGACTGTAAGTAAAAAATCTTAGTTATGACGACGGCGGAGATAAGCTCAACGCTAGCATTTTTTTTATATTATGAGATAAAAAAAAATGCGATCAACTTCACAAAGACAGGTAATAATGAGAAATAAAACAGAATCCGTAACCTCAACTATAACCATATAGAGAGACAGAATGTTCTTACATAAGATTTTAAGTGACGTAGAGCCATTGAATTGATTTGGGAGGTGTGTACATTTAAAATAAAATAACGTCCTCTTCCAGAAGATCAAAGTGAAATTACACTACCTACCTTTTGGTGGTATTTTTGTTTGTTGATAAGTCAGGTTCTAAAGTTACGCGGGGTAGGGTAATAGGAGACGGTGACTGAACTGCTGAACTGGCATTATTTTTCTTCCCTCGCATTAGCTATCTTCACAACTGGACATGTTTAACTGATAATTAATTTAATTAATTGATAATTTGCTGCGCCTTGTTTGAAAAATGTAAATAATAACATGACCAGTGGACAACAAGCTGGAACCCCTAGTACGTGAGAATTAATTATTATTTGGTGATAATAAATACAAAAATACCTGAATAAAACGTATTCACACGAGTTTTATGAAGGAAAATGGGTCCCGAAAGGGAGGGTCCGTGAGTTGTTATTACGTATTGAGAATGGAAAACCTTTGGGACGGTAGACAACGTGGCGACACGACTGACGATGACTCGACCTTTATGTAGACTTTATTCCATGCGAAATTATTACAAATGCCGGTTTATAATTATTGTTTTCATATCATTCTGTTCTGGGTAATGGATAGAACTAAATATTTCATACCTTTCCCTCAGCTGCCTGCATTAAGTAGGTAAGCACAACGACTTCATGCGATTCGAAATCCACAATGTGGAAAAATTGCATCTAATTGGCCGCAAATTTGACGCACAAACAATAAATTTACTAATTATATAGCTTAGAATTTGCCGCAAATTAGTCGCAGACGAACCGTACTAATTAGAAGATGAGTGGGACCATTTTTTCATTGTTTATTAAAAATATTACTAACACTACCGTTAACGCCTCTAAAGGAACTCGTCTCCCATTTGTCTCTAATCTTCCTCTCCATTCTCTCTTTTGAAAATATTATAAACGGTAATGTGCTATACCTATACCAACAGATAACAAATAAGGTGAAGATAGCTCCTGTTGTATCGCCATTTGTATTCTTAAAATTTTCAACTCGACTAAATAGTCGTTCGAGACGGATTTTAGCTTATTATTTATTCTTTTATTACTAAATGTGTACTCGTATTTAATAATATTAAAAAGAAACCTATTACGCAAGAAAAATAAACAATGAACATAAATATTCCCATGGAAAGCGGACTACCAATTACCTGCATGACCTTCGTTAACTGAAACGAGCTAAAGAGAAACATACTTATTCATAGCCACTGTATACAGGGGGTCAACGTTAATGAAACGTTACGTAATCTCCAGAGATTGAGTGTATTAGTTAAGCCGACATTATATTCTGGACGGTGTATAAAGGTTTAAATGTAAGTAGACACTATCACCAGTTCGTGAATCTTGTAATACTATAAAACATAGATAACGAAACGATGATGTTTTACGAGGCGTAAATATAATACTCAAGGACATTATATTTAAGCCTTAAAAAATACTTGATGGTTTTCAAGTTTTGGCCTATATATGGTTTTGACGGTCCCAAGCCAATAATCCTACATTGAGTTCGAAGCTGACTTATTAACCATCCTTTTCGTGTGTTTTTAAAAAATTATTATTATTGCTCAATCTAACTTAGTAATATTGTTGCGGCATACAGTTGAAACTTACAACTTAGTGGGTCGATAAATGTGTCCGGAAGTGTATAATCAAAAAAGTAGTAATAATTAATTTTACTATTATTTTCAGACACTCTAATTAATGAGAGGAGTGCGATTTCGAAGATATATGTTCTTTTAAAACCTCATTTTGTATTATTACTCGTCGTTGGTGATGTGAAAAAAGTGTGTTACTGAAAACCTAATGTAAAATTAGTAGAAAATTCCAGAGGTTCACAGATATTTGAAGATTGAAAGAAGAGAAGATCATGAGAAGAGAAAGGAGAGGAAGGAGAAGGAAGAAGAGAGGAAATATTTTGATTACTTATACTTAATTAAAAATTTTGCTTGGTCTGGTATATTGTAGGAAATTAAATTCTCTATGTCATTGTTAGTTAGGAAAAGATTTTAAACTGTTTGTTATGTATGTGTATCCTTACTTTTTTGATATATTTTTTATTTTAAACATTTTAATTTTAGAAATTTTATATAATCTAGGTAAATGTGAAGTGTCTTTTAACCCAGGTTGAAGTTTCCTAATTAAAAAATCACATCTCATTGTGTTTGAAAAAAACTCCCTCTGCTACACTTGGTAAGCCACTATACTGATCAGACAAACTAAGATTTTAAAAACGAAATAAGGTACTGTAATGTTTAATATAATATTATTATTTGTATTGTTTATAGCTAAACAAATAAATGCAATAAACAAAATAAATTTTTTTCAAACGCGAAAAATGACGTTTCTATTTTTATGATAAAAAAATATACCTATTTGATGTATTCAACTATTATTCCATTTCAATTTCCAGGAACTACTACGTGAAAAGCAGAACCACTTAGAGCGATTGATGCGAGAGCGGGAGTTGGAGCGAGCTGAGGTTGCCAAGGTGTCATTGCAAGCCGACCGAGCCGAAACTGCACTAGCACATCTTCAAAAACAAGCCACCGAGGTCAGGAATCAATGATAAAAATTATCTTATTACGTAATTTGTGTGTTTTACTTTTCCCTTTCAACTTATATGTGAGAAGGTGATAATCAAGCATGTGACCTGTAGGTACCGTCTTTTAATTTAGGTATATAAAAACAAGCAATTGCGATACGGCACCTTTTCCTTTTTAAAGACGCTAGAGGTAACATCAGAAAGGATTATGGTCTGCTCTGCAGACCCAGAATGTATTTCTATCGTTATTTTCTTATTTTTAAACTGCATTTTACTATCTACCACCGGACTCACCTTAAACTATGTTTATTTCAGACGAACACAGAGAACGAAAAACTCAAATCGGAATTAAGTAAACTCAACAAACAGCTTGAAGATGAGCGGCAAAAAGTGGAAGACCTCATGTTCCGGAATGAAGAGGAGAACATCAACAAAGAAGATTACAATGTATGTTCTCCTTCCCTACTTAAAAGTATTTTTACGACCTGGAAGCAAATTGCAGGACCGGTTCGAACCCGGGGCGTTTATATGCTTGATTTTTTGCAGTCTTTGTATTAGTATGTTTATATTGTTTTAAACTTTCATGGTCCTGGTAGCAATCCCGCTAATAACAAAAAATATTAAAGCTATGTTTAATTAAAGCCTACATAATTTCTGTAAGACTACTGAAATTTACTTGTCATGATAAATTCAGTTAGTATTGAAAACATATTATGACTACTGTAGTTTATTATATTATGTACTGTATTGTATACTAACGTATTTGTATTTTTTACAGAGATACAAAGAAGCCATGGAGGTGAGTGTTGATAACAAATTGTCACAATCAATTTTATGCTATTAAACTCTTATCATGTCGCAAAATCTTGAAAGACTATATTAAAGTTATTGTTAATAAAATTTAGAAAGAGAGAGCGGAGCATTTACAACGGATTCGCGATCTGGAAGCGGAGGCAGTGCTGCAGACCGCCCGCGCCGACGCTACCGCAGTGACACTGCAAGCACTCGAGGATCAGCGCAGCGCAGAAACAGCCGCCATATTGGAACAACACAAAGAAGAGCTCACAGCGGCGCAAAGTAATCTTAATGCACAACTTTTCGAGCAAATCGTCTCATAAAGCATATTCTTATCAATTTTTAAAAATGCCATTACTTCATAGTAATTCACGTTATTAACAGGAATCTCTCCGTGATCATGACGCTGTGCACCAGTGCCGAAATATCGGGTAGCAATCCTGTTAATAAGATAAATAACTATAGCGTTAGTGACCATGGATGCTATTACATACTTCTTATATTTTTTAATACTTACTTTATTTCAGCGTTGTCTTCCGAATTGCAAAAACTGTTGGACGAAGCGTATGCACTACTCAAAGAGAAAGAACAGGAAAAAGACTCGTTAGGCAAAAGTATGTCTGAGGAACTCGCTAAACTAAAGGCGGACTCGGAAAAGGCACTTAATGAAGCCAAAACAAAAATGGCTATAGCACAAACCGAATTTGAGACGCAGCTATCAGTCTTAACGGTTAAATTGCAATTAGCAGAATCGAAATTAGAGACTGAAAAACAGAATTTGGAAAGGTTGAATAAGGAGAATAGTCAGACAATAATCGACTTAAATGCTAAACTCACTCAGCTTCAGGCCGCTGTTGATGACAAGACTCTTGAACTCAATAAAGGTAATTTTCATGTAATAGTTAAAGGAACATAGACTGAACGTCCTAGATCGGCAGTGCATTCTAGCGAATAATAAAAATACTATTTATCATTAGCTGTCTAACGAAATTTTGACAGCATTTTTCATTTTAGTATTAGCTAGTATCCGCGACTTTATAGCTATTAACGGGATTGTTACCATGTACTCTGTTGCAATCGCTATTATCACGGAGTAACTGCTACAATTACTCCGTGATCAGGCGCTTGCAACAGTGACGTAATATCGGAGACTCATAAAAAACAAGGAACATGGTAATAATCCCGTTAATCGGCATTGTTGCAAGCGCCTGATCACGGAGTAACTGCTTCAGTTACTCCGTGATCCTGGCGCTTGCAACGGAAAAGCCGAAATATCGGAGACTCATAAAAAACGAGTTACATGGTAACAATCCCGTTAATAGCTATAATGTTAGTGACCATGAAAGTTTAAAACAATTAATCCGCGACTTTGTCTACATGGAATAATTGTTTATAGCACAGTGTGACCTAAACCCGCACTTTACGCACGCTTTTCCGTGACCTAAGTTGCCTATTTCTGCACGGTGTGTAAATGAATTGACCAACTTCACTCATGTAGAAAAAATAAAAGGAAACACATTTAAATGTCATTTGGAGCTCAAAAACTGACAGCAAACAAATGACAAAAGCCAAAACAAGGAGAAACAGCTATAATTCATTCCGCGAGAATTGTATATTTTGGTCGAAAATGGCCAGTTCGGATAGTGACCTAAGCGAATACGAGAACGGTGAAATTGTTCCGGACGCAATTAAAGAAGTGGCGAAGTCGGTGACATTGAATTTGTTGCCCCAAAAATCGAAACGGCTGTATACAGCAGCGTATAATGCATTTAAAAAATGGCGACGAGAGAATAAGTCGTCGCGTCGGGGGCGGGTTTATGTCACACTTGCTATGATATAGTATACGATACTTGTGGCCTAAGTTGTCTATTACTGCACGGCGTTTAGGTCACGCGTATCGTAATGTACTATTTCCCATGTAAACTATTATTTCCATAATTTCATCTGTTACCCTGTCAAGTTTTATTTCGCGATTGTAAGAAGTCTAAGACCATTTCACAAGATTCCCTTTATCCCGACAAACCAGCCAATATAGATACCAAAATAGGTTAAGCGTTTTAGGTATGACAGTAAGATAGACATACAGACATCTTTTCGCATTGATTGTTTTCGTACGTGCTATGGAATTAGTAACTAAATGAATGGAATACCAAATAAGTAAAATAGTTATTTTTACTTTTTTTATTTATGTTTCAGTGATGGGTGCCAGCAAGGAACACGAAGTGAACCTTAATAAAGAAATTACAAAACTGAAAATGGAACTCAGTGCCAAAATATTAGATTTAGAACAACTAGAAGATGCTAAGAAGAAGCAGGATACTGCCTACAAGTCTCTACAGGAAGAAATAGCCCATGTAAAAGAGGAGTCTTGCTTGAAAGTAAATGAATATGAAACTCTGTTAAGCGAAGTCACACAGCAAAACGAAAAAAATAAAACGGAAATAATTGAGTTGCAAAACAGTCTTTCTTCAAAAACAAAGGACTATGAAAGGTTACTCTCAGAATCAAGTAACTCAACTAATTCATCAGAAAAGCTAATTAGTGAATACAAACAAAATATTCACGAAAGGGATAAAGAAATTATCAAATTAAAGGATGATTTTGAACAGGCTACGGCTAGTTTTAATATTAAACATAGCAAAATTGCAGAAGAACATAAAAAAGAAATTGAAGATCGAAATATTAAAATAGAAGAGTTGATGAAAGAAATCGAATGTCACAAACAATCACTGGATCAAAGTAAAATTGAATTCGATGATCTCAATTCTCAGTTCAGTACTAATATGGATGAGTTGCAAAAATTAAAGGAGGAGAATGATAAACTCAAACAAATGGTAACAGAATTAACTGATAATAATAATAATCTCAAAGCCAAATTGTCCGCTATGGAATTAGAAATTGGTGAACATAAGCGTCAACTTGATAGCACGCGAGAAAAATGCAACGAGTTAGAAAAAATTAAAGAAAAAATCGAAACTGAATATATGAATCTGACTGGTCAAGCGACAGATTCAAATGAACAGTTCAATAAATTATCACAACATCTTAAAGAGTCAGAAAAAGAAATACAGGAATTAAAAGACAAATATAGAGAAGCCTCCAATAATAATGCTAGAATTGAACAAGAACTGAAACAAAAAATATTTAAACTACAGGAAGACTTTTCTTTGGAACGGGGTCTATTGATACAGTCAGTGGATGAAAAAATTGAGAAATTGAAAGAAGCAGAAACAAAACTCGTGGAGTTCAATCGTCAAATGACGGACACAAGTTCCCATATTAAAGATTTGGAAAGTGCTAATGATAAATTATTGGATGAAAACACCAATCTAAAGCAAGAAATAGAAAATCTAAAACATAAAGAACAAGAATTAAATAATGAGTTCGATGTGATTCGCAAGGAAATGGAAGTGAAAATTAATCATTACAAAGAACAGGTTGATATCTTAAAGGCGGAAGGAGCCACATCAGAAGTTAAATTAATGGAGAAGGTTGATCAGCTAACGGAAGCGCAAAATGATTTAAATAATAAACTAGAAGAAGCGAGAAAGCACGAAGATTCTTTACAGAAAATTCTCGATGATATGACAACACAGTTAAACAGTCAAAAAGTACAACATGAAAATGAAATGAGTCAGATACAAAATCAATTAGCTGCTTTGACTGATGAATCCAATAAGCAAAAGACAGATGAAACACACCTAATGCAACAATTACAAGAAAAACAAAATGTTATTAAAGACCTTAATTTGAAACTAGAAATGCTCGAAGTAGACTTGAAATCTAATTTAGAAATAGTTAATGAAAAAGATCGACAAATAGTTCAAGTAAATGAAGAACTTCAAAGAGTGACAGATAGTAAAAAACATCTTGAAGAAAAGTTAAACAATAAAGTAATGGAAGTATCATCATTAAAACAAAAATATGACAGCCTTATAGCTAATTCTTCAGCTGAAGAATCACTATTAAAGGATCAGTTAGAACAAATAGAGCATATGAAAAATGAAATGACGTCACTAATGAAGGAAAAATCTGCACTAGGTACTAAATGTGACGAAAGCTTAAACGAACTGACTAAAATAAAAGAAGAATATGAATTAGTAAACATTAAACTTAAGGAAAATATTGATAAGAATAGCGAATTAAGCAAATTGTTAGAAGAAAATGAACTTTTGCTAAAATCTCATTGTGAGAAAAATGACACTGACAAATGCCAAATTAAAGTATTAGAAGACGAAATTAATTCACTCAAACAAGAAATCGTTGCTAAAAACACAGCAGTTGAAGAAAAAGAATTACAGATACAAAAACTCAATGAATCTTTACAGACGGATACCAACGAAACACAAGAAACTATTAAACGACTTCAAAGCGAAAATTCACAATTAGATGAAAAGTACAAAGCAGAAGTCGAATCTCTAAATACATTAACTAAGACATTACAGACCAAACTCGCAGAAAAAGAAAAGGAAGTGGAAGAAATACAAAAAACTAAACAGAAAATAATCGAATTAGAGCAGCAGCTTGCAAAATCAGAGAAAGATATTAAACAACTCTCCAATATCAATGAAGGACAAAAAACGAATTATGAAGAACTAAATAAACAATTACAAACACAATTCGACGAATACAAAAAAGAAAGTAAGCGTAGCAAACATGACTTAAAAGCCAAATTGAATGAATATGAAATGGAATTAGAAAAATCCAAAGAAAAAATAAAAAGTGAAAGCACAAAGCAATTAGATCTACAACAAAAGCTAAACGACGCAGAAAATCAAATATTAGATTTAACACAAAAAATAGAATTAATAGCGGTTAAGCAAACTTCAGACGTCGACAAAGAGAGCAAACTGGAGAAACTGACATTATCATTGCAAGCAACAAGAAAAGCCAGTGCAGAAGCGTTAACAAATAGCGAAATGATAGTCAATAATTTAAAGGCTGAAATAGATAACAAAATCAAAAATTTGAAGCAAAGCGATGAAACAATTGTAAAACTACAAGAAGAAGTTAAGGTAAGAGAGCAAAACTTTAGTAAAAATTACTCTTGCGAATCGCTTGTACTTAAGAGCAGTGATCGGATAGTCGGCCAACGATTCACCTAAACTTTAAGAAAGTACCGACGTAGAGTTGTTCAACCATCATTATAAAAATGAAAACAAATCTTCGCCATCTAGATAGTGAAAAATATTCCTACAAAACTAGTAGGTAGCTACAATAATGTATTATGACAATGTAGTAACATTATTGTACTGATATTTATTTTTATCTGAGTAGAGATTGTAGGAACTTAGTCATTTCTTGAATTTTTCTTAAATAAACACCTAATAATTCGATTACTGCAGCTAAACAATTTTAAATTAAAAATGAAAAAATAAAAATACATTCACACGTTCCACACAAAAAAAAAATTACATTCACGCGTCATATTTTATTTAAATGGAAATTGATTTTGATGTATATTTTTTAGAGTTTCAAGGCCAAACTAGAAATAGCCGAAAGAGAAAAGGTCCTTTTGCAAAAAGAGATTGCGATAAAAGGTAATGAAGTCAGAGACAAGAATGACAACAACACTATGGGCGTTTTGGGGCAAGGTGACAATCCATCGCAAAAGTAAGTGTTTTGTTAAATGTTTGCTATTATAGCAATTAATGCAGGTAATATACATTTACCATTAGATATTTTCTTACTATCTTAAATTAGTACTACGTAGTGACACGGGCTAATTATAGTATGAAACATTAAAAAATATTTTGTTTTAATTTGTCTAAATGTGTCTCAAACAGATCGTTTGACATATTCTAAAGCACGGCCAACGAGAAGCAATACAAAATGATGCAAAACTAAAAGTAAATGGTTAATGGCCTTGCAGAGGTTGGAAACATTTTTGAAAATAATAATTCATTTGTATAACACTTAATAAACAAATAATTACTACATTCAAAACTAAACAATAATTTAATAACAACGAAAAATAACAATAGTTCAAATATCCAAAATTGAAAAAAAATATTACAGTTAAAAAAACAAAAAAAGATTAAGATTATTAGATTTATTACCACAAGAAGTGTATTGAAGATACACGGTACGAAATGAAAATATGTCATTATTTTTTTTTACTATAAAATGGCCGTCCGAGTGTTGGCGATCTCGGCGATCACGTGACATGACCGAACGAGACCTTATATATGAGTTATTAGACTGTTAGTCCTATAGTCTCGTCTTAGGTAAATGAACTATTGTATCGCTTCTCGTTGGCCGTACTTTATGCAATACAGAGAAATTAAGTGATTCAATAATTTTGTTTCAT
Organism: Chilo suppressalis; assembly: GCA_902850365.2. NCBI lineage: Eukaryota > Metazoa > Arthropoda > Insecta > Lepidoptera > Crambidae > Chilo > Chilo suppressalis. The sequence goes on along the minus strand of OU963899.1, from coordinate 9,376,979 downwards.
AATCATTACTTTTGACACAGTTCTTGTGAATAAAACACAAAATATTGCATAAATAAAGCTTTACTCGTTATTTATTTGATATTTTAATAACAACATCAATTAAAAAGCGATACCATTAAGTCACTATTGCGGCACGATTTAGCAAAACGACACTCTGCCCCCTAGCATGAGCACCGCGATATGATATATAATGCATTTTTATTCCGCTACATTGTCAAATTACTATGGAGTTTGATAGTTAGACGTGATAAAAAACGTGATATAAAGTAATGGCGGCTTTGAAGTTAGCGCAAGTCGCGTCGCAGCGCAGTAAACAAAATGTGTCTTGAACGATGTAGGCGCGCGTGGGAAATTGAAAGCTGTGCATTGTAGTGCTCTCTGCTAACTTCATTGAGGAACAATTTAGCAGAATTGACACCCTGGTCTCTTGTAGGGTGCGCTCTCCTCTAACTTCAGAATAACCCATATCCGTAGTGTTTAGATCGCACTGTACAATGTTATCGTGGTGTTAAATTTAAAATTCGTCCACAAACGTTTTGTAGCAGTATAGAAGACAAAGAAATGATCGACGGCCAAGTGAGTTTCCTGAACTCGGTGATAGTGGATATGCAGCGCAAGAACGAGAAGCTAATGGCGCGCGTGCAGGCGCTCGAGGGAGGCAACCTCATCGCCGAATCGCCTGTCTTGTAAGTAATCCTTTAACATTATAATATTGGCGATACCGGCATGATTCTCTAAAATAAAAACTAGGTTTAAAATCAGTCTCTCCTTTTCATTCTTACTCTTGATTGATTACACTCTTGTCAAATTTAAGTTAAGGTTTCGAGAATTATGCCAGAATCGACAATAGCATTCAGAGGCGTCGAATTGATTTAATGCTTGATAAATCAAGTCACGTGTTGCCTCATTTAGTTGTTATCGACAAGAAAAAACAGAAAGTGTCAGGAATAACTTAATTCAAACATAAAAGTCAATTGACGTGTCTGAGTGTAAGCATGGCCGTCAGAGAATATTTAGTAATTAATAAAAAGTTTTTTGTGTAAAACGCAAAATTAATATGAGTCCCTACTTTATGCGCCAACGATCTGGGTTAGAGTCCCGGCAAATTTCTTATTATGAGCTTTCAAATAAAACCACATTGATTTATTACAGTAACGGCCGAAAGCCGCGCGCGGTGGCGCCGCGTCTGTTCTGCGACATCTGTGACGTGTTCGATGCGCACGACACTGAGGACTGTCCGCGGCAGGCGGCCGGCGAGCCCGAGCCGGCGCCGGGCCCGCGCCGCCCCGCCCCGCCACCGAGACCCTACTGCGACATATGCGAAGGTATCACAATCACGCGACACTGAGGACTGTTCGCGGCAGGTGACCGGCGAGCCCAAGCTGGCGCCGGGCCCGCGCCGCGACGCCCCGCGACCGAGACCCTACTGCGACATATGCGAAGGTATCACAATCACGCGACACTGAGGACTGTTCGCGGCAAGTGACCGGCGAGCCCGAGCCGGCGCCGGGCCCGCGCCGCCCCGCCCCGCCACCGAGACCCTACTGCGACATATGCGAAGGTATCACAATCACGCGACACTGAGGACTGTTCGCGGCAAGTGACCGGCGAGCCCGAGCCGGCGCCGGGCCCGCGCCGTCCCGCCCCGCCACCGAGACCCTACTGCGACATATGCGAAGGTATCACAATCACGCGACACTGAGGACTGTTCGCGGCAAGTGACCGGCGAGCCCGAGCCGGCGCCGGGCCCGCGCCGCCCCGCCCCGCCACCGAGACCCTACTGCGACATATGCGAAGGTATCACAATCACGCGACACTGAGGACTGTTCGCGGCAGGTGACCGGCGAGCCCAAGCTGGCGCCGGGCCCGCGCCGCGACGCCCCGCGACCGAGACCCTACTGCGACATATGCGAAGGTATCACAATCACGCGACACTGAGGACTGTTCGCGGCAAGTGACCGGCGAGCCCGAGCCGGCGCCGGGCCCGCGCCGCCCCGCCCCGCCACCGAGACCCTACTGCGACATATGCGAAGGTATCACAATCACGCGACACTGAGGACTGTTCGCGGCAGGTGACCGGCGAGCCCAAGCTGGCGCCGGGCCCGCGCCGCGACGCCCCGCGACCGAGACCCTACTGCGACATATGCGAAGGTATCACAATCACGCGACACTGAGGACTGTTCGCGGCAAGTGACCGGCGAGCCCGAGCCGGCGGCGGGCCCGCGCCGCCCCGCCCCGCCACCGAGACCCTACTGCGACATATGCGAAGGTATCACAATCACGCGACACTGAGGACTGTTCGCGGCAAGTGACCGGCGAGCCCGAGCCGGCGCCGGGCCCGCGCCGCGACGCCCCGCGACCGAGACCCTACTGCGACATATGCGAAGGTATCACAATCACGCGACACTGAGGACTGTTCGCGGCAAGTGACCGGCGAGCCCGAGCCGGCGCCGGGCCCGCGCCGCCCCGCCCCGCCACCGAGACCCTACTGCGCCATATGCGACGGTATCACAATCACGCGACACTGAGGACTGTCCGCGACAGGTTGCCGGCGAGCCCCGCCCCTTCCCCGAGACCCCACTGCGACATGTGCGAAGGTAACACTCTTCGCGACACTGAGGACTCTCCGCGGCAGGCGGCCGACCCCGCCCCCCGAGACCCCACTGTGACATATGCGCAGGTATCACAAACACTAAGTGTATGCGCGACACTAAGGACTGTCAGTGGCAGCACCAGCGACCGGCGAGCAAACGATACGGAGGAGTGCCTTAGCAGACGAACCCCTCGTCCCGAGGCCCTATATACTGCAATGCAACATATTATGTGACGGCATTAGGAGTAGGCGGACGCCCCCGCCCCCCGAGACCCTTCTTACCGCGAAGGTATCACTGCTGACATTTATGCAAAGGTATCAGTACCCTTAGCACGAACCAATATCGAATTCGTATCGAGTGTGAGTACGAAATGTCATTGTCAAATATGTACTGATTTTTAGTTCTAGTTACGTACTTTGTGGCGCTGCTGTTCAAGTTTCCATTTTGACATTGACATTTCGGTTTGCAAACTATTCGAATTCGACAATGGTTCGTGCTAGGGTTACAGATTCGCTGAGGAGCTCGATGGCAAAGGTGGTTAGCACTTTCGGCTGCGATCGTTGAAGTTAAGCAACTTTCGTAGTGGTCGGTTATTAGATGGGTGACCAAAAATCTTCTATCTCGAGTTCCTCCGTGCTTTGGAAGGCACGTAAGAAGTTTGTCCCGGCTGCATCTGCAGTCGTTAGCACCGGCCAATCCGCACTGGGCCCGCGTGGTGGGTCATGGCCCAATCTCCCTATTCCATCCATAGGGAAGGCCTGTGCTCCAGCAGTGGGGAAATTAATAGGCTGATCATGATGAGATGGTGATCAGATTTGCGACGTGTTCGAAGCGCACGACTCGGAGGAGTCCGCGGCAGGCGGGCCATTTCGAGACTCAACTCCGGCATAATTGTGCGAAGGTTAACAGCCGCGTACAGTGCGACCAAGATCTTGTGTCACTTTCATGACATTGACAAGATTTTGGTGAATAAGTAGTGAAATGAGGATTTCCAAGTACGTAAAATCTTCTCACTTTAGGAATTACATATTATTTTATATTTACATATTTTACAATAATTTCAGAAAGAGTTATAAAAAATAATATACCTTCCTCTATAAATAAAAGGCTTCTTAAAATTAGCTCCGATAATGGCCACGCGAAACAAGATCTTGGTCACTGTATGGCGCTATCCAAACTTTATGGCGGCTGTGAAGTTAGCAGCGAGCACAACTATGCGCAGGTTTTAGTTTACTGAATACGAGTGCCAATGGAATTTGGGTAAATGACTAAGTGTAGCCGTACGTACGTATACAGTACGCCCGTATACTTTAGGATAGATTTCTTTTTGTTTATCCGACACCGTCTTCCAGCCCGTATTCCAATGTAATAATTGCTTTGGATGCCAGAATTCGAGTAATGTCTTTCGTGCACTCGCATACGGGCTGACGACCAAAGGTAATTGCGGCAATAGCGTGATTAAATTTATTACTCCTCCCAGCTTCTGAAGGCACGTTAAGCTGTTGGTCCCAGTTGCATCTGCAGTCGTTACCCCCATAAGGTCACATGGTGCAAGCTGCTAATCCCAGCCGTAGGGAACCTGCGCTCCAGCAGTTTATGTACCAACATAAACAAATTGATATTTATTTTGTCATGTAATGTTCTCTCATGAGCTGCGCGCATTCCCTTGGCAGATAAATAGTACATTTAAGGGCCCTTTAGTACTAGGCAAATATCATGATTTTCCTCTAAAGGTTGCGCTGTCGTATCTATCATGAACTGTGTCTGTGATGAACAAAAAATTCATTGTATTAATGACATATCCCATATTTCCAAAAATCTCTATGGATCTTCTTTGTTTACACATATTAAATTCAGTACTCCAATGCATTTTGAGAAAACTCAATTTCAAGGTAGTCAATCGAGATATAATATATTAATTTTGTTTTAATTTTTTTCAGTATTTGGTCACGCGACAGAGAACTGTGATGAAGAAGAAACTTATTAACTATGTTAAAGTACCTACTTTAAGATGGAAGAACATTTAGTATTTTAAATGTGCTATTTCAATATTATGATTAATAATGATATTATAACAATATTGCTAGAAACAATGTCCAGGAATCAAATATTTTTTACATTATTTGCCATTTATGAAATGCGCATTTAAAACACTGACCCCCTTATTAATAAATGAAGACTACGCTTGGATTAGTTACTGCATATTTTGTCGCTGTCTATTGAATGACAAATGGCATTTGAGTGACATAAACAAAACAGGACGTAACTAGTCTTAAGCTTATTCCTTGTTTAATAATAAGGAGGTAAAAGACTAACGCCTAACAAATTCCTTATCCTCAACTTTTAGTATCACAAAAAAAAATACCACATTAAGCATTACAATGTGTTTCATATACCATTCGGTATTTTTATATAATTATAGTAAGTAAAATATCTAGACATAATATTGATGAGTAAAAGTTATTCAATTAATAAGCCAATAGTGTGCATGCATTTGACCGGACATGGGCAATGCTCCCAACCATTACTTCTATGTACAGGGATATTGTTTTTAGTTTGTAATGTTACTGTTGTTGTTGTTTCTTGTTTAACTAGGGTATTATTTATTACTTGTTTACCATTGAGCATGACTTTATGCTAGTTATAAATACCTTAGATGACTTTTGTAAATAAGAAGAACTATTGATCTTTTTTATATGATTAAATTTACAATTGCATGTTTTAATTTTTTAAAGTGATTTGGTGTATGGTATGTTGATTTTTCATTTGCATTATCTGGTAATAATGCAGATCGAGAAACTTTACTACTTATTATTATGGCACAAATTGATAAATTTCCATCATGTTTTAATTTTTATGTACTATCTGTACTGCAAAGTTTTACTTTAAATGCGATAAAAAGGACACCAAATTATAATCTTTTATAAGTATTAAAAATATAATTTAAAAACAACTCTTTTATTTTATTTCACATTTATTACGCATTTTAAGAGTTATATTTCATCATCTGTATAATGCCACCACTAAAGGACACAAACCTTTCCTATAGATGAAGCAATTATGAATATTGGGCCGTGCATAACCCAGTACATGATTGAATTTGTATCTATAGGAAAAGTTTGTGTCCTTTAGTAGAGCATATGAAGACAAGAACATTTAATTATTTGTAATACTCGAGTGTATAAACACTTCATAACTATTTCTTTTTTGAGAATTAGAGCCATATTAAACAGATGTTTGACAAACTTATTGTACCCTTCTTATACTAAAAACTTAGATAAACACAAAGTTCCTTATGGTATACTTCAGTCCAATCCCTCTTTCTTTTCTTTTATAGCTTCCTGAAATCAAGGCAATTATTATTTTATTATCAGCAATTCTATTCAAGTTTAAATTATAAACAAAGTTTGCTTAGCCACTGAAATAAAATCAATTACATATCAAATGAAATGAGATTTTAGGTATGAGGATCAAAACATACCCATTAAAATAGTTTGTTTCAATTTTGTGGAATATTCATATTTGTAATAAATCTATTATATAAAACCTTATACATCAAATCTAAAGAAAATATATCTAGAAAAAAATCCACACGGACCAGGCAGCAGACGGGACCAGAACCCGCACCCTTCGCAATCCGGGCGAATGAACTGACCAATTTGGTTTGGATTTAAACATCAAGCAGTTACATGCTTTAAAAATAATAAAAATTATAACCTTATACATTTTCAAAAGAAAAATGAAATAAAAATTCAACTTCTTAAATTCTTCTTCTTACTAATATTATAAATGTGAATGTTTGTATGTTACTCAATCATACAAAAACTAATGAATGGATTTGTATGAAAATTGTTATGCTCAAATAGGTTATTTTTTTATCTAGGAAAAATGTTGGGTTCCTGTGGGCTTTTAAAAAAACAAAGTAAATGTGGACAAAGTCGCGCGAGGCCACTAGTAAATAATAAAATAAATAATAAATAAATATTTCCAACACACACCAACTAGCCTAGCCCCAAAGTAAGCACTATATAAGGCTTGTGTTACGAGATGCTAGCATAACGGATAGAATACACATACTGTATATATATATATTATATAAGTATATTTATATAGAAATACATATTAAACATCCATGACTGGAGTATAAATGCTCATGTTCATCACACAAACATCTGCCCCCACAGGGATTCGAACCCGGGACCTCTCGAGTCCGCGACACAATGAAACTCGGCGTACAAACCACTCGGCCATGGAGGTCGTCGTAAACAAAACCTGCTTTAAGTATGGTACACTATACTGTAAAAATACATCTGCTTTAACACTTCAGTACCCCTAGGGATGTTCCGATACTAGTAAATACGAGTAGGTACTCGATACTTTTGATTCGATACCAAGTATTTATAGCATCGAATCAATCTTGCGATAAATACTCGGTATCGAAACAAAAGTACTTGGTATCAAATCGAATCAGCATCACCATTTAAAAAAGATAAAATTTCCGAACGCAGACAGTATGAGAGAGCAAAAGCCCTTTCGCTCGGTTACCGGTATTCATCGCACATAGCGGTGTGGTTGCGCCAGGCGAGCCGAACTCCTCCGACTTCATCCGAGCCCGAGCCGAAAACGAGAGAGCTGTCCGCCCGCCATGTAAGTTGTCATCATTGTCAACATAATTTATTTTCAAACTGTCAAGTCGAGATTTAATTTGAATATACAAATGATTGTTTTCAAGTAATTTTATTTATTGTAATCATCGGATTATTATTCCAATGTTATCATGGCACCACCAAAATCAATAAAATTTTACCAAAACAAACGAAACAATTGCAAAATGTAAACAATCTTTAAGTCTGTGAATTCTGTGTGAACTTTGGATAAAGGCAAATTAGAGAAAAAGCAAATAAAGGGACCAATGAAAGGTAGGATCCTATACTTTTCTTTTTTGCGACTGCTCTCCTTAAATATTAAATAATCCCTTTGAATTCCTAAAATGTTAAAAAAAAGTGACGCAAAACATTTATATTCTCGTTTTTTCTCACTTTTGTTTTAATTTTCATTCTTCAACGTTTATTGTTTTTACTTTAGTTTCCTCAAAGTAAAAAATAAATAAAAATAAGTGCTAAAAGTATCGATATCAGTAAGTATCGATACTTTAGGAGTATTTATTTAAGTAGTATCGAAAAAAGATTTGAGTACTATCGAAATGAGTAGGTATCGATACCTTGATGGTATCGGAACATCCCTAAGTACCCCTAGTATGAGTTTTAATCGTTTTCGAATTCGATCAATCGTATCGTCTCGTTTCCATACATTGACTAGCAGCGCCCCTAGCGTTTACTATCAAAAACAAAAATCAGCAGTATGAGTTTCATCGAGTCATCGTAACACGAAAACTTAAGTTTTCGTATGTCGTTTGCATTTTGGCAGTACAAGTTACAACTTTGACAGCGCGTCATGAGTATACTACGACGTTTGATCGTATCGTCACTCGATTAGAAACTTTCAGTGACTAAGTGTTTCCGGCCAAGTTTTTATGCAATCTAATAATGTTTCAGGCCAAGTTTTTATGCAATCTAATAATGTTTTCCACAGAATATTTGGCTCTCATGCTCGCTGAAGACATTAACGAAGACCAACGTGCACAGGAGCGACGGAACTTATTACAGCGGAGGCGATTAACGTCTTTTATCACCGACAGGCATTTTGTGCAATGTATATATATTTTTGATGTGTAACATCTTTCCTCTCGTTTGCCTGTCTGGAAGTGATTTCGTGAAATGGGACGGAAGTGTGTAACAGGAAGTCGCGAAAGCGCGCACAATTTGATTCGATTTTAGAACATAATGTTCAAATGGCTTATTCCTTTTGTAGTAGGTTTTATTTCTTTTTTTACTAATATAAGGTGAGGTTTCAAATGTTACACATCATAAGCGACTACTGTATAGCTCGTTCGTCTTTTTAATTTTATTTCTTTGCGGCCTTGAAGTCAACCATAAAGCCAAGTTTCACACACAGATAAACGTAGGTTCTATACTCTTTGGACACAGATTAATAAGATTAACTCTAAGAGTTTTACATAGATTAGCTTTGTTTAAGGTTGAATTGGGAGTTTTTAGCGCGATTTCATCGAGTGCGGTTGGCGTCTTATTTTAATTACTCTTAAATTCGTTCATAGTGGATATTGTGAAACAAAATTGGTGTGATTTTGTGTTACAACTGTCTGCGGAACTGAAGAATTAGTGGAATCTTTAAAATATGCACTAACCGGTCAAGTGGACGTGAGAATTTTATTGTATGTTGGCTACCTCACAGAAGCTTATTGAAAAAGCCAACTCAATACATTTCGTGCCAAACATTCCAACAAACATTAGAATACGTCACACCGACGACATTCTCATGTAAAAAAAAAATATTAATATAACAAAAGTTTAGGCTGTAATAATAATAATAATAAAGCCTTTATTTTTCTGTTATACAGGTTTTTCATTTTAACATTTATACATCTTACATACTAACAGATCCCTTTCGGGTATAGGCCTCCTCCAAACTCTTCCATTTTTCTCTGTCCTTGGCAATATTTATCCATTTTGGTCCAGCTATTTCTTTTATATCGTCTGACCATCTTTTCTTTGGTTTTCCCACTCTACGTTTTCCTATTGGCCCTTTCCATGTTGTTGTTCTCAATGTCCACCTCTTATCTTTGTATCTGGCAATATGTCCAGCCCATTTCCATTTAGATTTCATAGCAAAGTCTAGAGCATCTATGACTTTAGTCTTGCTTCTTATTTCAGTGCTTCTGATTTTATCCTTTTTAGTTTTAGAATGCTCCTCTCCATTGATCTCTGGCATGTTGTTATTTTGTTTTTGACTTTGTTTGTATACACCCAGTCACCCAGGTTTGGCTGCCATATGTTAAGCAAGGTAAAAGGTTAGTATCTAGCACTATCTTTTTGAGGTTTAAATTGTAGGGTCCTTTTAAGATCTCTTTTTATGCCCAAAACTTTCTCCAGGTTATATTTATTTGTCTCTCTACTTCCTCTTCATTGTTGTTTTCTTTAAACGATATTTGTTTCCCTAGATATATATATGAATCAACATAATCTATATTTTGATTGTTTACTATGATTGGTTTCGCAACAGAATTTGTCATTATTTTTGTTTTGCTTATATTAAGGCCGACTTTACGGCTTTCCTGTGCAAATAGGCAGATCACTTCTTCTAGTTCTCTAGCAGAGACAGCGAAGATAGCAATATCATCGGCAAATCTAATGTGGCTCAAATATTGGTTTTGTATTTTAATTCCTTTGTCTTTCCAATTTAAGTGGCGAAAAATACTTTCAAGCAGGGCTATAAACAACTTGGGTGACAGAGGATCCCCTTGCCTGACACCTCTACCGATTGGGAATTCCTTTTCCTTTCCAGTTTAACTCTGCTTGTACAGTTGAAGTAAATGTTCTTAATTATATTTATATATTTCTGACTGATTTTACATTCTTCTAATGCCTTCCATATTGATTATTGCGTTATACTATCAAATGCTTTTTTGAAATCAATAAAAGCAATATAGATTGGCCTCTTAAACTCCATGTGTTTTTCTATTATTTGTTCTATGGTTTGGATATGGTTGATAGTGGAGAATCCTGATCTAAACCCCGCTTGTTCGACTGGTTGTAAATTATCTATTTGTGGTGATATCCGACCAAGTATTATTGATGTAAAAAGTTTGTACAAGCTTGAAAGTAGACTGATGGGTCTATAGTTTGAGATATTAAATGGATCACACTTTTTATAAAGTAGGATAATATCTGATTTATACGACTGTTGAGGAATAGTTTCCATAACAAGGATTAAGTTGAACAAAGTTGTGATGAATGTAAGCAATAGTGGGGCTCCATATTTCAAAGCTTCATTATTGATGTTGTCCGGCCCTGGACTTTTATCATTTTTTAGCTTTTTTATATGTTGTAGTGTTTCCTTATTGTTAATTGGGTCTATGGTTAGGTTAGTAATAATTCCTTCATTTTCTTTTTCATCTTCGCTGTCTATGTCCTCTATTGGTCCTTTATAAAGTTTTGAGTAGAAAGCTGTTGCGCATTTAAGCACATCTTTTCGGGTTTTTGTTTCTTTTTGGTTGTCGTTCAGATTTTTTATCCATGTATTATGTTGTGTTAGTTCTTTAACCGAGCGCTTCGTACTTCTATATGTTCTAAGGTTTTTTCTATGGTTTTCTGTTTGTGGTTATTATAGTCTTTTTTTATCGCCTTGTTAGTTTTTTTGAATAGGTTTCCTAGTTCTTTTTTATCTTTGTTTTTCATTGCTAGTAGTTCGGAGCGTCTCTTCATTAAGTCCTTAGTTTCATTGGTTAAGATCTCTTTATTTTTGCTATGAGGTTCGCTTTCCATTTTCAAACTTTCTTGGATGATGTCTTCTAAAGTGTCATAGTAAACTTGTACTTTTGTTTTGTCTTCTATGTTGTTATTCTCTTCAATATTTATTTGTAGGTTTTCTTGGTATGTTTTTATGTTTTTTTCCGTTTCTATCGATCCTGGTCCATTGTTGTAGTTTTTCCTGCATAATTTGATTGACTTTAAACTTAGACTAGCTCTTACCAGTCGGTGATCTGATGGGAAGTTGAGTTGGTTTATAACTTCTGCATTTGAAATCAGTTTAGGTTTGTTTGTAATTATAAAGTCAATTTCGTTCTTTGTTTTTGGTCTGGTGATGTCCGGGTCCACCTACGGCTTTCTCTTTTTAAAACAGGTATTCATTATCATCATTCCATGTTCTAGAGCATATTCTATTAGAGTCTCCCCTCTTCCATTTCTTTCACCAAAGCCATATTTTCCCATGACTATGGTTTCATGGTTTTTAGGCTGGCCAATTTTTGCATTAAGGTCTCCTATGATTACTTTCGTGCTCCCTGCTAATTCCTGAGCTTTTTTAAGTCTTCATAGAAGTTATTGATTTCTTCTTCTGTACATTTCTCGGTTGGTGCATATACTTGGATCAGAGAGATATGTGTTCTTTCAAACTGTAGTTGTAGAAGCACTACTCTTTCTGATATCTCAATGAATTTGACAATGTTGTTTTTAAGGTATTTTGTTATGATAAACCCTACTCCATAGAGGCCTTTTCCGGTACCAATGTAACAGAATATAAAGTTTTGGTGTTCTTCAATCTCATACCATGTAGTATTAGATTGTTTTTGCGTATTTCTTTTTGGAGATTGTACACTTTACTCTGCAAAGTTTCTATTTCGTGTTTAAGTTGTTTATTTTCTTCCGCCAGAGGTTTTAAACTATCATTTATAGCACTTGAAACTTCCAGGGAAAACCTTTTTGCAAGTTCTTCGTTTTCTTTCTTGAAGTCTACCTTCATCTCATTTATTTTATCTAATAATATTTGGAATTGAGGTTCCATCTTTTTCCGAAATTTACCAATTTGGCTGTCTTTTTTTTTTTTTTTAAGCTGGTAACACTTTGTAGCCGGCAACACTGTGCTAATTGTCAATCGATCAGTCAATGTTTTGACTTTTTGGTTGGCACTTAATTGTCAAATGTCGGAAGTTGACGACTCACGTTGGTTTGAGGTTACCTTATATAGTTGTAGATGTGTTATTTTCCACGGTTTTTGTTTGCGTGATTTCAAGCAGATTTTGCGAGTATTTCTAGTGTTCCACTTTTAAAACTGTGTACCGTTAGCCACTTTACGTTTTTTGGAGCTCTAAAGTTTAGATAAATCACTTTTTTCCACTTTTTGTTGTTAAAAACGGAGGAGCCTAATAACAGTGATGTTTACTTGACAGCTGTCAAACCGGAAAAAGTTTAGGCTGTATGAGTATTGTTTCCTTTGCCTTCCATAAAAAGGGAGAATCTTTAAAAAAAAAAGGTTAAATTGAATGAATGGCTCAACTCTCTTTTTTGGCAATAAAGAACGAAAGAGACAAAACTAAACAGTGTGAAGTTCGTTTAATCGAGTCATCAAGCATACAATATCATGAAAACGAGGAGTGAAATTCTATACTCGTACTGCGACACAAATTGAAAACGTATAGTTTGATCAAATAGACGAAGATGATCGTTCGTTTCGTATTAAAAAAACTCATACTAAGGGTACAGTAATTAATTTCAGACCTAGAGCAATTAAAATAATGATTAAAGATAAACTTCTCTTACTTTGAATCTTTCTTCAAATAGAGATAGTTCAGATGTAAGATCTGTGATTGCATTCATGAATGCCTCCTGTGGAGTATAATCAGAAGTAGTTTGAATGCGCAATACAAATTTGTGTTCTAATGGATGTGGCACTTTGTATCCAGCAAATAATACTTTTGGGTCTTTAAGGAGTTGACTGAAACAAATAAAATAGACACTGTACACACAAACAACAACTGGTTAAAAATACATTCAATGCACATGAGTGTAGTTAAGTCAATATTTATTTTGATAATACTTAAGAACATAAGGCAGAAAGTTTGTTAATGTTAAAGAATTATCGTTAAATATTTGAAATAGTTTCATTGTATAATGTTATCGTTTAACGGACATGAAGTTTATGAAACATGTTCCGAGGTAAACAGTGTTAACATTATAACCTTAAGACTTACTGTCTGATCATGTTACCAAGGGTATGATCTTCTTTATTCACGGTAAATATTGCAGCATTGGTAACCTTTGTATCTTCTTCTTTTTGGACCCTTAAAAGAAGAAAAAGTTGCAAATTAAACGAAATATAGGTATAAAGTAAATAGGTTATAAAATTAACTTCAAACTTACTTCTTTTCTCCATCGTACAAAAGAAATGATTCGAAAGTTGGCGGTGCATTCATTTTTATTTATTCTGACACAAAATTCAGAACTGAAGTGAATTTAAATGGCAATAAATTTATTATTTATTAGATTTCTTCAGTGATGCCTTCCAGGTTTATTTAGTCATTGTGCCTTCCTTCCCTCAAACTGTTTTTACAACAAAACAACATACTGTCAACAACCAAGTGACAGTGACAGCAGTTTTTTTAAACATTGTCCCTTTCAGGGAAGACAAAGGTAACAGTACTTATACAGACTAGTCTTAAGTTTTATTAATCTTTTTTTTATACTAGAAAATTTACTTTTTCGTGCTCCTCAAGATCCGAATTCTTTATTTCGAAAGGATAAATTTTTGGTGCCGCTGTTCATTTTACCACAGTATCACTATTTTACCATAGTACCATTAAATTTTACTTAGATTTATTTACTCGGTGGATAAATAACTTATTTACTTGGCAAGCTAATATGATAATGATGCCAATTCTGGCGTGATTCTCTAAACTTAAAACTAAATTTAACATCAGTCTCTCCTTTTCATTCTGTATAGAGAACGACAAGGATATACTGCTGTCAAATTTAAGTTTAGGTTTAGAGAATCATGCTAGAATCGACACCATTAACTTTTCGTCGGTATTTTGAAAATATAAATTTAATAGTATGGATTCTCACATGATTCTCTAAACCTAAACTTAAAGGACATCGGCCAAATATTATTTGGATCAAAGTTGAACGCCTAGAATAGATATTTTTACTAATATTATTTATTAAATATAAACAGTTATTACAAATTGTAATTGACACAAATAAAAGCCGAGTTAATAAAAAAAATAGAAAACACTGCATTGACATTCATCCTAACTTGTCCTTTTTGGTAAACAATCTTGGCACTTCTTTTTGTTGAAAATACAGCATTAAAAATCAACTGATGACTAGATTCAATAGGTTTCAGTCTATAATAACGATTTATTGTAATAGATTATTGACTTTGCTATTATTTTATTTTTAAATTGGTGATTTTGTTAATAAATTGTGCCAAGATTGTTTACCAAGTAGGACAATTTAGAATGTTTTTTTAAGATTCTCCCTTTTCGGGGAAGGCAAAGGGAACAATGCCCTTAATTCTTTAATTTCAAGTCTTTAATTTTAGTAATCTTCGTTTTTTTGAAATGAAATTGAATGTCGGTGTGGCTCATTGTAATGTTTCTTGGAGTGTTTGACACGAAATGTATCGAGTTGGCTTTTCAGGTAAGCTTCTGTGAGGTAGTCAACACCACAATAAAATTCTTACGTCCACTTGACTGGAATAGCGTATATTTTAAAGATTCCACTAATTCTTCAGTTGCGCAGACGGTTGTAACACAAAAACACACCAATTTTATTACACAATATCCATTGTGAACGAATTTAAGAATAATTAAAATAATATCAAATGGCTTCGCTTCTACTACATTTTAAATTTATCTGTGATATTGGTGTAAATTGATAAATTGAAAATTGATTTTTTGCACAGAAATCATAAGGATTTCTGTGCAAAAAATCAATTTCTGTAATGCAAAAATGTAATACAGATAAGTAATAAAAATGTCAAAATAACATAACCAATAAATGTTCAGAGCAAAATGTCTTTTTTTCTCGGCTTTCTTTCGTCGTGATTCTAACATATATAAGCTCAATAAATTACGCAGAATCTAATGATATATCATTTGTTGAAACACGCAACAATTTAATTTGAAATAAAAGGATTTTTAGCCCTTATATTATTATTAATTAATTACTACATATTATTTTAGTATGATATAACAATAGACAGGTAATTATGTTTTTTTTTTCAGAAACTTAAAATTTATTATGGTTTTGCAGACCAGCTTTTAATATAAAAACGGACATGTGCTGTTTACATGCGATAGAAGTGAAACCTACAAAAATGTGAACACGTAAAAGACTATCATGATGCATGACTAGGTACGTCTTAAACACAACACCAGTGTTAAAATTCAACTCTCTAGGTCAAAATTAAATGTTTTATACTTAAATTGTTTCAAAAAATAAATAATAGCTTAATACAAGAAAAATGAAATGTCCGTTATGTTTAAACACATTATTAAACTAATGACTTTAAAGGAAACATTAATTTACTATTTAGTTTGTTATATCTTTGGCAAACAAAAATAAGCTTTATTACTTGGACGCCAAGTTTCATAAATGTACTTGCGATCGCTCGCTCCATCTAAGGATTTTTAAGCAAACTAGTTAAAAAGTTAGATAATTTACAGCACGCATGCTTATATGCTAATCTTGCTACAAAAGCACTGCCGTAATCATATAAAAAAATGTTTTGTTTGTCCATAGATGGTGGCTCTAAAACGAATTAAAATCAAATTATTTACATATTAAAATCTAGCAATAAAAGAAAAAAAAACTGTTATAAACATCCCAGACGACATCCATTAAATAAATATTGTACAACATTAATACTTATTATTACTTGGAGCATATTGGAGCATATGCTCTAAATTAAGGAAATCAGAAAAAACTACGATAAAATAATAAGCTAGACCCGAGAAAATTAAAAAAAGTTAATTTTATAAGTTGACCGGATCGGGGATCGAACCTTAAAAATTGCAAACATTGGAAAGGTAAGGATTGTTTATATAAACCAAGCCTGTGTTAATAAACAATAGGCTAGTTGACTCATGTCGAATTGTATTAAATAAATGTTTGATCCTTAAAGTATTTGGTCTAAGGAACCTAAATATATCGATTTCACGTCATAAAAGCAGAAGATTGCTGTAGAAATTTAATTTAAAAAATATTTTTTAGTCTATATTTTTTAAACACTAAAAACGCTGTTCGCCACATCCGCCATGATTGTGACGTCTCTTGTTGTAGTAAACAACTAAATGTCATTCGTGTGTTACTATGGGTGGATTCTTTCGTCTGACTAAATTTATCTTAAAACACTTTAGAAAAAAATCCGTTTACTGTTTTTTTTTGACAAAACTGGCTTTTTGAAAGCGGAAAGCACAAATCTGCCAAGAATTGACGCATTGATGGTTGGTAATTTTTTTGCATTAAACTCCGATTTCTGCTATGAGGAGCTGAGAAACGACAAGGCATCTATGTATGTACAGTGCATTTAGTATTACAATAGTAATAAACATAAGATTCTGCTGCCACGCAAAACAAAATCACGGTGATTCCCGCATCTGATAAAGATTTAAAACGGACAGAAAGTGAAGGATGGACCGAGGTAAGACGCAAGCGAGTAAGGACGCACTTGTCCGGTGTGGCACTGCAACACCTGGAGATACCACAATGCGCGCGGCTGAACGAAAGAAATTTCTCCACCTCTATTACGTTCAAGAAGGAACTACGGTTGACCAGGTCCACGCTCATCTCACTTCTCTATGCGGTGAAAATAACTGCTCGGTGGAGGCTTTGAAAGCGCGTGGTAACTACGCTTCTTTTAAATTAGGAATACCAACCAAGATGGTGGAGCAAGTAATGTCTTCTAACAGTTGGCCTACGGACATCTGTATCAAACCGTGGCGACAGAACTTTCGTGGCAAACAAGACCTGCGACAGGAGCAAAAGACGACCTAAAGAGGTGCAATTTTACTATCAGAATGTAAGAGGTCTGCGTTCTAAAACTACAGTATTTTATAAAAATGTAACTGCTTGTAATTTTGATGTTGTTGCTTTGACCGAGACCTTTTTGACAAGTTCAGTACGTGACGGCGAACTCTTCCCCAAGGGCTACGTGGTTGTACGGAAGGACCGAGCTGGTGAAGCAGGGTGGGGGGGAGTTCTGCTGGCAGTACGGGATTCTTATTCGACTAAAGTTGTTACTAACATTGATGGCCTTACACCTGACATGGAATTAATTTGTATAATCCTAAAGTGAAAAAATGTAAAATTCCTGTGTTGTGTTGTCTATTTACCCCCTAGTTATAAAGACGACCAGTATTTAAATGTTTTGACATGTTTAGAAAATGTTATCTGTTCATATCCTAATTTAAATGTTGTAATTATAGGTGATTTTAATTTAAATTCATGTAGTAATAATGTTAAAGCTCAATTTGAGAACTTTTGTGCATTTTGCCATCTGGATGAAAATAACCATATAGTGAATAGCCGGGGTAGTTTGTTGGATCTCGTGTTGAGTGATCTTGTGCCTGGTCGGGTGGCAGTTTCTGTAAACACTGAGCCCTTGGTGCCGTTAGACGAATATCATCCTGCTCTCGATATTACAATAGGAACTGGCGTAGAGCTAACTTTGGGGCGTTGTATTCTGCTCTGGACTCAATAGATTGGTCCGACGTGTTGGGAAATGAAGATGTTGGTTCTAGCGTGCAAGTATTTTACCGGACTCTGTACGATTGTATAAATTTATATGTTCCCCCTAAAAGGGATTCATCCTGTAACAATAGGTATAATTATCCCAAGTGGTTTACCAGCGAGATAATTAATAACTTAAAGCAGAAATATATACACTTAAAGAGGTATAAACAAGACCGTAAAGAATTTAATTTTGAATTATTTAGATATTATAGATGGCACACAAAAAAACTGATTGACATAGAACATCAGCTTTATATACAAAATATCGAAAAAAATATCATCGACGAACCTGTAAAATTCTGGGAATACATTAAAGATAAGAGGATGGACAGGAGATATGTAGATTCCTATTTATATAACGATGAGGCAGTAACAGGTCACGAGGCTGCGGAGGCTTTTGCACAATATTTCGGTTCTGTGTTCTTGGACGAGGTGCCCCGCTTGAATCCCGCTAAAGCTGCTGAGGAGAGTTATACAATTAAGGATGCTAGGCTCATTTCTGTGTCAACAATAACTGAAGTTGATCTCAAAGCAGCTATTAGGCGTCTTAAGGCTCGATCATCTAGTGGACCTGATGGCATTCCGATTTTTTTGGTCAAGGATTGATGGTTTAGCAAAGCTAGTGGCGGCTGCACTTGAGTTTCTTGAGAAAATAGCTTATTGATTATTTCTAAATTTGACAATTCATTTATTTATAACTAAAATGATATGACATTATTTATTAAATTAATATATTTGACATTATCTGTTGAAATTAGATATGACATTATTAATTGTTTTATTGACTTGACATTTTTAACTATTTTATTATAAATTTAATTAACTTTTACAATAGGTGATTTGACTTTGTTTCTATTAAGTACTATTTGACATTGATATTTGACATTACCTAACTATTTGGCATTACTGTTTTTTTTTAGTTGTTATAATTATTATTATTTGAATATCTCTTGAATAAATAAATAAATAAAAAACTGATACAACATATGAATAAGTGTAATAAATCTAAAGAAAAGTTTACTAGAAAAAAATCCACACGGACCAGGCAGCGGAGACGGGACTCGAACCCGCATCCTTCGCTATCCAGGCGAATGCACTGACCATTATGCTACCACGGCCCTATTAGCCGCGTCGAAATTTTCCTAGCCTTAAGCTGCAAGGCAGCGCCATCTCTTCGCATTGTAGGTAACCCACAATGTCAAATGAATACTTTTTCAAGTATTAAACATTTGAAAGAAGAAATAGCAATTATAGTTATGATTTTATTTATTTTTTAAGCATTTAAACTGCTAGATGTTTAAATCTAAAGAAAAGTTTACTAGAAAAAAATCCACGCGGACCAGTCAGCGGACGGCAGTTTAAATGCTTAAAAAATAAATAAAATCATAAGTGTAATAAAGTTGCGTAGGTTATTTCTTTCGGCACTTTAATCCACAACTTTCCTGGAGTCTTCAAGGATGTGTTTTTATATTCTCGTACAATACAATAATGATAATTACTTTATTTTTCGTGGTATTTATTAGAAGTTATTTTCTACGTGCTTACGAGTTTTTGTTTACTACAGGTTGACGTCATAGCATAGATAATCTATAGACTAAAATGGCCGACAGCGTTGTCGTATGTCCATGAAAAGTCTATTTTAAAATTAAAGATTTGTAGCTTTCTAGGTCTAAAAAAAATACAATACATATTTTTTCGGTCTAATAGAACATTTATTAACCATTTAAAACCTTTTTCCGAAAAGGGTCAACTAGCCTATTTAGGCACCTACCAAACGTTTAATACTTAACTATTCAGGTATTGTAAATACTAGGAAAATAGGACTCGTACCATCGATCATCTGGTGTCGACTCCAAGACCTTAGTTACAGGTTACAGTTCGGCTATCTGTTTCTTATAGTAAATGATAAAATTACGGATATTTGTGTCAAATATTCTACTTCCTTTTCATCGAATCTCAAATCACAACGGTGCTAAAGAAGTTTTCACTTCAGAAAACAAATGATCAAGCATTTTATTTAAACAGTAAAAAATTAAACAAAAGATGTTACCATACATATTTAAATAAACAGCAAAAAATAGTAATTGATCCTCAAGAAAATACAATTGGTAATCTAATCTAACCTTTAGGATACCGATTGTATTTCTTTAGTGAGAATTTTTATTTTTTTTCATGAGCATTTACATATTTCCTTTTTAAATAAAGACAAAAGTGCCAAAGGTTTTAGAGAATGTACAATATTAATAAAAGATGTGTTTGATTTAATTTGGTATTTTATTAAAAAGCACACGTTTAAGGTGATACAAAAATATGCTGCAAGGAAGTGCCAGTGTTGCCAACAACAAATATAAGTTTTGGGATACCATTCTTATAACCATATGTCACAGAGAAGTTTATAAAAAAAATATCAGAATGCATCGGGTGACATAACACCGACGGTCAACCGAGACGACTTTTACTTCCAAACTGAGTTAGGGTCCGATTGATTTTGATTGATAGGGCGGTATTATAATTACTATCAAGTTGCTACCCTAGCTAGGGGACACGCCCACCCTCTCGATAGGGCCCTTAAAATTGGGTAGTGTAATAGCGGTTTCAGATCTGGACTTCGCGCTGGCCATCACATAACAGTGATGTGACAGGACAGCAGGCCAATTATGCTCTCCAAAAATTCCATATCAAAATTACATCAACTATTATAGACATCAACTTATGCGAATTATGATCAACTCTTTAAAATGATATCAACTTAAATTCGTATTACGTTCAACTTTTTGACATAAAACAGTATCGCATAAACGTGATCGATCGATATTGATATGATCTTGATGTGACATAGGAATGTTTCATAATAAAACACAATGGTGTCGATTCTGGCAGGATTCTCTAAACTTAAAACTAAATTTGACATCAGTCTGTCCTTTTCAGTCTGTATAGAAAATGACAGAGATACACTGTTGTCAAATTTAAGTTTAGCTTTAGAGAATCATGCCAGAATCGACACCAATGTCAACTTGGTATCAACATCATATTGACATCACATTAGGATTATATCAATAGAGCATAATTGACCCGCTGGTGAAGTGAGGATCACTGCAGGTAGTCACGAACAATTATCGCAAGCAAGCATTATCGTGTCATGCATTAGAGTGAACCCATGGCCGACAACACCGGCATAAGGGTGCGGCCAGAGTGCACTCAGATTCAGAGTCAGATTCAGATTCTGAATACAAGCGCGAGAAATAAACAGTGTAGTCTAAGCAGGTTGCCTGCTTTTTCTCGCGCTTTGTTTTCTGAGTCTGAATCTGAATCTAAATCAGGAGTGCAATCTGGCCGTACCCTTCGACTACACTGTTTATTTCTCGCGCTTGTTTTCGAAATCTGAATCTGAATCTGAGTGCACTCTGGCCGCACCCTAAGGGACTACGTGCTTTTGGTTTAATGGTCTAAGGCTTTTCTAGAATCTCTGTGATGTACTGATGAGCTGATGAGAAGAAAGGCCTATTAGACTACCCAATTTTAAGAGACTCTTACCCTGAATAAAGGTGGTGTAATAAATTAGGCAGTAGGGGACCCGATCTAGGGCGCTCGGCATGTCCTGATCTCCCTTCCACCGAATCGTGTAGTGAAATAGCTGTTCAACAGCTATTACACTAACCAATTTTAAGGGCCCTATCGGGAGGGTGGGCTTGTCGCCTAGCTAGGATAGCTAGGCGCCCACCCTCCCGATCAATCACGACCCACTGCCCTATCAATCCGACCCTAACCTAGTCTGAAAGTATTGTCGTCTCGGTTGAACGACGTCGTTATGGCACCAGATGCATTCATAGAGTACGTAAAGTATCCTCCACCAACAACAACAATGTTCAGATCGTCCACATCTATCTATGCTGTGTTTCAAGAGTTTCAAAGCGGTTCTGTAGTTAGAGTTGAAAGCTCTCGAGTTTTAAAGTAGGGCAGGCCTCTAATAATTCGTTGACCTTTATAAAACCAAAAATACAGTTTAAGGACTTGCCAGATTTATTTATTTTTCTTTTTTAATTAACCATTCCGTAAGTCATTCTTTCTTGCAGTGTTGCATTACCACGATAACGTAAAACAAAACTTTTTTAATATTGATAAAATAAAAGCAGAAAATATTCATTAAAAAGTATATCGGATCAATATTAAAAAAAAATTAAGAGGAACCTATAGTAATGTTACTCCGCTATTGTTTATTTTTTTCGACATAATTACTAAAATGTAACCACTGCATAGATTAAATTGTATTTCGGCAGAGTTTTACCCAAAATTCAGCAAAACTCCAAAGTTTTGGTATGCCATTCTTTAGTATAGTCTCTAGTATGGAAGTATAATGATTGGTATGTATGTTGATCACTGAATAATTTTCCATTTTTTTATATTTATTAATAAACATATTTTATCCGTATTAGCATCATAGCACCTTAGACCATAAATCAATTGGTATATGCTCTAAGCATAGCACACATATCAGCTGTGCTCGATAGCTTCGGTGGAAAGCGCGTTTGGCCCGCGATCGTCGAAGCGAAGCTAAGAAACTTTCGCAGTGGTCTGTTTTGGATTGGATGGGTGACCAAACTAAAAACTTATTATTTCGAGTTCCTCCGTTGTTCTGTACCCCTAGCACGAACCATTATCGAATTCGTATCGTTTGCGAGTCCGAATTGTCATTGTCAAATGTGTACTGAATTCCATCCATAGGAGGACATTAATAGGCTGGTGGTAATGATAACACATATCAACTCGGAAAGGGATCGATACTGACTCGCTTTTCGGCTTACTGTCGAATAGGCGTCCACCTAACATGAGCGGATAAGCAGTTCCAGTACGTTTGGATATGCTATGGCTAGGCCACGCTTACGATTCGCCTACCGCTGGTTGACTGCTAGGCTGCACCATTTCGATCAGCTATAGTAACCACTCCGCTTTAATAGTCGACACTTCCTAAACCACTTAAAACGGAGTAGTTACTTTCTCTAGCGGAATGGATCCTCTAGCGGGATCAGTGCAGAATACACAGACCCAGTGTGGAATTGCCCTAGTGCAGAATAAGGCCGGTGCGGAACGGCTCGGTAAGGAATAGGCCCAGTGTGGATGGACCCATTGAGGCCCAGCATGGAATGAGACTTGTGTGGTTGGACACAATGCGGAATGTTCCCAGTGCGACTGGGCTCAGTGTGGATAGGACCAGCGCGGAATGGGCCCAGAGTGTAAGGATACAGTGCGGAAGGGGCCACTGCGGATTGACCCACTGCGGAATAGGCCTAGTGTGGATGGACCCAGTGCGGAATGGTCCCACTGCGGACGCTCCCGTTCCAACGCACACCAAACAAAATTTTAAACGAAGTCCACAACCACACCACCAGACACAACAAGTCGGACTTAAGAAGTCTTCGGTGAAAAAATTTTTTTTCAAGATAGATGAACTTGTCCTGCGCGGACTAAAGTCCATTGTCTGCACAGGCACTTAACCCACGTATCTTAAATTTAGGTAAATATATTTCAATTAAAAATATCCAGAGGGCCAATCACTGATACACTTGGGGGCCAATTATTGTACCTCGAGGGCCAATCACTGATACACTTGGGGGCCAATTATTGTACCTCGAGGGCCAATCACTATACGGGTCGATTTCAGACAAGCCGTGAAAACAGGTTTTTCCTAATAAAATTCAAGATATTATTTATGTTGACATCATTTCACGCAATATTATCCTTAAATTAACTCTTTGAACAGAACATTTCATAATTATTGGTCGAAACTAGTAATAATAATTTAAATAACAAAAAACCATGTATCACTTCATTCGTGTTATATGTCTTTTTCGGAGTATTTCAAGTTAAAGTCCAAATAAAAATTATTGACGAGTGGATATTACGATTTGTTTTTATTGGGGTAAACTTGAATAACTGTGGCGTTAATTTATATTAATTATTTAAAGATTAGGCAATCGTGAATATGATTTCCCAGCCTTTTCTTGCGCCTATTAACATTAATGCTCATTAGTGTGACCCGAACTTCTAAATTTATATAAAAAAAACGAATGCTTACCCCGATGCCTGCATTTTACTGCGCGCTAAGGGGCCCCAGTGACGCGTGAACGTGCGACGAGAGCAGACGTGCGCTTCGTCAAACCGGTAAGAAACTTATGTCCAACTCGATTTCAATACTTGCACCCAAAATGTATTCATTTGCGTCCAGTGCAATGCAGGCAATAGTTATTTTTCAGTAGTATTGCAGTAATGTGCAAAGAATAGCTATTTGTGACACAGATTCGGTGTATTTTTTCGATAGCTTCTAGATTATTCGACGACGAAATATTTCAATTTTCATTTCAAAAAATCATTTGTGTCGCCTCATTAGTGTCGATTTTATAGGGACACTAATGATATGCAATTTTACCCAAATGATCCGAGTATTTTTTTTTCATCATCAATTTCTTATATGCTTATATAATGCACACTTGTGTTTTCTTGCTACCTACTGTAAAGCTATGATTTATTTATTTTATTATAACTTCACCTCTAAGTTTTTGATCTTAGGGGTAATCTCTGGCTCTCGTGTACCGATTATGTTTTTTTTTACCAATACATTAGCTTGCAATTATATAATCATAGTCGTTTGCAGTTAAATAAAATAACTTTTTGAGTACCTACCTACATGTTACTTAAGCTTAGGTTATCTAGCCCGTCCAAACTAAAAGCATCTTACATCTTTTTTTGCGAATTTGTTTAAGGTCAAAATGGCAAAGGGAAAATCTCGTGAAGAAGACCTGGAAAGAAAAAGGGTGGCGCGGCGGGAAAGATATAAAAAATTAAAAGCCAACCCAGAGAGATATTCTATTGAACAGCAAAAAAAGAGAGAAGCCTATTTAAAACGAAAAATTCAAAATAAAGTAAAGAGCATAAAAGATATGTCCCCACGGGAACAAAAAGTCCAAAGGAGGCGATGGAAAGAAAGTTCTAAACGATACTTAGAAAAAAAAATCAAGGAGCGACAAATAAATGAAATTAATATTGACGATTCTCCAGCCGCCGAAAATAGTAAAGGAACGGTTGATTCTTTGAGTGATCCTCTTAAGGAATGTACAATAAAAACAGATAATAAAAAGGGAACCCAGTATTATAAAAACAAGATTAAATTATTAAAGCTTAAACATTTAAAAGAAAAAAAAGAATTGTCATTTTTAATCAAAAAATATAAAAATAGGTGTGGAATTTTAAATAGAGTAAATAAAATACTGAGCCAGAAACTAAAAAATAAAAAAGATAATATTAACGATGATAATCATCTTGAACTCCCCGCTCCATCACCCCATTCTGATTGTGATAAAGAAGCTGTACAGGCTAAAACGAAAAATATAATTAAAACAAAAGAGAAAAATAATTTAGACCTTCGTAAAAAGTGTTTAAATGACAGGTTTCTGAAAGAAATAAATAAAAGCGGGGGTGATATTCAAAAATTAGTTAAAGAATATTATGAAGATGATATCAATAGTCGTATTGGCGCAGGAAAGAAACAATGTGTGAAAAAGTATGGAATTCAGAAACAGAAACGGTATATGTTGGACTCGATTAAAAATCTGCACAAAAAGTTTCTCGAAGAAAATCCTCTAATAAAAATCAGTTACGTAACTTTCTCAAGACTTCGACCATTTTGGGTATATCTGCCTAGAGATGATAGAGACACGTGTGCTTGCACTACTCATACTAACATAGACCTAATTATTCATGCTTTAAGGAAAAATAAAATTATTGATCTAAGAAATTATCAAGAAATGCTAGGAGTCCTGTGCTGCACCAAATTTTCTGCTAAGTGTGTTGCTCGCGAATGTGATGTCTGCAAAAATGAATCGATAGCTTACAAAGAATTTGATAACCAGGAAGAAATAGAATATTATGAATGGGTCCGAGATAAAAAGAAAGTCGGGGCCAAAGATATCAACGTTGTCAAGAAAGTTTCTCAAAAAATAAATCCTAGAAATCTTATACAAAAATTAGAATCATCATTGCCGAAGTTTTTTGTTCATACAGGGAATATACTCAATCAATACCAAGCTATAACAATGATAAAACAGTCTCTGAGCCCTAATGAAACTTTACTACATATGGACTTCTCCGAAAATTATTGTTATAAATTCGCTAAAGAAATACAAAGCTTACACTTCGGAGGCAGCCGAGGACAAGTTTCTCTTCATACGGTAGTGGCCTACCTTAAGGAAGGAAGAGACAATGCTCACTATTCTTTCTGTACCGTAAGCGAGTGTACGCGACATGATGCACCAGCAGTATGGGCCCACTTAGAGAATGCTTTAAAATTTGTATTTGAAAAGTGTTCATCCGTTACCACCGTTCATATTCTCACAGACAGTCCAACCAGTCAGTACAGGAATAAACAAATATTTTACATTATTACTCAACTTCATAATACTTTTCCATCTCTTAAATGTGTAACATGGAATTTTCAAGAAAGCGGCCACGGAAAAGGAGCACCTGATGGCATTGGTGCGGTAGTAAAAAGGTCGGCAGATTATCAGGTAAAATGTGGAAATGACGTTGGTGACTTTACAAAGTTTCTTGCCGTCGTAAAAGAAAACGTTAAAAACGTTGAAATAAGAGTAGTCAACGAAGCTGACATTATAGAAAAAGAAATTATGTTGCCTAAGGATATTTCGCCATTTAAAGGAACCATGTCGGTACATCAGGTACTCTGGAATATTCATTCTGACTTCCTTGAATTCAGAAAATTAAGCTGCTTTTTGTGTATTGAAGAAATCTGCCACCATGACAATAAACATATGCAATTGCATAAGATTTATAAGAGTGCAATCGCATCATCTGTCGAAAATGTAAAAATTGTTCCAGCCAGCAAGCAAATTCATGTTTTAGAGGACATAACCCTGCAATTCAACGAGTCTCCTAAGCCATCTACATCTGGGCTACGCCAAATTCGTAAAAACCAAAACGTTGTTACACTTGCAAAAGTAAGAAATCACTGGGAAAATCAGACCTTTGTTAATAGCCAATTGAAAACGGGTGAGCACGAACAAGAATTTATTAATTTTATTAATGCCATGTCTAATCAGAAGAAATAAAAAATGCAAGTTTTATTCATTATTACACGCCTCACAGTGATTACTTACTTTGCTTTACTTTTTTTACTCTAATCATATTTCTAATTATTATTTTGTCTAATTGTAATATTTCTCTAAACTACCTCAAACAAATACCACTAACATTGTGATTAATTTTAATATCAAAAATTTTATATCTTAACCAAATCAAGAAAATTAAGAAAAGAAGTATTATGATTCCAAAAATTATAAATTACAAGGATAGAATTGTTAATTAGTTAATTATTTTTATTTTTGTTAGAGTTTAATGAATGCGTTAATATTATTTAAAATATAAAATAATTTGTGGTTCCAAAGATTAATAAATAAAAAACTGGATAACAATAATTACTTCGTTGATTCAATAAATGTGATTTTTTTAGTATATTGTTCTTTTTTATTTCAAACTGAATTACTAAACATTTTTAGAAAAATGTCCTTTTTATTGGGTGGGACATTATTATCACATAAATCCAACAATAAGTACTTAAATAGTAATGTGGTATAAGATGCAAACTAATATGCAAGTGGCTCTCATTAGTGTCACCCACATTTCATTTGTAAATCATGTAATTTCATTAGTGTAACCATCAACTCATTCGTGTCAGATAATTTTTTAATATCTTTAAAAGTATTCAATTCCCCCCAAAGTTTTTAAAACTTAGGGGTATAATTTGAGTTTGGTAAACGTTCCGCACCATCAGATATCATTTACACGGTGTTTTAAAAAACTCTTATAAAATGTATCATTTTAATTCGATTCGTGAAATCGACCCATACATTTGAAACTTTTTCTAATAATAATTCTGCTCGAGCTGTTTAAAGTATTCTTATTTTGGCAATCAGACCCTATTTAACAGCATTGTGGAACTATATTCAATCGAAAACTTATAATTAATTTACTACAGACAAACAAACGAAGAATTCAGCTTAAGGGGTAAAAAATAAAATTTTGTTTCGGGTTTTCGGCAAAACATGCCAAATTACCGACTTTTTGAAGAACGAATCTATTACGCTTTGGGGTTGTAGTACATCTTTCTGTCGGTTAGTAAGTTTCTAGGATCCACGGGGTAATCCTATCCTCTGATATTGAGTCTTAGCTGGCCGCTTAAAAAATAAAGTTCAAATAACCTCTGAATACAGCTAGCTCTGTCTTTAAAGGATTATTTCAAAAAGTTTACACATTTACAGCAGAAAACACCGTTTATTTTATAATTATGAGAGAATTTCAGATTGATAACCTACGTACAGAATATAACTATAAAACCAATCTAACTTGAATTTTACATGTTTGTGTCCAGAACCTCTGTTTATGTGGTAATAATACTTTAATGTAATAACGTTAGTTAGGTTTGTGTTCCTTTACAAGAAGATTATAAGACCATTATAAAGAGGGATACAATTGTATATAAATTCTGAAATACTTATTTGATTACAAGAAACTGATAAAATTATAATGATCGTACTAAACTATGTCTTTCAACATTTTAATCTAAACTAAAAAAATATAATACTTATTTAAAACATGTAAATATCAAATAATACTCTAATGATTAAATTTACATCATTCAACGTCAAGCAACATCAAGTATTCTGAAACAACAAAGCACAATTTGAGGATACTTGTTTAATTTATGATAATTTTACTACAAATCGAAGTCTAGCGACTCTACTGTTAAATAATAAGAGTAGAAAACGAGATTACAGCGCCATTTCTTCACCATATGATAATAGTAATAATGATAATGTAAAACACTTAGTTATACCCTTGCCAGACAGACGCACGGGCCAAGAGTAAGTATTTTGTGATGCATACTGTCTGTTGCTTGAAAGTAGTCACATACAGGGAAATGCGAAGGTGGATCGAATTAGTACAAACCAATGACGCCGAAAGGTGTTTACGTGACAACTGTAATAGCTGAGTTTGTATGAACAACAATCAATTTAAAGGTCTCTAAAATTTTTGACGATTTACACCAACACGCAATTAATTATAAAAACGAAAAAGGTTATTTGGGAAAAGAAGGTGACCCGTCCAAATTTGGTTATTTTTAAAGCAATTAATGACACAGAATCCGCTTTCAAAACGTTCTCAGAAGCTGTGCTCAATGTTCGTTAAGCTTTTACACGCGTTGGAGTCGTTCGGTTCGGTGTCTGTTTGGCAGAGGCATTAACCCAACCCATGTCGGTGAGGATTGTGAATTGGTTTCACCTAGCGTGGACAACCGAGGTCATACATAAAATTCCGATCAATACTAAACTTTACAAAAGTAAACTTATTTTGCCAAATTTAAGATTAGTTTAAACACACAATTTACTTTTTGTACTAGAAAGGTAGGTACGTAAACAATTTTAAGATAAATGCGAAACGTGTATTTTCCTCCTTCAGGGCCTTTACTATTTTAACACATTTCCATGACAAGTTTTATATCATTACAATGGTTATTTTGATACTTTTTTCCAGAGCCTAAAAATATGACAAATATTTCCACAGAGTGGTTTTAGAGAGATGCGTTCATAGTCACACTCAACACAAATGACTTAATCGTGTGGACAACTGATTATCAGAATACGATAAAATCGGTTCTCAGTCTTACATACATTAACGGAGTTATTCGGAGTAATACACACAAGTTTTATAGAAATAATTGTTTTTACACTCGTTATAACAAAGCCCTCTTTTAAATGGTATTGGGAGGCTAAAAAGTACTTACTTTTATCCCTAATTATAAGAAGCTTATGGAAATATTACTCTCGATTTTGCATTTGATGTTTTGAATATGTAATATAAATACTTGTATTGTAAACCATTTTGAAATTGCAAGTTATTGAAGATTGGAACCAGCGGAACTCCAGTTTTATAACAGATATTCTAATTTATTATTGAATAGAACAGCATTTAAACTACATTATGCAATATTAGACAAGAGAAATATAATTTTTAGCAACTTAATGCAATGTACAGTCACACACAAGAGTACTAAAAAAATTAAACAGGTACTTTGAATATTCAAAATAATAATTTATATTTTGATAATACAATTATAAATACATTTCATTTTTCGTTGTCATTAAATTCACCAAGTCCATCTACAGAAAGGTACATAAATTTTGCTTTACTCATAAATTATAATGGCTTGGATATAAATAAACTGAACTATAAAAACTAATTCAAGCCTATATTAAGTAAATACATATTTAATAAGTATTGTGATTTTAAATGTGTAGGTATTTTTACTTACCATATAATTTGGTAATCGATATATATGTACTTGGTACTTGAAATATCGAACACATTTCTGTCGAATAAGCATTATTGAACTGTATAATTTTGGATTACGTTTAACACTTACTAACTATCATCTGGTAATGTAATAAAATGCTATAAGAATTGACACATAAGTATATAAACTATACTAATTGTGTACTTATACAAAATTAGCAATCCAATCAACAATATGCAATACTATTGATTATGAAAATATCTATATGTTTTACGATAACATTGAGATTTGTTAGAATGCACGTGCGGTGAGCGAGCCGCGAGCGCAGGCCCTCGGGCGTCGCGGTGGCCGCTTGAACACGAGAACCTCACTTATATGTACACTAGTAACAGAATAATATAACTGCAATATTACGATTATCAGAATAAAGAGATCATCGAAAGCTGACTAGAAGTTTGTTATGCCTACTCTAACACTTTATTTTACAATACGACTCGACGTGAAAGAGGTTCGCCGCAGACTTTCTTCAGTTCGAATAGTGAGAACAAACCTCTTGGATGGCGAGTGACGTGGCGCGTGCTCGCGCGTGATTGTGCGAACGTGTGACCGACGCTTGCTCTTCCGCCGGCGCCGGCACATTGGTGTCAGGTACGCGGCCTCGCATCGAGGCCCATAATATTATCATTATTATACTTACGCTAGAATACGATGAGGTAAGATGCAACTAGCTAGAGTCAGCGCTATGTCGGGCGGCGCGGAATACGCGGCGAGGCTGCGACGGGTTGCGTAGGGACTAGCGCCTGCTCGGAAGACAAGCGACACAATTGACTGGCGAATGGAACGCGACTGACCTCATTTTATTATGAAGCTACTGAGAGAAAAGGTATCACCTAATTTCTCTAATGTTACGAAGGCAACTAGATGAAATCCTACATTTAAGGATAAAAATCTAATTATGCTATAAATGTTAAAATTAACATTGCTTCTTATGATCGCATCTGCGTTTGGAATAAAGAGTGTGCACGAGGGAGTCTAGCACAGGGTACTTAGTGCCGTTATACTCACATCTGTGACCTCATCTCGATATTCACATTTAAACGACATGCCTTTTATGATAACTACGTTTTAACCCATAGCAAATATGATTTAATTATAATATCTTATTTTATCTTCTTATAGGAAAATTCTAATATAATGTTGGTGCTTAAATTTTCAAGTGATTTTTTTCTCTACGACAATGTAAGTAATATTACAAACGTAAAATACTGTTTGATAATTCCTATATTGCTGAAGACTCTGGTACTTCAAATTTATTAAAAAATTTACCCTAGCTAAAACGGCTACCGTAATGTATCTTACTGTACAACGAAGAGCGTCTTAACAAACAAATAAAATCCAATAAAATTTATTCAACTAACAATCTGCTTGAGAAGCGCCAATTTGGTTATGATTGTATCACTATTATATTTGAAAAGTATATTAAAGTACTCTTACTGATTATTAAAAGTTACACCCACAATAACAATTTATTATATAATAAAGTTAACTAAACAACAACTGCATCTACTATCACACATTCGAAAGTTAAAACAATTTTACAATTGTAATCGAACATTATTGCTACGGCGTCGGCACGCCGGCGCGATATGAAGTGTGCTGTCTTTAGCGGTGCGGTCAGCAGTCATCACTTTAAAGTTTTCTATATAAACGAAATATACTTCAGTGTACTTTATGCCATACAATATCGTACACAAGTCTAATTATTAAACTAATATTTTATAGCACATAAATTGCATCCGGTTGGGCATTGCTTACAGGTACACCTCAGTGCGCTAAGCTGGTACAGCTAAAATTTAACTTCGATTACGATAAAATTTTAGGGTTGATTAAGTAGTAATTAAATTACAATAGATTAATATTATAATAATATTAAATTAACATTATTTTCTAATGAACTTTGCTGGTGACTGTACTTTTATTCCTATGATTGATTGCTATAACATTAATTATTGAAATAATATTGCTCTCGAAGTTGCAGTTATTTATAAAGCATGATAAAATTAAAAACATTTTCTACTACTTGGTAGCAATCGTTTGCTTACCAGAGCGCAGTCATGCATTTTTACTAAATACATCATTAAAATCATGTATGGTTTATTAAAAAAAAAACGATAAACAGCGGTAAGTAATCATTAAAATATGAATAAATATATTGTTAAGTTCATATTCTTTAAATTAATTATTAGGTAAATACTAAAAGAAATATTTATCCTTACTGAGCCGCTGACCGCGGAACGCTTATTGTACAGGCTACACCCATCCGAAATCAAACACTCCGTTGAACACCACTCTATTTTGGCGCAAGTGATCACTTGCAATATCAACCAATGCAGCATCGTCGCTCTTATGGTGAGGTTGAACCTTCAACGTCGACCCAATATTGACGATCCAGAAGATTGGTCTCACATTGATTGTTGTATTGTCGTTCTAATTTAATTTTGACTCCGAAAATAGTTGACCTCGTTTTTAGTTTAATTCGTATTACATTACCCATAGATATACTTGAGTACGTTATGTTTGCATAAGTATATAGAGTATATGATAATGTACTGTGTTCATATGCTGAATACTCGAAGCATCTTGCTTAGCTATGTTTTTAAGCTAAATACATCGAATTAGAAATGATTAGGAAGCATAACTTTCTAACAAATGGTTCCAAACGCATACAACATTTTCAATACTATACGCACACAGACAAAACAAAATAATTTGACCAATCAAATATCTGCATATGAATTCGGCTATCCATTGATTGGGTAAGATAATGTTAAAGAGAAATCTCAACCAATTCCATAATCGTGTTGATCGAATTTTTTTCGCCCCGCCCTCTTAGTCGCAGTTTGCTTGGAACCACTTTTTAGCGCAGTTCGTACACCATTATCATTTCTAATTCGTTGGCTTAATACGATATTTAACTCCGTCGACGAGTCCCTCCGATAAACGATTAGAATTTGTGGTAATTTCTGATTACGATAATAATGAATTCACGAAACGGCCTAAATATTGTAATTAAGGTCTACATATTGTACTTACTAATTACATCCATGGATTATTGCGCCTTATTAATTACTTTTGTTATGTGAATAGTTTAAGCGAACGCTCATGAATTCAACGGCTGTATGTTAGCAGCTCGATTGCTTTTTATAATATTATGAGGTGGTAACGTATGTGACAATCGTGACGGCAAACGCTATAGTACGATTCTGATGATTTTCACCGTTGTTGTGGTATGTAGACTGAAGCCAGGCAGGATGCAGGCACCAATGTTAATGCGACGTTTTCTTTTTGTTTCAATGTCCTGTAAATTCAATTAAGTAAATTTTATAAACGTGTTTAGTGCCATTTATTTATATTGATTATATTTAAATACTGCTAGTACTACCTACTTTTAATATTTTAATATGGATAGGGACGATTTCAAATCACTCCTTACCTGAAGTTAAACTTCAGGATACTTACCTACTCTAGTCTAGACTAAAATACAGAAAAACTATACCTAAAATGGACGTAGTTACGCGAAAACGTTCCAACCCACAAGTCACTCGAAAATGAGTTACCATAACCAGGGTACTATTTTTGACATATTACATCATGTGCACACAAAGATGCTAGTATTTTTAGGTTAGTTTCATCAATAAAGTTTAACCCAAATGTTCCAACCCACCATTATGCCAAGGACGTGTACTCAAAATAAAGTAAAAACATTACATGCATACTGAAACATATTGTTAAAAACTCTTAATAGAATAACATATCGTTATAATGTTCCACTTGTCTTGGAACATTATACTAAATTCATAAAACGCACATTTAATGGTTTCTTAAATGATCCATGTGGGTTGGAACGTTTTTGCAAAATCTTTATACATTTTTTATTTCTGCAAAAATGTTCCATGTAATTTGAAACCTTTTAGATTAATCCATACTGTTTTTTTAAGCTGCGAACACTGTTCTAAATAAATTGAAACCTTTTATTATAATATATTATTTTCTAATTTTTTGCTATAAACAATCCACATATACTTGATCCATTTTTGCTATTAAGTATGTTCTAGAGAAAAAGATATTTTTTACCAAAATAAATAACTATGGTATATTTGGACGTAGTAACGAGAAAATGATCCAACCCACAGCAACCCCAATTTGAGATAAACGCAATTTACACACTTTTTCCCTGTAATTATTTCAGGCAAATACTATTGGTTTAACTATGGAATGCCAAACTGATTATTGAATGATATGCATATTTTTTGTAAATACATAATACAAGGGGCATATAAATAGGTAAAACGAGTTTGAAATGTTTTTGCTAAATTAATTTTGTATGAACCTTGTTAAATAGCAATTATGCATAAACTTTCCAAAACGAATTTAAGTGTATTATTTTATAAAAATAAACCAAAAAGAAATATGTAAAATAATAAATAACAATGAGGAACATACAAAAACAACAAAAAAAATATTTGAAAATGTATTACAAAAAAATAGAACGTGATCTTTTGAGTTTAGAACCTATGCCAAAAATTTGCTGATATGGTTCCAAAAGTTATCAAAAACTTATATTATAAACATTCAATTTTCATCATCGTATTCTATGATCTCGAAGTCCGGAACTCCACCAAACCCATCAACATCATCAGTGCTTCTTCAGAACTTTGAAGCGTTCTATAAAATTGAAGGCAATCCTCGGGTATGTAGTGGTACATGGATTGTAAGTCCACTAATTTCGCTGGAGCAATCGGTTTGTCGTTAGGCCACAATAAGCAAAAATCAGATTCTTTTATGTATTGTAGTTCTCGTTTTATTCTTTTATCAATTTTCAACTCATTGAAATCGTCTTCCATCGTAGACCGCATAAAAATAGAAAAAATTATATCTTTATCCAACTTAATTTCTTTTGTATGTAGCCAACTAACTTTAGATGAGTCTGTAAACTTCTTCCTATTGATAATCTTCTTTTCCAGTTTAGTTGTACTATAAAATCAGTCTTTGTCATTTTGTAAACTTGAAGAGGTTTAACTTTTTTACTTAGTTCTACAATAGTGGTATCCATAGTGCATCTAATGATACTGGGCATTGTTATGTATTGGTAGAAGGAGAGGTAGGAAGAGGTGCACAGGAAGTGGATTGCCTTCTGTTCTGAAGAAGCACTGATGATGTTGATGGGTTTGGTGGAGTTCCGGACTTCGAGATCATAGAATACGATGATGAAAATTGAATGTTTATAATATAAGTTTTTGATAACTTTTGGAACCATATCAGCAAATTGGCATAGGTTCAAAGCTCAAAAGATCACGTTCTATTTTTTTTGTAATACATTTTCAAATTTTTGTTGTTTTTGTATGTTCCTCATTGTTATTTATTATTTTACATATTTATTTTAGATATATTTATAAAATAATACACTTAAATTCGTTCTGGAACGTTTATGCATAATTGCTATTTAACAAGGTTCATACAAAATTAAATTTAGCGAAAACGTTTCAAACTCGTTTTACCTATTTATATGCCCCTTGTATTATGTATTTACAAAAAATATGCATATCATTCAATAACCAATTTGGCATTCCACAGTAACACCAATAGTATTTGCCTGAAATAATTACAGGGAAAAAGTGTACCGCTAAAACACAAAATTGCGTTTATCTCAAAATGGGGTCGCTGTGGGTTGGAACGTTTTCGCGTAACTACGTCCAAATGAAGTATGGAATATTTTCCCTGTCACCTAGAATAGTTTGGTTTTTTCAAAACAAAATAATTGGCCCGATTATAAGTACACTTTTTAAAACTGTTCAATAAGTGTGAATTGAAATATATTTCAATCATTTCATATTAAAAACCATGTACCTACCTATAAGTAAATATTATAATATATTAACTACAGTGATGGTGTCATAAACACAAAAAAAATTAAAGGTGCTTGGATAAAAGTTAAGTGTGAATATAGAAAATCCTACTCTGAAACTTTTGATTTGTATTTACAGTGTCAAAAATTGGTGAATTACTAATTTTACTAATAAATTATGTAAGTTCATATAATGCTTTATCCAATTCATTGTAATGTAAGTTAACGATAAAAAAATCTCAAAAGTTTGATAATAATCAAAATACTATTAACTACACATGCATATAGAATACAAAAAGGCATTTATTTACGAATTATGGCGAGTGATGGAGAAACACTTGATTTATTCGATAACATAATAAATCTGTAACTCATTGCATCTACCTCATGAGAATTGCGTACTTTCATTAGCGTCTGATTATCCTACTGCAAAATAGAGTAACAATAATTATTATCAAATATATAGGCAACATTAGAGAGCATTTTGACTCATGCAAATTTTCATATCCAATTATTTATTTTCCTGTTTGTTTCTGTTGGGCCAATTATATTTTTTTTCAATCCAATCCTGTGAAAGCGACTTGTAATGGAACTAAGTTATGGGTTATGAATTGATACTAAATAGTAGAAGTAGCACGAATTTTTAAAGTATTCGAAAATTAGAATCGTCCTCTGTCTCTTATAGCTTTGCCAAAGTCGGGATAGTACAGTCACATTGTACAAGCCATTTTAATAATATTTTATTAAGTTTACATTCCGAGTCGATGCACTCTCAACTGCTGTCACAGTTGACCCAGTAATTGTTTTAAGAACAATATTTTATTGACGTATTTTAATTATTATCTCGCGACGATCGTCCCGTGACTAATTGACATATTGACAGTCGTTAAGGTCCTTATAACGGCCCCTACACACATAATTGTTGGCGAATAGTAGAGACCGTCCTAGGAAGACGTACAAAATGTCAAATGTATCTGATTTTAAGCTTTAATTAGTGGGCATAAAATTCACTTTCGATTGAGAAATCTATAGTTCAGTTGACATCCATTTCCTTGACTGTAACTAGAGTAAGAATGTTGTTAAAGTACAATAAATATGTTATTTGCATCCTGCAATTTCCTTTTTTAGGAAACGGCACTATTACCAAGTCAAAACCATTAATTACACTGCAGAATAAACCTTTAAAATTTCACTCGAAATGGAGTCAAAACAAAAGACGATCATAGTTTTCAAAAACTTATCAAAACTCATGCTAAGGCAGACTGATTGTTTACGTTCATAAGTATAAATAAGTATGAGACAGCCTCTACGCAATCTTTCGACATAAAAATCTAAGTATGCCGTCTATAAGCCCAGATTATGATGCGAGTCAAACCTGACCCAGTTTAGTTAGAAGAACGTGTTATACACGTAGCCGGTGGCGATCAGGCCCAGCACGAGTAGGCACACCATAATCATTATCTTCTTCTGCACAATGGATAAACACAACACATATTAGTGACTAGAATTGGTCAGGGCGGCGGTCCGTTACGGTCGCGTTCGGGAA
Source organism: Chilo suppressalis (assembly GCA_902850365.2). Lineage (NCBI taxonomy): Eukaryota > Metazoa > Arthropoda > Insecta > Lepidoptera > Crambidae > Chilo > Chilo suppressalis. The sequence goes on along the minus strand of OU963899.1, from coordinate 9,339,427 downwards.
ACGATGCGGCCTCTCTTTGATTAAAATGTGTTCTAGCCGTACTGAACTTAAATAAAAACTAAAACACGTGTTGTTTTTATACTAACTGACCTTAACTGCATTTTACGATTAGCTTATTATCTTTTGCACGTCAAGTCTCAGTATATTAGTACAAAATTAAGCAGCCAGTAACACTAAACAAAAATTTAGAAAGAAATGAGAAAAATTGCATTGCTTAAAATAGTACCACAAATCTGTCAATTTCGGCTAGACATGGTAGTTTACAGAACTTTTTTATTTTCAAAAAAACTAGCTAATGTGCGTTCATCAATGATTAAAGGGGCTGTTTTAAAAAAAGTTGAGAAGTGTTCTGAAGACTCGGTGTTAAAAATACTTATGTACCTCTTCTGTGCGTTTTACTACTACATTAACTATATAGATTAATTTAAATTTGAGTAACAATGTTTATTAGGACACGATTAAGAATACCATTTTACCAGTCCTCGTAACAATTTAGTTCAGTAAGGCGTCCATCGTTAGTTAGGACACGTGCCGGAATACCTGAAATTACCGTTCCCGAGCGCGCGTATAGGCGCCGCCGCCTACGAGAAATCGAGTTACCTTTGAGCATAGTGCGGGCGATGCACGCGCTGCCGCTCACATGAACATACTGGACACGTAGCCCACCACCACCAGACTCAGTATGAGCAGGCACACTAGGATCATGATCTTCTTCTGTTGACCCCGCGGGCGACCATGCAACAGTACGCTTTAGACACGCGCCAAGCGCCAGTACGCCCAAATACGATATCCAAATGACAAATTTTAATTTCCCCCCTCTCCTACCCCCCCATACACATTTCTTTTTATCCTTCGTGTTTCGTATCGGTTTAGGACCCGGTGCGTGCGTCATTTGCCTTACCTCGCTGTTAGCATATTACTTTAAGGTTTCGTCAAATAAGATAAACCAAAAGAAAACAAAACAAATTCAATCGAAATAAAATAAATAAGTGTAATCTTGGAAATTATAAACATATTTACATCTTGAGTAAAGTTTACTGATACATCATTATTTTAATAACAACTTTGTAACACCTCTTTTATTAGAACGGAAACTAATACTACTACACATGATTATTTTCTGCTATTGAGGAAAAACTCTTTTAACGTCTCAACAGAACTTAGGAATTAACAAACGATATTAATGAAATGGCATTAAATTATATTTTATATTTCACAGTCTTTTGATTAAATAAACAAGTAGTGATAAATAGCTTACGGGACACAATTTATTATAGCAAACATGTTCGCATATAAAACAATATTTGAGCTAAACAACATTCCCACGTAGACGCGTATTCAATTAAACAACACGACTTTGAATCACAGTTAGTAATATATTAGACATGTGATATATAAACAATAAGTATATTAATAATATTATTTCACATTTATCCATTAAAATGCTACAATAAATGCAAACATTGTGTTTAGCAGGATTAAATTTAGAATTGTGACTTTTAAGTGTCGCACCTTAATAATGGTCATAATATCGAAATATTATGTCTCTTAATAATAACAAATTCATCTATCACGTATTATATTGCATTATAGATTGCAATATGAAAATGAGAAATACATATATATTTTTTATGAAACTAGAATAGTGATGTTCAAACAATAATATTGTGACGAATCATCTCAGGTCAGGTCTTTCTGTTTCTAAAAGGTTGCGCACTACTCGAGATTCGACCTATCTGTAACCTAAGTAATCTGACATAAGGATGAAAATGCAATGACAGCTGCTAGCGAGCACCCAAGTGTGAGGATGAGTATGCAATTGACATTATCATATTTTGCTACTCATGGCAAATAATATAAAATATATATCACTGATGAGATAAGAACATTTGCAATTGGATCAGTTCAAAATTCAAGCTCAGAGATTGTTTCATTCGATACTGGAACATTAAAAAAGTTTATGGCCGTAAAATACTTTGCTCGTCCATACAGGGATAAATTGATATACAAAACAGAACGAATATAGTCCTTGGGCTGATGGACACCAACTTCCTAATCTGTTTATCTGGTATGGTCGGCAATCATCTTATCTAAACACCGTATCTGAATCAAGTTAAATTCAGTCAAATATCGTTGCCATAAATTGTTATCAGTTAGGTATTACTCACTTAGAGATGATTCAGTTCCTAATGATACATTCAAAGTTCTAAAACATTTGCATCACACTGAGCATTCATTATTGTAAAACTGTTTTGATTCCGTAAAGAGCGATGCAAGTCTATACTTACGCCGCACGTTAGCGGTTGTTATTGCATTCTCATATTAAGCTACACTGCTAACAATTAGTACGAATCCCGAATAGATGTACTTTAGAAGGATCTAACTCGATACTTTGTCAGAATATTTTGCCTTCAACTATGAAATAAAAAGATAGGTACAATCTGCTTACAGATTTTTAAACCATAAATCAAGAACTTATTGAAATCTTAAAGATCTTATTGCAGACTCGAAAGAGGTAAAGGAAAAAAACATAATTAGGATTTCTATACTCTACAATTTCAAGAAAACAGTAAATGTTTCTAAGGTAAAGCAGTTAATGAGAAAGCAACCTATTACAACAAAACTTAAATGTAGGCAAATACTGATTGATCGCTAATTCATACTATGGATTGATTAAAGAAATAATAACTGATTAGAAATTTACAAAGAGCAAAATAAAAATGCCTGTAATTTCTGACAATAAATGTTACCTTAATTTTTAAATTCCGCAAATCATCTTCAACGTAAGAATGAAAAATTAAAGAAATTAATATTCGTTGTTCTTTTATCAGTAAATAACAGATATATTTTTATTTTGCACAAACACAAAACTTTGTTTTGTTTTAAAAATATTATAAAATAGACAATAATTTCTAACGCGGCCTGAACAAAGAAAATAAACGGTCTAAATTGCTTAATAAACATAATGAGTGAAATTACTGAAGTAACAGACTCAGCGTGTTCACTTGAAACATGTGAATTTTTAATATTCACTAAATTATGCCTTACTTAATTAGTTAATTAATGATAAACGTATATACAGATTTTTATAAAATAAAAATTAATGTTTCAATAGTGCGTTACTTTAATAGAAGCCATATTTAGTACTTACATAAACTAAAGCACAATCAATTTATTGCACTTTAAATAATTTATATTGTCTTCAAACTATCTACCCGTGGCGATATACTTTCCTCTTACACAAAACATTTTATAATCTCACGAAAAGACTGTGTTACCACAATTATTTAATGAATCCAACAGAATGGTTCGCAATTGTTTTGTTATATAAATTTCGAATAATATGATGTTTTTTTTAATGACAAAACAGATCGCTATAACACAGCACCGTTGTAATGCCAAGAATATTGTCACAATGCATCGATCGTTTGCAAGGTTGCATGCAATGTGTAGGTATCGCTGTATTATATACGGCAAGCAACATCCATACAAAAAAAATATAATGTTAATGGTATACAGACGAATATCATGTGTGTCGTTTTGTAGCCAGCATCTACTGATTGAAACAACTTAGTCCACAGGGCGCCGAGCGGGGCGGCGGCGCTGATTACGAGAGCGCTACCGCGAGCACAATTATTAATATTACCAGCGTAACAGACAGGCATATTATGATGAAGATTTTTTTCTGCAATGACAAAGGAGAAAATAATAAAGAAAATAAAATTCGAATTCCGAAATGAGAACGCACTAGTAATAACGAATGCGGACGGTGCGCACACGAAAATGAAATGGTTTGTTAAAACTATGATCAAAATCTGCTTACATATTTCAAAGAAGAAAGATTTAAGAATAAGGTAGATTCATAATTGAATATGTACTATAAAAACAAGAAATTTTATAGTTATCTATCTGGAATCAATTTGGATCAGACTACTTCTCGCGTAACAGGTAGTTAATATAAAGATACAAGGCAACGCTAAGGTAAGCCTATAATAAATTACCCGAAAAGGAACATTTTCCGAGCGCACCGCCTAAATATTACTCAAAAATGGTATGTAACAAATATTTGAATTTGCGCTAATTAAAAATCACATCTATTTTGAAATTAACTTTAAAATGTGATCCATAACAAAATAACTCATGCTACTGGTTAATCTTATAAACATTATCTAGTTGCAGTTATGTTAACTTATCGTTAGTAACATGCAATGCAAAACCATCACCACATTCAATCACATAGAAAGCAAAAGCTTTATCAAAAATGGTTAGTTTATGAAAATGATTCGATACAATTTTGATGGATAGTAATCAACTCATTGCTAAAACTCGTTTTAAAAGTTTCATTAACATCTAAAAACGTGGAGCAAAAATATGAATAAACGGTTTTTTTTTCGTAAACTGGACTATTTTTGAAAATTTATTTTATAACACAATCATGAAGATGACGGGTGCCGTGCTCAGGCGCATCAGAAGCTCGTGCAAACATGAGAATTCATGCATTTTACGGTTTCGCTTAATATATTGAAGGCATGACAATCGCTATCTAACAATTGCATGAATTTCCGCGAGTACTAAATGTCTTAATTAGAGTAAAAACGCGAATCTGCATGCAAAAACCTTTATAAAACATTAAAAAGGAGAAAAAATATACAGAGAACAGAAAACCCTTCCGATGTTTCGAGAGATAGAGGTAGATTATACAGTATTAATAAATTATTTATAGTAGTTAATTCTCAGTCCCCTGTAGTACTTAAAAGGGTGAACGATGTCTTGTTAGCTTCGTTCCGGTAAGTAGAAGAGGTTGGTTTTATAGTCGATCGCTTGTTAGTAGACATGTGTAACACTGCTACTGAATATTGCGGCAATATACTTCACTGCGCCTTGTTTTAATATAAATATAGAAGTAGTTAATGTACTTAGGTCCACTTGTAGCAAATAGGGTATTTGACAAGTTTTAGAAAATAATCTGACGTCATTTACTATAAATAAATAATGTTTATGGAATCCATAAAAAATAGTTATTCATCATTCTGTTACGTGTGTCACAAAAGAAAATACGAAATCTAAAATTCCATTTTCAAGTTGCCGCGAAAACGTTTCTCTGGACATTATGGCGTGACGTCACATGACTGTCATTCAAACGTCAAATGGTACAATGTAATGTCTTTTGACGTCATTTTAGTCTTCGCCAATCCGAAGCGTTCTCGGTCAAGTGACCATAGAACAAAAAAATCCTTTTTTATTAATGCTTTTGTAGAAAACATATTAACTATTTTATATATCTATACTATTTGTTCTCTCAGAATACTAAAGTCGCTGTTACTATTCATATTAAATACAGATGCCAGTAATTGGTATTTTATTTTTCATAATGTCAAATAGCCTATTTGCTAAATCTTGATTTAACTAAACTAGATATATCCCATACAATAATTTCAAATTGACATTGGCGTTTTGTCATTTTTCTATGGGTAAAATCTAGTTTTATTTGAATTGAAATTTAGCAAATTTGCTGCAAGTGGGCCTTAGGCTGCGTTTCCACAGAAGCGGAGCTTGTGTGGAGCTGAACAGTCTTAAGCCCACTTGCACCAGAATCGCTAAATATCGATTTAACTAAAACTTGATTAACTGAGACAAGAACTTCAAACATACATTGTCGTGTTGACTTTTTTGTATGGCTTAAATCCAGTTTTAGTTAAATCGACATTTAGGGATTCTGGTGCAAGTGGGCTTTAAAGAAATTGACGTCCTTGCTCAACATACAATGTGGGTGTGTATTTTAAGCAATGTCGTTTAGTTTCTTGAAGACTAGTCAGCTCCGCTTCTTTGGAAACGTAGTCTTAGCGATACTCGAATGAAATTGACAAATCTCTAGAAAGAGAAAGTGATGGTGTAGCCAATTCCTCTACGAACTATAGACCGCAAGATCGCTTTGTCTCCCTCACACTATTTAAGCCCAGATTTACTTTACATTTGGACACGCCCAGTAAATGTCAGTAGACAATGGTTAAAGCCAAACATCCATACAGACATCCATCAGTAAAGTAAATACGGACACAATAGAGAATGAGATGAAAACGAATCGATCTTGAGTAAAAAGTCCCAAATTATATCTTTGTAGGCCGCGGCCGTGGCCAATTTCATACTGGTATTGCTCAGTCCACTCTAAAACCATTGTAATCACTCGTGTCCTTAAAGAAAGGAATCGCAAATGACGACGTAAGACATTCTGTCCCTCTCGCATCCTAAGTAACGTGCGAGAGAGACAGTATTTCTTGCAAAGGCATTTTCGATTCGTATCTTTAATGACACGAGTTACTTTATGTGTTAAGTTCCGGCAGTTCTGTCCAGTTGCCAGTTCAATACAGTCAAAATATACTGCCAATTTAGAGTTGGCGCAATGAGTCGACGCAGTGCATTGCGCGCAATTAGGGCTGATAACGGGGTAATCTATTTATTACGTCAGTTAGATTATCATAAAATAATGGACATTTATTTTTTCTTTTGTCAATCAACCTAAAAATTACTAAGATAAAGCGCGCCAAAGTGGGAGCTCGTGACGTCACTTCTAAGTAAAACAGTACCAAGTAGTGACGTCATGCGACGTTTCAAATCAATATACCTATCTATGTGAAAAAAGAATATATACGTGTCCAATACTTTTTGTTAACCTACCTGATGGACGATAAAAAAAATCAGTTAGTCATCATCCCTATTATTGCGACTATTCTTTCGAATGGAAATTCGCCGTGGTACCCATGTCTACTTGTTAGTGTATTGAGAACCCGTAAGCTCGTCTGTACGGTGTACGTGTTCGTTTTACCTTGCGCGCCTTTTGCGCCCATTTGTAAGCCAATGTCAGCTCGTGGTGGCCGGAGTCGACATAGTCTGTGGCCTCGGTTACGTGATGCTCGATGCGATCTATCAGTTCGCCCTGCTCGCCTAATGTGTACGGCGAAGGGGAGAGGTCACTACGGCCGATTGGTTCATACGCATTATGATTATAATCCCACGGGTTACTGGTTGTTTGTTACAGGAACCGAAAGTGTAGCTGATCGAGAATGTTAAACAGACAGTGAGAGGACAGTATCCACCAGGTAAGTTAAATAAAAAATATCAAATAAAAAAAATACACACAGTAAGTAGAGATAATGAAAAATAATATACATTGAAACATAATCATGACAAGACGACAGAGATAACTGTGTGTTACATTGATGATCACATTCAGTGTTAATAATAATAATCTAATTAGTAATCGTAATAGTGATTTTTTTGACAATTCAATAAAGTTACATACACGTTGAACGAAGAGTTGTTACACGATAACAATGTTTCTGAAGCGTTAGTTACAGTATGATATATGACAGATATTATAATAAACATAATGCAATAGGCAAATTACGCACACACCAAATGAGTTCAAGTTGTTAGATACATAAATTTAGATAATGTTAGGGGGGTAGGAAGCCCATTTCCAACGAGTGTTAGTCGGAGCGACATGAACAGTTAGTACACAACAGTTAAAGCGTATTCGTGATGCATAATGATAAAACGATTAGACCATAACAGCATGGTGTGTGAACCAATCACCGAATCATCAACATAAATATAATTCGGGGCGGGCGGATATTGATAACATTCAACGAAACATGACAAGGTCGGTAAGGAGAATTCGGATTGTACGGACACGATACGGGCAGGGGCGAACGAAACAAAAACAAAAATATTAGCAATGAATGACTCTGCACTGGTACAAGATAACTTACCCGTCGAGCTTTGCTCTGATATTTTAGGGCCTTCTTTGTATCTTGTGTGGCAGTTTGGACATAGTCAACGGCGTGTTCTACATGATACTCAATGCGGTCGATCATTTCGCCCTGTATTCATAGGAATTCAAGGTTTTATACACTATATTACCCTACATACTAAAAATAATGACAATCTTATAGAGTGCTTAAATAGTAGATTTAAAATAGTTTTCTTAAAGAAAATTGTTAATATATTCTTAAATTCCTGTTTATTCTAAATGTGCTTATTTACAAGTGAGCTAAGTTTGAATTCGTTTGGTGGAATTCCACAGAAGGACTGCGGTAGGTAGCCAACAACTTGATTTTTTACTAAGTTTCCTACAGAATTAGGTCATTATCATTGGTTTTTCCGCGCTGTCATTTTATTACTCTTAATAAATCAAAGAAGCTACTTATTCTATGCTGAACACAAGAAAGAAAACCATAAAATGCACCCGCTTATTGCTAAATTACACAAGGAAATTGTTTTATCGAAGGACAAGATATTTCCGAATGCTTTTGTAGACTATTGATGAACTGGCAATGTGCCACTTGTTTTTGGGCATCAAATCCATCTAGGCCAGTACCATATATTATTTATTTACTTATCAAACTTTATTGACCAAAGCATTAAAATGGTACAAAAGTAGGACTTAATGCAAAAAGCATTTTCTATCAGTCAACCTTTAGTAAAAACGAAAAACACGAATATCATATAACATTAATATAACAGGTAAAGGGTATCAAATAAAAATATCGTTCTCCTAATGAAATATCCTCTGTCAACCCCGCAAAGGTCTTTACCTTAAGGTTTTTAAACATGTAGGATATAAGCTCCGACACTTTTATAATGTTTTCCGAACCGATTTGAAAAAATCTTTTACCAATATTTAATATGAACTTGCGGGGTGGACATTGGCATAGGTCACATAGGCTATGTCGAGTTCGATGGCATAGCGTTCCAATCGTGGAAGCTATGCAACTTTTTCAATGACCGGTCAAAAGATGTGTATGACAAAAATATCAATGTAATCGAATTCCTTCGTACTTCGGAAGGCACGTTAAGCCGTTGGTTACGGCTACATCTGCAGTCGTTAGCGCCCATCAGTGTTGCCAGGTCAGTTAAAAATTGGGAGGCATTATAGAATTGGTTAAATCAAATCAAGATATAGGCCAGTAAGCAATTTAAAAAAGAAAATCGTATTCTAAGAAAAAATCATGTAGAAAAACAGTAGATCAGGAGAAATTAAAAAAAAAACAGGAGATCACCTGTAAAATCGGTAAACCTGGCAACACTGGCGCCCATTAACTGTACCCAAGTAGTGGGCAATGACCTATTCTTTGTAATCCATCCATAGGGAAGACCGTGCCCCAGGAGTGAGGACATTAATAACACAAAGTAGAAAGAGTAGAAAGTAGCCAGAAGAACGGGCCATTGATTTTGACAACACGTGTCGCTTTTAGTCGCGAATAAATTTAGATTGAAACTGTGCCTGAGAATGCCTACAAACCGCTTGTTTGACCGCAGCGGTCAGATACTTTATGTTAGCACACACCAATCAGCAATATACTCGCGTTGTGGTTTTCACACTTTTTCACGAAAATGCCGTGTATATTGCCACGCTAATCAGTTGATGATGAGCATAGGGCACCCAAATTATAATTTCCGAGAAGAAACGATTACGTTTCCAAATATTATCATAGACGATGGTACCGATATTACGGCGCCACACACAATCGCCAAGAGTCTCTTGTCGTTGAGCAGTTGAGTCATCATACAAAAGCCGGGCAATTAAATAATCACTGTGTTTATAGTGCGACCAGGATCATTATAAATGTGAGTGACAATTCAGGGAGGGTGCTGCTGTCTACGTAAAAAACCGTGAATGACATACAAATCATGAGGTTTACAAAGATACGTGGCGTTAGTTTAAATTTTCGTTACATTCATGAAGATCCTTGTCGTACTATGCTATTGTTGTCACTATCATCGGGAGAACTTTTGACTCAGGCGGAAACAAAAGACAAGGAAGCGAGACTAACGAGACGAGAACACCATGTATACACACTCGGTCTGTCGGCGAATGTGTGCAGTCGCTATTCAGTCAGTGCTCGGGGAGCGGAAGACTTTTTGAGAAAAACACCCGACAAATCAATTTGCGCAGTCATTTCTGTATGTAAAATTGCTAATGCACAGGCTTACTTGTCTATTCAGCTATGGCCGTTGCTCAAGAAATTTGCCGGAATGTATATGTCACCGTAAAATTGTGAATACCGTAAGATTATAAACTATCTCGCGAGATTGTAAGCTTTCGAAAGATTGAGAACCGTAACGTACTGCTTACAATTTAAAGCAATATTTTTCGGTAGATTACATCGTAGTGAAACTGTTAAATCAAAATCTGTAGCACGTTAAATTGTCAACTGTCCGAAGGCTGTCCCTGATTGGTCCGTCTTACAGTGACATAAATATATTGTGTGTATTGAAAGTGGCATATGACCTGGCTCTCGACGAGCATCGCCATGTCCATGAACATGTCGTGCAGCTCGCGGATAGAGGTCTCCAGTTTGATGATGTCGGCGTGCCGCGCCTCGATGTCGGCCAGCGTCTGCTTCGCTTGCTGCGTCTCCATTATTATCTGAAGTTTCGAAATGGTACCTATTAACGCTGAACTGTTAAGAAACAGTCATAGTAAGAGCACAATACATACAAGAGCAGTACCTTGACTTCATACTAGCGCCCGAATCGACGCACGCACACAGGCAACAACACGGGCGCTAACCAATCTTGGCAAGATAAATCTACGTACGCAGTGCCACGTCGCGCGCCGCTGAGACTGGTCGTTGGCCGTGTTAGGCATTGTCCTAATACAACGCGATAACGCGAATGAGCGATGCGATCATCGTACGATTCGACGATCAGGCATTGTCCTAATACAACGCGAATGAGCGATGCGATCATCGTACGAGTCGACGATCAAACATATTGATCTAGAATAGGTGTCCTAATAGGCGATCGAGCGATGCATTCGCGCGACTAAAATGTTTAAAAATCTATTCGCGGGAACATAGTTCGCGCGAACGCGCAATCAAACCTATTAATGATGAATAGGTGTCCTAACTGAAGTTCGCGCGATGATCGCGTCGCGTCGATAGGAAGCGGGGAGAAGGGCAGGGCTAACCCGACCAAACTGTGTGTCAATCGTGATCGCGTATTCGCGTTCTATTAGGACACCCAGTTCGCGATCACGCGATGGTCGCATCGTTTAAACGCGCGATGATCGCGTTATCGCGTTGTATTAGGACAATGCCTCAAACATATTGATCTAGAATAGGTGTCCTAATAGGCGATCGCGCGATGCATTCGCGCGACTAAAATGTTTAAAAATCTATTCGCGCGAACTTAGTTCACGCGAACGCGCAATCAAACCTATTAATGATGAATAGGTGTCCTAACTGAAGTTCGCGCGATGATCGCGTCGCGTCGATAGGAAGCGGGGAGAGGGGCAGGGCTAACCCGTTCCGTATTCGCGTTCTATTAGGACACCCAGTTCGCGATCACGCGATGGTCGCATCGTTTAATCGCGCGATGATCGCGTTATCGCGTTGTATTAGGACAATGCCTTAAGTTAGCTGCGCCGCGTCGTCTACCTCCGTAACGTAATCATTAAATTAACATATGTTTTATTCCTAAAACTATACACATACAATAAAAATCTGTTTTACATTTTGTAGATACCAACCCTAGCACTCCGCTCAGTCATAGGAATCTATTTCAAGAAAACGGATGTGTTACGCTACTGCACTTGTATGTATTGTGGTAACATTTAGTTTAAAATTAAATAGTTAAATTATTTGATAATCTTAACATTAACAGACACCGAGAATTTTATTTGCTTATATAAAATGAACGAACGAATTGCCTGTGCCATATGCATACGGTAGTTCGTTCAGACTACCATCGTGGAAATTAAGCAATTTTCGCAGCTGTCGGTCATTAGATGGGTGACCAAAAACTTATCATCACGACCTCCACTGTGTATCAGAAAGCACGTTAAGCAGTTGGTCCCGGCTGCATCTGCAGCCGTTAGCTCACCAATTAGCACTGGGCCCGCGTGGTGGGTCACGGCCCAGTCTTCCTTTTCAATCCATAGGGAATGCCCCAGCAGTGGGGACATGAATAGGCTCATGATGATGAAGACCTATTTACTCTGTATTTAAAGAGACAAACTCAGCACTGCGCACTATTCCTGATGATGATATACAATTATGTCAAGGTAATAATAGTTAAATTGTCTGATGGATAATCTTAGCATTAACGATCACAGATCATTTTATTCGGTTAATAATACTGTTTGTAAATAAAATACCTATCAAGATAAAGAAATTGCAATAAATAGTAGTGCTAATCGCCCTCAGTCTGGAAGGACCGGCCATCGACTTTAGATTTGGAATTGGAAGGAATATCAAACTGTCGATAGGGCTGAAAATACTACTACTGTTAGCAACTAAAAATAAAGACATGTCTTGACTCTTGAGTGATGTTTGATAGTACTGTTGTACTTCTTTATTTGATTCTGTGGATAAGGAAGTCACACGACAATAGGCAAACATTGATCATGCAAACTAGACAATTTTTTCAACGTATAAAATACATATATATACTTAAAATATCTACTGTACATCCGATTTAAAATTATGTATACCTTAAGATTTCTGCTTCAAATTTTACTTTCGTTTTTACTCAAAAAATTTGTACCCTTGTTTACCATTATTTTAATGGTTGTGGTGTGGTGACTTTAAACATCAGACATTTAACCATGCATAATCAATTACCTTATTTTGTATGAATTAATGTGCGAGTTATTATTATTGTCAAGCTATGGGGTCTGGGTTTTCTGCGTTATTTCATTGCACATGTAAAGCAGGTAGTAACGCAAGCTACGGAGGTTCTAATAGTAACTACGGGTGTGATGAAAGAGAAATTAAGCCACTTGCAGGTCAGCATGGTGAGGATGGCATGTGTGGTCAACGATAATTATATCGTTGGGTGTGGCGGGTATAACTGTTACACCAGCTATCTTAGCGTCTGAACTCCACTGTCAATTAACATCAGGTGATTGAGTAACAAACAAACAACCTTTAACATATAAATTACATTAGGAAGTATGGATCATCTCGAACGTACCCCCTGGGTGAAGACGGCCGAGTTGCCCTGCTCCAGCATCTCCTCGAGCTCGTCGTCGGTGGTAGCGCGTCCCGTGATCTCCAGCTGCCGCTGTATCCGGTTCTTGCAGCGGTCCCGGTAGTCCGTCTGCGTCCTGACCAATGTCCAATGTCGTAAACTTAGCTGACTCCACCAAAATCACTATCATATCATCTAATCTATTCTTTGACTACATCAGAGATTCGAGCACGAATTTTGACAGCTCCGTAATCGTATCGCATCGTCAAAGTTTTCTCAGACGTGTGAGCTCCGAGGTAGCAAGTGGCCCTGTTTATTTGCTCTCCAGAGTATTTACAGTACCAGCATTAGCAATATATATCCAAAAATCATTTTTTGGAATAAATTAGGATTATGATAATCTTTTGACCACGAAAATTGTGAAGTAATTTGAGGAAATGACTTTCGAAATCCAGGTCTTTCTCACCATAAAACATAATAATACACACTTCAGTTCTTTCCCAAATAAAAAGATAGCTTTAAAACTTGTTATAAACATATGGTGGGTAGATAGTGTACCTGTTATATTCTGTCATCACTTCCACAAACTTGCGGGACAGAGTCGAGTGCTGAGTTTTTCTTATCCTGAGATCGGCGGATGATTTGTTCGAGTGCTCCTCCTGTTCAATGTTCTGCTCTATGTCTGTTGAAGTAAGGAAGAAATTTTATTTAAATATACTACGAAAATACCTTACTTTGTCTTTGATCCGATGGATATGAGCCTTTGCTTCGTAATGGAAATTAATGAAAAGGTTTTTAACCCAAAAATCCTTTTTCAGAAAATGGAATATCTTTTGTCTACATTGAATCGGGTACCGAATTACAGTAAGTGGTACCTAATGAAAGGACAGTTATAAAGATGGGTATGAGATTTTAAGGTCGACTCAATAACGGCATTCTCTCTCTACTCATTTCAGATTAGAGACGCTAAAAGCAGATATAATTTAATCGATAATCCACTTACGTTTTAATTTTCCTCTGACTTTGTTGGCAGTTTTCTTAACGTCGGCCATGAGATCTTCTAATTCGTGCTTTGTTTCTGAAAAGATATTTTTTTAATATAAATGCGCTATGCTATGATTCAACGAATTTAAGTATTAAACAATTTCAAATAATCACAATTAGAATTTTCATTACACGAGGGCCAGCGGGGCAGGTTTATTTCGAAATTTCGATGTTTTTAATTTTATTCACTCAACTACAACGATATAGGCAAGGAGCTTTATTCTTCTCTGACTGAACGCTTTACCTACCTACCAAGGTAGGTATTATTATAGTCGATAACCGATGTCACAAGCACATCCAACCGTGTAAAAACGCCTGAATTATTCCGACATTTTTATCGTTATTTGGAAATAGCCAAATATGCATACTTTGTAAACTATTATAACAGTCGTTTGTAGATAAATAAGTATGTCACACATAATAGCGTCACATTATTTGATTCATGTTTCAACCACAAACTTACATTTTTCATATTCAATATGAGTAAAAACAATGGTGGTAAATGTATAAATACCACACGACCAGCCATAATTACATAGAACTAAACCGCTATAACAGTAACCCCCATATTAGCTGAAAATTATGCATGAAAACGTGAATAAAACTTTGCCGTTAAAATTGACCGGTTCCTTCGTCCTTGTCACACCACATTTAATACTCATTTTACAGTAAAACATGAATCCATACTTAATACTAATATTATAAATATAATTATGAACGACGACCTCCGTGGCCGGGTGGTTTGTACGCCGGGTTTTATGGTGTCGCTGACTCGAGACGACCCGGATGAGGGTAGATGTTTGTGTGATGAATACGAGCATTTATACTCCAGTCAACATTGTTTGATATGTATTTCTATATAAATATATTTATATATGTACAGTATTACCCTAGTATCCCATAACACAAGCCTTACAGTGATTACTTAGGGGCTAGGCTAATCGGTAAGCGTGTTGGAAATATTAATTATATTAATAATTTAAAGAAAAGTTTACTAGAAAAAACAAAAAACATTTAATAATTTAAATGCGAAAGTGTGACTGTCTGTCTGACTTTTATCTACACACGCCTAAGCCGCTGTACCGATTTAGATGAAATTTGGTATAGAGATCCTGGAAAAAGGCATAGGATAGTTTTTATCCTAGAAATCACTCTTTAATGGGGTGAACGTTTGTACGTATAAATGTATTTTACCACGTAGGCGAATTGGCGGGCACCCACTAGTATTCTTTAATTTTGTGAATGTCTCTTTGTGTGTGTATGGTAAAAACTACTAATTTCATTAGACAAATTTATGTTTTACTAATAGATACATGCCTATTGAAGGTTTTGCAATTGAGGGTTAAGTACAAACTTCCACTTTTATAGAAAATAGTATTGAACCAATAGTGAATGTGTAGGGTACAGACAGAAAGATTAGCACCACACACGTAATAATCCCCAAAGGAAGTTGTTAACGCCGAGAATCTAATTACATACATACCTTGCTAACAATGTACCGTGTAAAAGGATGAGTTATATTGGCAGAGTTCTTGGAACATTTGCAATCAGTAATCTGTACGGCAAACAGTGGAGGCGAGTGCAAGTGTAGCGATAACAAACTTAGGCCATTACCAGCCGACCTGAGCTCAAGCGACAAGCTCTGTAGTAAAAGTTCTCGCCTACAACTAATTCTCTGCCACAGTAACAGTCGAGGTGACAGTTAACAAGCTGACACAAGTAAAAGCAGTGAATGGCATTTCACAGAAATATACACTAAAAACGTATTAAAAAAGGGCACTTTATATTGACTGAAATTAATTTATTTATGCTTAACAATTGAGGACTTTTTTTAAATGAGGCATCGAGAAATGGATGTGATAGTAATAGCAATATCTACATAAATTTATGTGTCTCTTGCTACTGCACCTCTGTTAATCTGACAACTTCTTCTTCTTAGTCGGGCACTCTTGTCAGAGTGGTCGTGGTTGCACTGACGCTCACAACGCAAGATACTTATTATATGTAGAAAAGATGAGGTGAAGACAACTCATCTAACAAGATTATATTCTTCCAAGAGCATATATCTGTTACAGCTTAATACAATAGGATTAAATCATCGTAAAAGCGTTTAAGCTAGAAGCTATGCAATTTTTATATTTTATAAAAAAGGTTTCCACGTTGTTCGATCCACAATCCATCAGTTTGCGTCCGTCCGACCCAATTCAAATTTGCATAAACTATTTGGGAGTGTGCATACGCAAACGGGTAAATAAATTGACAATAGTGCTGAATATTCCACAGTTTTGCATTACCACAATGCCAACGATGTGATGTGATCTTTTCTTTACACACACACACATTTGTTTCACATTTTTTTTTACGACATTTATTTAAGGTGTAAGCATGACGACGGACGTGCCATTTAAAATAAATGCATGCATATCGCCCCACAGATATTGATCCCAGATTAAAATAGAACATGAGTATGTACATACAACCCGATATGTCAAGTATTTACAGTTCAAAACTTGTTGAGCCTTTTAAAGCCAACTAAGGTCGCATGAGCAGCGCGCCCTGGGAAGTATCTTTGTTGTTTCGTCGCAATAGTTATTATACTTTAGAGAAAGCCGTCTAGAGACATGTTATTACTGCGAGCCTGAAATTCTGTCTCGTAGTACTTAACAGCGTCTTTATGCTTCGGTAATTGCTAAATCTAATTTCAGACTTTATTTCATAACCATAAGCTAATATTTATTACCTATTATATTTCTATTAATTTGAATGTTAGGCTCAGCTATAATTAGATAGAACTTTGATTTCCATTGCTATTACTTTAAAATAATATTTCTAAGTTCTTTGTGATTTCAACAAGCTGGTATCGCTTATTTCTATTTGAGCGCACACAGTTACAATGAGTTCTTCAATCTGTGCAATATGTAGCGATTTCCGGGTTGAAAAGTTAGTGAAAGTAATATTTTACAAAATCTTAGAATTATGTAAACTGTTACCTCTTATTGGAAAAATAAATACATTATCTTAAATTATGTGAGAAATCAAAAAACAAGAATGTAAAAATGTGAAGGAATGACAATTACCGTCTAATTATCATTTCTTCACATTGTTTGAAGAACATTGAACCAAAAATATATTATAATGCTTTGGAGAATCAAGTAAATTCTAATTTACTTTTGCTATAACATAATTATTATCACTTTTATCTGTTCATTCGAATTGAAAATTTTAATTTTATTAAGAGGACTAATAAAAGGCACATTACCTTAACAAAGAACTATATTTAGTTATCACAAATACTCATTACATTTTAAATGTTATTTTCCTTATCAGAGAACGCGTGTGACGCGACGCGAGGAAGGAAAAAATGGTGTTATAAATAATGGAACACAATGAGAAGCTGTTTTCTGTTTCGTATAAATCATCTGTTGGCCCAATTCTGACTGTAATTGCCTAAATGTAATTAAAATTAACGAGAAGAGGACAAACAGCCAAGTTAAAGAATGAAATTTTAGCAATTTTCGTATAATAAAGCTAATGGATGTCATTTGTATGCAATGAGAACACTGTTTGCGCCATGGGCACTGTCAATAAGACAGGCTATTCTTCAAACCAATTCCGCACGATCAACACTGCAATCGCAATTTTCGAACTGTTTTTGCAGTAGCAGTTTTTTTAAGCCTATAGGTATTTAACTTGTTGACATGCAGCGCGTGGACGCAATGGTTAACAAAATAGCATAAATTCCAAAAACAGAGTTTTTTTAGCCTGTATTCAATTTGTTGACATTTAGCGCGCGGATGCAGAGTATAACAATATCGCAGAAATTAATGCTGGACCTGATTTATTACAAAATACACACGAACCCATTTGAAATAGAATTTTAATTTTTAATTCAATTCTAAACATTAAATAGGTAAGTATTACGAAAGTTTCTTTTCTGTGTAAGAGTCTAATATGAAAAATTTGATTGTGTATTTTTTGAGGATTTCATGGAAACGTTAAAACTTTATATTGAGTCAACGGTGACATAAGATGGAATACGTTCAAGTCAGTGGTATTAAACTGACAAAAACATGACCGATAAGAAACAAGATATGGTATCAATAGTTAATCTTGGTAAACGTTATATAACATGGTACATTTTATTTTGTATTTTTATTACAATACGTATTTGACGCACTTATAACAGTTGCGTTTCTAGCCTTACAATAATTGAATAGACGAGTTCAATTCTTCTAAGTGATTTTCGACAACATTAATGGAACATGTAAGAGTGAACGACTAATCTGCCCTTTGCAATTAAATAATGTAGCTCATAAGCTCATGAATCTTTCGAGGCTAAACACAAAGTACCTAAATTGCAACAAAGGCATCGAAGAAAAGCATTGCATTAAAAGTAATACAGTAAAAGCTGAAAGAAGCAACTAATTGTATCGGCCGCCGTCGAATCTAATTTATCACGCGAACTGACAGTTAACAAGCAAGAAATACAACTAAATAAATGATTTATTCATAGTCGAGATGTAGAAGTCTTTTCTGTGTTCGGCAGGTTTATTCTTATCAAACAGCAACGTCGATAAAACGAGGACTAAGTTTTAAGAGAGTCAAAAAAAATAAAAATATATAATTGGTAAAATATAGAAAATATCTATTTCATAGCGATATATAATTCATCTGTCAGTTTAGCAAATAAGACTGACTCTCGGGAAATCATATGTGTTAACTTTATGAGAACAAGATGCGCAAATATTATATAATTTGATAGTTCAAGATGAGACTTTATTACCTGTAGTTGGCGCAATAACCTTTGAATAACAGCTTTAGTTTATGGTATGGATAGTGCGACTTGTTGTGCCTCTTCGAGTACCCTAGTGGGACGTCGACATCCGGATGCTGTGCATAATATTTTTACTCAAATTTAAGAAGCCTTGTACACCTAGCTACACATATTACTCTACTATAGCATATAAGGTATAGTAAGTAAAAATACAAGGCAAGTAATGCATGCCGTAATAATTAACCACCAAATTTCCCTTCCCCGTGGATATTTGCGCTGCCAAGAGTAACACCAATAATGGCGCAACCATTTATAAGTGGCGTGCTCGACACCGGCCGTCGTGCACCGCCCACAGCTTTAATCAGTATACGGTACGTTGAAAATTGTGAACTTTAATTGCCTTAGGTATATTGAGCATAAATCACGAACGCACAAAAAAGGAGTCAAAATCTAATTTCACGATTCCCCCATTCATAGTAAAGCCGATTCTTCCTATTTCTCCGAAAGGCAAGTTTAAATGGATTTTCATTGATTCCTAAAGCGAACCTTTGAATTATTGTCAAATCTTTCGAAGGCAATACTTGATGAAAGCAAATACTGCAAAGCCAAGAAAGACAAGTATTTAGGTAGTAATAGAGATATTTGTGATTTCCTTAATTTGAAATTCGTTGAACTGGTGTTTTATGAACTAATCAGGAATCAGAAGATGGCTTCCCCAAACGTTGCTAAAACAACAACAAACAACTAATGCTGCTGCTTTCCGCGTTTGTCTGTTTAATCTTTATAATATTTTAAACAAAGTCTAGTTAAAAAGATTAGGTAAAATTTAACTGCTGGGGTAAATTTTTGATTATAAAAAGGTTCAAGGTAATTTTTAGAGTAAAACATATGCTAGGCAATACAACCTATTTTGATTCGCTAAATTCAAAATTGAATGTGTGGTACCTTGATGACGGAACTATGGCTGGCGATATTAAAAACCGATTTTCACTTCATTATCTATCAATAAATTCAAAAGTATTTGCCTTGATTTATTTTTTTATAAATGCGAGCCATTAAGCTTAAGTTCTAGCTGAACAGTTACAACATATTGCCACGTTAGGTTAAATGTAATAAAACATTTTCCGAATGAATACCGAATTATACGACCTCCGTGGCCGAGAGGTTTGTACGGCGGGTTTCATGGCTGTCGCCGACTCGAGAGGTCCCGGGTTCGAATCCCGGTGGGGGCAGATGTTTGTGTGATGAATACGAGCATTTGTACTCCAGTCATGGATGTTTAATATGTAATTATATAAATATACTTATATATGTACAGTATATGTATTCTATCCGTTACCCTAGCATCCCATAACACAAGGCTTATAGTGCTTACTTTGGGGCTAGGCTAATTGGTGTGAGTGTCGGAAATATTTATTATTATTATTTTATACAGATTGCCAGTAATACATACATAGTTTCTATTAGCTCGAACGGAGCGATTTATTTCACTGCAGGGCTACTCACCTCATTACAGAATATCAAGGGTACAAATTGGGCCTGTTTCATTATAACAGACGCATAAAATGTTATCGTGAACTTGTTCGATATAACGACGGCAGCGATGGCTTATTCGAAGCTATTTAGGTCGGGTCAATGGCTAATCGTGACTATTCGTGACGCTCCTGCCAAGGGTTCGCGTTGAGAGTGTTAGTTATATACTTTATAATGTTAAAGTATAATTTATATGATGTTAGTTAACAGAAATAAAAGGCCAATTCTCTGTTTTAGTGTAATGGATAGCTGTTGTCTCCTAATTTGAATAATTTACAGTTTCCGTTGTATTTAAGGGTCGAATAACGATAACATCATACATTATCAGTTTTTATTTTACATTATATTCTTGACTCGGGTAACTAATTAAAATTATTAAACCTCTTAAATCAATTGACTTATTAAATCTCCTAAGAGAAAATAATCTGATACTAGAACTTTTAAGAGAGAACTTTTAGGGAAAGGCTGATTTCCTTCTTGAATTAGTGCAACCGTCTGGGGTAGTAACCTCCACTGTAAAATTAAGCAGGAATTACAATAATGAAAATATGCACACAAGCATATTTCCCGGCGCTTTTCTTCCTCTTAAATGTACGCACGTGAGTGCTTTTCTTATAGAGGCACCATTTTGTACCTTGGTCGTTGAATGTAAAGTATAAAAGCGTTTTAAATAGCGGGATACGAAAAGTACAAAAAGCACTAGTGCCAACGATCCCGAAGACTGCAGCAAAAAACTTTTCCAAGATATCGTGTCACTATATTATAAATAGTATACCTATTAACCACTGTAAACATTTGTTCATGTGTGTGCGAGTAACAAACAAGAATTCACGAGATACAAGGTAAGTAAATAGCGGAGGGATTCCATTATGGTAGCAAAATTAATAAGACAACAAAGAAGTTCATGGAAAACGAATGGCAGTCATTATTTCTGTATAATCTCTCATCAAAATCCACCCCTACACTGATTTATCTCATTAGGTTCACGCCACGTAGAAGCGTACGAAGTTATGGTGGAAGCATATTTCAGTTTTCATCACGAACACCAAGATTATCTTAACATCGTAACAAAATATGATATTTATACTTCTTCATTATTATATCAGTTTAGCAAAAATGAAGACCGCGAATATTCTAATGATTATATAATCATTTACGCAACGTCTTGTAGGTGGTGACAGGCAAAACACCAAATCAAAGATACCGTACGTCAATATTACTCCCTTAACCTAAAAGCTGCTTACAAAATACATTTGACATTGATTGGGTCCAAGGCGTTGTCTTGAACCAATAGTGACAGGTTGCTCTATCTTTAGTCTAGAATAGTTCATGAAACTGTACGTTGGTGAACTTTTACTTCATGCAGGGTAAGTTAGCAGATAGCGCTTTATTTTATTTTATGTTTTTCTCTTGCTCCAAACTCAGCATTATAAAATTATCATCAATTGCTTTACTTCCACGATCTCAGACAGCTAGCACTAAGCACTGCATCACTTAGCTCCGAGATAAAATAAGCTGAGGAGCATAACTAGCATTCTTACTTACTTCAACTATAAAATTAAATAAAATAGTTATATCGACCATTAAAAAAATAAACTCGTAGATTATATGAAAGATTTAAGTATTGGTTAAGCAGGCCGTGTTATAAGAACTAGATTTCTATTTTCATAACAAACATCTCAGGTCACCTTAGCGTAAAACCGATAAGAATCTCAACAGCAGCGTGTTTATATTCCTGACGACGTTTGTGCAAATGAACGTTAAGGGTGGGAGGGCTATGATCTAACAAAACGCCGAGTATTCCCATGAACACAGACTTTGCGACGCCCCCTCGTCTGTGTAAATGCCATCAACTTCGCCCTTCAATTAATGTGTGGGCATTCTTCCACCAACTCTCTGCCAACCTACGCTTCGCGACACAGCATCATTGTACATAATACTTCTACGAAGAGCAAACAGTCGATATATTTAGATACAAGTTCTTAAATAACACGGGGGTGAAGGAAAAGCTCATCTTTATTAATTAAACAAATATTATAACAAGACATTTAAATTGTCACCTAATTACGCCGGAATGCCAAATAGAATTGGCATTTGATTAAAGTAAAAAAAAAACGGACCGTTTAAGTTATTATTATATTTATTTTATAGATTCCGTAATTTGGGAATGAAATAAGGCAAAGTGTTTTATTGAAATGTTTTTAGATTTTCCATGATAGGGCACATTTCAATATAATATGTGGCTTCAATAGGATATTTTGTAAAAAATGAGTGATTGCGTCACATAAGTGTTCTGTTTTTTTTCAGATTTTACCTTTTTTTCGGATGCTTCTGAAAATGGTAAAATATTTAAAAATGACCATGGCCTATGCTGCCTACGTCCACCTCCAACTTCAAAATTCCGTTGGTTGTTCAATCGTATATTCCGTATTATATAATTTTGAATTGAATACAATTCAATCAAAAAATTATTATTTATTAAACTCGTGAATGAATGCTTAACTTACTTTCATCTGACTGCGGTGCTGATAGGATGGCGCTGTGCTTCTTCTTTACTTCCTCGACGTTAGCTTGGATCTTGTCTATCATTTCTCGTATCTCTTCCACCTGCAAAAATATACACAAACCTTATAAGTAATGACGGCACAGGTAAACACAGATGTATTATGTTGGACTGATGTTTCGAAATCCAATAACTGATTCGTCACCTAAATTAGAAAATCTGTTGAAATGATAATTTTCCAACTATGTCGAGGCTATGCGAGTGTTTTATTACTCCAAGGAAATTACTGAACTCATAATAATCGAGAACAATCAAAGACGATTCAAGACAAATGTTTAGAAGTTTGGGCTTCGCAAGTTTCCTTTTGTTATGACCTAAGCTGAATGATTTCCAGAATATCGTCGGTTCGGTGTAGAAATCAAGACAATTATGTTAACGAATGTGGCGTCGGTCGGCCTCGATATGCTAATAAACGCAGGGTTTCAATTTCTCAGTTAACCATAATTTACCCAATTAAAAATATTTCCTCCATAAAATAATTCGATGGAGTTACACCCAAACAGCGTAGGTAGTTTATAGAACAAATAAGGGTTGGGTTAAACGCCACATACAAGAAATGAAAGTTTCTGGATAGTCATTACTGCTACCGGGGGCAAACAACTATGCTATACATACAATAGAGGTTTCAGGCTGTAAGTTAATTACATTTATAAGAGTTTTTTTTCTTTACGACGTTATGCAGTTTAGCGTTTACTTATCTCTAGATCGGGTTTAGAGGGCGGTTCTTAGACCAGGCTGGGCGGATGAGTCGTTGGCTGTCGTTCTGGCAGCAAGCCAAAACCTCTAACCTTTGCCTCGTTTATCAACATGCAACTTTAGAAACAAATGTGAGGACTCCTGAATAACTTAAAGGAAACAGAGATATCCTTTTTTCACGGCTGATGGATCCTCATTTGAGCAATAGTCCATTGTTTGTCGCGAGCGATTTACGCGACTAAAGCGGCAAAATTGAAAAAGAGAGGCAACAATAACTATCTTTACGGTTTAGCGGAGCAGATGTTCCAAGAGAATGCACACATTTTTATTATTATTATCGAGAATAATAATTCCACATCTGTGAACATTTCTTAGCTGCAACAAATAACAGAAAGTTTTGTAAGGAAGTATCACGTTGCAGCAATATAAAACAAATGGTAACAAAGATTGCACTAGGCTAACACGGGGTGCGCTGAGACACATATAGGATGGAGGCAATTTATATAATTTTGAACAGACCGGGTAATCCGAACAACCCTCGTAAATACTTTGCGTCCGAAGGGTACAGATAGTACCTACATGTTGTAAAATGTAATATTCCCTTTGATGTCCGTCTAGAGACCATAGTCCAGGGTTTATTTAATGCAGAAGAGTAAAAGACTTGTTCTTAATGTTATTTTTATGATTTCTAATTCTAATAACAGTCGTAATAATGATCACAATACATAGAAAAATAATTAATCCTGTGTAAATCAAATATGAATTGACGGTGACACCTCCGACGAACTTTTAATTGACCAAACATTAAATAAAACTAGTTTTAACGGGGTAATGCACGAAATTTTATTTATTTATTGACGTTTCGCAGCCTTTTTAGGTCTGCTTCGTCAGAATAATAACCTAAGAAAATATGACCAAACATTGTCATACAAGCAGCAATACTACATAGTAAAGCCGAAAGTTGCTGTCACTTTTGGCTACTGATTGTTTTTGTGATTTCTTGTTTATATATATCTACGAGTGTAAGTATATTAAATCACAAGCTTTTTTTAATTTCGAAATTCACAATGCCAATACCAACCCCGCAAATAATATATGATATGCAGGTCTCTGTGTGTGTTAAAACTCATTGCTGCAATACCGCATAGCATAAGCATTTAATTTTTCGTAAGAAACAACTGAACAAGCACAGCCATTCAGAATCGATGCAATAACAGAATTAGTACATTACTGCAGCGGCCAGCGAAAGAGGCATTGATGGACGAATGTATACATAATAGGATGGAGAAAGTCTTTTAGCATTATAGTTTGTACGAACTTGTGATAAAATCTCTTTGGCTATACCTTTTGTACCGGGCTAGTTTTGGTATCATTTAAAAGTTTAAATTTTAAAGAAAATAATTCCAAATTCAAATAAGAAAATTGTGTGATTTATAATTTGCTTTTCTTACTGTCAAGAGGAGTGAATCTTAAGAAGAAATTCGATACATTTTAAAGTTTTACTACAAAAAAAGATAAATGTGAAACGTAAGTCGCGAAAAAAAGGACAATGGGCAAAATTGCATGGACACTGCACCCACGTCCGCCACGGCTTAAACTACATTTGTTTGAAAGGTATCATAGTCATGATCATTTGTGCCAAAGCGCATCAAATTCCATCCCGGGAGTCTTTAGTTATTTTAAGTTAAATAGGTACAATTCCATAGGTAAAAGTAACTATAACGAACATAATATTTAAAGATACAAGGACGAGTATATAGAACGGATATATTAATTGACGACCACGGAGGTCGAGGTATATTAATATATCCAAGTCGAGTGGTTTGTACGCCGGGTTTCATGGTGTCGCTGGCTCGAGAGGTCCCGGGTTCGAATCCTGGTGGGGGCAGATGTTTGTGTGCTGAGTACGAGCATTTGTACTCCTGTCATAGATGTTTAATATGTATTTCTATATCAATATACTTATAAATGTACTACATAATGTATTCTATCCGTTACCCTAGCATTCCATAACACAAGCCTCACAGTGCTTACTCCGGGGCTAGGCTAATTGGTAAGTGTAAAAAAAGGGGATTATTTATGAAACATTATTTCATTTCAAATATTTTTAATTATCTTCATCCATAATCACAGAGTCTAAAAAGAGAGCCGGTCTGTGAATATCGTCTTCATGTCTTGCTAGACCTAAAAACCATATGACCACCATAACATGAGCACAGCATCCTAAAGTGCGGTTTCCCGTTTTGCATGAGCAGTAATAACTCGAGATAGATGTTTTTGGTCACCCATCCAATGACCGACCACTGCGAAAGTTGCTTAACTTCAACGATCGCAACCGAACGCGCTAACCACCTGCGCCATCGAGCTTCTCTATAAGGAGCTATTTAAACATGCCCGTGTGTAACCGGTCCCCATGACTTACACACAAAGGTCGTCTATAAGGACTATGTGCGGAAACCTTAACCCCTAATATAGAACATACCCAGGCGTATATCTTTTGACCTCCAGGTTATTTTTTTTTGGTGCCATAATAAAAAAGGCTAGTTTTTCATAGATCTATCGATTCATACTAATTACATTGTTGGCGGAGCTGGGTGCGTTTTGCCCATTGTCCTTTGTGATGTTTATGGATAGTGCAGTGTTTGTGAGAGTAGCACACATTTGGTTTAAGCGTTTTTAATGCGGAAATTTTGATGTCAAAGTTGCACGTCACCCTGTTACGGATAAAATGTATTTCATTTTTGAAAAAGTCGGCATCAGCAGTTACGACTAGGGTTGCAACGATATATCGGAATATTGATAATATCGAGACCAAAATATCGATATTTAGTAGACTAAATTTGAACACAATAATATCAATTAATTTACCTGCTATGACTATCTTAATTGAATAATATCGAAATTTTTTTAGCTCGCCAAATCAAAAAAGTAAGATAGGTATAGTAATTTTGGAAGCTTTGGGCTTACTCTATTCTGAAGCCATGGGCACGCCGCTGATGTGTGGGAGACTAAGGAATTTGCGTATTTGATGTGCGCTAAAAACCGACATAGCTTGGAAAAGCACGAATGTAGTGAAAACTTAGCGAAGGCATTCGCAAATGTCGTCCCACATATGCGGGTTGGCGCATTCGTGCTAAGGAATGTGAGTGATCTAATCAGGATAATAATTTTATTTTTTTGGTTTCCTGTCGTGGCTGAAACACAAACCGCGCGAGCCAATAAAAAAATCCTACTTGGCGCGATTTCATCAAGCGTGTTTAACGAAAAAGCTGGCTCAATGCATTTTGCGAGAAACTCTCCAACAAACATATGAATGTGTCACACTCACCCCGTATTCTAATGTCAATAAAAAATAAAAAGGAAAAAATATCGATATATTGATAATATCGAGTTAAAATGGTCGATATATCGGATATCGATATTTTCCTGACTTCGATATAAATATCGATATTTCAAAATACTTTGCATCCCTAGTTACAACGTAGCTGAAGAACTGGGAATTGACCACAAATCAGTTTTGGCGCATTTGAAAAAAGGTGGGTACAAAAAAAACTCGATATTTGGGTGCCTCACGAGCTTTGCCATTCTTTATTACAACGTTATGAAACCGAACTATTTTTGAAGAAGCCGATAACTGGTGATCAATGTAAAGTTGATCACGTATAACAGGAACGTACGAAAAAGGTCGAGGTTAAAGGCCGGTCAGGCTTCACAGACTCTGGCGAAAACAGGGTTAACTCGCAACAAGGTGATGCTGTGTGTACGGTGGGGTTGGAAGGGTATTATTCATTATGAGCTGTTACCGCCAGGCAGGACCATCGATTCTGAACAACTGATGAGATTAAAGTAAGAAGTTGAGAGAAAGCGACCGGAATTAATCAACAGAATGAAAAACCACACCCCTTGTGTGGTTTTTCATTATGCCTGTATTAACCTGGAAGCATTTTGCAGGCCGGCAAGGTGAGGATGGTTGGTGTCGTAGTTTATAACTGCTGTACCAGATATCTTCGCATTTGAACTTTATCACCACTTGACATCAGGTGGGGTAGAGTCATTTGCCTCCCTTGCTATATAAAAAACCCATCATCACAGTCAATCACCCATCTTTAGCCACTCAGCAAAAATTAAGAGTTTGAGTGGGAGGTGTTAATGCATTCGCCGTATAGTCTTAATCTTGCACCTTCAGATTTACACCTGTTTCGATCTCTTCAGAATTCCTTAGTCAGAGTCAAGTTAACATCATCACGATCAAAAGCCCCAAAATTCCCTCATGTCCTTACAAGATGGCAAAACGTTATCGAACAAAATGGCACCTGCATACTTTAGTTAAATGTTAATAAACTTAATTAAAAATGGTTTTAATTACCTATAAAATACAAAGAAACTTTTTCCCTAACCTAATATGTAAGTCCACCAATGCTTAGTTGTGGCCAAGGCTTGTATAATACTTTTCTCAAACAGTGCGAGGAAATTAATAGTACAGTCAATCTGTCGAAAAAAATATCGTTTCAGTGAAAAAAAAACCTAAAGGGTAAGTCTTGTTTTTTCTGTTGCCAAATGACGTCAGTAAGCCACCTTGGCGATGGGCATGTTCAACTCGTAGGCGATTTTTGAAAATAATAATATACAATTTTTTTTTATTTTTTTTTTCAATCTGGAAATAAAATAAAAAATAGTAAAACGTACATTGAAATGTGCACTGCAAATGTGTACTTGAACTGCTCAAAACCGCTCTATTGGATTTTTCATACCTGCGCAATTTATAACTTGAAAACGGTAAGTAATACAAAAAAAATGTTTATGCAAAAGTTGTTGGTAATTATGTACGGAACAACTTTTCCATTTAAAGTTTTCCATTAAAATGATATTTTCGGTGTGAAAAAGTGAAAAAACACTTTTTTTGAGACTTTAGCGCCACCTACAATGCGCATTTTTTGATGTACGAGATTGCAACAATGACATAAATTGTAGTACTCAACGCCCTCTACAATTATGGTCGAAAAAAAAGTTTCTAAAATGCATACAAAACAAGAAAAATGCGTTTCAAAAAATTTTTGAGGGTTTTTTTGAGTTTTTAAAAAAACGCCTACGAGTTGAACATGCCCATCGCCAAGGTGGCTTACTGACGTCATTTGGCAACAGAAAAACCAAGACTTACCCTTTAGGTTTTTTTTTCACCACTCAACCTACAGATTGACTGTACTATAAAACTAAGTAGTACCTAGGCAGAACTTATCATTTTTAAAACAAAATCAAACATGAACAAGCACACTCATTCATTTGTTTTTTTTTTCAATAATCAGCAAGTGTCGGTTCGAAATTAAAATAAAACCTTTGATAAGTTACCTCTTTGGTTCGTATGTTTCGGTATAAAAGGCCGTTCCATTTTTTAATTACACGGCTGATATGAGTTTACTATGTTATTTATTTTTCCAACAACTTCAACAGCAATTTCAATCAATCTCGAAGTACGTTGTCAAAATAATGTTCACATTTCCAAGAATGTTTGAGTAAAGATCTTTTTATTGATCGGGCTCAGAATAATTCCAGCGCCTGTCTGAGTGATGAGAAATCTTTACAAAAATTATACGTCAAGTCGAGTAGTTTTAATTATGATAAAATCAAAATCACATAATGGTCGCTATTCAATATCGTACTAACCATGGTATGATAATAAAGGCAATATCATTAAAACAATAATTGGTACTAAGTCATGTTTTGTTTTGTAACTCGATTACACAACACCAGTGATTAAATTGCCGGTTAAGTCACCATACTGTACATACATTATACAAATCTATATATATGGACTAAATATCTAATTACATTCTGTAATGGACTTTTCGCAACTACATAAGTTATGTATCATGAAATATTAAGTCGTTCAAAATCAACAGTTTATGCAGCAGACTTCAGGGAGACCTTTGTAAGTATTATAGAATCAGAGGCCCAAGCACTTTTGATATATCTGTAATCGTATCGTCATCGACAAAACTTGTGTCAGTTTGTTCTTATTCAGTGGGGGCGCTGTTTAGTTTTCAAAGAAACTGACGACGCGATACGATTACGGAGCTGCCAAATTTCGGGCTTGGGCCTCGGATGACCGCAAGTAATTAATTAAATAATATAATTGAATAGCGAGGTCAATCGTAGTATTCTAAAGGTACTCTATATTATCAATTATCAGGCACATAATCGGACAACTTGGCGAAGTTCAGGGGCGGGAGAGGATTGGGTCGATAGAGGCGGCGCGGTGCGACACTGTGTGACTGTGACTCACTAATTAATACGATTACTGCGATAACCACTATCGGCCGTTCGATAGACCTCGATATATATTCATTTCCCTTCGCAAAACGCTTTAAACACAATTGTTCGATAATGTGGTTCCATTGTTCTACTTCTGATGTATCAGTACAGCCGCTCGATAAATTTAATTGATTTCCGACGCGACGCGGACGTTGCTAAAAGTAAAGTGGTTTATTGTAGAAACAGAAAATTGAATATTATTTTAGTAGTAACAAAGCAGCAGGCTGGAGTCTGGAATATCCGTTCGGTTTGGTACACCTGCCTGGGCAAGTGAAGTCTGTCTTACAGGTCTATAGAGAAATAATGCAATTTTGTCCATATTGCCTTCTTGTAGTGAGCAAGGATGATGTTTTCAAATCTGCGGTAGAGAGATGTATTCAGTCAGTGTATGCAAATGTGGGCGATACTCCGATAGCTAAGCTTTCTATTAAACTAGCGGCCCGCCCCGGCTACGCACAGGAAATAACTTATTCAAAATTTTTACATATAAATCCACCTCTTGAATCACTCTATTAAAAAAAAACGCATCAAAATCCGTTGCGTAGTTTTACGGATCTAAGCATACATAGGGAAAGACAGCTGAAAGCGACTTTGTTTTATACTAAGTCTGTATTGATAGGCAAATTTACTATGACCGCATGTTCAAAGTAATTAGTTACTTACACATAAAAAATTTACCGCCTATTTTCCAATAACAAAGAACTCTTCTCAGAGCAAAGTTTACCGCATTCCCGAATCGATATTAATGAGTGTAATAAACTGGTAACTCTACGCTCTCAATTTCCTTATCTCCATTAAACGCTAACAAGATTTCCTTTTTTTCGTACGTATTCAGATTTAATCAACGTTAACCACTTTCCCCTTTGTTTGTGGCATCCGTTTGCAGACTTGATCACGAAAACGAAAGATTCTCTACTTTATTATCTACTAAAACCATACCGAGTAAACGCCGCCGGTTTACATCACGTAGGCTCATAGTACCTACCTATCTCACTCCTTGGTACATTAGGTAAAGAAAAGCTTTTATTGGAAAGTTTTCTTTATGTAGACGTGAATTTATTTAGCGCGGCAATCATATAAATGGTATAAATAATTTGTTATAAATAACGAATAATTGCAGTGCATCACAAATTGTACTGCTATGAATAATTCGCTTTGGCCTTATAATTTAATCCCTGGAAACATTGAAATTGTAACTGAAATATATTTTTTTCTTGTCCTTAATGACATTTTTTTATTATTACAGCTGATAGCATTCCATTTGTTTAAGTCATAACATAATCTATCGGACATCAGATAAGTTTTATCCTAGAAATGAAAACGTTTGCCAAGTAGGTATTTACTGCACACGAAGAAAATCTTCAACAAAATATATTGCATAATTTATTTTTGTTCATACCACTTATCTTCCCCGTGCACTATGTTTATGTCTAAACATTGACGAAAGAATACTGGGAAACTATATTTTTTAGTAGCGGCCGGCCGCGACTTCGTTCGTACGCGTGGAGTTAGTTAGAAATAAAGGTTCACTGCTCGTTCTCCGTAGGTGATAGCGTGATAATATGTAGCCTATATGTTGAACAGACTTCTTTATAATATTCGTACCAAATTTGAAGTAAATCCATGCAGTACTTTTTGAGTTTATCCCGGACATACATACAGATAAACAGACATAAATTATAAAAACTAAATTTTGGCTTCGGTATCGATTGTAGATCACACTCCAAGTATTTTTTTAAAAAAATATTTAATGTACAGTTATGTCTTTCCTACCATTTTATTATATATAAAGACTAGCTGACCCAGCGAACTTCGTACCGCCCTAAAAAAATAGGGGTTGTCCAGCGGACAAAATCGTGAATCTAAACCATTCTCAGATCCCCTTGAACACACACAAAAAATTTCATCAAAATCGGTCCAGTCGTTTAAGAGAAGTTCAGTGACATACACACTCTTTTACACACTTATTTAACGGTATTAAAACGTGATTTTGGCACAATACAAGTTAGATGCAGTTTCGTCCAACCCAATACAGTTTTTTCCCCAGTTCGTTGAATACCAACGTAGCCTGCGCAGAGAAGGGGCTTTTGCCCGCGGATTTTTTGCCCGCCAAAATAGATCGCTTACAACTGCATAGATACCATAACCGAAGACACCGAGAGACCGAACAGTACAAAAGGAGGCGGGAGTCCCCGCAAAAAAATTAATTCATGTGATTAGGCGCAACAATATACACAGCGAACTTTAGTACGCGTTGCACGCTCGATCCGATTTAAAGGACCCAGTGTTCTCTTTTACAAAATCTTCTCTTTTTTTTAAACTTTATGTTCATTATAACACAACGTAAACTGAGAATATTTACTTCCATAGCGTGCGCTTGTCTAAATTTTCGGGCATCAAATCTTTCCACACCGTGAGCGTTGAGTTCGTGACAAGTCCTCGGCGGACATTTTTTCACAATTCAGGGACTTTTGTTCGCGGGGGACTCGTCTGAATTTCAAAAGTACTTTCTAATATTTATGAAACGGATTGAAACATAAAAATCACTCCAATTAATGAGATCGGAACGTAATCATTTTGTGAAACCGTATTTCTCGTCAGGTCGAATCGCTCACGAGTTGCAAATGGGGCAATGGGGCATAGTATGACTTTCATGACGTATGCACATGAAAATGAAGTTCTAAATACATAATTTCGCGTAATAAGAGAGTCGCAAGTAGTATGGCTCGAATTGCTCGAAACGTGTACGTACGTCCATACACGCTAACGCGCATCTCTCACATACAGTCATAATAACATGTAAATGAATTGCACGATTATGATGAATACCAAACGCAGCCTGAATATTTATGGGGCAAAGCTCTGCTGAGTGGGTTTTGTCGTGGATTAAATGAAAACGGACGACGTATTCACGTCACGAAAGCAAACCGGGACGCATTATTCCATCGTGCCCCCGGGAAAAGGCCAAGAATACCACCAATAAAGGGGCAAGCTTTACAAAGCTGTGGAAGCTATTTTTAATGATTAATGTAATTTTTTGCAGGCTCGTGGCATCTTTATTTTTTTAAGCTCGGTCGCGCTTTAACCCAGACTGAGAGATCTTTAATTTCCGGTGGAATATTGTTCCTCTTGCTTAACGCTGCGTTTTTGATAAAACGGAATGAATGGCAAATATTTTCGCTCATTGTGTTACATAAATATTTGTGAGCAAAAATGGTTTTACATTTTAATATACCTAATTATAAAGATGCTTTGGATTACTGAACATGAGATGCACGCGTTAGTTAACTGATCTGCATGTTCATAAACGGTTGCTAGTTGTCATCTCCTACAGCCTGCCAATGTTCTAAGCCACATCCCTGATATACTTTCAAAATCACTAGGTATATCAGGGATGAATGCACCTCTATATTCTTCTAGGCGATTGCGTGTGTTTCAATAATAGATGATAGCGACTATATTTGTGCTTATCGTATGCGTAGGTGGCAGTGAATGGTATGACATTTTCATATAAACTAATTCTCCTGAACTCCTGGTGATGCGTGGGAAGCAGTAAAATTTCCGAAAAGAATAAAAAAATACTTTGGCCAAAAAATATTATTTTTCATTAGCATAATGCACTTTTTCAAGGTTAGCCCAATGGGCTATTTAACAGTAAGAACAATTTAAACTACCAATTTTGGCCTGTATATGAACATTAGGAGCGATTTCACTTGTGACAAATAAAGTAGTTGATAATATTACTAAAATCGTGGAAAATAAATAGAAAAGTATTTTTTGATCTATTGACAGGTATCCGAAAATGCCTAGGATTGGTGGAGCCTAAAAGGACGTCACCTGCTTGTAAATGAGACGGTCAGCGCAAAAGTGGCCTAACCCTCAATTTATTCATATTCTGATTAAGCGGCTTAAGCCACTTATAAAGTTGACGTGGAAAGAAAAAAATCAATGCAAAAATAACTTTTGCAACGCCATCTATTGACGCCTGAATTGAATGACGATTTTGAATTAAATTTTAACACATTTTTATTTGATTTTAGAAGATGAATCAGAACAACAATAATTGAGGGTTAGGTTAGGTCACTTTTGCGCTGACAGCTTCAATTATCCTAACGATGTGACATTTCTTTGTACTGTTTGTTTAAGTTTTAATGAGAAGCACTCATGGTGACATATGAATCTTTTTTATTTTACTTCTCAACAGCCACTTAAATATTGATTTTTTAAAACAGGAATGCATGGTGCAAGGTCGATCATATATACAAGACTTTTTCTTTTTAGGTTAATGGGGTAGCAAACAAGCTTATGGCCCGCCTGATGCTAAGCGGCTACCCCATAATCTGTTTGCGATACCAAAAATATCAATCGCGCCTTTACCAACCCTGACCCAATCCCTTTGAGCCCCAGAACCTTACTCACAGACAGAAACACAATACTACCAAAAGGCAGTTTTATTTTACTGTGGCCTTCTGTAATATGGAGGTTCAGACGGGCACTCCTATTCGAGCGGAAACTCCGCTATACACTACCTCTCTTTAATTACACATAATATACCTAGTCAGGTCATAAATTCTGTCACATGTTCAATATAAAATAATTGAAACAAGTTTATACATTGTGTAACCATTTGACGATGACGATAAAGTTTATTCAAAATGACCTCCGTGATTTTGAATACAAGCCTTTAATCTGTGGGGCCAGTCATCTATCGCAGCACGAACCATGTCAATATCGGCAGCTGCCTTAATC
This sequence comes from Chilo suppressalis, assembly GCA_902850365.2. Lineage (NCBI taxonomy): Eukaryota > Metazoa > Arthropoda > Insecta > Lepidoptera > Crambidae > Chilo > Chilo suppressalis. The sequence goes on along the minus strand of OU963899.1, from coordinate 9,304,784 downwards.
AAGGATGTCTTGAGTGACTTCCAAATTGGGATGAGGCTTTGAGCACGCCTTTTCCTCCAAGTGTTTCCATATCCCGTAATCTAACGGACTCAAATCTGGACTGGAGGAGGGCCAGTCTTCGTGCCGGATGAAGTCGATTTCACGCGCCTCCAGCCAGTCTTGTGTGCTCTTCGCTCTATGAGCTGGCGCCAAATCTTGTTTCAATACCCAGTGCCTGTTATTGAACATGGTATGAAAAACAGGTTCCACAAGGTTCGTCAGGACTGTATTTTGATACTCTACTGCATTCGTTTTTACACCTTTCTCACAAAAATGTACCTCTGTTAAGCCCCAATAAGAAACTTCCAACCATACCATGAGCGAGGATGGAAAATGACCTCGTTGGACACGCGGAATACGGTTGCTCGCTTCTTCACTACTGTGTGCGTACACCTTATCATTTAGTTTGTTGTAGCTCTCTTCAACGGTAAAATTTTTTTCATCCGAAAAAAGAATTTCCCGATATTTTTTTCCCGCGTACCGCTTCAACAAAGCGCGGCATCTCTTCATTCTCAGGTCCATTAGACGAGCATTCAAACGATGTCCTGTTTCGATATGCCCGAAGCCCTAAGTCTTCATTTAACTAACTTTTCACCGTGGTTCTGCTTAACCATATCTGAAGGGCCAACAGTTTCTGCTTATGTTTGGGATTTCTTTGAATTCGCGCCTTCACAGCTTTTATCCCTGCTGGAATCCTAACAGACCGAGGCGAGGGCGACCACTTCTTGACCTGTCATCTACACTAGAGTCTTCATTGTATCGTTTGATTGTACGATAAACGAATTTTTTGGTTATATTTATATTCAAATTTTTCAGTATGTTAAAAATTTGAATTGGCGCGTAACCGCAACGATGCAACGCAATAACTGCAACACGGTCTTTTTTAAGCGTCCACTCCATATTTTAAATGAGTAAAATTCTAACAAGTATGCATTTTTATTTTCATGAACAATTCGAAATTCGAATTCAATATTTTTTTTTGTGGCCAGCGTTCTATAAGAAAAGTTTTTACTGTGTGATAATTACTTATGACCTGACTGTGCATATGTTTTCCCTTTTAAAAAAATCCATAAGTTAGCTGAGCTTACATTTGACGACCTCCGTGGCTGAGTGGTGTCATGGTGTCGCCGACTCGAGAGGTCCCTGGTTCGAATCCCGGTGGAGGCAGATGTTTGTGTGATGAATACGAGCATTTGTACTCCAGTCATGGATGTTTAATATGTATTTCTATATAAATATACTTATATATGTACAGTATATGTAATCTATCCGTTACCCTAGAATTCCATACCACCTTATGGTGCTTACTTTGGGGCTAGGCTAATTGGTGTGAGTGTTGGAAATATTATTATTATATTACATTGATACGAAGTGTTTGTTTTTTTTTCTAGATTTCGTCAATAAATAACGGCCAAGAAATGGTGGTGTAGATCGCTTTTTCTTACAAATCGGCGCACTCGCCATTGCTGGTTTATTTGAATTTGTAGATGTTAATCTATGTAAATACTCCTGTTACTGTTAGTATGTCCTTGCCTCAAACAAAATTTGCAGTCAGACGACCATTACAAAATTCGTAACTGGGATTAACACCGTGGTTGAATTCTGTAACCCATATGTAATTGAATTCCGTGGAGTTTCATCGTTAGCAGTTTCAATGTGAGCGATAGCGACACTGTGTTTTGGAGTCAAACTTTACGTAATACCAAATAATATGATGGCTTCGCCCGGTTTAACTTTGTTTTTTTTAAATCCCTCAGGAACACTTTTCCAGGAAAAAACGTATCCTATTTCAAAATCCAGGTCATAAACTATCACAGGCCTACAAAAAAAAATATGGTGCAGGCTTTTTTTGTATTATTGGACGATTAAGTAAGTAATACACAGTATATTGGTACGCGTCATTTTAATTCATCAGCTCTAGTTTACTTAATACCCTCTTTTTTCGATCTTGTTCGTAAACAATTATTCTGACATCGTTAAAGTTTATATTTTTATTTGTAAATAAATATGGCTAGTACGTCCAGATTTTGTGTAAAGAATCCTGATATGTTTTGGTATGTTTGTGGTGAATACATATTTAAAAATCCGCGAAAACCGATAACTAACACTGTGATTAATTTATATTCTGCTGATTTTGGCATTGAAATTCTATATCAGGATAAAGTGTGGGTGCCTCATAGTGTATGAAAAGTATGCATTAGACCTTTGGGACAATGAAAAAAAGGAACACGCAAATCTTTGAAGTTTGGTGTGTCTGCTCTAGACAGAAACAGGCAATGTTTTCAGTTTATATGTCAGAAATTAATTTTATTATAACAGATTAAGCTCGAAGAAAATGAAAGCAGGCATTTTTGATGGACCTCAAATATGTCAATTAATTAAAGACACTATTAAGACTAATGTCGAACGACTTGCGTGGAAATCTTTGCACAAAAATTCTTCGGAAATAACTTTCAGCATAATTTAGGAGATTTTAGCGAAGAACGAGAAGATTGTAACAACCAAGATATAAAAACGATGGCGAAGAGATTACAAATCAGATGGGACATTCACATGATGGCTGTTTACAGCTGGGGACTTATGCGTGATTGCCCACGACAATTTCATTCGCGAAAATCACTGAAAAGATAATTTCTGGACGTTTGATGTAAAAATAATTTATTATGTAATTTTTGTAATAATTTATTTTTTTCTTTATCGCATGAACTAGAGCTGATACAAAAAAACTAATAGCATTTTTGTTATCGCCATACTCAAAATCAGGTCTAAAATCTCAGGCACCCAAATAGCTGTAGGCCAGTGATATGCGTTTAGCTGTGCATGTCCAGTGGTTTAGGCGTGAATGCGTAACAAACGAACATACTATAATATTTATAACATTACCTGGTTAGGATCTTTATGATGTTAAGCCATGGTCACGTAAACACGCCAATTTTAGCAACTGGCAATTAAAGGAAACGATTTGCTGACTATTCGGATACAATATATTCGGACACAGTGTCCGACTGCATCGTAAAGCCAAAGGGTTTCATTTTCAAATGTCGTAGGTAATCTTATTTATAAATATATATAAAGTAAGTGGCCAGTGGCCTATGGGATTCGTTAAAATTTCGAGACTACATATAGAGTTCTACATATAGAACAGCTTTAACTACAGATTAATGTTACTTTTTCTTCAATTCATTATACAATGTTTTAATTAACTAAAAGGTATCGCAAAAGATCACTGTGGACAATGTTCCCACAATTAAGTAGAATTGCACATTATGCATCTTTTATCAGTAAGGTGGGTCTAAGTAGCCATTAAAGAGCCTAACGTGGGAGAATCTCAATAAGTCACCTGTTGTGTAGCTGCAATTTGTGACTGTAGGCTATTAATAAAGACATGCTTGAAGAAAGCTTCAACACTACTATTAGTACTAGTAGAGGAAGAGATAATGCTAAAGCTAAAAAATTATACTAAAAGGCAAAGTATAAAATGATAAATCCATCGGATATCTGTGTGTGTATTCATCTTTCGCAGTCACACGTAAAATTTATTACTTTTGCTCTGATTCAGTTTATTATTTGGATATTGTAGGGATAGGTATATGTCAAGTAGATAAAGCTTATCGATCGAAGAATTCTGCTGCGAGCCCTTGTTGGTCAATATTTTTAAGGACCCTTAAAAAGAGTGTGTCAACCCAAATCCTATTACTCCGGTTCCTCCACGGTCCATCCGACCGTCTGTCAGCGAACAAAAAATTAAATCCCCATTCAGAAGTTAATATATCACCATCAGAACCGCCTAAAAATCTCGTTCATTGCCAGACGACCGATTGTTGTCCGTGTATCATGAAAAAATTGTCCGCCGAGGCCTTGTCACGGACTCAACGGACACGGTGTGCGGAGATTAAAATTTGCCCCCCGAAAATTTAGTGAGATGCACGTTATGGAAGCAATATTCTGGGATAACGCTGTATTGTAGTTAACATGAAGTTTAAGAATAAGAGAAGACTTTCTAAAAGAGAACACTGGGTCCATCCTTTGATATAGGATTGATTTATTTATTGGTATTGTTGATATTATTTATTATGCTTTTACACTAATATTGAATAAGCAAAATGTATTACAATCTTTCTGAAAGATATTTAAATATAGTTTAAACGTAAAGCGATGCAAAACATATGATACATACTTAATTTAAAAAAAACATTAATTTTAAGTTTTTAATTCCAGATTTATACAACCCTCCTCAATTATATTTGATAAATCCGTTAATATTATTTTATTTGCATTTCCGATGATGATATCTATAGACACTAAAGAATTTTTTCAACAAATATTTCGCCATTGTCCTTTCGGTCGTGATATGTACTCTGATGTATCATATAGGTGGTGCAAGGTGCAGGCAGTCCTATAGTTTTTTTCATATTGAAATCTATTCCATCTGATATCATTCGATATCGAAATAATGTATCCAATCCATACTTCCATACTTACTTCACGCATAAACCGCTGAACCGATTTAGTGGAAATTTGATTTAGATATAGTTTGATTCCTGGGAAAGGACATGGGATAGTTTTTATCTCAGAATTAATCCTATAAGCGGGTCAAAAGATGGATTTTGTGTATGGGTAACCACGCAGACGATGTGGCGCCACCTACGAGTACCTACATATATTAAGTACTTATTAATTCTGTTGGTAAACAAAATGTGAATGCAACTTCTACATGAATCACCCAGATATTTCATAAAACCCCGATCAGTCGGAAACATTCTACGAATGAAAGCAAACGTGGGGGATTTCCCACTGTTACAAAACCTTGCTTTGAAATCAGGGTCGGTTATTATTATTCATCCTCAGTTCGGTGGTTATTAATCAATCAAGTCGAGGGGTGAACAAACTGCAGTCCATTCATGACGGTATCCACCCTCTTTCAGTTATTTGCATGACTCATGTAAAACGAGGGTCTTTTTCTAATTTGTATAAGGCTTACAAATACTTCAGGAACGACTTAAGGGTATTCCATTTTGATATCAGCTTTAAACGAACACACTTGATTTAATTTCAATATAATACGGTACGATAGGTATAACAAATCATAATAAGAGAAAGCGTCTGCAGAATATTGGCCGTGCTTAGCTTATAAAATTAAGCAGAGAATGGTTGCAATTAGGAAAGTGGTGTATTTAATTTACTAAACGGAATAATGTGTAAATCAGATGAACCAATCACCCAAAACAATGTTTTGGAGAGGAAATATTCTTTATTGAGACATGTGTTGAAGTCTCCCATAATAATTGTATGGGAAATTGGGAATACGAGGAAACGATATTTTTGAGTAGATGCTAGAATATTCGTAGTAAATTACTCACAGTAGAAGGCTGTAGAAAATACTCAGAAGAGCTTTAGTAGAGTTGACCCAAGGATATTTAAAGCAACAGATGCTCAACGCTGTTTGGGGACGGCGGATGTGAGGATCGACTTTTTTTTTAAGTTTTACGGCCGCGAGGTTCAACTACAACAAGGATAGAAAAGTGGTGGGCGATTATAAGACATATGTACTAATGAAATCATTCTATTATGAATATATCTCGAGATATCTCGATTATAACAGAATAGTAATAACTATGGTTGTATTGCTTTAGGACTCGGTCGCGTTGTCGAGTACAGAGCGAGATACGATGATCGGCGTGCAGTTTGTTGAGGTTGATACTGATTTGTTTATTTGAAAGAGCGATCCTCATCTTCCGCTCAGCCTTATATTATGACCAAGAACAAAGGATTAGTATAGTAGCACAGATTAGTAAAATCATTCGATTGAGAAAATATATTAGTAGTTATGTACCTCTCATACTAAAAATCTTAGATCTTCTTTCAATCGTTTACTAGTCGTTTCATCTCACAATTCCGATATCATTCACTCTTCCTTCTTCGTCAAAACTATACTTTTGTGGAACGAACTCCCGCTAGATATTAGAATGTCCCCCAACAAACTTTCCTTTAAAACCAAGCTGCGAACCTTTTTATTGGAACAGGCGTTTCGTTAAGTAGTTTGTCGTCATGTATGTATTATATGAAGTATTTATGTATGTATGCGTATGTATATTTTTAGTTATATTATTTGTATATATTTACTTATATAGGTATGTTATTGTTATATTATTATGAGTAAAATTAATATTTCTTTAAATGTGATCTCCACCTCAGTTGTGCACCCTGCCACTAAAATCTACACAACACCCCACTGTTGACTGGTAGAGAATGCCTACGGCATTAAGAGCGCCATTGTATAGTATGTGCATGAAGAATAAAATAAATAAAATAAAATAAAATATTAGTATGTATGTACTTAACTATTTTCATAAATTATTAACATTAGTATTTAAAAGTAATTCGATTTTACGAATCATTCCAAATCCCAATCGCAATACTGTATTGGAAATTATTGTATCAAATAAAGAATTTGTATTTGTATCCATTATCGCCTACCACTAAAAAGAAATTGAGAGCGAAGATGGGGCCATGGGAGGAAATTCACTATCTGTTAAGAATCAATGGAAATCTAGGTAAAGTCTAGTAGGAAGACAGACAGGGATAAGGAAAAGTTTTAGAAACAACAATAGCTTTTATATTATTGCAAGCAAAAGATGCATGAATATCTGGGAAGTGTACGCGTGTGGGAATACTCTGTGCATTGGTATGAACAACGTTGAGGATCTTAGGAACATCCGAAAAAGCATAATACAAAAGCTCATTCAATTCAGAAGAGGATCTAAACTCTGAAAACTAGAGGTGGCAATAGAGGGAGATGAACATGATAAGAAAATATATTGTCTATCCAATATATAAAAATAAAAACAAACAAAAATTAAACAGTTATAGGTTTTAACAAACTACATCAAATACCCATAGGTTGTTTGAAAAAAACAATGAGAAAATATAAAATTTGTGAGCGAGTTACCCTGACGGATGTTTTTGTTTTACTAGAGACCCCTGGTATGTGTTGTTGCAGTCGGGTTTTAAAATATTTTCGTAAGACAGAACGTCTGTCGCGTCCACTAGTGTATTATAGATTTGTATTTTAAAAGAATACAAGTTGTTAAGAAAAGTCAGTTCAACTCAACGCTATTATCCGAAAGTAAAATTACTGCCATTCAAATAATATTCGCCCGCATGACATGGGCCAAGACGTGCGTGACAGTAAGTCTAATCTGTCTTCAGACTAATTGCAGGTACATATTGTGTCTACTGCCAAATTTCCTCTCCCGAAAACTAAAATTGACTAAGTATAACTTACAGGTTATATACTTGTACAAAAAGAATATCAATTCATTTACACTGAATAATATTTTTAGTTATATCACAAAATAAGTAGTACCTACTTATATAGTTAACGAATATAATATATCTTTACAGACAAGTAGTTTTTAAATCTTTCAATGCCTGCATAATTTTATTAAACTACGCCGTATTCAAATACAATACAAATAAACAAAATAATATTGAAACACAAGGCAATGAAATAAATTTAAAATCTATTTTCAGAAGCGAATAATTACCGCTTCTTTAATAAGAGTAGGGGTATTAAAAGAGTATTTGCATAACAAACTTAAGTCTCTAAAATACCGCGACACCTATAGCAACAGAATTGAAACGCTCATTTCTATTTTAAACTAAGACTAAAACTATTTCAAAATGTTTCCATCAGTTTTGCGAATAAAATAGTGCTGTATCAAAACGAAACCCGATGTAATTTATTGTGAGACCACCCCAATTAATCAGTTGAATGGGCAAGCACTCTCGCAACCTGCAAGTTATGTTGCGAGGAGGTTTTTACGTAGGTACCTCTTCTTATGGTAACACGCCAATCTAATTGCCTGCTGTATAGTGGTAAGCTTTTTATGGAAATATACATAACAACAATGTACAGCCCTTGGTAATATCGAGGATTGCGAGCGGACTACAAAGGCTAGACAATAGTGAGCATGTTCAATAGAATGTTCATATTACTGCATGTCGTGTACTCATGTGTCACGTACGCGAAAATCATTTATACCATTTCATTCATAATTAATGTTTAACTTAAATACATTATTAAACTGTTTATTTAATCTAAACTAATACTTTTAATTTACTTTTAATCTTTTAGTTCTTTTCAAATTTGATAATTAGCAATCTAGTAGTCACGATGTAATATTTTATTAAGATTATGTTTGTTCCATTATCTATCATATAAACTATTGAACTAGTATGTGGTTTTTGAAAAGCTTTACTTGGAGACGCTGTTTACTACGTAATTTTATTTGTCACGAAATCTTGCTTATATTGAAACACAATGGAGGTCAACATTTTACATAACAACAGCCTGGAGGCTGTTGTTCAATGATTAAGAAAAATAAAAAAAAATAGACGAAATGGAAAAGCGTTCTCGTCCCTTTTATAAAAAGCATATACTTATATTAAGCGCTGAAGGGAGCTCACGCCTCTAATTTAATTAACGCACAAAGCCTGCAGTTTGTGACGCACCGGATATGCTCGCTACACGCGACCTACACGTAGCTACGGCTACGTTTGTTCGTATTTAGTAAAGCGTTGATTGCGAAAGTAAACTTATATAACTTTAAAATTGGTACTTTATTGGGTTTGGCCTGATCATGTAGTGTAAATTTGGACTATACATACTCTCACACAGACACACATTCACACACACCCACCCACACTCACATACATACACACAAATAAGACACAAACACGATTTAATTTCTGTTTTATTATTAAATTAGGATTAAGATTAAAATTTTTGTAGTAAAAATTGTTTTCTGGAGGTGGGCGTTAATAACTGCGACACAGTTTTATAACTAATGCAGTTATTATAGATCACTATTGTCATTGTATCTTTGTTATGGTTTTAATAAATATTTCATTTCATAAAACATGGATAACTTGGGTTAGGAATTTAGACACGGGCTCCTCGTTGTGCTGTCGTCATGCCATGTGATCGATTTATAATTAAAATTTTGAGTCGTCATAGTTATCCGCGACCGAAAAAGCTCTTTTAAAGTAGATGTAGGTACTACACCTACACCAATAAGAGTCAGTATCAGAGGTGAAAATGACTCACTATTAATTTGTTCTTAATAAGATAAGAATTACATCAGATTAGAAATTACTAGCAAACCAGTGAACCAAATATTCACCAAAAAAAAAATATATTTAATTAATTGAGAATTTCGGAGATTTTGTGTGGTTTCATTTGAAATAGAAATCACGTGATTTCTCGAAAACCGGAAGTGCTACGTTACTCACATCCGGTTTGTAGTCTTATCAGACTATTCTGAACTTATAACTTAAACATTCTCTTTATCTATCTCTTACGGTTTGGCCGCTGAAACAGCACCACGGACGGACGGGCTTGTCTAATAGATAAGAGATATTAGAAATTGAAAGAAAATGCAAATACCCGAAATTTTATAATTTGTAAATAGTTTAGATTGTAAGCCGTAATAATTTTCATAATGTTGTGATGCAAAATAGTCGTAAATACAGATATCTCAAAATATAATAGATAAGATTAGTAAATACTCAGACGCTTTATAGCTACAATGCTTATTCAGAGATTTTATATTTGATGTGAACTAAATTATTCATCGAGTGGATAAAAAAGGTGGAGTCACGCCCACCCATAAATTTCAATGTTTTTGCTATCATAACGACAAAAGGAAGTATGCACAACGACGACCAATGTTGATCGTATATTTGCTACCAAAAGATAAGAAATGACTGAATCGTGTGATTTCTGCTGTGTAAGGTTAAGACTGAACAGTATTTACGACATCTCCCGCGAGTCTACAGCATTACCAAGGACATAAATAGGACGAGGGTGGAGTATTCCTATTTCGCGTAAATATTTAGAAAGCAAGGTTTTTTACCCCTTAACAATAATGTTATTAAACACTAGTGGTACGCCCTCGTTCCTAGGCTTGTATTTATACACAATGAATTTCTTTATATAATTATAAACCTTCCATGAAAATCTATTTAACTGATAGTGAAAATCTTGTTGCGTAGTTTAGGACCCGTTGTACCGAATGCACCATTTTCTTGGTTGCACGCGCAAATCTCAGGAACTTAGGGAAGGTCCGATTTGAAAAAGTATTTTTTGTTAGATAGTGCATTTATTAAGGAAGGCCTAAGGCTATATAATATTAAGCTGCGACCAGTAGTGTGTAAAATGTTGCAAAAACGGGTAAAAATATGCCATTTGGGAGATTCCGCAGCGTGCACTACGTAAATGATTATATAAAGTTACTCAAATATCATGTAAATATTATGAAATTTAGGTAGGTATACCTTTAGTGCTAGATTGCGCCATCGGGAAAATTGTTTACGGCAACTATATTGTAGACAAATAGACTTCATGACGGAATTGTTCCCCTTTAAAAGTTCTATAAAAAAGTCCGCGACAGCATATACATATATATATGCCCATCTTTTAAGTTTAACTCACTTAAAATTAACCTTTTCCTTCAAATTAACGCGGGTGAAACCACAGGCAAACCTTTAGTTGTGACATAACTGTAATAGTTAGACATATGAAATCGTGGATTTTTTTCTAGATATATACATTCTCTATAAAACTTTAGTACATAATTTTGCTCTATTGTCAATGACTTCCGCAGTGTAAGCGATATGCGGTTATTTTTTCGAGTTTTTTTTACAACCTGGGTTACATTATCGAATTTTGTCATACGAAACCCTAACTTTTTTTGAAAATACTCCATAGTTCATCAGAGATAATGTAGATTTCTAAATGTGTAAGATTTTTTTTAATCAGTCCCGTAGTTTCGGAGCCTATTCAATACAAACAAACAATCAAATCTTTCCTCTTTCTAATATTAGTACCTATAGACAAACAGTTAATAATAACTTAATCAGAAAATAGTTAACGTTTTAATACAACTATTTAGAGAGATTTATTAACTATAAACGGATATCCAGAAATTTTTAGTAAGAATGGGTCTTCAATAGTTATTGTTTTAATATGATAGTAATTCATTGCCAGCTCTTTTCCGTTGTTGTACAAAATTGAAATAAATTTCAATTGTGGATACTACATTTAACGGAATGCACGCTATATTGCATGTATGCATGATTGCTAAGTATGAACAAACAACAGTAGGAGATCATGTAAGTTGTTCTAATTAACGTACCTCACTGAAGAATTCGTCCATGAAGCCGCCTTCAACGGCGACGTTGACATCGTCAGGCCCAACGTCGTCATCGTCGCTTTGCGCCTGCGAACAAGATAGGACACATGAATAAAGACAAAATATTGCCCTCTATACATTTCGCGGGCGTCCTGATCATGACAATTACAGTGGCCTGCGCTGACGAAGGACTTTGTCCGCGAAGGATAAGTCCCGCAATCGTGAAACAATCGTTCGCCAAGGACTTGTCACGGACGGCACATGATGTGCGAACATTTGCCCCCCCCCCCCCCCCCCCCCCCCCCCGAAAATTTAAAAAGCTCATGCTAAGGAAGTTAATATTCTCAGATTACGTTGTGTTGTAATTATCATAAAGTTTAAGAAAAAGAAAAAGAGAAGACGTTAGACACATGAATTCTATTTTTGTAGGGGACACCCGTGTACTTTTATCATGTCCGGTCTCTCGGTGTCATCGGCTGTTTGGGGGACTTTTTGTACGCGGTATTTCAAATCCGTCGTGTGCTTTACTCGATACAGTTGTTAGCGGTCTATTTTGACTAACAAAAAAGTCCGGTCGGTCCTGATCTGTTAAAGCCACATTCATCAAACTCTGCAGTTATTGCATGCATGCCTGTGTATTTTTCATGCTTGTCTGTCGCTTATCTTCATGATAAGATCACAATTCACAAATGTCAACGTTAAAGGTTCATTGCTAATAACCTTCCCTGACGATGAAGGGCTGATTTTTAGAGTTCCGTATCTCGAAAGGAAAAAACGGAACTCTTATAGAATCAGTCTATTGTCCGTCCGTCTGTCAAGACCTCTTTCTCAGGAACGCGTGGAGGTATCAAGCTGGAATTTATATCAAATACTCAGGTCTACTGTCCCTTGGAGCTATGAAAAAATCAAACTTCTAAGCCAACGCAAACAAAAGATACAGCCGTATATGCCACAAATTTCAGAAAATTTTCGTAACTTGGTAAGGAATCAAAACCTACAGGGTACTTTCCGTGAACTCAGAATCTTGAAATTTGGTACGAAGTAACATCTTATAGCACAGATAAAGGAAAAAATGCGAAAACCGTAAACATTACCTACAGGTTTGTACGGAACCCTAGGCGCGCGAGTCCGACTCGCTCTTGGCTAGTCTTTTATTATGTTCAAAGGGTAGCAAACAAGCTCATGGCCCGCCTGATGGCAAGCGGCCACCATAGCCTATATACACTTGCGATACGAAAAATATCACTCGCGCCGTTGCCTACCCTGACTCCATCCCCTAGTTTCTTAATTTATTTTGTCCATTGATAAATAAAGATATTCTATAATAGCATTAATCAAGAAGGTTGAACAGTAAAACACTTTTATAAGCTTATAACTCCCCATTTCTTATCGCGACCCTGTTGAATAGCGCACGTACCAAGCCAATATTGAATCCACTTAGGTGAGTCCGCCATTATTCAATTTATACTAAAAGTGTGAACACATTTGTGTACCACAAGAAATGAAACAGGAAATTTATTGGTACAGCATACGGATACTTTTCAAATCAAACTGACTTTTATAATGAAATCCGCGATTTACCATTTATATTTACTTACAAATATACACTCCCTATTACATATTTGATTCTGAAAAAATTAAATGACTTGATGAATAACAAGTTATGTACTATAACTGTCGTCTCGTTTCACAAATATTCAGAAATTTCAAATGCATTTACTGGACTTATTTGACATTTGACTATATATATATATATATATATATATAGTCAAATGTCAAATAAATCCAGTAAATGCGTATATAGATTCAGTAATTGTTACTTTTAAAACAGGAGAACTTAATAAGTAGTAGTTAAAATTTTGCTTCAGTTTTGTAGTACCAACATAATTTAAATAGCTACTCTCGATAGGGGGATTTTTTTATACGCCAAAAGAAGGTCAGTGCATCGCTCGTTTATGCATGCACGATAAATATAGGTCATGGAGATACAGCCATGTTAATAGGCCGGCCATTAATTTGCCAACTTCAAAAAGACTTCCAAATCATACTTAGGGCCCGCTCGATTTCGTGTGAATCGAATATTATTTTTAAATTTTTAGTTCCATTTTCGTTTTTGAACTCGATTATTTGGTTTGTTTTAGGCGTATCAAAGTGTTATGGGACGCAATTATAAGCACTTTTCGTTAAAATTCACACCAATGACTGTCATTTTTGGTGAGTCTTCATAAGTAAGACTATCGCGATCAATCCCAGCTACTAATTCACTCTCATCAAATATCTGATAAATAAATTAGTCGCGTACTTGTCACTAAACAAATTGCATGAACAGACCGTGACCAAACTAGACGTGTAGAAAGCAAAACAGAATGGTAACAATATTATCGTATTCTGTATTGGGCTCGCGTTGACAGCAATTATCGAGCATTATTGCTGTTAACACAATATTATATGCAGAGATTTATAAATCTCTGATCAACATTAAGCTCCAAATACACATTGTCAAAATCGCTACACACTAGCCTTAAATATCGTTAGGTGCTTTGCTTATCAGCTGTTCATTAAAATTGTATGTGATAAGATGATCGGTAATCTGCACCTTATACAAATAAATATATATATATGGATTAAATAAATAAGATTAACAGTATGATTTTTAATACCGTTCAAGAATTTAGTTTTTTCATCATGTGTCACATATTTTAACAGTACTCCATTCCCACCGTCTTGACTTTACTCACGCATTCCTCAACCATAACTTCACCATTATTTAGTGTAATAATAATATTGCATTCACAGTTTTAAGTCGAATACAATGGTTTTATAAACTTATGTTTTCATCAAGGTCTTAATCAGACGAATACAATAATTTCTTTCCGTAGGTTTTCGTTGGTAGCGTATTAATAGTATAGAAATTGGTAACGTTGAAATAAAAGCTCTTGATTAATCTCAATGAATGTATTTTTAAGTAGGTACATATACGTAAGAAGAAAAAGACAACAAATACTATATCGTTTCGATTTACTTTTGTTATCATAAAAATCAACAGTATTTGAAAGATAAAAGACAAAGCGTACTGTTTATCAGTCAGTTAGTTATATAATATTAAAATCACAAAAGTGTGGACATATTCAATATTCGCCACGCTATTCCAAGTCTTCATAAAGATATACAATACACGTATCGCGTGCTTGTAGAACATCTTCACACTAACCACAAACATTCAGGAAGTTAAACCTGTAGTCATAGTCACCGCAACACGAGAACTCTGAATCCTATTGAAACAAAGTACGGTTTCTAATTACAGGGGAAAGCATGCTTTTTAATAGAAAGTTTATTACTAAAATCATTGAAGCGAATCGACGAAGGGGACCGGTCAAGGACGCCCGAGTCGCCCACCAGTCGGTAAGCTCCATCCAAGAAAGGCTCGTTGAGTTACCATAACCTCACTTCATCCTGTTAAATAATACTTAATGAAATGAAATGAAATGAAATGAAAATGAATGAAATGAAAAGTCATTTATTCAGTCTAGGCTGTTACAAGCACTTGTGAAGGTCAAGAAGCTACGCCATCGGTTCGCAAAACTACGGCGGGAGACCTTGTACTGAGAAGAACCGGCAAGAAACTCAGCAAGGGCTGCTTTTTTCTCCCTGTATTGATATATACAGAGTCGTCAAGTTGAAAAATGATTTCAGAGATACATCTGAAGTCACCTTCCATTACATTATTAAGGATATAGATATATAGTTACAATAAATTTTATATTTAGTATATAGGAAGCGGCATTAGATAGGTACCTTAATACTGTTTCAAAAACTGACTCATACCCATCAAATAACAAATTACAAGAAACACTATGTCCATGCATTTCGATCATTTAGATAATCATTAACTTTATAATAGCCCTTATTCATAAGAGTATTCTTAATCTGAGATTTAAATTTGGTTAGTGGAAGCTCAATCAGATCTTGGGGAACTTTGTTAAACAATGCAATACTACATCCCAGAAATGAACCTCTTGATTTTTGGAGTCTGAAACATGGAACGGCAAGTTTGTTATTATATCTCGTGTTAAAGTTATGGGTTTGACTTTTTTTTGTAAATGCGTCATAGTTTTTTCTTACATATACTAAATTTTCATAAATGTATTGCGATGCCAGTGTTAAAATATTAATTTCTTTAAATTTTTCTCTAAGAGATTCTCTTGCCTTTAAATTATATATGGCGCGAACAGCTCTCTTTTGCAGTACGAAAATACTTTCTATATTAGCAGCTGAGCCCCACAACAAAAGGCCATATGACATAACGCTATGAAAGTAACCAAAGTAAACCAATCTTGCCGTTTCCACATCAGTTAGAAGTCTTATTTTTTTAACAGCAAAAGCCGCAGAGCTCAGTCTACTTGATAAGGCATCAATATGAGGATCCCATTGCAAATGCGAGTCTAAAGTAATACCCAGAAACTTTGTAGAATCCACTAACTCTACAGGCTGGTCATTTATTTTTAAACTAGTATTAACCTGCCTCACATTAGGTAAAGTAAACTTAACACATTTTGTTTTACTAGAGTTTAGTTTTAAATTATTTACCGTAAACCAGTGAAGGACTTCAGAGAGAGCACAATTTACTTCGTCATAACAATCATTTCCTCTCCCAGCTTTAAACACTAAAGAGGTGTCATCAGCAAATAGTACTGTCTCACACAAATCTCTTGTAAAGTGAGGAAGGTCATTAATATAAATAAGGAAAAGCAATGGGCCCAATATTGAACCCTGGGGCACGCCCATAGAAATGGGTGCTCCTGTAGACTCAGCTTGATTTATAACCACTTTCTGAATCCTAGCAGAAAGATAAGACTGTATCAGACTTAGTGAAATATTTGATACACCATAATGCTTCATTTTATTTAACAATATTTCATGGCTAACGCAGTCAAACGCCTTAGATAAATCGCAAAAAATGCCAATAGCATCGTGCTTACTCTCCCATATATCAAAGATGTGTTTGAGAAGTGCAGTTCCAGCATCAGTAGTACTTTTGCCTCTAGTGAAACCAAACTGTTTTAAATGAAGTAGCTTATTTATAGAAAAGTGTGCTAGTAATTGGTTATAAATTATTTTCTCAAATACTTTACTTAGCGCTGGTAATACAGATATAGGCCTAAAATTGCTGGGATCTGATTTGTCACCAGCCTTAAAGAGAGGGATAACTTTAGCACATTTCATTAGATCTGGAAACACTCCCTCATCAATACATTTGTTAAATATAATGGCCAGTTGTGGCGCAATGACAGTGATAATCGGTTTTATTATATATGTTGATATTCCCCAATAATCCTCTGTCTTTTTAATTTTAATTGAATTAAAAGTTTTTATAATACAATCACTACTGATATGTCTAAAATGAAAATCATTACTGCACTTATCAACACTTGACTCAAGGAGGGTCATTGCTAACCTAGAACAAGAATTAAGATTTCTAGTTGTTTCAAATGGTGCACTAGAAAAGAAATTTTGAAAAGTGTTTGCAACGGCATCATCTGTCCTAATAGTCTTATTGTGTATTTTTAAAGAATATGTGTGTTCATTAAATTTATTTCTTCCAGTTTCATTATTAATTATATTCCAAGTTGTCTTTATTTTATTATCGGAAAGACTAATTTTTTTAGATAAAAACTTAGACTTTGCTATGGCACACACCTTTTTAAAAGTTTTTGAATAGTTTTTGACATATTCTATAAACTTAGGATCAGATGAGGTTGCCTTGAGCGCATATAATTGATACAACTTATTTCTACTTTTGTAAATACCCGGTGTGGCCCAATCACTAAATTTCTTTTTAGAGCTATGGCATTTAATTAATTTGCGTTTAAATATTTTATTGAATTCATCTTTAATTAAATTGAATAAATCTTCATACAAAATATTATTATTATTACAAACTGGTAAGTTCGATATTTTGTGATAAACGTTATCTTGAAATTTATTTATACCCGTTTGTGTAATTGGTCTACAAGTTAGGTCATGTTTGGGTGAAGCATGATGGTGTTCAATAGAGGCTAATTGTCCACTATGATCAGAATTAATACAATTTATTATTGATTTATTAAAAACATTTCTATTACAAAAAATATTATCCAAACAGGTTGCTGATGCATGTGTGATGCGGGTAGGCTCAAAGAAGGTATGCTTCAAGTTATATGATCTAAATAAGTTTAGAAACCTACTCACTAATGGACACTTAACTAAAATGTTTATATTAAAATCACCACACACAACAAACACTTTATTACATTTACATACTATATTGAAAGCGTCTTCCATAGCGGACTCAAATTGAGTGTAATTCCCAGATGGGGGTCGATATACACATATTATGATCATTTCTTCCAGTTCCACGCAAGATAGATTAGATTAAAGACCTGATACCTAGAGTTAAAATTCAGAGTTTCCCATTACGTGATTTCACAGTGCGATTTCTCTGTTGTTTGATTGGCAAATCGATTTATTGACAATCATGCCGATTATTTTACATCATGACTGTTTATCGTATCTATGCAAATAATTATATTTGAGAATTTAAAACAGACAAAGTCTTCTAAATAGAAGTGAGATTTTTATTGCAGAACTAACTGACTACTAGGGTGTGATTTCAATGAAGTTACAATATATTTGGTGCCACACACCAGAAAAGATAAGCATTTTATTACACCTTACATCAAGAAGGGACTACTAGTAGTAGGGTTGCCATCAGTTCTTTATTATAAAGTATTGTACGTTATTTCAGGTAATTGTAGTCTATACTTTATTCCAACGATAAAGTACGCGAAAATGCTTTATTTTGTGTGATTTTATTTCTCGAGGATTTCTTTTTCATAAAATATGCAAAAAAGGTGTTTAGTATGATTTTTTGAGTAAATCGGAATAACAGTATGGCGAGATTGCCCTAAGTTCATTCCTGATCGCATATTTCCCGCAAATGTACCTATATCAACATTGTCATTTTTATAAAAAGTTGGTAGAAGCAACTAAAAATATTAGTTAGTTTTAAGCATACTCATAAAGTTGAATAAATAGTAAGTATTTTATATTGACACAATGTACTTTTTTCCTTCCTTTAATATCCAATGTACTTTATTTGGACGAAAAAGGGTGGCAACCCTAACTACCGGTAACAGCATAAATAAAACAAAAGAAAATGTATTTCCATTTGCAAAAGAAGAGGAAAGAATGTAGAAACAAATAATTATGCAAACTCGACGCAAATTCAATCATCTCAAATATTAAAAATAAATTCTATCATTAATTAACCGCGTCAAATCCGTGTTGTTATTTTCACATTCGTAGGATTCGAATTATAGGACGGGCAGCCCAATTAGGAGGCGAGTCACGTAATTCAATCGAACCACAATATGTGATGCCGTAGTGGGGAACTGCTACCGAGCCAGCAACTAAGGTATAATTTTAGCAACATTACGATATTTCTTGGGTTCGGAACTTTTCTTCTAGATAGATACTTAGTTATAGTTTAGGATTAATATCATTTCAGAAGTTGCAAAGTTTGAATAGAGAATAATATTCTGATGTATGATTTATTTTTTCAAATAATATATTGTGATATTATTGTCGATGTAATATGCCACATACAGAATCATAGCCTTTTTTCTCATGAATAAAGTAGTGTATTGTCTTAGTTCATTATTTCATTTTTAGGTTGGTAGAAAAAACAACATTGTCCTTTAATTGTAAACTAAAAGTACCAATAGTCACTGTGCTTATGTACGACATATTGAACGTTGTTGATTATTATCAGTTTCAGGTTTACATTTGTTAATATGGTAAACAAAGCTTAATTGGGGAGAAGGCAATCACCGATTTTTTGCCGCAAACAAATTAGTTACATCTGTTAGGCGGCAAACGAATTTTAATTATTAATTAGAAGTATAAACATGGTTGTTGAACAAATTCCCTGTGGATTCAAACAAGCGTGAAGCTACGTCGGCGACCGCCCAACCGACGTCACACGTTAATCTGGGTGGGTTCAGCAGTTAAAGCCGCCACGTGAATTTCAATTACGCGTATGAGCTATCCGCGACCTCAGCAAATCTAGTGTTGCATGTCAGAATTAGTACTAGTCATTTAACCATATACCCAGATTTTTAATCCGCTTATGGATGCTAAGATAATCAAACTACTCTAACAACAGCATAAAAATTACAACATAAAACCTGTCTAATCCGTGTTACGAAGTAATGTTTCCAGGCAAGCGCTAGAGAAACCGGTGATTGTTTCCAAGATAAAACCAATAAAATGTTACTTAACAGAAACAAACGGCAGTCAATAAGTCATAATATGACGGCGAACGTACTTCGGTTACACAACCAACAATTCGGCCTTCACCTTAGTAAACCCCTCACGAACGGACCCCTGGGAACACATGGTGTTACAAATTTATCTCCGACCAGTCAAAATTCGCGTCGGCACATCATCCAAAGTAAAATATAACCTATCTCTCCATAGAAACATATTTCCAAAGTAAATTACTTAAAATGTCAATGAATCAAATACAAATATGTATCCACAGTTTTTTCCAGTGCAAGAGTTGGGTAGTTTCAGTTCTGCTTAAACTCGTCCGTCTATAGTAGGTTAAATGAGCCACGGAAACAATACAGTACAGCCGTTAAGGGGATTTAGTAGATCTGGGTCAGCTTAACGAAATCTCAAAATCTCAGCACATAATTACGGTCCATGGATGCGTGGAGCCACATCTAGATCGCCCGTCGACAGCAATTTCTACCCACCCTGTTTGCAGGCCTCTTGGAATATACAACGAAAAATCATTAAGGGAATTTCCACTGTTTTATTTCTCCTTTAAGGATTTCATGTTGAGATTTTATAAAAGAACCATTTGTGATTAATACTACATATTGAAATTAAGACTAGATTAGCAGCAAAAAATTAAATCCAGTTATCGTCCATCTATAAATACACGTTAGTGGTTCTCATCACCCCAAATAAGTGGTTGTGTGGCGCAAATATTTTAAAAATATAAATCGGAATATTTAAACTTTTCTAATAAAATAAAATAATATAATTTAGACTCGAATGCTATCCCAAAAGTTGCTCGTCCTCGCTATTAAGAAATGTTTAATGCACCCTGGGGACTCGAGACCTCCCTTGGCCACATTCGTAGTTACGTTGGTAAATTTTGCTAAAAGCAACGACAGCAATCATTTAAAATTAATCACAATAATATCCTTTTATTCTCCCACTTTCAAATTATGACTAGCAAAAAGAGCGATCCAGCTAAAAGTTCCCTTTTAAAGACAAGACAAGACCTCCCACACGTTGAATATTATACAATTCTTTAGCTGATACCGTGTATGACACAAGGTTTTGGTGACCATTTCAAAGGTCGGAAATTGAGCATTTATTTTATCTGGTCAAGGATTTCTCAGCCAAATCGTGTATTGTTTATTGTTGCAGCAAAATACAAGCAAATGACTCCATCCACCTTTAAGCGTGTTTGATGGAACGAAGATAGCTGATACGGGGTAGGAAACTTGCGGCATTACCGTAGCCATCGAATTGTCGTCCTGCAAAGTGCTATGTCACGCCTCCTTTAAAGAACCTTGTATTGTGAAAAGAATGGGAGACAGATACAAAGTAAATGAAATAAGGAAAATAATAGCCTATGTAATGACAACTTAGACCCACAAAGTAAATAAACGCCGCGCCTATGCCTAGATGTATGCAAAGGAACAACAATTATTTATAAACAAAAAATAAAAACCAACTACAAAATCGAAAATGGAACTAAAAGCAAGAAAATAATATACGGTTCACATAAAATCGGGAGGGTCCTAGTATGATTTGGAAGACGCCCGTCTTTCAATAAGGGACCTAGATTAAAACATCGCTTAAATTGTCTTCGCAAATTTCACCTTAGCTATACTTGTAAACAGCGTTAGATACCCACATGAAAACAACTTTATTACTTTTCTTTATTTTTAAATAGAAAAGAAAACCCAAAACAGTGGCCAGAAATACGTTTCACTGTAAATCATTAAAAACGAACTGCATAATTTATTTATTTTTATTTTGGTATAACAATAAAGTGAACATGAAGTTACATGAATGGTTTCGTTGGTAATATAGATTTTAGTCACAGAGAACTTAAATATATTCCTCAAAAAAGTTATAACAGAAATAAGTTACATAAAAATACTATGAATTGGAGTTATCTTACAAGGCAATTAATATTCTGTATGTGTATATTGCCATGCCACCTCTTTTAGAGCGATGCTAATCAGAGCAGATGACAGATACAAAGATAGGTTTCACGCGGGCCTAGCTAGACAGACAGAGGACCGAAGGGCGGGCCTCTGCTGACGTTCGCTGTGAATGTTTACGACCTCTAAATAAGCCTTCTTCGAAGAATAAATCTACCGCATTGCGATATACACAAAACACCACACTATCTCATTTCCTTTAACAACATGAACGAAAAACATTTTTTTCAACAGCTCCTACTTCCTACTAATATTATAAATGCGAAAGTTTGTGTGTTTGCAACTCAATCACGGAAAAACTAGTGAACGGATTTGTTTGTTTGTAATGCATGTACTTTATGACGGAAAAATGTTAGGTTCCTATGGGATTCTAAAAAAAACAAAGCTAGCACGGAAGAAGTCGCGAGCGGCCGCTAGTACATTAATAATATCCTAATACATATTACAGTTCGTTATTGATACATATTACAGTTTATTATTGAAGAGTCTAAAAGATTACGGTGCTTTTTCCGGTATTGAAACCTTGTCGCTTACTGATAAAGACTGTTTGCGATGCTCAGCCTTAAATATATGGAATTTTTATGATTATGAAAAAAGAATAGAGGCTTATCGGGGATTTTCCGCTTGCACTGAAGTGTTCGTCGGAGGAAGTAATCTCAACCTTAGAGAAAATCACACGTGTGAAATATTTTTTTTCATTTTTTTATACCTTTCACGCACGACGAGGATTTCTCGCCGAGAAACAAATAGAGGCTCAAGCACGAATTTTGACAGCCCCGTAATCGAATTGCATCATCAGAGTTTCTATGAAAACTAAGCAGCGCTTCTACCGGACGTAAAAACAAACTGGCTCCTTCTATACAAAATTTGACGATGACGATACGATAACGCAGTTGTCAAAATTCGAGCTTGGGCCTCATCGTATTACAGGCAGTTGACCGATTACCATTGTTTGTTTTTACTAACATAAAAATGTACTGCATCAGATTGGAACCTAATGTCAATAAACTAATGGTTAAAATTAATCATATAGCGAGTGGTGTGTTGACTACACAAGTCTGTAGTCTAAAACTGTGTTGCGGCGTGTTACGTAAATCCTTTGCGGGTCTGCCCGCCTTGACACTTCCGAAGTTCCAAGAACAAACGCCCGGCCACGTGCATTATTGCAACCGATACGGAATTGAGTTAACCAAATTTGTAGCCATTCCAATTTATAGTTTCGAGACTGCAATTCGGTTCCAAAATAAATAAACAATTGTAGTTTATTAAAAAGTAAGCATCAGACGTACTGTATATAGTTTTGCGCCTTCCACAGCAAACTTCTATCAGCTAGTTCTCACTTAAATTGATTAGAATTTCATAAAAACATATTGCTCTTAAAATGACAATAATTTAGTAAATACCATTAAGGTAATGTTTATTTGTAGAGTACTAAATACTAAAGATGTATTTTAAGAAATTATTTTGCTCTAAGATATTTGTATCAGATTTCCCCTACATTCAAACGGAGGCGAAGTGACAAATATTAGGAGCGACGAGCGACCATAAACGTGATTCTGGGAAAGCCCACAGTACAGAGATTATTCAAAAGATAAAAGGCGTCTCGTGTTTTCTTATTCAACCCTTATTGCGTTACGATGTCACGGACCGCCCCCCGAAAGCCACCCAGTATCGTTGTTTACAATTAATTACTAAGGAAATGAAAAAATAGGAGTAACAACTACACAATGTAAAGTAGTACATGCAATTGTGATTCAACTTCATTTATATTATTGTTGTTATTTTTTATGTAAGGTCCAGTAAATTAATCCACCTAATGTTAAGGCACCTCGCGCAATAGACGGTCACGACAAAACGGCCACTGACTGCATCGACCAGGTTATCTAAAGACAAGTTGTCGCGCAATAGGCCGCAACGGTCAACTTTGGTTGACAAATAATACTGTAAGTAAAGACCAATCACGAAATAGCTGATTCGGAAGAATGGTGTGGCCCTTCAGGCATCACATCACCTTGCCAACTTGTACCCAATTCTTGGAGGAGCTTTGGAACCGTATTTATTACAGAAACACAACAACACCAAAAGGTGTTATTTGACTGTGATATTCTGTAAGGTAAGGTTACTTTCCTACTTATCTAGAGTCTATTTATGAAAACGAGTAGTACCGACCGATTACAGACGAAAGCTATTCTAGCATTGGCCGGATTGTATTTTTGTCGTTACTTCGGCCAATAACAGTCCCTAGTTTTAAGCGTGAGGCAGTTTTTCATTCCTGTCTATTGTAAGCGATTGTGTGGTACTGTGGTTGAGATAGTGTTCCACTAATACGTTTCCGTGAACTAAGGATAGTTGACATTTAGTCAAGAAGTAGGTCACAACAGCACATTTTCCTCTCCAAATGAAGTCTTGGGAAACAACTCCACTTTACAAAAAACTGCAACCAAATAACAATATACTTTAAGTAATGTTATGTTCTGCAGTAAAATTGCCAGAATTCCACGATGTCATGGAATAAATATAAACATTTAAGCAACCACGATAGCATTATTAATTTTGTTTAACTCTCACCAATGGCAGGAATGGAAGATAGACCCCGTTGCATGACCACCACAATATACATTATTATCACGTTTTTTTAATTTTTATCGCATCTAACTGTCAAACTCCATAGAAATTTGACAATAGAGCGTGATAAAAACAAGCGTTATGTCATTATCAGGGTGTTCATGCTAGGAGAGCAGTTTATTTAGTATGTTAAATGATAAAAATACCTATATCAGCTTCAAATATTACTTAAGATAAAATATTTTTATCTCGGCAATCGTACAGAATTCGACTTTGCAAAGAGTCTTGACGATAATAGCTTTGAATATCGTCGCCTTAATGGTAACCTATTCAGAGCTAGACAATGAACGTCCCTGTAAATAGCCATTTCCCTTAGAACAATAAAACATTTCCGAAATCATTTTTGTGAGCCTTTCCTGTGTTACGAAAGCAACAAGAGTAAGATACCTAATTCACATGAAATGTATTTATATTTACTTTCGGTTTCTCTTTCAAAATACCTCTTGTTAATTTGGCATCTACTTGAAATAAGAAACAGACCAAATGTGTCGCAATGTCACTTCATTTTCCTGCATAAAAAAACATGATTTCCATTCGGTTCGGGTTGTAAGTAAGTGTTGTTACCTACAAATGTACCAAAGTGAAACTTGCCGGATATGCAAACATCACGTGCATGGTCAACGGAGGCCTAGCAAGCAATATACAGCCATATGCTATGTTTATCGAATTTGGTGATAGATAATATGGATAACACTGAATAAAGTAATAAAACTAAGGATATTTGGGATTCAGTCATACTCAGAAATTATCTTAAACTTATGAGTAGGAAGTACATATTTACAATAGATTGTGTCATTGTGACATAAAAAACAGGACGAAGGCATTGGTAAAGCCAAAGATTTTATAAATGGAAGTGCTAGATGGTCTGCTTTCACTGGTATGGGTGAAATACGGATCAAAGAAGCAGAAATGCAAGTTTTGAAGACAATGGCCGGTGAAAATTGAATCAAATTCAAGAGGAAGAGAAGGGCTCTAGTTTATTGAACTAATCGAAAAAAAAAACCATTTAACTTAGGTGATCGATAACATGAGGTTGGAGTGATATGCCAATGATATAAGCAATATGAGAACATGCTAATGTGGAACGCTTCAGCAATCCCTGCGTGACCCGAAAGCTTGGTTTGGCAACTTGCCAATAACATAAACATAAATGCCTCCCATTGGCTAGACAGCTTCTGAGGTTTAAGTTACAGACGCAGGAGTCCAATATGGGAGGTGACGCAAATAGGCATTAACAGCTTATAATTAAAAGGCCTAGCTGAGGCTTCTATCACTTTTACTTTCAATTTAGCCATTTGTTCTTGCTATTATTTATTTAAGATAGCCAACGATAGGTATATTACCCTAGCGTAACAATTTCATAAGTCCATATCCTAAGGTATATAGTATTTTGTTGCTAATTTGTTGCTATTTTGTGCCGCAAGAATTGATTTTGTTGCTCCATGATTTCTCGGAAAAACGTCAGTTACGCTAGCGTAATATTACGCTAGCGAAACCACAGCGATAACTCGGAGGCAAAAGCAGTTAGAGAGATCAGATGAACGGCATATTTTGTTGCTGTAAGATAAGCTGGTTAGATATGGAAAAATTCCCCATGAAGGGAAATATTCTTAGATATTTCAGATTTTTCGTATCTCGTGAAAAGCAGCTAGCGGCACGAGACAAACGGTGTATTTTGTTGCTATTTTGTTGCTGTAAGATAAGCTGGTTAGATATGGAAAAATTCCCCCCCTTCATGGGGGGCTAACTACCCTTATTCTTAGATATTTCAGATTTTTCGTATCTTGTGAACTAAAGCAGCTAGCGACCTGAACCCAACGGCGTATTTTGTTACTATTAGATAGGCATGCTGCGTACATCATAATCACAACCCTTATCGGGGTATGACCAACCCCCGACCCCGAAGACACCAGATATTTCGTATCTCGTGAGCTAAAGCAACTAGCGACCTGAAACCAACGGCGTATTTTGTTGCTATAAGATAGGCATGCTGCGTACATCATAATCACAACCCTTATCGGGGTATGATCAACCCCCGACCCCGAAGAAACCAGATATTTCGTATCTCGTGAGCTAAAGCAGCTAGCGACCCGAGACCAACGGCGTATTTTATTGCTATTTTGTTGCTATAAGATAGGCATGCTGCGTACATCATAATCACAACCCTTATCGGGCTATGACCTACCCCCGACCCTGAAGACACCAGATATTTCGTATCTCGTGAACTAAAGCAGCTAGCAGCACGAGACAAACGGCTTATTTTGTTGCTATTTTGTTGCTGTTAGATGTGAAAAAGTATCATCCCTTCATGAGAGGCTAACTACCCTTATTCTTAGAAATCTCAGATATTTCATATCTCGTGAGCTAAAGCAGCTAGCGACCCGAGACCAACGGCGTATTTTGTTGCTATTTTGTAGCTATAAGATAGGCATGCTGCGTACATCATAATCACAACCCTTATCAGGGTATGACCAACCCCCGACCCCGAAGACACCAGATATTTGGTATCTCGTGAGCTAAAGCAACTAGCGACCTGAAACCAACGGCGTATTTTGTTGCTATACGAATTTTTTGTTGCTACACCAGATTTTTCGTATCTCGTGAACTAAAGTAGCTAGCGGCACGAGAAAAACGGTGTAATTTGTTGCTATTTGGTTGCTGTTAGATAAGCTGGTTAGATATGAAAAAATATCATCCCTTCATGAGAGGCTAACTACCCTTATTTTGTTGCTATTTTGTAGCTATAAGATAGGCATGCTGCGTACATCATAATCACAACCCTTATCGGGGTATGACCAACCCCCGACCCCAAAGGCACCAGTTATTTCGTATCTCGTGAGCTAACTTAACAGCTCAGACATAGACCAGTTATAATTATCAGAATCACAACCGTTTGCGGTGTATAAGCCTTCACGAAATATCTGGTGTCTTCGGGGTCGGGGGTTGGTCATACCCCGATAAGGGTTGTGATTATGATGTACGCAGCATGCCTATCTTATAGCTACAAAATAGCAACAAAATAAGGGTAGTTAGCCTCTCATGAAGGGATGATATTTTTTCATATCTAACCAGCTTATCTAACAGCAACCAAATAGCAACAAATTACACCGTTTTTCTCGTGCCGCTAGCTACTTTAGTTCACGAGATACGAAAAATCTGGTGTCTTCAGGGTCCGGGGTTGGTCATACCCCGATAAGGGTTGTGATTATGATGTACGCATCATGCCTATCTTATAGCTACAAAATAGCAACAAAATACGCCGTTGGTCTCGGGTCGCTAGCTGCTTTAGCTCACGAGATACGAAATATCTGGTGTCTTCGGGGTCGGGGGTTGATCATACCCCGATAAGGGTTGTGATTATGATGTACGCAGCATGCCTATCTTAAAGCAACAAAATACGCCATTGGTCTCGGGTCGCTAGCTGCTTTAGCTCACGAGATACGAAATATCTGGTGTCTTGGGGTCGGGGGTTGGTCATACCCCGATAAGGGTTGTGATTATGATGTACGCAGCATGCCTACCTTAAAGCAACAAAATACGCCGTTTGTCTCGTGCCGCTAGCTGCTTTAGTTCACGAGATACGAAAAATCTGAAATATCTATGAATTAGGGTAGTTAGCCCCCCGTGAAGGGGGGGGGGGGGGATTTTTTGGGGCGTAATATTACGCTAGCGTAACTGGCGTTTTTCCGAGAAATCATGGAGCAACAAAATCAATTCTTGCGGCACAAAATAGCAACAAAATACTATATACCTTAGGATATGGACTTATGAAATTGTTACGCTAGGGTAATATACCTGCCAACGATTGTCGTAGCTATTTAAAAATCACAGGGCAAAGTTGCCAAGTAAGAACTTTCTATATTGTTTTTAGTGTATCGACTACTTTATTAGCGGTGCAGTAAATATTTGCCAAACGAAAGAAAGTGTTGCAAATAAAGTCGGATATCTTATATAGAATGCAGATTTAAAATATAAAATGCAGCAGTTCTCCAGAAATTTAATGCAAACCTTGAGCTTTAGTTGTATTAACAAACTCCAACATAAATGCACTCCTTTGTTTTAAATCCACACGGTGGGGCAACCCAGTGAATGCTGCATATCCGCACCGTATAGAAAAATAGGAACGCTCTCCGGACTTCCGTCTAAAGAACTGACACAAATCCAGAAACTCTCTCGTAGTTAAGTTTTAGTATAGTCTAATGCAAAGTTCTAGCGTTTGAACTCTGAAATCAAATGAGAAGTCACTAATTCCCCTAGGGGCATACGAGCAGACGGCTCACCTGATGGTAAGTGATTACCGTCGCCCATGAACACTTGCAACACCAGTAGTATCACAAATGCAATGCCGGCCTTTAAAGAAGGAGTACGCTCTTTTTTTGAAGGTTTTTGGGTCGTATTGGTCCGGAAACACTGCTGGCGACAATATATTCAACAGTTTTGTCGTACGTGGTAAAAAATTTCGACAAAAACGAACGGTTGTGGATAGCCACGCATCAAGATGATGGGGATGAAATTTTTGTCGCGATGTACGATGGCGAAATGCAGCAGTTGGAATTAATCCGAACAATTCCTCAGAACACTCCCCGTGATAAATGCGATAGAAGATGCAGAGCGAAGCTACATCCCTACGCAAAGCCAAAGGATCAAGCTGATCGGAAAGGTCCTGGTCGTCGACGATTCGAGCCGCTCGGCGCTGGATGCGATCTAAAGGGAGAAGCTAGTACTGGGGTGCCCTGCCTAAAGATGAGAGCAGTACTCCATGTGAGGCCGAACCTGTGCCTTATAAAGTTGCAGTCGATGGGCCGGTGTGAAGTACATTCTCGATCTATTGAGCACACCAAGCTTCTTCGAGGCCAATTTGGCCTTGCCCTCTAAATGATCCCGGAACTGGACGTCGCTCGATATGTCAACGCCAAGAATTCCAATACTAGCTGAGGCAGTTAGAGGAGTGTACTGAAAAAGAGGAGATACGATAAATGGTATTTTTTTTTTGCGGTGAACGCGCATACTTGTGTCTTCGTAGGGTTAAATTGGACTAGATTACTTGGTTTAACTAAGTTTCGACTTCAGACACAAGTTTGTTCCGGCACTCGATGACGTTTTCCCGTGATATATTGGCGCGGCCGGTATATAGGGCATCACCCGTGCTGTCGTCTGCATAACAATGAATGCCATCAATTTGAAGCATATCATTGATATGAAGAAGAAAGAGCGTAGGTGATAGCACACAGTCTTGCGGAACACCAGCGTTAACGGATTTGGAGTCCGAGCATGCACCGTCGACTGCAACCTTGATGCTCCTGTCCGCAAGAAAGCTAGTGATCCAAACGCACAGCTTTTCAGGAAGCCCATAAGAAGGAAGCTTCGAAAGAAGCGCTTTGTGCCAAACCCGATCGAAGGCCTTCGCGATATTCAGACCGACCGCCAATGCTTTCCCCTTGGTCTCGATCGCCTTTGCCCAACGATGAGTCAGGTATACTAGTAGATCACCAGCCGAGCGACTCTGACGGAAACCGTGCTAACAATCACATGTTCATGATAGAAATTAGTTTAGTAAGCATATTAATATTGTAGTGTGATACACTCGTGTGCGAGGGCTGAATTTTAAATGTTTTTTGTTTAGCATAGTTATTGATTAAGTAACCTAGTTAAAAGCGAAACTCTAATACTATATTACGTACATTAAATTCATTCCAAGTAACAAGTAAGTACCATTTTAATAACAGGTTATTCAATCTGAAATCTGTTAAGTGTTTGAATTTCAGATAGAAGCATTCGGATTTCAATGAGCTAGGTGGGTGGGGGCAACTCGAGGAAACTTCTTTTTAAACGTTCCCTGAAGAATTCCAAGTCTCTCGTAAACAAGTGGAACTTCATTCACACTCAGACAACACGGGAGACACGTCTCTAAAAATAGACACGACGCACACTGTGAATCAGCTGTTGCAAGTGCATTATGACGTCAAGTCCACGACACCACAATATCCTCTAAGTAAAGCCTTATTTTGAAATAAAAAAAATGATATTTCTTTAAATGATTGGGTTGAATTCTTTTATTTGTGAACTTTACTTGACAGTTGGCGTGTGGCGTAGGCGAAGCTGCTCCCCGCCGCTACCGGTGCGGTGCTAAGATCTTAAATGCATCTATGAAGGTAGTGGCATCAATTACCGACAAGAACCATTGATCGTATTTTTTCTGCGATCAATGAAAATAAGAGTAGGTAACCGATTACTAGATATGGTGATACCGAGCGTCTACAGCTCTATAGCGGTCATTGGTTGTGCCTCTACCTTACCATATTATGTAGAGCGCCAATGCCCATTACGCGAAGTATATTCCTTTACGGCATCACCTTAAATTTTGAAAAATAATCCTTGTTGCTACCGGCACCGAAGGGTACGACGGTAATGACCACATTTTATAAAAAAAAATCTAGTTATACCGCTCTCTATAATATAGGTGTCGTCCAAAGCGAGCTACGGGCAGAAATGTCAATTGGATTGGAATCATGGCATCATTAAGTAATCTTTTACTAATGCAATAATAATCCTTTAGTATTTTAACAATGATATAACAGTAATTAAGATAAAGATATTCAATAGCATAAATCTGCGAAAGCGAAGAAGAAACTCTCTGACAATCAAACTTCTAGCAAAGTTGTACTTTAAGATAAAACTCAGTTAAAAATACGTCTCCAGAACAGAGCAACTGTTTTCCATAAATAGATACGGATTTTTGTCAGACAGATAAAAGTTATACGGAATCGTAATTCGTTTTCTGTAGCAAATCTCATTTTCCTGCAGTAGTAGGTTACGCAGTGTCTCCAAATGGGTTTGTTTGTTTGTTTGTTCTTTCAACACAAAAACGAAATATTCTTCTTTAATAACAATTCTTTTTATCTCGTTCGGTGGGTCGTCTACAATATAATTATTTTCAGGTATTTAGCCTAGCGTAACAATTTCATATTTCCATAACCTAAGGAATAAAGTATTTTGTTGCTATTTTGTGCTGCAAGAATTGATTTTGTTGCTCCAATATTTCTCCGAAAAACGCCTGCTACGCTAGCGTATCTATCTGTCAGCAAAAAATTACACCGTTTGTCTCGTGCCGCTAGCTGCTTTAGTTCACGAGATACGAAAAATCTGAGGAATACTAAGAATAAGGGTAGTTAGCTGCCCATGAAGGGCTGATATTTTTTCATATCTAATCAGCTATCTTACAGTATCAAAATATGCCGTTCATCTGATATCTCTAACTGCTTTTGCCTGCGAGATATCGCTGTGGTTTCGCTAGCGTAACAGGCGTTTTTCGGAGAAATATTGGAGCAACAAAATCAATTCTTGCGGCACAAAATATTAAATACCTTAGGATATGGACATATGAAATTGTTACGCTAGGGTAATATACCTATTATTTTCCTTGTATTCCATCTCTTGTGACAGTGTGTACAGAGATCTTCTAACTTGTTAAAATCTTTGGGAGCAACTAAAACAACTTACGATGAGCGGATTTCAGAAGATTGATGATTCAAGAATGACGGCGGCCAACGGTTGTTTTTATGAGTCAACATTGCGCGAAGGCCGCGAGGCTCGCAAGCCGGATGACGCCCTCGTTGCATTATGATAACACAAAACCAAATGTATACCATAACATAGTAGTGAACCATTACAGAATACGCAAGTTAGTTAAGATATTTTGCTAACTGGGTAAAAAAACTTGAAGGGATGTTAACTTTATATTTCAACCCTGTAATATTAAACGAACAATAAGCTTGCTTAGCTGCTACACGACGTTTGCGGTAACGTCATCATCACATAAAATTAATCAATCAATCAAATCAATTAATTTTGCAGTTTTGACAGAAATTATGATTAACTCTTTATACTTGTTTTTATTAGTACTTTAAGTAACACAATCTGCTCGACTTTGGCAGGTTTAGCAAAGTCAGTCAGCAGCACTATGGTTGTGGCACAGGCCTTCTCTATGGATGGCGTAGGGAGATTGGTATTGACTTGCCACGCAAGGCCCAATGCTGATTGGTAGGTGATGCTAATGACTGCAGATGCAGCCAGGACTTAACGTGCATTCCGAAGCACGAAGGAGCTCGATATATTAAGGTATTAGTTACCCCTCCAATTACCTATTGTTTTTAATGTTGGGAAAATATGTGACGCATATCCCACTCCTGGGTGAGAGATGAGGTTATACTCCTCTTCCCCCCAAATCCCGCACACTCTCTCCCGAAAGCACCTGGGCGTCCCACCTGGACGGATGAGACTGTGCATTGCAGATGGCAGACCTTGTCTGTCACCCGCTAGTCTCACTTAACCCATCCAATTACCTGCCATTGCGAAGGCAGCTTAACTTCCACGATCGCATACCGAACGCGTTAACCACCAACACCATCAATCTCCTCGGTTTATCATAGTGGCATGAGAAAAAAATGCTTTTAGCTGATGGAGATGAATGCAATGGTGTATTGTAAATATTATAATTAAACCTTTCGTGTTGATTTTATTCATTAAATTATAGGTTTTTTGACATAGAGTTCATCTTGTCTCTTAAATAATTTTCAAGAAATATTATAAATAATGAAGAAAATGATTAATAATTTATTGGCAGACTATTTAATCAAATATAAATGTAATAAATAGTCATCATGTTTATCATCATCATCATGTTTTTGAATCATATTTTATTTGAATAAGTATTTAGATAACAATTTATTCAAATAATGCACAACTCTGCTCTGCCTCATCTGATATTAAGAGACAGTACAGTTAAAACGTGACAATAGTTGTTACAGCAATTTTTTCATGCCACACCAGCCACTCTCATACTGCAGGCCTGCAAATTGCTTCTTCACCTCTCTTGTATCATTATGGCTTTCTATTCTTCATTCTCTTTGCCATATGGCTCCCATCCTTCTCATTACATGCCTGTGCCATGACAACATTTCAGTCTATCTTTCACTGTTGTATCTTTGAAAATTCCCTGAATGCAGAAGTTCCCTTGCTTTTTATTCCTGTCTCCCCACAGATCTATTTTAGCATTTATGTATCCCAGGCATAGTCAACTTTTGTCCATTCGCTTTTCTACCAAACCTTCTGAGCCATACAGAACAAACAAGTCTTACAATAGTTCCATAATTTTCCTATTATATAATTATTATTTATTTTTCTGTTTTGTACTTTTTTGTTTAAATGCAATAATACAATACCATACAGTCACACAGGTATTTTAATATTAATTATTTTAACTGGTTGCATAAGACATTAGTGGCCAATTAACTTGATCATAAACCATAGACAATGAAACCTGCACAGTACCTAGTTATTCTACATACAATATGTTTGCCATAAATAAAATCTTAGTTGCTATGCTGAATAAATTGTATTGTTATTCCTTTAGTACAGTCAATCTGTAGGTTGAGTGGTGAAAAAAAAACCTAAAGGGTAAGTCTTGTTTTTTCTGTTGCCAAATGACGTCAGTAAGCCACCTTGGCGATGGGCATGCTCAACTAGCGATTGTTTTGTGAATTCTTTCACAGTATTTTATTTACTAAATAATGCTCTATGTGTTAAATTCCATTTCACTGACAAGGTAATATAAATTAAATAAAGTTTAGGAGATAATAAATATTAATTTCACTGTAATAAGAAAATGCACCTTTAATAGTACTGTTACTCATAAATGTGAATTATCACCTTTTAACTGTATGTAGAAATAACATTTTTACAAATTAAGGTAAACAATAAAGCTAGCAAATGTTTTCTAATCTTAAACATCTATATAACTACATAATTGTGATAACAAAATTAGTAATTAACATTCTAAAGTTAATTTATAGCAAAAAGCACAAAATTTAATATTGTTTATTCAGTTAGGCTGTTATGAGCACTGAATAAAGTAAAAAAATAGAAGAAAATGCGATTCCTAGATAAGCTACAAATATTTTATAGTATGAGGGTGTGTAATAGTAGTGTTACAATTATAATTTATTTTGATATGAACATGTATTGTTTCTCATACTTATTAACATTATCTGGGATAAGAAGGAATAGTTTCCCTTACTTGTATTCAAGGTTTATTTATACAATGTAATTGAGCAAGCATTGTTTTCTATAAGGTTATCAGACTGTAACATGTTTCTTCAGAAAGTATACACCTTTACGAATAACAAAGGCCAAGTTTGATAAAAATAATTGTTTCGCAAAACTATGGACGGAACGCAACAAATTGTCGCGCTCCAATGACAGCTACCTATCATTCAAGTGGTCAGGTCAGGGGTGGGGCGTCAAGATTGGGAGATTTTATGAGATTTGTTTGAATCTTGTAATGACACAGATTCCGACAAAGGAAATCCAGGAAATACAAAAGTTTTCTTTACATTTTATATATCATTGTCTCAATGCTATTCTATCGAATTCGAGGTCACTAGAGAAACCTTTGGTTATGGCAACGTTGGAGTAGGAAAATGAAGATCAACTTACCGCCTGGAGCGCCGCTAACCTGTCCTTCGTCATCCTTTACAGAAAATCACACACCCAATAAACGTTTTATCTTATTACACAATCCCATTCACAGATATTTCTCTATCAAACGTCACTAAACTAAAGGACACGAACACTACGTTCACTTCACTCAAAAAATCGATAAACACGAAACGAACGATACTGACTGCTTGCCGTCTCATGACATGCCGTCTGTAAAAAAATCGAGAGTTGTAGGTGGCGCTACTGTAGATAACTATGAATGACGTCAAAATATCTGTCGGTAAAACAGTGAACACGGAAGCTACCAAGCACATAACTTTTATAAATAAAATATTAAAAAAGTCAAAAGATATTTTAAGTGTATTAAATATCGTAATAACTATTTTCTACAAATTTTGATAAACAGTCATCAAAAATGTATCATCGATTTTACATTAAATTTTATGTCTGTGCCAATATTAAAAGCACGTTGTTTTGACTACTTACGTTATTGCGCCTGTTCCTCTGTCAAAAATCTTCCGTTTAGTCAAGTGACGCCATTGTGAGCCGTAACGACTTTCCCCTGCATTGAGTTAAATCTCAATTTTCTTAAACAATCTTGGTAATTGGTGTTTTTATGTTATGTGTTTTGATTCTATAAAAGCTAAACTTTATTCCCAGTGTAATATTTATATCGGTATTAATGTAGTTTAGCTTTAAATTGCAATCAAGTTCGGTATCATTGAGCTAAATTCCTGTGAGCTTTTCTGAGCGCCATTCGGTGGAAACTTAAAACCAAATTGGACTTACTAGTTTGTTTGAATGTGTATTTACTAAAGTTTCAGCAGCGTTAACTCTATTATTATATTTTCAAATAGTCAATGCTACAGTTTGTAGTTTTAAAAGTACAGTGAGATAAAGAACTGTGATGTCATGTCACTTTACAATTTATATATAGCAAGTGCTGTTTGTTTCAGGTTGCTGTAGTTAAATAAAACAAACGAAAATGACTGAAGATATGCCAACATTCAAATGCGTGCTGGTTGGAGACGGTGGCACTGGCAAAACAACATTCGTCAAACGACACTTGACTGGAGAGTTCGAGAAAAGATATGTCGCCACATTAGGTGTCGAGGTGCATCCCTTAGTATTCCACACAAATAGAGGCCCTATAAGGTTTAATGTATGGGATACTGCTGGCCAAGAAAAGTTTGGTGGTCTCCGAGATGGTTACTATATCCAAGGTCAATGTGCCATCATCATGTTCGATGTAACGTCTCGTGTCACCTACAAAAATGTACCCAACTGGCACAGAGATTTAGTGCGAGTCTGTGAAGGCATTCCAATTGTTCTTTGTGGCAACAAAGTAGATATCAAGGACAGAAAAGTCAAAGCAAAAACTATTGTTTTCCACAGAAAAAAGAACCTT
Organism: Chilo suppressalis; assembly: GCA_902850365.2. Lineage (NCBI taxonomy): Eukaryota > Metazoa > Arthropoda > Insecta > Lepidoptera > Crambidae > Chilo > Chilo suppressalis. The sequence continues at coordinate 9,268,731 of OU963899.1, read as the reverse complement.
CAGGTAAGCCTACTTATTGTATTGTAATGCATGTTTCCGTTTTATCTGATGTGTATTCAGTGTATTAATGATTATATTAATTTCAGTATTATGACATCTCTGCCAAGTCAAACTACAATTTCGAGAAACCCTTCCTCTGGTTAGCGAGAAAGTTGATCGGTGATGGTAACCTAGAGTTTGTAGCCATGCCTGCATTAGTACCACCAGAAGTAACCATGGACCCACAATGGCAGAACCAAATTGAAAAGGATCTCAAGGAAGCCCAAGACACAGCATTACCCGAAGAAGATGAAGACTTGTAAATCTTGTAAATAAAGGCTGTTAATATTTTTAATTTCTCAATTACCCTTTAAATATGCAACAGATACAATGTGTGAAAGTTTTCCAATGATATCAGATTTCTTACAGTCAATGTGATGTTGACATACTTATCATTTTTATTATATTTATTACCCCCATTTACCTTAGTTGGTCATTATGTCTGATCTCAGTGGAAAACTTAAGAACTAATAAAGTTGTAAACATGTTGTCACTATTTTCATTCCATTAGGTATTCACAAATATAAATTGAAATGTGTACCTATAATTTATCTCTTTTTCAGCAAATTCACATCATGTCTTGTATACTACAATGTTATTACAATATTTGGAGTATTTAATTGATTTTTATTTACGTAAGATCTGATGTAAAATTGATTACATAAATGCCAGTAAACTCGAATTCTATTTTTATTTGACGTTCCCTTCCCTATAAGTTATCCCCTATGTTATTCATGCACTTTGCTGAGGCCCAGGCCTAGCCTACACTCAGGGCCCTATCCAAGGGGGCGAGCCGGTCATTTGCCCAGAGCTGCAAAATTGACTTAGGGGTGGTCCATAAAGTACGTCACATCAAGCGGGAGAGGAGGGGTCGATGGAATGTGATACTGGTGGATGGGGTCGTAATTTTCGTTACCTACGTCACATTTCAAAGTCTAATACTTTTGAACTATTCATAAAAAATATAGGTATTTGGAACTCTTCTGTATAGGTTTAAAATTATTGTTGACTCATTTTCGCAAATAGATTTGGAACTGCTGTTTTAACTTAATAATTTCTAGATGCAAAATATGACGTCACTCTTCAAAGGGGGGGGACTCGCAAACGTGACCAACGATAACAAGGACGGGGGGAGGGGTGAAAACATTAGCGTGGCGTCCTTTATTCCTATATCGATGGTGGGAATATTTAAGTAAATTATTTGAATTAAACGAGAATAGTGTTAGAGGAAACCCTGAAAGAAAGAGAAGTGGAGTCTATGCATAAGGGTATAACTGAAACTTAACATACCTCGGTCTATTTTTCAATATGACAGTGGGCAAATTTAGTAATGTGCAGCGCAATCAAAGGGGCTAAATAATACTGGCAGACTTCGTCAAAAGGAGGGCCTCTTAATAATGAACTCGTTTGACGCGGCTGAAGACCGATGTAGTTGAAGTTTGAGATTTTGAAGGAAGATGAGAGCTTCAATGAAGTTATAAGTACATCTCAACTCAAAACCTATTGATGATTTGACTAAAGGCCATATTAACCTGACATTATACCGAAGATATCCCGGATATTAGCCTATACGAGATTAGTAACGCTCTCAAACAACTGATTAACAACAAAAGGTCAGGGGGTGACGGATTCAAAACGGAACTCCTAAAAGCCGGTGAAAAGCCAGTACCTATGTTAAATCGTTTAGCGAAGGTTCAATCCCGTTATTCACGAAGACATAACACCAGAGGCAGCATACAGGAGCGTGCTTATGTGACTATATAGCATTGAAGAACAGACGTATTTCGCTGCGACTATCCAACATCCAAGCGTTGAAGAGTTTAAACGGTATTGCTACCATAGCAGTCCGCAACGAGATCTATCCAACCACAGCTAGATATGCGACAGGAAGTTTTCCCTGAAGCTGTATACCGCTGTGTTCAAGACATCTTTAAGCTTCTGGATTGGGCCGGACTTTGTATCAACGTCAACGAAGAGTACATCACTCACCTTAGATTTCCGATATTAAAGTCGTAATCGCAAACACTTTGGAGGATTTCAACACAATGTTCAACGATATCAGCAGAGCCTCTCAACAGGGGCCATGAAATAAACACGATTAAGACGAAAATTATGTTCAGCCCATAAGGAAATAAGTTGAGAAGACTGCACTCGAAATTGTTGACAAATTCGGTGGTAAATCTAATTTCGTTCGAATCAAGAGGTAAACAGTACCCCTAGCACGAACCAATATCGAATTCGTATCGTTTGCGAGTCCTAAATGTCATTGTCAAATGTGTACTGATTTTTAGTTCTAGTTACGTACTTTGTGCCGCTGCTGTTCAAGTTTCCATATAAAATTTGACAACGACATTTCGGACTCGCAAACGATACGAATTCGATATTGGTTCGTGCTTTCAAACGCATAGTCGATAATATAGTCGTCTCTTTTGCTCGCGGTCCGTAACTGCTGTTTTGCCAACAGTGTATTCAGAATTACGCGTAGAGTCAAGGAAATAAGATCTATATTTTTCTGCATAAAGGAATAAGTCCTAAAATTTTACAAAGCTTGCATTTCGAACTGTCGTATCTCATCATCTTACGGAGCTCTGTGGATTGTTCAATGTACCTTTTGGACAGGTTTCAGCGACGATTTTATTCGTATTGGTGTATCTAGGGTATTTAATATCGTTGGTATTTCTACATAAAATTTATAATAATGTTACCCAAATCTGATACTTTGTGGCTAGGCTAATTGGTGTGATCGTTAAAAATATTTATAACATTATTATAACATTAGAATTTTGAGAATTCCACAGAGTAATCTTTTTTTTTTATTTCTGGGAAAGGGCAATTACCCGTGGTGCATAAAGATTTGACGCCTTCCTTCGTCACCGGGAGCGTGCGACGAGGATATCTATGAAGTCCTCCCTACCCAGTTAAGACCAGAAATAATAATAAAATAAATAATAATAAATATTTCCAAAACACACACCAATTAGCCTAGCCCCAAAGTAAGCACTGTAAGGCTTGTGTTATGGGATGCTAGGGGTAACGGATAGAATACATATACCGTACATATATAATTATTGAAGTTATACTTCTTTAGGCGCGTTATGAAAAAATGATGAGAGTGAAATTTTAAGATGCGCGCGCATCACTGTAACACAAAAATTATTAACAGCATGAAGTTGCTGCTGCAGCTTTAGCGACCAACTTCATGCTGTTACTTTTGTGTTTACCACAAATTAAGAAAATCTACCAACAAAATAGAAATAGAATCTCTATTTAGTGGGTGCTAACGACTGCATTGTGAAGGCCTATCAAAAGTATTTATTAATCTGGAACAACAGAACCAAAGCGCGATTCAGGAGACTACAGCGCCATCTCTTGACCATTGGTGTAGTAGAACCAAAAACCACATCTTTATTTTTTGTAATAAAGTAACAGTTATAGGTATTCATATTTATAATATTTATCCACATGTTTCTAGTTTGTATATTCGGAATACGTGTTTGAGTTTCATACAAGTGCAAATCACATATGTTCTAATAAATTATATTCAGTAGCGATTTTAATTGAATATTTTGATTATTTATTTATTTTTTCAAATTAAAACTGAACTTAATTGACTGTGTCCTTTTCCAGACTTTTTATTAATTTATTGTAATTAATTATTTGCTTGCAATTAAAAACTAATTTTAAACGATGCCAAAGAAGGATAACTTCTCACGCGCCTACATAAGTACACGCACCCATTTTATTTATATAGAAATACATATTAAACATCCATGACTGGAGTACAAATGCTCGTATTCATCACACATACATCTGCCCCCACCGGGATTCGAACCCGGGACATCTCGAGTCAGCGACACCATGAAACCCGGCGTACAAACCACTCGACCACGGAGGTCGTCAGAAATAACTCTTGCATCGGCCACTTGACACGCAATTCCGAGGACTGCAGTCCCAGATAAGCGTGTTGAAACCGCGAGAACGAATTAGGTACTTCACGGTCCCGCCGGTGATTGTAGTTAGACCCCTTCCCGACGTGCGGTTTCCCGGAGCATCAGAGGCACCAGACATCACAGGAAACGTGCAATGCAGGCTCCCATCCCACAGGAACCTAACATTTTCCCGGACTGTAAAGTAACCTATGTCTAGGACGACGACATTATAGCTGCTCAGCCAAACAGCCTCACATATTAGAGCCAGTAAGTGAGGCTCCGAGTGGCACAGCCTTATCTAGACGCACGCCGCACCGATATCTTCAATAAATCGATGCCACTCTAGGTCGCGTCAGTGACGTTAGCTTTTAACCGACTTCAAAAGGGAAGAGGTTCTCAATTCGGTCGGTTTTCTTCTTATGAATGTATACCGATTACTCCGACGTTTCTGACCCGATTCACGTGATCCTTTTTTGGAGTTTACTCCTTAAGAATCAATTTGCATATATAAGGGGCCCGGTATGAGAAAAATGTGAGGCGTAAAATCTATCGATGAATGACCTCGTTACGTTTTTGGTGCGCAACCTATGTCGCGCAACTTTGACAAACAAAGATGACGGATTGACATTAATAACCATAAACCACTTGTCACTGTAATTAATAATGCAGTCAATGTTGATTTAAGTAATATTTAAAAAAATGGTAATACACTGATAATAATAATTACATAATTTATCAACATTCCTAATGATATATTTATGCACATCTGAAATTGACTATTGTAAAAAGTTTAATGTAAAATATTCGATTATAATAACGTCGATTAGTTATAATAAATGTATATGAAAGGAATAAATATATATTTATATATTATGTATATTATTTTTATTAATTTGTTAATTTACCCTTTCATACAGTATCAATCTTTTTTAAGTTAAATAAACTCTTTTTGCGTCTGGTTAGACTATCGAACTTAAGGAGTAAACTCCAGTCGTGCGCCGGAGCTGACCCACACATTTTTTTTTATTTGGTGCGGAATAGTTGACATTTTGTCGTATAATTTTTTTATCCAGTTTGGTCCAGTGTTTTTTTTTGATAGGAGATACTGCTGTATTGTCTCATAAAAATATTTAGTTTGACCCTGTCGTTTATGTTATGAGTTTATTTTATGAGCATTTTGTTTACTTGAACAATGGTGTCGATTCGGGCATGATTCTCTAAACCTAAACTTAAATTTGACAACAGTGTATCCTTGTCATTCTCTATACAGTATGAAAAGAAGAGACTGATGTTAAATTTAATTTAAAAGTTTAGATAATCACGCCAGAATTGGCACCAATGTAATGTTCACTAAAATGGATGAAATAAATCATAAACCAGATATATTTTTTTACGATTTTGTAGTCGGTTTTTATCCTCTTGCATGAAGAAATAACTTTATTTCTTGTATGAACATTAATGAAACTTAAAGATCTGAGTCTTGAACATTATGTTGGATGGATAAACAGTTAATGATCAACATCTAATGAAGATGCATATGGCACTATATTTTAATAAAACAAGTAAATGTTTTATTAAATTTATATTTTTTTAAATGCATACATTAAAGGTTCTACAACTATACTTAATTAAATTTGCAAGAACTTCACTTCTTAGCGACGGACTTTTCTCGTGCCTTTTTCCCTTCCAATAGTTTGATTCTGTCTTCTTCAGATAGATTGTTGTTGATCTTTGTGATCACTCCTGTCCCAAGAGTCATATCGCCAAGGCGTAAAGTAAAACGTTGTCCTGTTTCACAGACCATTGGTTTCACAAGCCGTAGGTGTAATCTGAAATTGAATTAACAGGTTGTAAATAAATCGTACTATATACGATATATGAAACCTAAATTCTTATCATCAATAAATTAACAGCATAAGCAGAGAAGACAATAAGGCAAGGGTGTGTGAAGCAACTGGTGTACTCTGAACCGGTAACCCAGCCACACACTTCGAGTCTTCGAAGTCGCACCTGACACCAACTCTCTGCTCCTATATCCAGTTGGTATTCCTAGTGCACCACTATGGGCACTCCCAAATGTGCGGGCTCCAAGGAGGGTGGGAAACTGACTGGATGAATTTTAACACCACGAACAATGGACACTAACAGGTTCAACGTTCCGCCAACACCCGATGTGAAACCAGAGGGCACATATTTTATACTCGCTCGCAAACCGAGAAATCGGAATGCCTGCTCGAGAAAAGCTCCACTACGCCTCAGATTGAGGACACCATACAACTGCTAGAGCAGAACTGGATGGTCGTGGCTAGGAAAGGAGCGAGGAAGGTAGAGGAAACTCGGACAACCGCGCCATCCGGTCAGACCTCTAAGCGTTTGGAGAGGCAGAGGGAGTGGACGCGAAAAAAATAGCAGCTCAAACGGGTCTCTCGTTGACGGTCTCTTCCAGTTACCGTATTGTCCAGTCGGAAGACAAGGACTCTGGGACGGCAGGGGGAGCGAAAGGCAGCCAGCTGCCCAAGAAACCCCAGGTGACACCGGGCCCGAGTCGGAAGCTGGACGACGTCTGGGGCCAAGCAGGCTAGGCTCGATGAGACAGTGTCTCCTCGAGGCAAATCCAAACGGCCTAAGACGATAGCGACCGGGACTGCCCCGAAATCCTACGCGGCGGCAGCGGCCTCCTCAGCTCTCATCAGATGCGCCGTCACGTCGAAGACCGGGTTTATCTCGAGACCGATGGCGGAGCAGATTGAGGAGAAGCTCGAGGAAGCCTTTTTACAGGCAGCAATGCGTTACCACTACGGCTCAGCTTCGGCGGTGGTTGGAGACCAACAACCCACCAGTCGCACTAATCCAGGAGCCGTGGATTAGGAGTGGCACGGTGCGAGGACTCTCCATCTTAGGAGGTAAGCTCGTTCAAGCCACTACTAGCGACGTAAGGTCCTTCCTGCATATACATTTCCAGAAACATCAGAACACAGCCTTTAATGAATTTCTGTTCCAGAGATCTCTGCGCTGTAAAACTGACCCTAAACCAAGATAATAACAGTTGTGTCCTGATCATAGCTTCTGCATATATGCCTAACGGCGAGCGGGCCCCACCAGAAAACGTTGCGTCTCTGGTCCGCTTCTGCGCTCGGGAAAACGTAGAACTGATCTTCGCGACAGACTCTAATGCCCATCATCCTGTGTGGGGAATGGAACAAAGCAACAACAGAGGCAACCAATTATTTGAATTCCTCCTGAGTACTAACCTAGAGTTAATCAACACAGGCAATGAACCTACCTTCGTAGGCAGACGGTGCAAGACCATCATAGACCTGACCCTAGCGACACCAAAAGCGGCAACAACTATATCTGGCTGGCATGTCTCCAATGAGGCATCATGCTCAGATCACCGCTGGATCCGCTTCACACTACAGGTAGGAACTCTATCTCCTACACCCCAAAGGTATCCACAGAAAACCGATAAACACCGCTACGCACAACTACTGGCGGACCTTCTAAGAAACAACTACGGTAAGTTCAGAATTGAAACCACGGAGCAGCTAGAACAACAGCTAAAACAATTGACAGACAGCATAACGCGTTGCTATGAAGAGGCCTGCCCCCTTAGACTCCCGAACTCGAGAGTATCCGGAAAACACCACTGGTGGGGCCCGGAGCTCGAGAGATTGAGAGGGAAGGTGAGGAAGTGCCTTAACAGAACAATGAATACATCAACGACACAGACTGGGACAACTACAAAGCTATTAAAGCTAAGTACAAGAAACGTATCAGATACTGGAGAACAGGCTCCTGGAGGAACTTTACCGAGAAGATAAACTCCACCAACCAGGCAAACCGGGTAAGGAAATTGCTGGCCAAGCAAGGCCCTGGCGTGATGACCTGACGGCACATTATCCCATAATCGGGCTGACTGCGACGCTATACGCTACCTCCTAGAAACCCACCTTCCGGATTGCCAGCTTACAGAGCAGGGAAGATGCACCTCCAAGTACAACAGAATGATGCTGGAGACTAGCAGAGACGGTAATTATGCCCGAAGGAGTAAAGTGGGCTATTAACTGCTTTGCCCCTTTTAAGTCTGCTGGCTCTGACGGCATCTTTCCAGCACTACTACAATGGGGCGGACAGGAAGTGGTCGATGCGGCTACTCATATATTAAGGTCATGTCTGGCTCATCGGTACACTCCACATCTGTGGAGGGAGGTCAAGGTAGTATTCATACCCAAACCGGGTAAAACCGACTATACTAACCCTAAATCCTTCAGGCCTATTAGCCTAACAACCTTCTTACTTAAGACGATGGAAAGGCTATGCGACAGGTACCTACGCAGTGGAGCATTAATCAATGCCCCACTACATAAACACCAACATGCCTACAGTTCAGGTCAATCTACTGAATCGGCTCTCCATCAGTTAGTCGGTAAGATAGAAGAAGCCCTTCAAAATAAACTTATCTGCCTCGGAACCTTCATCGATATCGAGGGTGCTTTCGATAAGACCAACTTCACCAGCATTGAGTCTGCTCTCAGTGGAACCCGGAGTGGAGCAACAAATCATTGACTGGACAGTTAACATGCTTCGCAATAGAATAGTTCGGGTAAAAGGTGTGGACAGTAGAGGAGCACTGGTGGCACGAGGATGTTCGCAAGGAGGGGTTCCTTCGCCACTTCTGTGGAACCTAATAGTAGAAGACCTGCTGACCAAGCTACACTCGAACCACCACTACACCATAGGGTAAGCAGATGACATAACTATACTTACCCTAGGCACCCACGCCAGCATTACCTGTAACACCATGCAAGGTGCTTTGAAACTGATTGAATGCTGGTGCAGGAAATACGACCATCCAACACACAGTTAATCCAATTAAAACAGAGCTGGTAATGTTTATAATGTAGGTGCTTTCCACTTGCCGAAGCTGCTTGGTACCACACTACAATTGTCGAAGGAGGTAAAGTATCTAGGCCTTATACTTGACAGTAAACTAAACTAGAGTAACCATGTGGAACATAAAATCAAGACAGCCAGCGTAACACTTTGGCAATGCCGTTAAATGTTAGGGAAGCGCTGGAGTCTTGCACCAAAACTGTTCCTATGGTTATATTACACAGTCATACGACCAATGGTAAGTTATGGTGCCATCATATGGTGGCCGAGATCTACCCAGACAACTTGTGTCAATAAACTATAAAGCTTTCAGCGGCATATACAGCGCGGTGACAGGGTGCTTGAGTACGGCTCCAACCGCAGCAGTGTTAGTTATTTTAAACATCATACCGCTCCATATCTACATAAGACAGGAAGCGGCTTAAACAGCGTTGAGACTACAAAAGTTTGAAAGAATAGGTAAACACTCCGCCCATAGATGCGGCATGTGACAAAATAATACCCGCCTTCATATTTGACAAAAAGTACAGAATGCATCTACTGGATGACAACGATCCAAAGGTAACACACAAGGCTCTCAAGATCTACACCGACGGCCCTAAAACCTCATCGGGCACGGGCGCGGGTGGCCAATCGTACCGATACCGGTAAGCTGTCTCGTCAATAAAATCCGCGAGCACACAGCTGCACTACACCAGCAACACTGGCTCGATCTGGAGACGTGCAGGCAGACGAAGCTCGCTTTGCCACGGGTGTACGCTGCCTTCTTCAAAACTCTCCTACAGCTAAGCAAACCTACATTGCGCATGGTAACAGGTGCTATTACTGGACATGACCATTTTAACAATCATCTTTTTAACTTAGTTTTCACGGACAGCCCCCTATGCAGAGGATGCATGGAGGCAGAAGAAACAGCTACTCACGTTCTGCTGGAATGCAACGGAGTGGCCGAATACCAGGCGAAATATCTCGGCTCACCGGAAAACCTTCAAGAGGCAGTCACCAATGTGAAGGCCCTGGCGCCTTCAGGGCACTCCTGGCGGAGCTGGGCTGGCTGGAGTGATACCGGCTATACACCCTCCTCACGCAAAACAGACACCATAAGGACGTCGAGTTGCGGAAACGCCCGTAGCAACAAGATGAAGAGAAGAAGAAGCAGATAATTAAGATTAAATGGTGATGAATAAGATTATGTTGAATATTTGAGTTTATATTAGTTTATATTTATTAGACTCCACAATAAATGTTTGTGAAGCTCGTGTATGATTTCTTTTTTTTTAATTAACAGGTTCTTAAAATTTTCATATGTTAAAATATCATTGTTGTACAGCAAAAACTCAGAAGTTGAGTGTATAAATTATTGTAACATCAATGTATTATTCACAAATTAAAAACAGAGTCAATTTTATTATTATTAACTAATTACGATTTACTGGGTTTTCACTGCAAAAATTTCTTAATAATAAATATTAAAGGAAGTCAATGCTTACGTTGCATCTTCACCAGGCATAACCATCTCTTTTTCTGGAATGGAGACTTGCGTGGCACAATCCCATGTCATAGAGAACATTTGCAATTGGATAAATGAAGTGAATGGTTTCGCACGCCCACCTTCTTCTTTGCTAAGAATGTATACAGCAGCTTCAATATTATCATGTGCTTTTACAGTGCCAGGTTTAGCCATAACCATACCACGTTTGATCTGTTCTCTCTTAATAGCACGCACAAGGGCACCTAACTGATCACCTGCCTGAGCTTCATCTAAAGTTTTGTGGAACATTTCAACACCTGTTACTGTAGTCTTCATTACTTTTCCATGGCCCACAATTTCACACTCTGTGCCCTTTTTCAAAACACCTGCAAGATCATAATTATTAAACATATCAGTATCGAATCATAAAGTATAAAAACATTGTAATTAAAGATTAAATACCTCTATGTAGACGTCCTGTTACAACTGTACCACGTCCTGGGATAGAATGTACAGATTCTACTGGCATGAGGAATGGCTTATCTAATTCACGGATTGGTGTAGGGATAAAGGAATCTACTTGTTCTAAAAGCTTTGATATAGCTTCAGATCCTATTTCCGGACTTTTACCTTCCAAGGCACAAAGTGCAGATCCTGTAAAAATACATGGAACACTAATTGAGTGACTCAAAATCAAGTAAAATAAAATAAGCTTTATTATTGTAGGGTTCTAGTATGACTACCAGACCCTAACAGAGTAAAAGAATAGGTTTTACTGCTATTTTTATTTACCTTTAACTACAGGTATGTTATCCCCATCATATCCCATTTCTGTCATAAGCTCTCTAATTTCCATCTCCACCAGTTCAACCATCTCTTGGTCAGCGGCATCAACTTTGTTGATGAACACTACGACATGTTGGATTCCAATTTGTTTTGCAAGAATCAAGTGCTCTCTGGTTTGTGGCATCACACCATCAGTAGCAGCCACTACAAGTATGGCACCATCCATTTGAGCAGTTCCAGTGATCATGTTCTGCAAATGATAAGTAACATTCATAAACAAAATTATTTGATAGTTCTAAATTATAAGTGCTCTTACCGTTTCATAATGAATTTAATAATAAAATAAAAATGCAGATAACCTGTTTTCCAGTGTCTTATTGAGTTTAAGCAATGAATGCTTTAAAGTGACAAAAGGTGAAAAAATTATAAGACTATATTGTTATGCATTTGAATGAACAGCATACAAAGCCAGAATGAAAATTAATACCTTGATATAATCTGCATGACCAGGACAATCAGTATGACCATAATGCCTCTGTTCGGTTTGATATTCAACATGTGCCACATTGATGGTGATTCCACGAGCTTTTTCCTCTGGTGCATTGTCAATATCCGAATACCCCTTTTTCTGAGCCAAATTAAGATCTGCTAATACTGTAAAATATAATTGATTTGGTTAAATGATACGAAGGCAATATATATTAAATTCTAATAAAATATGACACTGCACTGACACAATGACTTTAAATCTTGAGATATAGTTTTAATTTTATACTGAATATTGTTGAAGAAATACCTTTTGTAATGGCTGCAGTTAATGTCGTTTTTCCATGGTCAACATGTCCAATAGTTCCGACATTACAATGTGGTTTTGTTCTTTCAAACACTTGCTTTTCTGCATAGTGACGTTTTAGGATAATATTCAATGAACTCACAGGTGTTATAACAGAGCATCGTAGATGCGAGCTGTGACTTTGTTTTAAGACAAACTTGAGGGCTGCAAAGTAATATCATATCAAAACAATCTAACCTTATAATACAATTAACACTATATTTTTCAGTAGCTTTTCTTTTAGATATTAAGATGACCATATTTTTGTGGAACTGGAAAAAATAACAAAGCATTCGATTTACTCAAAAGATGAAACAAAGCATTTACTCGGAACCTTTTACATAATAGCACGACAGCTAAATAATTTTACTAAAGCGTAAAGAGTTACACCAAAGAAAATAAGTGAATAATGAAATAATTTAGTTTAATTTTTGGGTTTGGTTCATTAATATTTAAACAAGAGTAGTATCAGCAAGAGATAACAGTGCCGCATACCTGGGTTAACCAAACTTTTAGCAAGCGATATGGTAGCCATTGATGTAAATGTTTACACCAGACTTGAATTTAATAGTTATTAATAGGGTTGATTTGATGATTTCAATAATGAGAAATGATTAAGGTGAGCCCACATAGAAAAATGCGAGCTGCAGTGAAAATCTTTGAAATGAAGGAAAATCGCGAGAAAATCCATAAACTGAATGACATTAAATGTCAAAATCTTATTTTTGGTCTTTATGTTCCAGTTGAGATGGGCAAAGGATTCTGAGTCCTGACCGCTCTACAAAAATATCTATCGTTAACATTTTTGATTCTTAATCGGAATGGCAACAAAGGTTGCTTTCCAATTACAGAGCATAAGGGTGCGGCCAGAGTGCACTCAGATTCAGAGTCAGATTCAGATTCTGAAAACAAGCGCGAGAAATAAACAGTGTAGTCTAAGTTCAGTTTTAATTTGAAAAAATAAATAAATAATCAAAATATTCAATTAAAATCGCTACTGAATATAATTTCTTAGAACATATGTGACTTGCACTTGTATGAAACTCAAACACGTATTCCGAATATACAAACTAGAAACATGTGGATAAATATTATTAATATGAATACCTATAACTGTTACTTTATTACAAAAAATAAAGATGTGGTTTTTGGTTCTACTACACCAATGGTCAAGAGATGGCGCTGTAGTCTCCTGAATCGCGCTTTGGTTCCGTTGTTCCAGATTAATAAATACTTTTGATATTATAAATATGAATACCTATAACTGTTACTTTATTACAAAAAATAAAGATGTGGTTTTTGGTTCTACTACACCAATGGTCAAGAAATGGCGCTGTAGTCTCCTGAATCGCGCTTTGGTTCCATTGTTCCAGATTAATAAATACTTTTGATAGGCCTTCACAATGCAGTCGTTAGCACCCACTAAATAGAGATTCTATTTCTATTTTGTTGGTAGATTTTCTTAATGTGCGGTAAACACAAAAGTTAAAATTTTGTGTACAGTGATGCGCGCGCATCTTAAAATTTCACTCTCATCATTTTTTCATAACGCGCCTAAAGAAGTATAACTTCAAAAACACTTGTTAATTTTCTGTCTCTAAGTTGGGACGATTGCACGCATCACACGAAAGCATCACTTTTGAGAGTGCTCAATTGTGCGAAGCGTTGCTGTAGTTGGAACACTCAACGTTAAGCATTATGCCGCATAATGCGCTTTAATGCTGTAATTGGAAAGCTACCAAAGTACTACGTTTAAGGACATCTCGACTTGGTATTTCTCTTTTTTATTTATTTTCATGAAAATGGTGCTGTCTAAGAAGTGTTTTAGTCGTGTTCAAGCACTTCTTGATCGGGACACATTTTGAGCACACGTGGTGTATCTAGGTAGTTTTCCAAATACAGCACTAGAGCGCATTATGCCGCATAATGCTTAACGTTGAATGTTTCAACTACAGCAACGCTTCGCACAATCGAGCACTCTCAAAAGTAATGTGTTCGTCGTACCAACTCAGTGACAGAAAATTAACAAGTATTTTTTACTTTAAGTTGGCATTGATCGAAATGTTTTATAAAATATTATCGTTAGTAATATTATTTATTGTTGCAAAATTTTTAAAGCTTTCGTTTCAAAAAGTTAATTCTAACTGTGTTAAAAAATAAATATAAGTATGGAATTGAAAATATTATTATATATAATTGAAAACTGATGTACCTTCAGTACATCAATTGACTTTTTTTTTCAACACTGAACTTAAAGCTACAGTTACACATGCTCTAAAATAGCATGCTAAAAAGCATGCTATTGAGTATGCTCAATATGAGCATGCTTATGAGCAGTTTACATTTGCTAGCAATAGGCATGCTAGTTTTAAGTATGCTCCTGAATTAGCATGCTCAAAGCAAACACTCCAATACACATGCCATTTTATAGCATGCTCTCTCACTCTGTCAGTTCAAACAAAGCCATGGACAATCAAACAGCTATCCGTATGGAGCTGAATAAGATCATCCTTTTGCTGGCGATGCAATGCACCCAGAAGCTTATATCAGCTCGGCAAAAAAAGAAAAGAAAGAGAAAGATTTGGGTTCGTGATTGGATATCTAGAAGATTTATTTCGATCAACATTATTTTTATACTGCGGTATGCGGGGATTCCACAAGCACTCGTGATTTCGGTATAAATTTACAAATTTGAGCGTTTTTTCGTCGCCCCAGCGAGACATTTTGCGTGAAGATGGTTCACACGCACCTGTTGCGAACGACTGATCGATACTAGCATGCGCAATAGGCAAACCTGTTCACACGCGCTAAAAGCACGCCCCCCTCCACCCGCGCTGCGGGTAGCATGCCCAAAAATCGCACGACCGTTGATTTTTGAGCAAACTCAAAATGAGCATACTCATTATTAACAATGTTTCGACACACATACTACTAAGTAGCAATTGCTCAATAGTGGCATGCTTTCTAGTAGCTAGTAATCAGCATGTGTAACTGTAGCTTAACGCACTCTGCTGGTTCATTTGTAAACTAATTCACGTTCCAATTAAAGCATCAGCATAATTCGGCATTGTGCGCCACTGAGTCTCATTATGCTTTGTCGCATTATTGTGGGGCAATGCCCTGCCTTGGAATCACAATTAAAAAAATTGTAGCAATAGGTACTTATCTAAACTTTTCCGGACATACCACAGCTTGTGACATTTATTTCATATTATGATAATTCTTTGTTCTGTGTATAGATGGCATTTGAAGCGCCAAAACATGAGACGATGGGTCGATCTGTGATGCAGAGGGAATTCCACACACCATAAATTGCAATATGGGCTATATTGCAATCTTTCGTACGGGGAATCCCGTACATAATAAACATTAACTAAAGATTGATTATGATTGTTCGTAGTTTGGTTAAGTGTACGGTAAAGAAAGAGTGTTTTACACAAAAAAAATGGAATGGTTAGGGAATAATTTTGCACGAATTGCTTTAATTATCAGTATAAAAGTACTATCATGTATGTGGTTGAATACAATATTTATTTATTGCGCTATCGTACACAAACATGACAATTTATAAAGAAAAGTTTACTAGAAAAAAAAGATCCACGCGGACCAGGCAGCGGAAGGGACTTTAGATTTAACATCTAGCAGTTAAATGTTAATAAATAAAAACATGACAATTTATATTAGACGACCTCCGTGGCCCAGTGGTTTGTACGCCGGGTTTCATGGCGTCGCCATCTCGAGAGGTCCCGGGTTCGAATCCCGGTGGGGGCAGATGTTTGTGCGATGAACACGAGCATTTGTACTCCAGTCATGGATGTTTAATATGTATTTCTATATAAATATAATTATATATGTAAAGTATATATATATTCTATCCGTTACCCTAGTATCCCATGACACAAGCCTTACAGTGCTTACTTTGGGGCTAGGCTAATTGGTGTGAGTGTTGGAAATATTTATAAAAAAAAAAATATTACATTAAAATAGTTTATCTCTCAGAAAAATCGACTTACATGAATCAATTTTAAGCACACTTAGCGACATCTATTGTAAATAAATCAACTTACATGAATCACATTTAAGCGCACCTAGCGACATCTATTGTAAAAAAATGCATTTTCTTCGCAATAAAGCTGCCACGTCCTAGATAGAGACTTCTTATTATAATACGATAAAATAAAATATTACTATATTTCGGCCAACATATTGAAAGTCAACAACCTTTCCAATTTTATTGTGTGTCATGATGCGATCAGCCCACGTGTTTAATCTGACGAGAATTAAAAATTTTTTACCAATACAAAAAAAAAGTGTACAACGCCGCGAAAGAAGTTTTCACTTCAAAAACGAAAAGTTGAAGAGCAAATTGACCACGAAGAACCTCACTGCTCAAAACAGGTGGAAGCACAAGATACAATCGCTACTCTAGTGTCATGGCAACAGGTTCGCACCTCTAAACCCGACCCTGAGTTACAGTGGCGGCGCTAGACCACATGTGGACGTCGGCGACATCAAGTTCGTGAGGCCTATTTTACTTCGCAGTAAAAAACCGTTAAATTAAGTGAGCCAAATTATAAAATAACGTATGAGTAAACAAGTTTTATTGTGGATAATCAAATGATGACAAAAAATAATTACAAAAATAGTGTTGCCAGACAGACTCGCTTCCATCACGCATGTGTTTGAAAATAATAAAAGTCATTATCATCTGCTTAAATTTTTCCCCGAATTGTTCGGGGTCGGCGACCTAAGTCAGGCCAGCAGAAACGAAAATAAATAGGTAACTTGTAAAAAAATTTTGCGAGGCCCCCTCAAGCGCGAGGCCGTCGGCGGTGAATGTTTATTTCACTTTGTGGTTGTCGATATGAAGATAGGTACAACTTTCAAGTCCTAATCGAATAGCAACTGGAACTTCAACTATCAGATTGAAGTACATTCAATAATCTAACTTAAAACGTTTTACTAAAGGTGCTTAATCACATTCAACGATATTAAATACCCTAGATACAACAGCACGAACAACAACAACAACCGTAACGTCCAAAAGGTACATTGTATGATCCACGGAGCTCCGTAAGATGATCGTGTGATCAAAACCCATATAAGGCATTATTTAAACATTGAAAGTCACCTTTAACGCATACTGTATAAGGTCTTAATAAAAACGCATGCTTCAAAGAAATCTGACAGCTCGAAATGCAAATTTCGTAAAATTTTACGACTTATTGCTATATGCGAAAGAATATAGACCTTATAGTCTTGACTCTACGCGCAATTCTGAACGCGCTGTTAGCAATATAGCAGGTACGGACTGCGAGGCAAAGAGACGGCTATACGGCGACGTATAACCGACCATGCATTCGAATATCTCAAATATTTTATATTTAAATCAGTTTATAGTAAGTATAAGAACAAAATTTGCTTCAAATGCGTTAAATTAACAGTTGATTAGATACCTGTCGAAAAAATGACACTTCGTATTATAAGTATTATTAGTATTTTCACAGATTTATGTGGCATCTTGACTTCGTAACGGTCCGCGCGTGACTGTGAACCAAGAAGTGCTTGAATGGAGTTCAAGCACTTCTTAATTGGGATTGGGACACATTTTGAGCACTCGTGCTGTATCTAGGGTATTTAATATCGTTGATCACATTAGCTAATTATACAGTACGCCATCTAGCGTTGAGTAGCAACACTAATATAAATAAGCTTGTGTTTTTTTGCTATGCTGGCACTTCATTTTGCTATTCGTTTGCTATTTTATAAACTTGATTTCTATGGAATAAAAAGGACAGACTGCTGTCATGTTTATAAATAGCAAAACAAAATAAGAAAACTGCGGTGCCCGTATTTTAATTACTGGATGAGTAAATTCGGAAATATATCTGTCGTGAAAAGGGTTACCATCCGTCAGGATTAGTCCGGACATGTCCGGTCTTTTCAACTATAGTCCGGACTTTGTCCGGATTCTTTAAATAACATTGAATAATAAAAGTACATACTGATTTAAATACCATACCATTGTAACTAAGTGAGTAATGGTATAGTACCATTTGTGACTAAAAAGTCTGGACTTTTTTCGAAAGATCAGGACTTTTGAAATTCCTAAATGGTAACCCTAGTCGTGACGCGTCAGAGAGGTATCGTTTTCATACATTTCGTCAACACATCGCGACATACAAATGTAATTCTAACCTTATTACAAATGAAACCGAAACCTATACGACTCAGTATAATAGAAAAAGAAATTTTTGGCTTAAGGTTGAATTGCAATGGTTTGTCATTTGATAGGTGACCAAAATCTTATTATCTCGAGCTCCTCCGTGCTTCGAAAGGCACGTTAAGCTATTTATCCTGGCTGCATCTTCAGTCGTTAGTACCCACCAATCCGACTAGGCCTGCGTGGTAGGTCACGTCAAGGCCCAATCTCCCTATACCATCCATAGGGAAGGCCTGTGCCCCAGCAGTGGGGACATTAATAGGCTAATGATGATAATCTTCTGGCGTAGGTTTAGCTTAGCTTTATATTTCAATTACACTGGTTCTGACAAGAAATATACATTGGGTTTGGGTATAGATGCATTATTTAAATTTATGGCTTCGGATATGTACTGAAACGACATCATAATGAAGCTACTGCCTACTTCTGCGTTCTTTAGTCAACGGACATCACTCCTGAATAGGGATGATGACTATTTTTTTTTCTTTGTTTATAAGGTAGATTATCAAAAAGTATTGGACACGTATTTTTTCTTTTTTCATATAATATAAACATTGCAGAGATATATTGATTTGAAAAGTCGCATGACGTCACGTTTTAGTACACTTTTCAGTGAAAATTCACTCATAAGTGACGTCACGAGCCCCTACTCCCAAACTTTGACGCGCTATAACTTTGTCATTTTTTGTTTGATTGCCCAAAGAAAAAATAAGTGTCCATTATTTTTTGATCATCTAACTGACGGACTAAACAGAATTTCGTTTACTGTACCCCGTCACCACCCCTATTGACCGCGTTTACTTAATTTGCTTCCTGATCTACTATTAAATACACATTGCTCTACCCACTAAGTAATCTTTTAGCTCTACCTATGCTAACCGCGTACCCGCGCTCGCAATCACCTGTTCGGGGAAGGCAATGGCCTTGAAGTGTGTTATACACCTATACCCTCTTATTTATTACTAACTGATCGGAAATTAAACACTCTTATCAGTTTTTAAGAAATTTATTGAAAACAGTAAAAAAATGAAAAAAATATCTTTCTTCATTTCTCTTAGACCTTAGCTAAATCATATCTTAACAGTTATATCAAGCATTAAGTTTTTGATACTAGGCTTAAATTAAAAATCAAAATCGTCACTTCTTGGTGATGTGATGCGAACTTCTAAATCTTGTAAAAGAGACTTTGTTTGTGAAATTTCTGCAGATTCAGCTCCTGTATCGCTGCCAGGAACATATGTTTTAGATGAGTCTGAAAATTTTCAAATTCATGTTAGATTTTAAACAGCATAAGTAGGTAATACTACTAGCGGATGCCCGGGATGTTCATTCCAATTAAAAGTAAATCTCAAGACAAAAAGTAGCCGATTATCATCTCCAGCCAGGGTCCCATAGATATATATCCCTAAAGCAAAATTCAGAATTCATCGATTCAGTTATTTGCTTGTAAGCGTAACAAACTGTCTTTCGCATTGACAATATTAGGATTCTTAGGAATGAAACACGTAAATCAGGTAATAAAAATAATAAAAAGGTTAATATATTGATATTGGAGAAGAGAAAAAAGAAAGAGCCAGTCGAGGGGGCCCACTGAATATGGAAAGCTCTGGACTGTTGTTTTGAAATCCCCAAAGGACGCCTATGTCTAGAAGTGGACGTTCATCGACAGAATTAGCTCCATTGTGTTAAATTTTTGCCTAATAAAAAACCAGATTGAGATTGTTAAAATGAGACATCGCTATTATAGGGAGTGTACATATTGGTATCTCTCTCTAACTGCTGCTTTTGTTTGGAGATAGAAATTTTGAACTTTAATTATGTAATCTCAGATTGCTGAGGAGCAGCAGGCATCGAAGCAGAGAGCTTAAGCTGAAGTGTAGGTACAATCAATTATTATGCCCTGTAATTTTCAAGAACTACGTTTTTATGAAATTGTAACTCTATCATTTGGTTAGTAGTACAAATTACTACTTCAATTATTAGATTAATATTAAACTTTACCATTATCAATATTCATTGTATCAAAGGCAGGAGTAGAGCTGTATTGAACGGCCATCGAATTTGGTTGCTTAAAAATAGCGTCTGTGTAATTACTGCCAATGTCTGCATTGTTGTTTTCTTCTGTAAATGTTTGTATTTCACAATTGCCACTATGAGAATCGACTAAAGGAGGTATGTCTTTACCAACAACATGTATGTTTGATTCATTTTGTATTTCGCAATCATCTGATTTGGTTTTCTTTGAAGATCCAACAATAATAACATTTTTTCTTTTATGCGATTGCACTTTTGTGTTGGTCTCGGAATCGGAACTTTCAATAGATTCTGTATCGCTTTCATCCGCAAGATCAACTAGGAGATCGTTTCTTATTTGCTTCTTGAATTTTTTAATAGTATCCTTGCTTAATTTCTTTGGTTTACCTATGGTTCCTTTGTATCGGTTTATGAAACTGTATTTATTTAAGCGATTAGCTAGCGGTAACATGTAGGCATCCTCAGCTTGTTTCAGAGCTACTTCCATTCGCTTTTTGTAACGTCTGATTTTGGTTCCATTTTTTAAGGGCTTTGCGTTGGATGTATAGGCTTTTAAGTTTCCTGGAGAGATCCATGCTCTTGTTGCTTCAAATGCATCAAAGAATACCACATTGTAGTGTGTCTGAAAAGAAATGTAGATAGGTACGTGGTTATTAATTAAATTTTGGTCATATCATAACTAACCCTTATAAGTAGTAAGTAGTAGTAATATAAGTACCAAAAATAAGAAAACTTATTAAATAAGAAAGAAAATGTATTATATGTATATACTGGCGCTTTGAACCAAAAGGTCGGTTATTTTGAATTTTACCGCAGATATTTTTAGGTTATGTGAAAAAAAATGTACCATCAAAACTTGTAGATTCTTTAATTACCTACAACTTTGCCATTTATTATTTTTCGATAGCAGTTGTAGTTTTCCTGAAAATAGCCATAAACCGTTTACCCCCTTAATAAAAGGTCCCCTTCCCGACCTAAAAACACCCGTTCCCGACCTTAAACACATACCCATATGATGTGACAGTGTGACTGCTCATACGTACGGGTATGTCAGAGAAGCTGTCCAGCCTAGGTGTCGGGGCTATCGTCGATCATGGCCGGCCACTGGGGCCAGCTAATCCATTGATCCCGATGACTATCAAGGAAAACATACCAAGTATCACGTACTAAACTTACCATGGATGAAAGTCCTTTCACGCAACATTTGGCTGTTATATTAAGCAGTGATTGACCATGGCCGTCAATTAATTCGCTGACTATTAAGGAATATATACAGGGGCGTATTTACAAATCTAGTGCCCCGCAGTTCTTGCAGCCGCCCCTTGCAGCCTGCGGCTCCGGGCCATGGCCTTTTTGGCTCTAGGGTAAATAGGCCCCAGAACTCGTGTGACGTGACAATGTGCTTGCTTATACATCCGGGTATGTCAGAAAAGCCGTCCAGCCAGTAGAACGGCTCGATGTCGGGGCACCCGTTGACCAGTGTGATGTGACTGTGACTGCTCATACATACGGGTATGTCAGAGAAGCCGTCCAGCCAGTAGAACGGCTCGATGTCGGGGCAGCCGTTGACCAGTGTAATGTGACTGTGACTGCTCATACATACGGGTATGTCAGAGAAGCCGTCCAGCCAGTATAACGGCTCGATGTCAGGGCAGCCGTTGACCAGTGTGATGTGGCAGTGTGAGTGCTCATACATACGGATATGTCAAAGAACCCGTCCAGCAAGTAGAACGGCTCGATGTCGGGGCACCCGTTGACCAGTGTGATGTGACTGTGACTGCTCATACATACGGGTATGTCAGAGAAGCCGTCCAGCCAGTAGAACGGCTCGATGTCGGGGCAGCCGTTGACCAGTGCGATGTGACTGTGACTGCTCATACATACGGGTATGTCAGAGAAGCCGTCCAGCCAGTATAACGGCTCGATGTCAGGGCAGCCGTTGACCAGTGTGATGTGGCAGTGTGAGTGCTCATACATACGGATATGTCAAAGAACCCGTCCAGCAAGTAGAACGGCTCGATGTCGGGGCACCCGTTGACCAGTGTGATGTGACTGTGACTGCTCATACATACGGGTATGTCAGAGAAGCCGTCCAGCCAGTAGAACGGCTCGATGTCGGGGCAGCCGTTGACCAGTGCGATGTGACTGTGACTGCTCATACATACGGGTATGTCAGAGAAGCCGTCCAGCCAGTATAACGGCTCGATGTCAGGGCAGCCGTTGACCAGTGTGATGTGACAATGTGATTGCTCATACTTACGGTTATGTCGGAGAAGCCGTCCAGCCAGTAGAACGGCTCGATGTCGGGGCAGCCGTTGACCAGTGTGATGTGACTGTGCTGTGACTGCTCATACATACGAGTATGTCGGAGAAGCCGTCCAGCCAGTACAACGGCTCAATGTCAGGGCAGCCGTTGACCAGTGTGATGTGGCAGTGTGACAGCTCATACATACGGATATGTCAAAGAACCCGTCCAGCCAGTAGAAGTGCTCGGTGTCAACGCAGTCGTCGACCCGTGTTATGTGACAATGTGATTGCTCATACTTACGGGTATGTCAGAGAAGCCGTCCAGCCAGTAGAACGGCTCGATGTCGGGGCAGCCGTTGACCAGTGTGATGTGGCAGTGTGACTGCTCATACATACGGGTTTGTTAGAGAAGCCGTCCTGCCAGTAGAACGGCTCGATGTCGGGGCAGCCGTTGACCAGTGTGATGTGACTGTGACTGCTCATACATACGGGTATGTTAGAAATATCCAGTCAATAGAACGGCTCGATGTCAGGGCAGCTGTTCACCAGTGTGATGTAGCAGTGTGATTGCTCATACATACGGGTATGTCGAAGAAGCCGTCCGTTTAGTAGAACTGTTTGGTGTCAATGCAGTCGTGGACCCGTGTGATGACAGTGTGACAGCTCATACATACGGGTATGTCAGAGAACCGGTCCAGCCAGTAGAACAGCTCGATGTCGGGGCAGCCGTTGACTAATGTGATTTGGCAGTCTGACTACTCATACATACGGGTATGTCGAAGAAGCCATCCAGCTAGTAGAACTGCTCGGTGTCAACGCACTTGTCAACCCGTGTGATGTGGCATTGTGACTGCTCATACATACGGGTATATCAGAAAAGCCGTCTAGCCAGTAGAACTGCTCAGTGTCGGGGCAGTCGTCAACCATGGCCGGCCACCAGGGCCAGCCCGCGAGCCGCGCCCACACCACTGACCCCGCCGACCATTCGCTGTGGATCAGATCCTCCTCGTCGCGTATCTTAATGGGCACTTCGGGCACCGAGCAATCGGCGGCTGATTTATCTGAGTTGGATTAAATAGGTAGGTATAGAAAACAAAACAGTGACGGCGGCCGCGTAACATAATCGACCCGGCATGCATAGTCTGTTCGGCAGTATTTGTCGAAGAACAAAGCCAACCCGTAGTAATTATTGCCGAACATTCATCTACACACATTCGATTTTACCGTTAGGCTGTGCCGATTAATGTCGGTTCGCTTATGTGTGTACCTACCCTTACTGGTTATGAAATAAGATTTTTTCTATTTTTATTTGGTTAAGAAAAACAACAATGAAATTTGATAAGATAATGTCAAAAGATATCTCGATTTATAAACTAGAACCGATTTAACCAGTAATGAAAATAGTACATAAGTATAGTTACGATTCAAACTTTATGGCGGTTGGTTGTGAGGTTTGCAGGTTCGTTCGTAATATTCTATATTGGTGTAGTCAGACCCCTCCTTCCCAGTGGGCACTTTGGGCAAGTGCCCCAGGGCCCCGCGATCGAAAGGGGCCCACCTAGTTCCTGTTAGATCACCGAACGGGGCTCATAGGGACCCCATTATCCGAATATGCCCAGGGCCTCCAATAGGTAAAAGACGGCACTAAGTGCAGTGCTACACCAAAGCATTATTTTCCTGAGAATGCAAATCACTCGAAATCTCGCTGTCAAAAAGCGCACGAATCGAGCAATCGTACGAATTTTAATGTATTATCCATTTGTGCTCACAATTAACATGATGCTAGGAAAATTATCTTGAACATAACGCGGCAATGAATATCTTCGCGTAAACGCGATAGATGGTCCCAGTATTAGTTTAATAAATTGTTATATTACCTGGATTCATGCTGCAGTACCATTTGGTCGGCAGCTCATGAGAGTCGACTATATGTGGAAGATGCCGCCATTGGTTGCAGTCGTCACATTGTGCCCATAAGCCGGTTCCTCGCCGTTTTTGAAGCCAAAGTAGCTTCTGCCGATGTGTCAATTCGAAGCCAGGCTGGCTGAGCGCTTCTCGATACGAACTGAACCCAAAAAACCATAGATATTTTATCCAAAAACAGTGACAACTAGCATGTAACATCTGCAAGTAACAAGGTACTTAAGAACAAAGCCTAAAATAAGAGCTTTCGTCGTCTCGTGATGGTCCTGTGCGTGTTTTTTTTTTAATTTTCACCATCCCTTTTATATCATTAAGTTACTTTTTCTTTAGATTTGAAGGGAAAGCGCAAGAGATAATGTTAGACAATTAGCACTTTAAACCTATATGTATGCTATATGGCTTAAATAGATTCTGGTAAAAGCTGATTAGAGTTTTAAGCTGATGGCGGATTGGGACCATAAAGGTTGGTGTAACGACAGCAGTGGCGGCGCTAGACCACATGTGGACGTCGGCGACATCAAGTTCGCGAGGCCTATTTTACTTCGTGGTAAAAAGCCAAATTATAAAATAACGTATGACTAAACGACTTTTATTGTTGATAATCAAATGATGACAAAAAATAATTACAAACATACAAAATTAATTACAAAAATAGTGTTGTCAGACGCTTCCATCACGCACGTGTTCGAAAATAATAAAAGTCATTATCATCTGCTTAGCTTTTTCCCCAAATTGTTCAGGGTCGGCTACCTAAGCCAGGCCAGGAGAAATGAAAATAAATAGGTAACTTGTAAACATTTTTTGCGAGGCCCCCTCAGGCGCGAGGCCGTCGGCGGTGGCCGACGTCGCCGACGCCTAGCGCCGCCACTGAACGACAGTCAGTTTAGTGAATTGTATCAAGGAATACTAGAACTTGATCAGATAATTTAAATTTTATTTCCTCTCAATGGTGACATTCAATTAAACGAAGACTACGCTTGGATTAGTTACTCCATGTTTTGTCTTTGTCTACTGAATGACAAATGGCATTTGAGTCACATGAACAAAAGACGGCGTAACTAGTCTAAGCTTATTCCTTGTTTATTAATAAGGGGGTACCTATGCGTACGGACCAGTATGCACCTAACACTCCCAGTCTACAACCAACAACATGTCCTAGA
This sequence comes from Chilo suppressalis, assembly GCA_902850365.2. Classification (NCBI taxonomy): domain Eukaryota; kingdom Metazoa; phylum Arthropoda; class Insecta; order Lepidoptera; family Crambidae; genus Chilo; species Chilo suppressalis. Next base: position 9,243,194 of record OU963899.1, on the reverse strand, counting down.
ATCAATATCTGGCCAAAGGGCCAAGTACGGCTATGGTCCCAGTCTAGTATTACCGTTTTTACAATCATAATCTGATCTCTGCTCTGAGCCGAGTTCAGAATGGGACCAATATTATGAACATACAACCTTTGCTATCGATGGATGGTTAGCCAGTTTTAACAACCTGTCATAGTTAACTGTTTCCACTCTTCTTTCCAGTAAGATAGGTGGACAAATAAGACAAAATTTTCTTATAAGATTCTTTTTGAACTTTTCATTAAAAAAGCTTTACAATGTGTAAGAAAATACACATTGCAGTGCTTATTTAATAATAAAGTAATTTCGTAAAACTAATACCTACTTAGTATTTTGCGAAGACGAGACTTCAGTAGACTGCGTTCCTTCGGCAAATGTTAATGTATGTTTTCTTGTTTTAGTGTGATCTTGGGAAGGCGGCATCGCGTTTTCTGCCTGAAAATTTATAATGACATTGTCTTTTACTCAAAAGCACGGTACAAATAACATTATTTTTATACCGTGTCAATAGCTAGACGAAGAGGGTAGGATGATATTTATTTTCAGTTATTACTTACAAAAATGAAAACATCGTCGAATAGTAAGCTTTCATGTTTTAACATGTATTATTGATGTATTATGTATGTCAAATTTATAATAACCTACTTACTGATTTTCATTTTGTGACTTTTGAATGAACAAAGAAAAATTACCTGTACTGGCTGATAAGCTTCTTCGTCTGGCTCTTGAGCTTTTTCAAGTGGCAAATCAGTTACATGCATTGTATAGTGCCTAAACTAAGAAAAAATACAGAAAGAGAAAATTAATAATTTTAGAGGGAAGCACTACCACGACTCGTTGAAGAATTGTAAAATTTTCCAGTTTTCCCGCCAAACGTTGAAAGTTGTTCGTGAGGTCATATTTTTTCTTGCTACCATAATATGTCACAGGGAACGACAAGTACATAAATATAAAACTTAAATTATATTTTTTTAAATATTTTTATTATTTTAAAATCAAGTTCCGTCCATGCTTTTACGAAATTTTAAAGTCAAACAAGAAAACTGGAAAACCACAATTACAATGACATATGAAAAAACCAAGAAAAAGACTAAATTGTTGTAACGACTAGTCATGTCAATTACTTGCCAATGTTAATAAATTCTATATAAGGTTTTATATTTAAAAACGAATCACAAAATAATATAACTTAAAATTAATTAATAAATAAGTTTAAAAATATTTTCTTGAGCTGCAGAAAGATAACTCAAATTTCTAGGCGGAAGTGCGCATCCAAAACCATCAGGCTGGTTGCCGGCTGGTCGCCATATTTGTGGCGATAATAGTTCTTGGGCTTTCCTAAATAATTTTCGTCGTTAACGACGAAAGGGAGTAATAAATACTCCCTTTTTTGTGTTGGTAGTGTGAATACTATTATTTACCGCTAGGTAAAACTTGCTTTTGAAGAAAAATATACTTTTTCTTTGTTTCGTATTATAAACATGGCTTTCTAAAATGTCGGCCTTGCACGTAATTTCGTTATCTCCTCGCGGAGTGTCCCACTCAGCTGTTTTTGTGGATGTTGGAGGAATCCAGGATGGACAAGAAATCATTAAATCGCTCTTCTCAACCACAGTCGAGGGCATCCGCTCTCGACAGTAAGAAAAATTCAGGTGAGTGTGTAAAGGTCATAACCACATCCTATCATCCATCCTTCATTACGTCAGTGATGTTATTATTTATTCAAAACAAATCTTTTAATGCTTACATTGATAACAATCCAAATTCTTAACCTGATTAGAATCCTAGTCTGTTTTGCTGAGTTTTCTGACAATCGAAGTCTTGCAGTTAAAATTTTCCTATTTCATATTTAATTGTGAAATGTGTTGAAATTTTACTATGGGTTCTTTTTAGAATCAACTCATAAGCCTTGGCCACGAAACAATAAGAAACGCGAAGGTCAAGGGTCTTCATCTAAAAATGAACCATACTGCAAGAATGCTCCTGCACAACGAGGTAGAGGTCCTGTTGATAGACGCCCACGCACTCGTGGTCCACCCAGTTTCAACGTGGGTGGAGCGCAGAATGCCAGGTGAATAAAACTTTTTTTTGGTAGCTTACATTGTTATTTATATGTGTGTGGCTCGACTGTTTTGTACACCGAGTTTCAAGATGTCGCCTACTCAGAAGTCCCGTGTTCAAATCCTGGTGGGGCAAATGTTAGTATGATGAATATGATCATTAATACCAAAGTCATGGATGATAATATAGATATGTATTCTATCTGTTACCATAGTATTCCATTACACAAGCCTTACAGTGCTTCCTTTGAGGCTAGGCTAGTTGATGTGTGTTAGAATTATTTATGCGGATTGTAATGTATGTGTTCTTTGTTCAGGCTAGAGTATGATGAAGATGAGCCAGAGATTGGCCCTGTATTTGTGCCGAAAAGCAAGAAGCAAAATCTGAACCATTTGCTGAACTTTATGTATCCCACCCATGGGGGAACAGAGCGCAGGGGTCATCAACCGCAATCTCGTCGTCCTACTTACCATAGAGTCTCTACCCGTCATGAACACGATCTCTACTTACGGGCTTAGTAAGTTAAATTTCGTTAAATACAAAATATCCGCTTTCTATTGAAAATAATGCATAAATTATAGAGGTCTATTATTATCACAATGATTGAGGTATGATAATAACATTCTTAGAAAGAAAGCTCCAGAATGTATTTTGTAGGTTCCACTCTAGTGGATCTGTAATAATTGAAGTATGTTGTCTATTTCAGTGATAGCTTCTCATTATACATTTCATTGTTGAACAATATTTATGCTTTTTTATTAATTAAACATTAATAACTTTAATAATCTGATGATATGCTTAAAAATGTCACCCCTCTACTTCTCCCCCTTTAAGTATTATTTTGCTGACAATAAGTAGGTAATATCAAAGACATTGGATCTCATTTATTCCTTAATTCATGAAAATCTCTTTAGTTAGTTGTGATAAAAGATGGACTTATCTTTACTTCTATACTAATATTAAAAAGAGGAAAGATTTGATTGTTTGTATTGAATAGGCTTCAAAACTAAAGGACTGTCTGTATCTATAAATAAAATCTCACATTTAGAATCCTCCATTATGCCTGATGAACATGGCTATAGAGTATTTTCAAAAAAGGTCAGGGTTCCATATGAGAACTTTGATAATGTAACCCAATGTGTGAAAAGAATACCAATAAATTTTTTTTTGTCGCATACGTTGCGGGAGTCATTGACAGCTCTGCTCATACTGGTCATAGCATGATATTATATAGCCCATAGCAGATAGTCTACACCAAAGTGAAGTGAGGGGGAGCCACAAGTTTATATTATAATACTAGCTGTACCCTGCGGTGTTACCTGTGGTTTAGTGGGGATATTTTCTCGCAGTAAAACGTAGACTATGTGTTAATCTAGGGTGTCAGCTAACTCCATACCAAATTTTATTAAAATCGCTTAAGCCGTTTGGATGTGAAGAAGTAACAAACATACACACTCACAAACTTTCGCCTTTATAATATTAGTATGATAATATTAGTATGATTAGTATGGATTGATCACAGTTTATTGGCCAGCTTTGACTCTTTTCAGCATCCTCTTCAAAGCTTTTAGGAAAAGCGAGTTCATGAGTCTTCATGTCCTCATATGAATTTATCTCTCTCCTTCCTAAATATGAAATGAAAGTGATTGTGGAAAGCAAAAAGTTACACAGTGCACATGTCTAAAAAATCTGTTTTAGGTCATGTAAAACATTTTTATAATTAAAATCATTTCATTCAAAGTTAATAATAGTAATTTGTTGATATATTAATTTCAGTTGTCAATTTGTAGTCAAGGAGGATGGGGATTATGATGCTAACTTGTTGGATCCTGACTTGCCTGTGAAATGGGATCAAGTAGAAGAAATTGTGAGTATTACAGTAACATTAATTTTTATTCATGTATTACATCTGAGCAAATATTACATTATTATATATATAGAATTCGAAGCAGTGATAAACATTATCTATGTTTACTTAGTTATTTCTTATGCCAGCACTTCACTTGGCTATTTGTAAACTTGAGATGAGTTTCTCCTTTTCTTTCCTCATAAAGCATGATTAGGATAGACTGTTGTCTATTTGTTAACAAATAGCAAATACGAAAAGCCAAGTGAAATGCCGATATAAGATAAATATTAATTGAAGCTTAGTTTTTCTTGGTATTAAGTTGATTATAATATAAAATCTGATAGTAATATTTTTTTAGAAATAGGTAAATGTACAATCAGTTCCACCAATACAGAAGAATAATGTTTGTATTTGTGCAAAAAGTTGTTGTTCTACTACATTCCTATTAATCACTTATAGCCATAATATTCAAAGATGTCAATTATTTAACTTTGATCAAAGTATAGCTTTCACTTTCTTTGCTATATAACAATAGAGTAGGAGTAGCCAACACAAGATTTTAAATAATGTTAAACTTATTTCGTGTGTATAATGCCTGTTAGTCCTACTAATCCTAATATTATTAATGTGAAAGTTTGTACGAAGAATGAATATTGGCACATATATTTCTTACGTGGATTAAAACATAGGAAACATTTTACCCCGAAAAAAAATTACGCCCCTGAGGGATTCTCAAAAAAAGCTAAATCGCGGGCGGCCGGTACTATGTGATAAGAGTATAATATGTGCAACCTTTTCATAACATATTTGTTTGAGCATAGAAAAGCTATGTTCATGTATTCTAATAATTTTTTTTCATTACAGGTTGTGCGCAGCACCGGCAACACGGAATGCCCAATATGTCTCGGCGCACCGGTCGCGGGGCGCGCGGGCCTATGCGGCCACGTGTACTGCTGGCCGTGCGCGCTGCACTACGTGGCCGCCAGCGAGAAGCAGCCGCCGCCGTGCCCCGTGTGCGCTGCCCCGCTGCACGTGCCTGACATGAGGCCCACCAGGACGGTGCAGTGGCCGCCGCCCGCGGACGAGGTCAGTGCTAGTGGTCGAGCGCCCTATATGCCACTTGTACTGCTGGCCGTTCGTGCTGAACTACGTGGTCGCCAGCGAGAGGCAGCCGCCGCCGTGCCCCGTGTGCGCTGCCCCGCTGCACGTGCCTGACATGAGGCCCACCAGGACGGTGCAGTGGCCGCCGCCCGCGGACGAGGTCAGTGCTAGTGGTCGAGCGCCCTATATGCCACTTGTACTGCTGGCCGTGCGCGCTGAACTACGTGGCCGCCAGCGAGAAGCAGCCGCCGCCGTGCCCCGTGTGCGCTGCCCCGCTGCACGTGCCCGACATGAGGCCCACCAGGACGGTGCAGTGGCCGCCGCCCGCGGACGAGGTCAGTGCTAGTGGTCGAGCGCCCTATATGCCACTTGTACTGCTGGCCGTGCGTGCTGAACTACGTGGCCGCCAGCGAGAGGCAGCCGCCGCCGTGCCCCGTGTGCGCTGCCCCGCTGCACGTGCCCGACATGATACCCACCAGGACGGTGCAGTGGCCGCCGCCCGCGGACGAGGTCAGTGCTAGTGGTCGAGCGCCCTATATGCCACTTGTACTGCTGGCCGTGCGCGCTGAACTACGTGGCCGCCAGCGAGAAGCAGCCGCCGCCGTGCCCCGTGTGCGCTGCCCCGCTGCACGTGCCCGACATGAGGCCCACCAGGACGGTGCAGTGGCCGCCGCCCGCGGACGAGGTCAGTGCTAGTGGTCGAGCGCCCTATATGCCACTTGTACTGCTGGCCGTGCGTGCTGAACTACGTGGCCGCCAGCGAGAGGCAGCCGCCGCCGTGCCCCGTGTGCGCTGCCCCGCTGCACGTGCCCGACATGATACCCACCAGGACGGTGCAGTGGCCGCCGCCCGCGGACGAGGTCAGTGCTAGTGGTCGAGCGCCCTATATGCCACTTGTACTGCTGGCCGTGCGCGCTGAACTACGTGGCCGCCAGCGAGAAGCAGCCGCCGCCGTGCCCCGTGTGCGCTGCCCCGCTGCACGTGCCCGACATGAGGCCCACCAGGACGGTGCAGTGGCCGCCGCCCGCGGACGAGTTCAGTGCTAGTGGTCGAGCGCCCTATATGCCACTTGTACTGCTGGCCGTGCGTGCTGAACTACGTGGCCGCCAGCGAGAGGCAGCCGCCGCCGTGCCCCGGGTGCGCTGCTCCGCTGCACGCGCCCGACATTTTGCGACGTGAGGCTTCTATACGTTTTGTATGAAAAGGACGCAGAAGAGGCATATTATGTCCGTGCCCCGTCTAAGTCTAACGTCTTTTCTATATGGCCCGCGCCTCTATCTTGGCGGCATGCTAGTAGACGCGGAAGAGAATAATTCAATCCAAAACTTTACACAAGCAAGAGCCTTTGTGTAAAAAACTCATTATAAAACTTTTAAGAAAGAAAAGACATTAATTAATTCTCAAACTAAAGAATATTTTACATTATGCAAGGTTAGAAGAGCTAGTTTTAAAATGCAATGGTACATGAAATAATATTACTAATATTAAAAATACTGAAATCAATTCATTTGTATATAAGTAGTAAACTATTCTCAGGGTGTGCGTTATTTGTGATATACATTGTATATCAAATTCTTTTTAAATACTGTAATTAAGGTTACACATGTCTTTGTAATTGTTATCTCATTTATTTGTAGATTACAATGAGGTTGGTGCGTCGTTTGAGAGGTTCAACTACTGTTGAAATTGCACCGCCACGTGGAACACTTACTGATATAAAACAATCTCCTATTTTACCTCTGGAGAGTGTGAACCAGGCACCTTACTCCAAGTTCTTTACAGCTTCAACAAAACAGGTAAAAATCATGCAATTCATTGTTCATCTCATGTGATTGACTTTAAACTTGCATTCTAAAATATTTGTTTCTGATTTTAGGTCCAGGAGATATTAGAGAGGGAAAGAAATGAAATCCAGAAACAGATAATGGCTGAAATTGATACAACTGAAATAGTGTTTATGGAGCAAGCTCTAGCTATTCTAAAGAAAAAAGAAGACGATATAAAAGAACAACTTGACAAGCCAAAAATCCAACAGAATCTGATGGAAGAAGAAGTTCCTTTAGTTTATGAAGCACAGTCAATTAATGAGAAAAGAATTGATTGGTTCGATGTACCTGATGAGGCAACAGGTTTGAATTTAGAAGAAGGCGTGAATTTACTTCAGAAACAAATAGCAGTACTTGATATAGATGCAGAAGATTCAAACCTTAACCCTGATGCACCAACTTTCATGTTAAAAAATGACGTGGATGAGAACGAGCCAGAAGAATTTCCTTTGATTGAAAATGATTTGTCTCAAGAGGAAGAAACTGTTGATGATAATCCTTCTATCACTGATATTGACAAACAGAATCAAGTGAAATATTTTTACTTTTACCAAGGTAATCTTTTATAATATTATAGATAATATCATGTTTATCTCAATTGCTGTCAAAGAAATTGGTGGTTTGCCATTTTTGGTCAATGATCCAGCCTCCTTTTCATGAGCACGGCAATATGATATGTATCTCCTTTTTATTGTGTTCAATTGTCAAATTGCTATGGAATTTGACAGCTAGACGCGATAAACCTGATACAATATGTTGTGGTGCTCATTATACAGGTACTGATCTATAGTAAGTGGTCCATATAAAAGTAAACAGTTACTTCAAACTTTTATAATCGAAAAGGCTAAATAAATAGCTATTTATGATACCAGTGCGGTAAGTTGGTTATTTCAAACGAGTGTAATGTAAGTCTTACCATAGTCACGAGTTTGTAAATACCGATTTCGCACGAATGTCTTGCAACGTTTTTCAACATATTTGCGAGAAAACAGAACCTATATCTAGCAATCCCATATTATCACTCATTTTAGTATGTGCTTCCAACGAGATTTGACCGAAATTAAAATAAAAACCGTAAAGAACACGCACGGAACTATGAATGGGAACGTGTGGTAAAATGTTTTACTGCATGCTCCATTGGTTCGCTTTCATGTATACAACCTCCGTAAATGCATTTTTTGAGCAAGTGTATTGAAAAATATAAAATTATATCATTAATTTCTTTTTGAGGAGCTTGATAGCACAAGTGGTTAGCGCGTTCGGCTGCGATCATTGAAGTTAAGCAACTTTTGCAGTGGTCAGACATTGGATGGGTGACCAAAAATTTACTCCGTGCTTCGGAAGGCACGTTAAGCCGTTTGTTCCGGTTGCATCTGCAGTCGTTACCCACTAATCCGCACTGGGCCCGCGTTGTCGGTCATGGCCTCATCTCCCTATTCCATCCATAGGGAAGTCTTGTGTCCCAGCAGTTGGGATATTAATAGGCTAATTTCGATGATTATTATTATTTTTAGCTGAGGATGGACAACAACTGTTCCTCAATAGCTTGAATGTGCGCATTTTGAATGCGTCTTGGGGCACTCTGTCTGCCGCGCCGCCAATCATTCGAGGACGCGTTTTGCATCGAGAAACTATACCACTCACAGAACAGGTGAAACGAAGACCTCTTGTTGGCTATATTTTTTAATTTTAAGCATTTAACTGTTTTAGATTTATAAATGGAAAGATAATTTTACTAGAAAAACATCCACGCGGTCCAGGCATCTGACGGGATTCGCACCCGTAGCTTCCATAATCTAGAAGATGCTCTGTTTGTTTAGTGTAATAACTAGGTCTAGTTTTTTTGAATTGAAGTATGTTAAAAATTCGTTCGTTATTATCATTATCATTTGATAATGATCTGATAGAAAATGCTGTGTTGAAGCTAACTTTCCTGCATAGGTAAATTTCTACAAGTGAACAAAGTAATTTTTGAATGGGAAGCAACTTTATGGCTCAATTACACTTGGTCTTTAGCCCGTATTCGGGTGTACTAAAGACCTTACCCGAATTCGGGCACCCGAAGCCACTGTTTACACTGGAATACGGGCTGGAAGACGGTGTCAGGTAACCAAACGAAAACAACCCGAATACGGGCGTACTCGACTGCGTTCATTTACACTTGTTGTTTACCCGAATTCCATAGGCACTCGTATTCGGGCTAACAACCAATTGTAAATGCGCCATTATACTATAGTTAAGGTATAGCTGTGGGAGGATTTGTTGATTTCGTGTCATGCTGTCAGCACTTAATAATTAAGAAATCTTTATATGAAATGGCGTTACGTTATAAAATGTATGGGGAAGATAATGTGAATTGAAGACAATATTATTATTGTTTCAGACGCGAAAACACATGCCCTATACTGCTCACTTACCTATGCATTGCTCATTTGATATTGTGGAATTGGATCTCCAACCACCATATGTTACAAACACCGCTCTCAAAAGTTTCTCAGGTTAGTTTAAAGTCTAATACACCATGTTCCCAAATTGTATTCAGTTTAATCTATTTTATTATTCCAATCAGTTCAATTCAAACTCACTGATTTACTAGCATACATCTTACACAGAAGTTTTATATAAAATTTCTTTGGTCATGGTCAAAACAGAGATAAGTCTCTGTATTCATTAGAAATAAATATGTAGAACTAATATGATTACCTTCAACATAGAAAATTGTATATTTGTTGTGTAATGTAGAAGTCATTATTACTATTTTTCTTTATTTATTTCACATAATAAATGGTTTGTATTGTATATGGATAGATGAGGGAGAGTAGAACAAAGAAATTGTCTTCATCTTGGAAGATGTATGGCTAGTTTCTTTATTTACAAGTTTGTGAGATTGAACTGATTGGAAGTATCACTTTATACTTCGAATCAGTTTAATCTGTATGAACAGCAAGCTGGAAAGTATTCGTGTCGTTCGCTATCGTCGAAGTTTCTTTGGTAGCGAAGAGCTAGTTTCTTCTTACGTCTAGGGGCGCTGTTTAGTGTCCATATAAACTTACGATGGCGATACGAATACTTTCTCGCTATTGGTTCGTGCTTGGGGTACTGATTGGAAGAATAAAATGATTTACATACAGAATAGGGATGATGATGACAGGGTATAGTAAATGAAATTATATTTAGTCATTCAGTTAGATTATCAAAAAATTATAGACACTTATTTTTACTCTTGTCAATCAACCAATATAAAGCGCATCAAAGTTTGGAAGTGGGGATTAGTGACGTCCCTTTTAAGTAAAAAATGTATAGATATTATATATCTCTGTTATTCATCTGATGTTTGGATTATGCAAATAAAGAAAAAAATACATGTCCAGATTTTTTAAATAATCGAAAATGAAGAATATGGAATAGGAAAAAAAAGTTTTTCATCACTATTGAAAGTAAATATTTATTATTTACTACCTCCCCTTTATGTCCTTCTTATTTATTTATTTCTCTATTATGGGATGCCTGGAAGAGATTGCAATAAGGCCACTTATATTTATTTATTTAAACTTTATTGTCACAATTACAAAATGGACAAAAGGCGGACTTAACGCTAAAAGCATTCTCTGCCAGTCAACCATCATACAGAAGATACAAATGCGGTTTTAGTAACGAAGTAATTAATATAAACATACTATAATAGAAAGTATTTATCTTATATATTATAATTAAATATACATGAGCACAAGACATATAAATATACACACTACACATACATATATATAAAATATATCGATGATGAGAGTGAAAGGGACTTATGAAATGAGTCTATCCAGAAGAAGTGCCATGAATTTTCTTTTTAAAAATGAACCTATTACGAGGAGAGGTCAATAAGTTCGCGGAATGGAGGTTTTGGTGGGGGTAGGTTTACTCATCCAGGTAGGCACTAGTTGAGCACCTTATTAAGAGTATATATACCAAGTTTGAACCTAATCGGGTCATTAACTTTTGAATTATCGAACTGCAAACAACTGAATCGGGAAGAAGTCAGCCAGTATGGAGAAAATTTAACACCGCGCCGTTATTAAGTTCCTTACCAAGCAAGGAAAATCCGCTCAGATCGAAATCGTCGAAAAAGTAGAAAAACTTGTATTGGAAGATGCCCGGTTGAAGAAGAAGCAGCTTGCAGGAATGATTGGAGTATGTGAAACAAGTATTTTGAATATTCTACATCATCATCTTGGGATGACTAAGGTCAGTGCAAGATGGGTTCCGAGAATGCTTACGCCACTTCAAAAACGCGAGCGCGTCGAGTGTTCTCGCCAGTTTTTAGAGTTCTGTGGATAGAGAAAGGAAGAAGTTATGGTCCGAATCGTTACTGGTGATGAAACCTGTGTTCACCACTATGAACCAGAGTCAAAGCAAGAGTCGATGCAGTGGCATAAAAAAAGGCACACCTCCTCCAAAGAAGTTCAAGTGACACAATCGGCTGGCAAGATCATGGCGACTGTCTTTTAGGCTACAGAAGGTATTTTACTGATCGATTATAAAGAACGTGGTGTGCCTATAACGGGACAGTACTACGCTTCTTTACTAGAAAGATTGAAAGAAGCCATCAAAAAAAAAGTAGAGGAAAGCTGTCAAAAGGTGTGCTCCTTCTGTACGACAATGCACCCGATGCGGCTTCGAACAATTGAACCACCCACCCTACAGTCCAGACTTGGCACCCAGTGACTATTATTTATTTCCAAAAATGTAGAAAGAGCTGCGAGAAAAAAAATTTGACGACGATGAAGAAGTGAAGTCCGCAATTTCGGCCTATTTTGACACAAAAACAAATAATTTTTTTTCGATGGTATAAACAAGTTATTTGAGAGATCTGAGAAATGCATTAGGGTTAAGGGAGAATATATTATTGAAAAGGAAAAATAGTTTGGTGTTTAATTCCAACCTTCTTCCCTCTTATTCCGCGAACTTTTTGACCTCCCCTCGTAGGTGAGTCTCTAATGGAGTCAGGGAGGCTGTTCCAGAGTCGTGAAGATTGAAGGGCAAAGGAATCGTACATCTAGCCAGAGTGAAAGAGAGGTTGGGATGGAGCATATATTGTGTACTTTCTGTCTGTCATGTTTTGTTTCTTTTGTATCCTGTGTGGTGTACTACAATAAGGTGTATAAATATGTATTATTATTTTGTAATTGCAGAGGAGTTAGTACGCCGTGCCCGTATTCGCGCCCGCCACGAGCGTGACGAGAGACGTCGCGAACGCGAATTCCGTCGTGCTATGGAAGGCCCTCCTAAGCCTGACTTCTCGTCCGCAGTTCTGTTTCCACCAGCTACCCTCAGCAGTCCGGTTGATTCTCCACTGCTGTCTACATCGCTTGAGGAACCGTCTCCTTCTCCGACAGCGTCTTCTTCCTCTGGACCGTCATTTGCTAAGGTAATTTTAAAAAGTTTTTTTTATTGCACTTTCAAAAAGTACATGTGCCACCAAGCTATGGAAGGCCCTCCGAAGCCTGACTTCTCGCCCGCAGTTCTGTTTCCACGAGCTACCCTCAGCAGTCCGGTTGATTCTCCACTGCTGTCTACATCGCTCGAGGAGCCGTCTTCTACGACAGCGTCTTCTTCCTCTGGACCTTCATTTGCTAAGGAAATTTCAAAATGTTTTTTCTTATGGCACTTTCAAGAAGTATATGTGCCACCGAGCTATGAAAGGCCCTCCGAAGCCTGAGTTGGCATCTTTTTTGAAAGTCAAAACTTAAGGCGAGACCTAAGTTTTGACTTTCAAAAAAGATACATAGTGACAGCGACAGCTATAGACACAAGTTGTGCAACCAAGTGCTACATTTCGTCAGAGGTTCTGTTCCAGCCACTGCTGTCTACATCTTTTTGTTTGTCAAAGAACATGTTATGTCAAATTTTTGTTGAACCGTTACAATGGTTGACATTAATATTGTTTTTTGAAGACCTCCGTGGCAGAGTGTTTTGTACGCCAGATTTCATGGTGTCGCTTACTCGAGAGGTCCCTCTCGGGTTCGAATCCTGGTGGGGGCAGATAGTTTGTGTGATGAATACGAGCATTTGTACTCCAGTCATGGATGTTTAATATTTATTTCTATATAAAGATACTTCATCATCATCATCATCAGCCTATTAATGTCCCCACTGCTGGGGCACAGGCCTTCCCTATGGATGGATTAGGGAGATTTGGGCCATGACCCACCACGCGGGCCCAGTGCGGATTAGTGTTGATAGTGATTTTTGGTCACCCATCCAATGACCGCCCCCTCCGAAAGTTGCTTAAGTTCAACGATCGCAGCCGTACGCGCTAACCACTTGCGCCATCGAGCTCCTCTAAAGATACTTATGTACCTATATATGTACTGTATATGTATTCTATCCGTTACGCTAGTATCCCATAACACAAGCCTTACAGTGCTTACTTTGGGGTTAGGCTTATTGGTGTGAGTGTTAGAAATATTTATTTATTTATTGTTCATTTCTAGATGGCGAGCACAAGCGGCACATGGCGAGTGAGGCGCGTGGAAGCCCCGCCACCCCCGCCGCCTGAAGACGAGCCTTCCGCTCCCAGGACCCTGAGCCTCAGCGACGCCATAGAAGCCGCACTCCAAGCCTCTCCCGCGCCGTCCTCCAAGAAAAACAAAAAAACTAAGGCCAAAAAGATCTTATTCGCCACTGGCATGCAACGAACAGACTAATGAGACCTTAGCTCCCACAACCCCTTAGCCTTAGCGACTCCATAGAAGCCGCCCTACACGCCCCTCCCTCGCCCTCCTCCAAGAAAACAAAAAGACTAAGGCCACGAAGATCTTTTTCACCGCCCGCATGTAACGTACAGATTAACAAGATAACAAGAGAAGTTGAGCTTATCCTTCATTAACTATTTGCATAAAGAATTTCCTTTATTTTCAGCTAGATGTTAACATATATTTATCATGTATAGTTAAAATATTTATTGCAGATTATTTTCCAAATAATGTTTATATGTCACAGGTACTACTGTTATCGTAATCGTTGAGCTACTTTTATATTATTTTATTGAAAAGAAATTGACAGTTTACTTTTATGGTCTGCGCATATGAGAGGCTTTTGTCCTCAAATGCCCGCCGTGGACTTGTCACGGACTCGACGAACACGATGTGCGAACGAAAATTTAGAGAATCGCACGTTAAGCCTATTGTATACATCGGATTGAGCGCGCAATGAGCAATCATGAGATCTATTTTTTTCGGGATGTCCCTGTACTTTTGTCAAGTGCAGTCTCTCGGTGTCCTCGGTTATTTGGGGAATTTGCCCCTACTTTTGTTCTCTCCTTGTGTGCGTTACTCTATGCAGTTATAAGTAATCTATTTTGGCGGACAGAAGTTCCTCGTCTGCGCAGGCCCTTACTGCTATCATTATTTTTTTAAGATACTTTAACTAATAAAATAAAGTTTTAGTGATCCACAGGGCTGATGTACGTAGTTGATAATGACAAACTGAATATTATTAAATTTTTGGTATTAATGTGATTTACCTACGATGAACATTTATGTATCGATTTTTAAAGTGATGTTTAGTTGACGGTAGTTATAGCTTTCAAATGTCTACATGATATTCAGTGAATAAATGAATCATCAGCATTGTATGTTTTTTAATTTGTAACTTCCGAATTCTTCGGACTGCTGAATGTAATCAGTGTGGACGTGAACTAAGGGTGGGCATTTTTAGAATAACGATGCGCGATAACGATGCCGGGTTTGGATGCGCGCATATGATGCGACTGGATGCCGATGCCATCTAGTTTTTGTCAACATTGCTATAGCAACAGTGCCACAAATTTATCTGTACCGGTGAAGATGTCGCTAGCGATGAACAAATTTGTCATTAACCTTTTGAACGCCACGGTCGGCACTGGACGACAAATGAAAAAGTGCCCAACACGCCACCGTCGTGTATGGCCGACGAGAAAACGACATTTTTAAAACACAAAATAAACATACTAAATCAACTTTTCTGTGTTTCTTTTTCCTATTATTTAAAAGTACTTTAATGATGTATTGTAAAATGGCACGAAGATATATCCATCAGTTACATTTCACTAGCAAAAATTATCACTAAATATTGCTAACCGAAATGGTGTTCTCCTCACGCCACAGTCGGCAAGACACGACAGCTAGTGATGGGTAAGTTAGGTAAATTAAATTTTGAATTTATGAAATATTTTATTGAAAGCAGCTTACTACTACATCGATAATTATTTTTTAATAGCAACTATTTGTATCTGAATATTCTTAATGCGTAATATTTATGAAATTATTGAAAAATGATTACTATTTATATCTATCGATCGATAGTTAACTGTTCACTCTCGCGCATCCCTACGGAACAGCGCATAGACAGTTACCTGTACGCCACAGTCGGGAAGACACGTCAAGCGGTGACGTCATTAGCGCTACGGGAGACTGCTAGTGATTTCCTATCCTATTATAATTTATAACGGGGAGTGTAATATGAATAAAAATGGATAGCAGTCAAATGACTACCGAAGAACTCCTTCGTGTGTTAGGAAGTGTAGAAGAGGATGATGAATTCTCTGAAACCACATCTCTACACGAGGATGATTTAGAGGTGAGTTTTATTTTGTTTTAAATCTTTCTTTAATTGATTTAGGCGGACTTTCACCAACACACGCTAAACGCGTTTAAGACTTAAATCAATTTAGGCAATCATGCCATCTGTGTCATTTATTTGAAATTGACAGTGACAGAAGTAGGATTTAAACGAGATTAGCGTTAAACGCGTTTAGCGTGTGTTGGTGAAAGTCGGCCTAAGTATAGTACCTACGTACCAACAGTTTTTGTTTAATAACATGTAAAACTAGTGGTTCTAGAACAGTTAGACCTCGCTTTGCGTTAGATAAAATGCTTTAATGCAAATTTTAATTAGGTACATTCGAACCAATTGAATCATGACTCACTTTGCTGACCATTCCTTTGTAATCATAAATGTAGTTAAGTTATCTTCGCTATTATTCATGTTGCACTTAGAACGTTTTCAATATGAATAAAATGCGGTATTACGGATCAGATATGTATGCAATTTTAACCTTTGTTATTACTGCATTAGATATGCTTTAGACAAAACAGATCAATTTAAATTTCTATTAAGATGTCATTCATAATCCAAACTCTTTTCACTACGGAGAAAAGGTATTATAATTTAAAAAATAAAGTGACTAGCACTAATAAATAAACTTTGTAGGTAGATGTATTCTAGAAACAGCTTTTCAATTTTTTTACGATACTAAAAAAATAAAAAATTAAGGGGGGGGGTTCCTCATACATGGAACTGAAACTATTTCTTTTTCATCTAACCTTTTTTTTTATTCTTGACGGGGAAACGCTTAGCCTTCATCATAACTGATGTTAAGTATTGATAAGGCTGAAGATGGAATCGCGTTTCTCCCGGAATCCTCAACCACTGAGGACTTGGCTATCTTATCTCTAACTGTCGAAACACAACAATGCTGAAAACATTGTTGTTATGGTTAACCTATTCGTGTGGGGTGCCTATAGATAGGTCTTAGATTTATTAGACTGGCGTGGACCAGAGAGATTGTAATGAGCGATGACCATAATTTGTACATTATATAAAAAAAGCCAAACATTATTATACTCCTCCAGCAGCGTCGTAAATAGTAGTTAGCGATTCGCTTTTGTTTACAGTCTATCACGGATAGTCAAGAAAGAATCAATGTCTCACCTGTCCTGCCATCAACATCTCACACCGGCCAAGAAACACCTGACTACAATAGGGCCTCAACATCTGCATCATCATCAACAACCCACCGTGACCGTCGTCGAAGCCAAACCGAGACGTCCTTCCAGTGGACTTCAGCACAATACGTGGCTGCATTGACTAGCTTTGATGAGTTTGCGTCAGGTCTTAATTTTGAAGTAACAGAAAATATGACTGAATTAGATACTTTTTTAAAATTTTTAGATAAAGACTTTATGTCGTTCATTGTACAAATGACAAATGAGTATCACTCACGTTTTGTACTAAACGTAGACCTTCGTATTCATTCTCGCCTACAAAGGTGGCATGATGTATCTATTCCAGAATTGTACATATTTTTTGCTATATTAATGTTAATGACTCGAAATCGTCATCTGACTATAGAAGAGCACTGGAGTACAGATTTGTTGTTATCATCGCCCATTTTTTCTCAACTTATGCCTAGAAATCGCTTTTGCACAATTCTAAGCATGTTACATTTTTCACGGCCAAGTGAAGAGACTAATGTATTATCTAAAATCAATACTTGCATTAATCACGCTAAGGAAAAGTTTAAAAAAAATATAACACCGTATAAAAATCTATGCATAGACGAGAGCATCGTTCCCTTCAAGGGACGATTATCAATTAAGCAGTATTTGCCAATGAAAAGGAATCGCTTTGGAATAAAGTTGTTTGTAATGTGTGATGTAGAAACAGGCATTATCATTGATTTTATTGTTTACTGTGGCGCAGCTACTCAAATAATAGATCCTTGTAATTTAGGTGTTGGAGGCGCTGTTGTCTCAACTTTAATAAGGGATTATTTCGGTACTTATCGTCATCTATATATTGACAACTGGTATACTAGCCCGGCATTGTTGAATTACCTCCACGAGAATAATATATACGCGTGTGGTACTGTAAAAAAAAACAGAATCGGTATGCCACGCTTTAATACTCTTAAGCCTGGGGAAGTCCAAGCGCAGTATTCTCCTCCAATGACAGCTCTAAAATGGCGAGACAAAAAAGATATATTTCTTTTGTCAACGATTCATAGTGATGTTATGGCGCCGTCATTAAAAGAGGACAGAGCGACGGGGCTCCCAGTTATGAAGCCACAAGCCGTTTTGGATTATTCCAAAAATATGGGAAGCATTGACACGGCTGACATGCTACTGTCTTCTATACAGTGCATAAGGAAAACCGTAAAATGGTACAAAAAGTTGTTTCTGC
Organism: Chilo suppressalis; assembly: GCA_902850365.2. Taxonomy (NCBI): domain Eukaryota; kingdom Metazoa; phylum Arthropoda; class Insecta; order Lepidoptera; family Crambidae; genus Chilo; species Chilo suppressalis. The sequence continues at coordinate 9,225,347 of OU963899.1, read as the reverse complement.
ACATAATTGATATGCACGTATTGAATTCTTTTTTCAGTTTTCGGCAAATAAAAAACATGCCAAATTTACATTTTTCACAATTTCAGTTGAGTCTTATTCGCCAAATTATAGAAAATTTTCATTCTTTCAATACTTTACCTTCATCCATAAGCAGCAGCCACAACAATCCACTGCGCATACTACCGAAAAACTACAACGATCACATGCCGACCCTTATGGGCAAATACCAACGCTGTAGGCAATGTGCAATTAAAAAAGAGAGAAAAGAAACACGGTACACTTGTAAAATATGCAAAGTGTATTTATGTGCTGCTCCATGTTTCAAAAAATATCACTCTTAATTAATTATTCTGTTTATTTTTAGACAATGATGATCATTTTAAATTTTTTGTTATTTTTTTGCATTTACAATGCTATTCTGTCTGGAAAATAATATACCAGAAAAAAACAACCGGTCAACCATGGAGCTCAGCTGGGATTCGAACCCAGAACTTTTCGCTATCCGGGCGACTGCTCTAACCATTGAGCTACCGAGGACCTAGCTAAACTCGTCGAATTTTTCCAGTATATTTGCACTTCAACGTTTAAGCCAACGTTACAACGTTGGGTTCGAATCCCAGCTGATGAGCTGAGCTCCATGGTTGACCGGTTGTTTTTTTTTTCTGGTATATATTTTCCACAATGATGATCATATTTTTTAAATACGCTTTTTTAAAACGTTTACTTTTTTATAAGTACCTACAATACGGAATTTTGAAATATATTATTTATATTTATGTTACAATCTAGTTTTACCAATGTTTTGTTAATTTGCTGTGATAAGATAATTTAAGATTAATTACATAGGTTACAAAACAATCGATATCGTGTCCCGCTTCACTATTTCGCGATTGGTCGGCGGCGGCCGAGACTCGCTCGCTCGACCGACAGTATTCGGCAGTGACGAGTGTTCGTGACACGTGTGTAGAATTAATAAGTGGATTATTACCTTTTTTTTGAGTTGAAATGGCGTCCAAGAGTATGTGGCCTTCGAAACGCTATTTATTTACGGCAAGTTGTGATTTTATTACATAATACTTACTGTTATTTGTTTTAAATTTATAGGAAAAATTGACGAGAGCCAGTCAATTTTGACTACCGCTCACTATAGCCAAGACGAAGTAGACGTCATGGACTTGCCATCAACAATATGCGATAGCGAATATCATGCCTATTTGCCAGAGTGTCAGTCGCAGTTACGAAGCTGCGATAGTACGCCAGATCTTTATAGATCTACTGGGACACAAACTTTATTAAAGACTACAAATAAAAGTACACAATGCGAGCGAATTGTAAGTCCAATCAAAGAAACTGCACAAATTTTGGCTGACGGTTATTTTGCTGGAGATGAAACTCTTAAAAAGAAGTTTATCGAATGCTACATAAATGTGGTCTCGTCCATAATTCGTGTCATCGATAAATAATATTTTTACAGTTTAGTTTAATAAAAAATAAACCTCTAATTTGTTCGACTGATTATAATAAATAAGAATTGTTCTGCGATTATTTGACTGATGTTATGTTAATAACAAGAAATGATAGCTGTGATTACTTAATTGCTTATATAATAAGTAGTAGGTAAAAGTTGTATTTGTGATAATTTAACTGATTTTACAATAAGTATTAAGAAGTTGTATCTGTGATTATTTGACTAATGTTATATTAATAAGAAGAAATTATATCTGTGATTGATTACTTGACTGATTTAATAATAGTAAAAGTTGTGTTTATGATAATTTAACTGATTTTACACTAAGTAATAAGAAGTTGTATGTTTATTTGACTGATTTTATATTAATAAGAAGAAATTATATCTGTGATTGATTATTTATCTGATTTAATAATAGTAAAAGTTGTATTTGTGATAATTTAACTGATTTTACACTAAGTAATAAGAAGTTGTATGTTTATTTGACTGATTTTATATTAATAAGAAGAAATTATATCTGTGATTGATTACTTAACTGATTTAATAATAGTAAAAGTTCTAGGTATGTGATTATTTTACTGATCTTATTAGGCTGTAGAAAATTGTGTTTGTGGTCAATCAATAAAACTTTCAAGATCTGAACGCTTTTGTTTCATTGGGTTACCAAAATACCTACTTATATTAGAAATTTCATTAAGTGCGCGAAGGCACTTTTGAGCTCCTAGATTGAACTACTGTTCTAAACAAATGAAATTAAAAAAAATAGAATGTTATCTCTTAAATAGTCGAATAGTTCGTAGCGGCCTCTGATTTTTTAGATGTCATTGATTTTACTTAGAAATTATTCTAAACCAAAAAACGTCGAAAATCGCTTTAAGATCGCTGTGAATCTCACCTATACGATAATATTATTGAACAAAATTTATACCAGAATAATTGTTACTTCATAATATTTTATAATGAATTTATTATCTTATTTCGATAAAAACTATAAATACAACTGCAAAATTACTACAAAATATGTGCCGGCCGTCCGAACTCAGCTTTTTCTCGCAGAGTGAAAATTTGTTATACTAAGCATGAATTTATTATCCTATTTCCATAAAAACGATAAATACAACTGGAAAATTACTATAAAATGTGAAAAGGGGCATTTTACGCAAAAATCATGATCGAGATGTAACAGGCCTCTTTAAGTAAAAACGGAGAAAATCAACTAAAGCTAAGTAATTAATTAGTACTCTAATAGACAACCCTTTCTTTACCTTGTTGTTTATAATTTATAATAATAATTATAAGTTTACTTGAAATGTCACATCATTACCTCGCACGCAAGAAAGCTGTCAAAGGTCGTGCCAACCACGCCAGAGTCGGGTCTTCCCGACAGCGAATGCCTACACGAACGAGATTAGTGATGTATCTTATTATTACCTGATTTATTCGTTTGTAGTTCTAATGTCTACTTTTACTTTGTATAGAATTTTGTAACTGCTGTTAAATAATACGAAATCAAAAAAATATATTTTATTTCAAAAATATGTGACGAATAGCAGAGATTAAATCGGTTATTGACAACTTATCGATAACATCGTTGGCATTCCTATTTTATTTGTAGGTATTTGCTCTGAATTTATGGCTTGGCGTGGGAAGGGCGCCGATGCGTTTGAGCTCTGGCGTTCAAAAGGTTAAAATGTCACAATGCTGTGGACAAATTGTAGTTCCAATGAAAAGTTTGTGATATTACGATACTGTCATCCTCTTGGCATTATTGGCATCGATGCGATGCCGCCATCGGTGCTGGGATCCGATGCAATTTATCTGATAACGATGCGCATCGATTTCACAAATATCTAATACGCCCATCTCTAACGTGCAGCTCACTTATTTTACGTGCAAAAGACTTAATAGTGCTCATTTTAAAGCTTACTTATACAGCTCACTTATTTTACGTGCAAAAGACTTTTAGTAGTGCTCATTTTAAAGCTTATTTCAAGCACTACAAAACCCTTTTGTATTAGGCGCTTTGCAGACGACGGGGCGGGGCGGGCTGGTCAATTTCGCCGCGAATAATAGCACAAAGCGAATCCTATACTTCAAACGCACACAGCGGTCAAAAAGACCGCGCCTTGGGTGCCCGGCGGGTACTGGCGGCGCGGCATGTCCGCGGCTGCCCGCCGTGGATCATACAAACCAGTTTATATGCAGTAACGCAGACGGCGGCGCGGGGCGGTCATGGACTAGGACGAACGTCCTACTGACCGCCTCTGCCCGTCGTGTGCTTTGTGTACGCGGCGCGGGCAGACGTGGTATTTATTGCTTCGCGGACAAAATGCCCGCCCCGCCCCGTCGTCTGCTCAACGCCTTAGGGTGCGGCCAGAGTGCACTCAGATTCAGATTCCGAAAACAAGCGCGAGAAATGAACAGTGTAGTCGAAGGGTACGGCCAGAGTGCACTCCTGATTCAGATTCAGACTCAGAAAACAAAGCGCTAGAAAAAGCAGGCAACCTGCTTAGACTACACTGTTTATTTCTCGCGCTTGTTTTCAGAATCTGAATCTGGCCGTACCCTTAGGGTGCGGCCAGAGTGCATTCAGATTCAGATTTCGAAAGCAAGCGCGAGAAATAAACACTGTAATCGAAGGGTACGGCCAGAGTGCACTCCTGATTCAGATTCAGACTCAGAAAACAAAGCACGAGAAAAAGCAGGCAACCTGCTTAGACTACACTGTTTATTTCTCGCGCTTGTTTTCGAAATCTGAATCTGATTCTGAATCTGAGTGCACTCTGGCCGCACCCTTAGAATGCATAAAATGCATCTGCTCGCCGCTAGATGGCATTGACTGAAATTTAATCGATGTGCGATTAAATTTCAGACACAATAAAGAACGACTTTGATCTTTAATATCTAGCTTAATATTGCATTTAGAATACTTTATAAAAAACCAAATTGTTCATTGTTTTACCTGCTACAATTTTGTTCTTTATAAAATTTTCGATAAAACGTATAATTTTGGAGATATTTGCAAAAAACCGATGAAAAACGTGAAATAATTGCGAATTTTCAATTGCCTTGGATGGATTGGATTGGATTTTTTGAAAAACTTTATAGATGATTTTTTGCTTAAAATTAGGCCTTCTATCGATATGCGAGGTTATTTTGAAAAAAATATAAATTCACCCCCGAGAAGGGGTGACAACCACCCCCATGGTGGTTGCGGAGTTGTCCTTCTTTTCGGTACTGATAGCAGTGTTGCCACACGCCGGGCGCTGTGTTATAGACAAAGGAGGTCAAAGTAGACTATCAATTACTCGTTGATGTTAATATATTTTTAAAGAAAATAAATGTCATTCTGTCAACTTATGTTACCGCAGGGCTGGTTTTTATTTATTTCATTTTCCGTTTTAACGATAAAATAAAATATTACTATGTTTCGCCCAATATATTGAAAGCCAACAACCTTTCCAATTTTATTGTTTTCGTCTTACGAAATTTCCATTAGGTTACTTGTCCTGACGCGATCAGGCCACGTGTCCTGCGCGAGTTTAACATTTTTTACCCACTACAAAAAAAAGAAGTGTACAACGCCGCTAAAGAAATTTTGATTTCAAAAAATGCTAATTATTGTTTATAGATATCATGCGCCTTAAGAAAAAGTAATATTTTAACTCAAAAATCATTTTATTTCTTACAATTCGTTTAGGTGTTTAGTTTGATGTTAAGTGGTGATAAAGTCCAAAAGTGAAGATAGCTAGTACAGCAGTTATAAACTGCTACACCAAACATCCTTACCTTGCCGGCCTGCAAAAATGCTTCTTCACGCCTCTCTTAACCCCTCGGCTGTGAACATCTAGGTATTTTGTTTTTCACTGATGGAAGCTATCCAGCCGATTTTACTCTTATATTCGAGTTCTACTGCGTACAGAAGTGTGCCTGGGTGTACCCAGGCTTCATTTATGTCTTAAATTAATCCCGAATAGTTTCTCTACAAACTTATCTATATATTAGACGTGTAAATTAAACACCATTACTAAATATGATAAAATGAAAATAATTTTGTCAACTCGTGGCAGAAATTATCCCCTTACAGATATGATGGGTTAAAAGACCCCAGATTTTAGGAAGGAGAGACCACGTGCGCGGGCAAAGAATTCCACTTACGAATAGTACGACAAAGAAATGAGTCACCAAACTTTGTTCGTGTAGGAATTTATATGGAAATCAAGAAAAATAAATATTAATATGGGCCGAGGCTGTATGGACATAGTTTCTTCAGTCTTCCAATGGAAGAATTTAAATAATTTAAAGTCATACAAAATGTCAAATCTTTGATGTGTCTCGGATTGGTTTTGTGATTGTGATGTGAATGTGAATGAATTTCTGTATTAAACACATCATTGTATTTGTACACACAATATTTTATTAGCTTCTCGATCGATTGTTTTTACAGCTATTAGGATTCATGTTATTTTAGAATAGTTTGTCATTATGTCGCTTTCGCGGACAGACTATGTTTTTGAGCCATTTAAGGTTACTGAAGTAAAATATCGAGGTTCTGACTGGCCTAGACCACGAAGCGGCCATAGGATAGCGTGCGACGATGCAAACATTTATTGTTTTGGGGGTTACAATCCATCTTTGCCATTATCAAACTTACAAAGGGATAATTCAACGTGGAGTCCAGCGCGACCTCTTTTCAAAGAACTCTGGAGTTTCTCAATTGCTAGTCGAAAATGGAAGCAACACAAAGTAGTAGAGAATATGCCGGAAGAATTAGCTTCTAATGCTATGTGTATGAATGGCAGATTTTTAATGGTATGATTTTAATTGGTCATAATATCAATACAACCCAAATATTCCATCATTGTCTTTCAAAATAAAATTTCATTTTAGATATTCGGTGGCACGGGTGCACCATTTGGCAACAGATGTAGTAATGATGTAATTGTATGGCGGACTTGTCCAGGGGATGCAAGATTGCAGGTCCTGGATGTGACTGGAATCAGACCACCAGGGTTGTATGGTCAGGCAATACTATGCCATGATGGATTTTTCTATACTATTGGTGGGACAAATGGTTTCGCATACAACTGTGATATTTATAGGTTAGTTTAAATATAATTAGATATTGAATCTTTATGGCTATTATAAACCCTTTCCTTTAGTTGTAATAACTTTTGGATATTTCAGGTTAGACTTGAGGACTATGATTTGGGAACAAGTCTTTGTTGGCTCTGGTCAAGAAGGTGAGCCTATAGGAAGATACAGGCATGAAGTAGTCCGAGTAGACAATAAACTTTATATCATTGGAGGTGGAACTGGGGAATGGGCATTTGAACTGATGGAACTGCCAATGTATGATCTCGAAACAAAAACATGGAATATCTTAACACCAAAAGCAGATGACACCATAAAAGACAGTCCAGCACCATTACCAAGAAAATGTCATAGTGCAGTCCAAATAGATACACCAAATGGTGTTCAAGTGTTTGTAGCAGGTGGCTCAGATGGTCAAGCAATTTTTGAAGACATATGGAGGTTAAATTTACCAGATCTCCAGTGGCATCTTATGCAAAAGACAGTATTGCCAAATCCTTTATACTTTCATTCGTCAACAGTGACTTCATATGGTTGCATGTATGTTTTTGGTGGTATAGAACCTAAAGAGGATGCTTCAAGCCGTAATAATATACTGTATAAAGTGTGGTTGTGTATACCAAAGCTTAGTGAGATTTCTTGGGAGGCTATGCTTAATTTTCATCCAAATTTAGATCAAGTAGGAAGAAGAACTCTTTTAAATATTGGTATTCCCATTCACTTTGTGAACAGATTACATCCAGAACCTAGTTAATTCTCTAAAGCAATATTATATTTTTTTGCAAATTGACATTGTATAATTCAGTATAGTTAACCAATTAAAATAAAGGGTAATTTGCTATGTCAGGATAAACCTAAAAGTACGCAAATTTATTTTTTCATAGAAATAAGAACTTTTCTTAGTGAATTTCTATTTAAAGTATTAAATGGTAATTATTTTTGTCTGCAATCAAAAAGCAGAAATGTTCAAATATGTGTGTGTGCCAATAAAATGAGTACCTACCTACCTAACTTGTAAAGTGACAAAATGGTAATACTACAGTTCACAGCATAATACAACAAATTATTATATGCATATTTAATTTAAAGCAATATATATTTAATATAAAGTATTATTTGTATTCCCACAAAAACAAATCTGGAAAAACACTTTTTTATTATAATGAAGCTACAGATCTGTTTGTTATTTTGCAATCTGTATTAACTATGCAATAATTATTTAAATACAAAGCCTACAGCTTGTGAAACTTTGAAATGACTTTTTTTATCGAACACCAGACTTTTGTAATGTTTTGAAGCTAGTGGAGCTCCCATGGATTAGCTATATTGACGGAATGTCTGTTACGCCTTGTTAAATCGAATCAAAGTTCGAGGTGCAGCTTGTGACACAGAAGGAATTTTGTAATTCACAAAAAAAATACTAACAAAAAACGCGGCCACTATGCGATTTTCGAAGCGAGAAGCGAAGTTTTATGCTAAGCAACTGCATCGACCTAGTATTATGTTTCATGAAATATGATAACTAGGGAAAACGTGGACTATATAATGAGACGATGTATTGGATGAATAACACTATATTATATAATAATAAAAATATATACACAGCAACAAACGAGCGAACATACAAGACAACAGCAATCAACAATAAGTGACAAATTGACATTAGATGTAAAAAAAGGAATAGGTAAAACTCTCAGTGGCGACTGAATGGGGCTCCATCAGGAGTTTTTGTGAGGAGATCCACTACGCGGACTCTACCATCTGGGCCCCTTTGACGTTCACACGTCCTCGTGGTAAGCTAGTCTGCTATGACGATCACGTCCCCCTCTTTGCGGCTGGTCGCGTTGGTTCATGGTCCTCTTGGTCGTAAGGTAGGCAAATATTCTTTCAGCCACCGTGTCCAAAAATGGTCTGCTAGCCTGAGAACCCCACGCCAGTCGCAACGTCGAGACAAGTCTGCGGCACTGAGGTCCTTAGTCCATTTTGCCACTGACGACGTCCCGATTAGGAAGTGGAAGGGTGTTATAATAATAATAATAACTGTTTTATTGCCTCCAAATTATGATACACTTATTAAAACGTACCACCTAAAGGAAAAACAAAATTACAAGTATGTATCTTAATATAACATTAAGTGGAGGCAAGAGGACGAGGCTTAGCGTAAGCGGAGCCAAGGTATGCCTTGGTCCGTGCTGGTTTTCAGCCCCAACCTTTTCCCTGCGATGTTATGCGGGTCACAGCCAGTAATAAAGAACTGCCAACTATTACACAAAAAAACTTGCATTCTTACAAACTAAATAGAGAAGGTACTGCTCTTATATCTATATGTGAAATGTAGGTCCTGGAGTGTACTGTTTGTGTGTGTGTGTGTGTGTATGTGTGTGTGGTAAATAATTGTATATTGTGTAGGTACATGCGTCAAATTGATAGAAAATTTCAGAAACTAAGAAGGTTAGACAAGGTGGAAAAACCGAATCAAAGGCAAATCTTTCCAGTGTGCGTGTCTCAAGTTCTCCGCTGCAAGTTGTTTTTGCAACAACGCCTTTTTATACTTCGCTTTAAAATTCTGACCGCTGGTTATTGACTCCGGGGCCTCGGCGGAACGTACGAGTAGGTAAGGGGCTTAGAGTTAACTATAGCCTCGGCTTTTGTCAGTATTGTCGTGAACACATCCTCCTTGGGGTAGGGCTTGCCTTTTAAGCAGGCCTGGAGTGCGTTCTTGACTGTGCGCACTAACCTTTTCCAGGACTCGCCCCAAAGGGGGAAGCAGGCGGAATGAAGTGCCATTCAATATTGCTGTTTGTAGCAAACTCTGTCACCGATTCGTCGAACAAAGATACGAAGAAAGATAAGAAGGACTGGTTCACTATCTTCCCCAAGCGATGAGCTACAAAAGGTTTGTAGTTACGCGCGTCACTAAGAATCCATTTAAGGACAGTAAAGGAATTTGTCGAAAAGATGGTTTCGGAGGGTTTGATACGATTTGAATTTTCGATATTCCGCGCGAAGCGTGTAGCCATGAGTGCCGCTTGGAGTTCTAGTCGTGGTATAGATACCGGTTTCAAAGGGGCGATTCGCGCTTTGCTGCCTATTAGCCCTACCGAGAGACTGTGCCACTGACGTACGTAATGCGCCTATACGCGACACATGCATATGTTTGCTTCCCGCCGTCGGGCAAGACGTGCAATTGGACATCAGTGTGGTGGATGAACTGGACATATAACATCGTGGGATTTTAATCTTTTAAATGCCGGGACCAAGATTTACACAATGATGTATATCTCCCGTTGCGGCCCAATCAATACCCTCACGCCAAATTCAGATCGTGACAGGCATAAGAGAGCCTACGGGGTCGTACAGTTGCATTACTTTTGAGAGGAAGATGCGTTTGGTAGTGAAACTCCACAATAGAGCGAAAAGTCAAGGTATCTTGGGCGGGGTTCCATTTTATGCCTAGGACGCCTACTTCCCTATTAGGAGGTAGGTCAGCTTCGGTTGAGTTGCTTCACAACTGCTTGGGAATTAGGGAAAGTGCTTCTGGTACATTGGACGTCGACGAGCGCATTTCAGTTTTTTTAACGGTGACTATCTCAGCTGCTATACGTGCAGCGCGTGAGCCGTTGGCGTGGCTACCTAAGTACTAACCGTATAAAATTGACTTTACACGCGTCTGGATAGACTCTTTTGCGTTTTTATTCTTAAGGTACAAACCAATATAAAGACTGCACTGCACACTGCGCCGTAAATCATTGATGCCATTCACGAATTGAACCATCGTCCGCGCGCCAAAGGAACCGTTGAGCGTTCCTATCATTGGTTAAAAAAAATATTTGTAGGAACATTTCCTTTATGTCGGCATTGAGGGCTACCGCACCTTCCCGGAACCGAAACTGGATGTCAAGAAGACACTGGAGAAGGTCCGGTCCTTGAAGAAGAATGCTGTTGAGAATTATTTCTCGAGTTGACGCGGCAGCATCATTAACTGCTCTAAGTTTTCGCTGTTGCGGATGGAAGACTCCGAATATAGGGAGGTACCAACTGATTGGGAGGTTAGGATTTACGAAAGAAGAACTTTCAGTGGTGCTTTTTATGGTAGGTGTTAGGGTTGCATTCTTCAGCGTCGCCTCTAGAAATAATGTCTCCGCTGAAGTTTTGAAAAGCTAAGGCAAAATCTGGATTCTTAGACATTTGCCTTTCAAGTGACTTGAGTCGTGACAAAGACTGGGGATAACTATCTGGAATCAAAAACTTGCCTAGAATCAGGCAAGTTTTTGATCCACGGAAGCGACTTCAAAGCGACCGTCCTCGAGTCCCTAGATACAATAGTAATCTGTAGTAACGGGTTGCTCATCGTCGTTTGGCTGTCGGACATTTTTTGTTATGCCTATGGAATCGATCTCGTATTGGGATTTAATAAGGACATCTAGTTTATCGCAGCCACACGAATGGTTGATAACTTCTATGGGATTTGATGAGGAAGAGAGCGCACCATCCAATAGCCAACCCAGAAGAGTTTTTGACGCTACCGGCTCGTTTTTCTGTCCCGTACGGACTTCGAGACTTAGTGCGAATCGGTGGCGCTTATGAGAACAGTGGGTAGGGTTACCATAGGGTTACCATCTATATCAGGAAGGATGCCTGTCTAGGATAGATAAAGCGCCTGATGTTTCAGAAAAAAACCTGTCTAAAATAAACAAAAACCTTTTGAAGACGACTAAAGAAACTATTAGTTTCTTTTGTTGGTTTAATGCACTGTTGAGATCTTCCATAGTAAAACTCGTATTAAATGTTTAATCACATTTTTATTAATAAGAGCACAATCAACAGAATTACATTTTTTCGTTTTTCTCATAGTACAGATTAAGAATATAATTTTCAGTCATAGAGTAAAGCACAGGACACACTATCATGGTATTAAAGGTGGTAATACACATGTAACAATTTTCCCCCTTTAACAAAATAAACTATTACAAATTCAATCGTTCCACTTTCTTTCTTACCCTAGTACTCCTTCTTAGAGAGCTTTCTGATTCCTTTGGTATATCTAAATTATCCTTAGTACAATCATTACTTATATAGCTATCATTATTAATTAAACAATCATTATTAGTAGAACCGACATTATTTTTTAAATTTCCATTACAATCATCACTTCCATTAGTTTTTATATCATTATTTTTAATTATTGATACATTTGTCTCTAAATCAGCATTATTTTTATCCAAGAGAGGAGTCTCATTTATTTTGTTCGTGGTTTTCATCAACTTTTCACTTGGATAAATAATGGGAGAGCATGACTGTGGCACATCTAATTTATCCAAACTATTACATCTAGATATCTGTTGCGGTATTTCTTGACCAACTTTACATATTTGGTTTATGTGTTCTGCGCCATTTTTCACCAGAATCTATTTTAATTTCATAATGTAGCTTCCCTATCTGCTGGACTACAACACCAAACTTCCATTTTGCCTTACCTAAATAATTTCTCACTATAACCCTATCTCCTATGTTTACATATCTAGCTTTAGGGTTTTTCTCTACACGAGTAATGTTTGGTAAATCTGGTATCATTACTGACAACTTAGATCGTATCCTATAATTAAAAATAAGTTCAGCAGGAGATTTTTGAGTGGTTAAATTTGGTGTTATTCTATATTGATGTAGAAGAGTATTTAATTTCTGTTGAATATTACTACCATTTGCACCTAATGCTTTTAATTTAGTTTTTAACGTTTGGACATATCGCTCTGCTTGTCCATTAGATAGCAGGGTGATAGGGTGCAGATCTTTTGTGTTGAATACCATGTAGTTTTAAATATGAACAAAATTTAGGGTTCACAAATTGTGATCCATTATCACTGACCAAAGTTTTAGGGAAACCGAATCTACTGAAAATGTCACCCAAAACTCTAATAGTGCTATCTGTATCTAACCTATCTAATATATAAATCTCAGGCCATTTAGAATAAGCATCAATCAATACTCAAATCACTAAAAGAAAATATTTAATAAGGAATTTACCTGCAAAATCTATATGCACTCTTTCGAAAGGCCTATTAGGATATTCCCAATGATGTTTTTGTAACTCAATTGGGTTATTTCTATGTTGACAACATGAAACACAATTATCAATATAACTTTTTATATCCCTCTCTATTCCCGGCCACCAGCAAAAACTTCGTGTTAAAAGTATCATTTTATTTATGCCAAAATGAGCACTATGTAAATCTATTATTACTCTGTTTCTAAGTTTGTTAGGGATAACGACTCTAGAACCCCTCAGAATACAACCACTCTGTATAGAAAATTCACTTTGATCAATACCTAGCCTTTGTGATTTATGTAAGAATTTTCCTTTTTGTAAACCAATCAATAATTGACTCAAATCCCTATCCTCTTTTGTAGCTTGTTCTTTTACAGTGATTGGTAAAGATGTAATTTGATTAATTTCTATTATATCTGATTCCTCTTTATGATAGTATTCTTCACATGATAATGGTAGTCTTGATAATGCATCTGCATTTGCATTATTTTTTTGAAGTTTTGTATTTTATATCATAATTGAATCCTTGTAAATAAATTGCATAATGTTGCATTCTTGTGGCTGATATGAGGTAGGGACTTGTTTGGTGAAAATATTTGTACTAGTGGTTTATGGTCCGTGAACAAGGTGAATTTTCTACCATATAAATACTGGAAAAATTTTTTTTACTCCAAATATAATAGCATAAGCTTCTTTGTCAATTTGAGACCATTTGCGCTGGGTCTTATTTAAGGTTTGTGATGCCATTTGTATGGGGCGTTCACTCCCATCAGGCATGACATGTGAAATTACTGCCCCTACACCAATAGGTGATGCATCTGTTGTCAGTATCAAAGGCAACCTAGGAGAGAAATGGACTAAAAATTGATCTGTTTGCATTTGCCTTTTTATTGTATTAAAAGAGTCTTCACAATGTTTACTCCACTTCCACTTACTGTCTTTTCGAAGAAGTTTATGCAGAGGTTCCAAGGTTGAGGCTAAGTTTTTAAAGAATCTCCCATAGTAATTTACTAGACCTAGGAAGGATTGAAGTTCAGAAATATTTTTTGGGGTGGTGGCACTTTGAATGGCATCTATTTTTGAACTTAATTTATGTATTCCGAACTTATCAATTTAATAACCACAATATTCAATTACATTTTGTAAAAACTGAGACTTTGTTCTATTTATTTTTAAACCATAATTAGCTAACCTTGAAAATACTTGTTCTAACCGTTGTAAATGTAAACTATCACTAGGGGCTGTTAATTGGATGTCATCGATGAAAACCACTACCCCTGGTATGTCTTTTAATATATTTTCTATCTTTCTTTGCCATTTAGCAGGTGCACAACTTAAACCGTACATTAATCTAGTGCTTCTATATAAGCCTTTATGTGTGTTTAAGGTTAAGTATTTTTGATCTTCTTCTTTAACCTCCATTTGCAAATACGCATTTTTTAAATCTATTTTCGAGAATTTATCACCCCCTGCTAGATCGGCAAACAACTCTTCAGGAGTAGGCAGTGGATGTTCATCCACAACTAATTGTTTATTAACTGTTACCTTAAAATCTCCGCACAATCTGACCTCACCATTTGCTTTTAAGACTGGTACAATAGGTGTGGCATATTCACTATAATCAACCTTTTCTAATACTCCTAGCTGAACCAGTCTTTTCAATTCTGTTTCAACTTTTTCTCTTAATGCAAAAGGTACTGGCCTGGCACGGCAAAAAATTGGTTTGCTACCTTCCCTCACATGCAAAGAAACTGGATCCCCTTTAATATTTCCTACCTCAGACTCATCAAACAAAACTTCATATTTTTTTAATAGGTTGTCTAATTCAGAATGTAGGTTATTATTTTTACTAACATTGTGCTCGGAAAATATTGCAGATATTACCTCTGGTGAGAAATGGCGCAACCACTGACGCCCGAAAAGAGGAAGTTTTGACACATTTGCAACCACAAATATCTTGAGATTGTCATGCTTCTCCCCATTTAACTCCACAGCTACATCAGCAATTCCTAGAACATTTAAATAGTTATTGCTATATGTACGTAATTTGACATTGGTATTTTTGATTTTTGCATTTGGGAACTTCAACTTAAATTCTGTAATATCAATGATTGAGATTGAGATTGAGACGGCCGACCCACTGTCAACCTCCATTTTTAAGTATTTATTATTAACTTTAGGGTACACCAATAATTTATCCCATGTGCCTGAGTTATCTAAATATTGACAATTTACCTGGTATCCTTCCGCTCTAACCTCATTATTTATATCTTCAATTTGGTGTACACCTTTACTTTTTTTATATTTTATACAAGCTTTCTTGATGTGTCCTTTCTTCTGACAAAAATCACACACTTTATTTATGAACATACATTTGTTTGCATAATGCTGACCTCCACATCTGTAACAAGTTAAGCTTTTTGTGTTTGATGTAATTTTCTCATTTTCCATCTTCTTTTTATTCCCGTCGTTCTTGATGGCATTAACATCCACCTCTGTTCTTCTTATTTCCGAACTAAGAGCTATTTCCATCGCTCTTTCTAATGTTAACGTTCATGATTCTAACAGTTTTTCTTGAGCTTTTTGATCGTTTAGCCCACATGTAAATTGATTTCTAAGTGCCGTATTTAGGAAAACGCCAAAAACGGCGTTGGGTCAAAATGCTCCTTCAGTGTGCTTTTTAATTCCTGATAATTTACGTTCTTGGGTTCATTTGGCGCCAATAAATCGCATAACAGGTCATAAGTTTGAGCCCCGATGTAATGTAGTAAATACGACCTTTTTAGATCAAATTCTCTGATTTTGTAAATGTCGAATGCGCCTTCCAAACGCTCCAGCCATCTTGAAAATTTTGTTGAGCGGTCATAGAACTCGATAAAATTTACTGGACCACACCGAAGGTTATCTTGCTTGGCTCCATCCTCGTCGCCAGTTGTTAAGATCTTCCACAGTAAAACTCGTATTAAATGTTTAATCACATTTTTATTAATAAGAGCACAATCAACAGAATTACATTTTTTCGTTTTTCTCATAGTACAGATTAAGAATATATTTTTCAGTCATAGAGTAAAGCACAGGACACACTATCATGGTATTAAAGGTGGTAATACACATGTAACATGCACTGACCATTATGCTACCGCAGCCCTGATGGCCGTCTCGAGTTTTTATTCGCCCGGATAGCGAAGAGTGCGGGTTCGAGTCCCGTCTGCTGCCTGGTCCGCGTGAATTTTTTTCAAGTAAAATTTTCTTTAGAAATAAAAGTTATATTTTGAATGTTTGTCTGCCTCCTCTAATAGAAAACGGGACAATAATTACAGTTAGGTTAGATTAAAAAATCTGTAAAACGGTCCCTAGTACGATCGTTGAGTAGAGAGTAAATTTATGGAGTTAGTTAGTTTTTTTTATAGTTACTATAAAATTACGAATTTTGTTAGCTATAACATGCAAATCCTCTGGGGTTACGATGTTGGCGTGGTTGAGAAGGTGCTCGCGCGCCACTACCAGCTCGGGCCGGGCAAAGATTTGTTCCGTACGACTTCTTCCGGTAAACTAGCGGTCCACAAAAAAGGGGCGACGGATATGTACGCTAAATTTTCGCTTGGGAGAACGGCGAGATTATGTGGGACTCCTCCCGCCTCCCGCCCAGCCGCTCAGCCAGTCTGAGGACTGGCTCAACAGCTGCTCGAGAGGAAGGGGCCCCACTAAAAACCTGACGATGCCCTTCATCTCACCGATGGGCCGTCACCTCGACGTGCGCAAGATGCACCATCAGGCGGCACACCACCCGGCGAGGCAAAGGCACTGGATGTGGCCACGGGAATCCCCCGAGGCGTCGAATGCATTTCTCCTAACAGAGGCATGTGCAATGCAACTGGACTTAGGTGGTCTAGGCCCCGCTGGCCACCGTTGGTGTTTACTAAAGAGCCGGTTGTTACGCCTCCACCTAGGCCTCCCCCTCGGCGGCGAAGAGAGTCCGCTTGAGCATGCTCTACACGAACTCTCTCAGTGGCCTGCTTCTGCGAGATATCTTCTGCTGGACGCTCGGGATCCTAAGATTTTGGCTTGAGAGGTGACATTAGACTATTTTTAGTTGTGAGAGTGACACTCGGTATATTAAAATAAAAGCAAATATAGCAAAAAGAGTCTACCGAATTGTTATCCATTTTGGAAGGCATATTAACGCTCAAGACTCACTAAATACGTCGTTCCCATAAAAATTGCATAAGCACAGTCAGTGACTGTTCTGCTGCATCCTGTTCTATTCCCGATATCCTACCGCACAGCTTTTAAAGTATGCTTTAACAACCTAACCTTGTTTGATAATTACTTTGATCGCGTAAAACAGTAATCACAGCGCTCTTTCATTGTGGCGTCCAATCAAAGTTCAACTTGGACCGCGTTCAACTTTTCAAGTCAACTTTGATGTGAATGAACGAAATAAAATGGCGTCTAATGTAAAACCGGCCAAGTGCGAGTCGGACTCGCGCACGATTATCTATACAACATTAGACACTATATTATAATATCTAGCAAAAAACGGCAAAAAACACGTCTGTTGTATGGGAGCTCCACTTAAATATTTATTTAACAAGAAAACATGTTAAAGTAGCTTTGATGACTACTTCGAGGTTAATTTTATCGTGTAAACTAGCAATATTCATAGCGCACTTTGACGTGTCATCCAATCAAAGTGGATGTGGTCCGTACTCAACTTTTGTCAAAGTTGACTTTGAGCATGTCAACTTTTATTAAAAGAGCTAGTCCTTAAGCTTTTTACAAAAATTACATTATTTCTATTTCTCATTGTATAAAGCACAAAAGCAATGAAGTTTCTGGTTATTCTTCGATGTAAACAATCGGAAATATTCATTAAATAACAGATTCGAAAAAGAAAAGTTTTTTTTGTTGGCTTTTGTAATTATTGGTAGAATGCATTTTAACCTCCGACGCAAAAAGTACCGTACGCGTAGCCCTAAACGATTTTTTGTTGATTATGATCTAGAATCTAGCTAGCTATAATTTAAGAAGATCTGTTCAGGGGTTTGAAGATCATCAGCTCATTTCCCATTTGAGAAAAGGGTCTTACTAATTTCACAGTTACAGGTGATATCCTCAAAACCTGGTAACCTTTGGGTACTGGCGCAGATTCAAGGACTAAAGTCCTCAGTTACTTACAGACTTAGCGTGTTTGGGCTCATTAGAATGAATAAATGACGATGGAAGCATATTATTTTTAAAATTAAATTGGAAATTAAAAACAAAACCCGACATCCAAAAATAATGTCAAAGTTAAATAATAAACTTAAAGTGCAAACTACTACTAATACTTTATTCATAAAACTACTTTTGGTAGGAGAGCCCAAGCGGGGATTTTCGGATTTACTCGAGCGCAGCAAATTAACCTTGAACCTTGTTAAGTATTGCCACCAGCCTGAGCACTCTATGTAGAGCCAAAAGTCTAAGGCGGCGAAAAAAAATTCAACAATCCGCCATGTCGCAATCCTTTGGTCGCGGTCAAATCGGCAGTCGTCAAATCGTCAATCGAATGCACCAAAATAAAGATTTTCGACTTCATATACCGAACAATAAAAAAAAAAATTAATTCTTTAGCGGTTTTCCAGCAATATCTGGGTCTGACTATTACTAAAGTATATAGTTACGGGAGAGGAGCTCGATGGCGCGGGTGGTTAGCGCGTTCGGCTGCGTTCGTAAAAGTAAAGCAACTTTCGGAATGTTCGGTCTGGATGGTCTTGGATGCGTGACCAAAAATCTTTTATCTCGAGTTCCTCTGTGCTTCAGAAGGCATGTTAAGCCATGCCCCGGCTGCATCTCCAGCATCTGCATCTGCAGTCGTTAGCACCCGCCAATCCATCCGGGATGCCGCACTAGGCCCGCGTGGTGGGTCTTGGCCCAATCTCCCTATTCCATCCATGGGGAAGGCCTGTGCCCCAGCAGTGGGGACATTAATAGGCTGATAATGATGATGATCTAGTTATAATAAAGTTGATGTTGTTTAAAGGGCCAACACAGTTTATTATTTCACTTTTTACATTATTTTTGAGTTTTGGAGGCTTTTTAATTTCCAATTTTACCTAATCTGTTAATTCAATTTAGATGCTCGTTTACAACTGTGAACATGTAGTCTTAATTACCTGTTAGTCCGGATTTTCAGAATACGAATTCTCTAAAACTACTTATAAACTAAAATTACCTATCTAATTTGAAGTTTATAGAATGTAACGTCAGAATAGGTCCCACTGTATTTCGTTGAATCAAAGCATCTACAGAATAATTCAGTTATATCTGGTCTAGAGAAATGCGGGTAACGATAAATTGTAGCCCTAACTGCTATTAGGTAGAAATTAGATAGAGAACTCGATTCTTTTTTCAAGGGTAAGGTGTCATTTTCATAGCCGCAACAAGTGTGGGCTGCGCATCCCGGCGGGCGGCGCGCGTACCGCTCGGCGCCAACGGTCACAGTGGCGGGAAACGCGCGTCGCGGGCGGGACATGTATCCGCGGACGTTCCGTACTCGCCTTCCAAATACAATTCGTAGTTCGTTACGATTTCATAGTGATAAGAATGGGAGTTTTGGAATTGCATTGTAACAACGGACGGAGTACCCACTATTTTCGTCAACTTTATTCCTTTTGATAAAGTTTAGAGTATCTTATTCCTAGAAGAATGATTACGCGTAAAGTATGGGTTAAAGTTGAGCTAGTTTATTAGGAATGGCAGAGGAAACTACTACCATTGATTTGTCCACACCGGTGCCAGCACCTCACCGGACTCCCACTCCGGAGCTGCATGCGGTGTACACGAGTCTCGAAATATTAGTGGCTCTCGTGGCTGTGATCGGTAACGCGATGGTGATCTATGTGTTTAGACGGGACCGCCGGTTACGGCGAAGAACGAACTATTACATAGTGTCCTTAGCGACTGCGGATTTCCTCGTCGGTCTGCTTGGGATACCTTTCGCCATTCTGGCATCAGTGGGGTTGCCGAGGAATCTTCACGCCTGCCTGTTCACCGTCTCCTTGTTGGTGATGCTGTGCACCATCAGTATTTTCTGCCTCGTCGCTGTGTCCGTGGACCGCTACTGGGCCATACTTCACCCGATGTGCTACTCTAGAAATGTGCGCACTAAAACAGCAATAGGTAAGTTATAGACTATTTAACATAAAATTTATATCAGTTTTTAACGATTAAACTCAAACGACGTCAAATCACTTTAGGGCTATTCAGTTGTAATAAATATATAATCATGTAGTTCCTTATTAGGTATTGTTATCGCTTATCTTTTGACGGCGGTCAGTACTGTCGGTCGGTACTTTTATTGCTCTTCATCAATAAGGATTTGAATACAATACGCGTAATGGATCTGCACCATAACTGTATTAGTATAGTAAGTAGCATTACCTATATTATGAATCTATGAAACAATAGTAACTAACGTTCACAACGAGATGGAAAGGTAAGGAAATAAAATATCCGCCGCATAAAATTATTTTTATATATATTTTCTCAGTCATTGATATTGCAGCATCAAGTACTTCATAACATCAGGTTAAAAAAATTGACACCGTTCGTTTTCTCGCCGTGAATGTTCCTAACTTTTAAAAACAATCTTCAATATCCGCCAACAAAACGACAAGACGATTACTTCAAAAACTATTGTATAACAGAAAAGTAATGAATTGTATATACATTTTTCACCTTCCGCTGATGTGAATGTAGCAAAATGGCCAAGTCATATATTTTTATTAAGGTATTTGTGAAGTTAGGCCTTGTAGAGTTAGAAGCTTAGCTCTACATGAGATGTCATAACTTTCGTTGTTTTTTTTTTTGATAGTGCAAGTCATATGATCTTGGCTTGGCAACATTCTACCTGAAAATGTTTTTGGCACGATAATTTATTTAGTCATAAATTGTTATAAACAAGCACTCATGAAAGTCGAAAAGCTTGGTATGCTATTGAATTATTCCAAGCCTTAACGGACATAATTGTATTGTGCCGGTAAAGGGTTACGTTATCCATAACTAATGGATAATCAAAAAAATATTAATATTCGGTTCACAATCTATGGCGGTAGAGCTTTTAACTTTATCAATATACCTACCTAGATAAGTATACCAACAACGCGTAAAGTTTACAATATCTGAGAATTGAAAATTTATTGCAACTCGTAACTCTTTTGTTCCTAAAAACATCAAGTTTATATAGTAACTACCTATTTAAAATTGAAATTACGTTCAACTCACGTGATTTTATTGATAACCACCAGCCTATTAATGCAATTAGAATCATACTATTGAGGCAATGCCCTATGGACGGAAAAGGAAGATCGGGTCATGCTCATGATCCACCACTCGGGCCTAGTGTAGTGTAGATTGGTGGTCGCTAACGACTGCAGACAGGGCCGTATTTAGAGGTGTGGGGTCCCTGGGGCAACGAAGGAGTGGAGATCGTTGGCTCCTAAATCTGGACCGGATCACAATCTGGACCAGTGCATGTAGCACTGGTTTGGTGTCTTGTCAAAAATTTTTTAAATCTCTGTTGTAGCTCCTGGGCCGAGTTACCTGATGCTAATTTACGATTTTCCCCAAACAAATGTTTATATTTCCCAAAAATGATACGTTTTCTAACGCCATCGGTTCGCAAATGTTCGGCGGGAGATCTTGTACTAAGAAGAACCGGCAAGAAACTCAGCAAGGGCTCCTTTTTCTCCCTGTTTTATTTCATACAATGTTGTCAATTTGAAAATTACATCAAACTTATATATAAGTATCGAGGTCAACTTCCATTTCATAATGTAAAATAACAATAAGTGTGACAAGACAGAGACAGTCATAGCCTAACTAGCTTGACTATTTTAAAATGGCTCAGGCTGGATTCTGCATTTAGCCAGGATGGTCGTCTAATAAAAAGGATGTTTATTTCATTGCCTTATATTCGTATGTTTTAGAAGTTCTAGCCCCAAAATTACCTGTAATATATTTATTTTCCCCAACAGTTTCCCCAAATATACAATATCCCCAAAAGTTCTCCAAGAGTAATTTTTTCCTCGAATTAAAAACCCCAATCTGGTAACGCTGCTCCTGGGCCACATCTCTGCTTGTCCTGTCTTTAATCCAGCCCTGACTGCAGCAATTTAGCCGACACCAACAGCTATATACGTGCCTTCCGAAGTATGGAAGAGCTCGATATAACTTTTGGTCACTCATTTCCTGACCCGCCATTGCGAACCATCGAATTTACTAATCAATTATTTATTCCAATATTTATTTGCCCTTTTCAAGTTTGCTAAAAGTTTGATTGTATCTTAAAAAGGTGTATACTTTCTACTCCATAGGCGATTCATTGTACAATTAGAGTACGTACGTAAGCAGCTTTTGTACTTATCTACAATGAGTGCAATTGAAATCGTAAGTATGTAGAGACGAATTGAAATTAATATCCTACGTTCAAGTGAATAAACGTGTATGGCCTCACTTTCTAATGGAAATGATTCACTGTTGTTTAGTAATTTTTAACTTAACTTTAAAGAGTTTGTAGCCGCTCCCCGTGGTCTAAGATAAGTAAGAAAGAAAAAAAAACGGACACTTTAGGTTTCTAGAGCACCTTACCCAAGAGTGACAAACGGACCCATATTATTATGTATATTTCCACTGTCCGTTTTAAGTGGTTTGGTTTTTACACAGTGGGTTTTGGTTACGTTAAAAGATGGTTTTAATTTTAGTTCTTCATAAGTCAGAGCAACATTAGCTAAGTAATGCCAAAAGAAATTAAACAAACAATAAAATTCTAGTAGGTCCTCAAATCTAAAAAATATACACCAACAATAACAATAAAGAATCATCAAAATAACCTCGTAACAAACACAAAGTCGAATTGTAGCCCTTGTTCTTTTAGAAGTCGTCGAAAACTTCCTTCTCGTATATCTATAGTTAATGGCAAACGTAGATCAGGGACTTTTGTCCGCGGACGTTTTTATTCGCCAAAATAGATCGGTTTCTATCAATCTGCATCGAGAAACGCATTCGAGGAGTTAAAATTCCCCGCATACAATAAGTGCCCCGAACAATCGAGGATACCAAAAGACCGGAAAGGACAAAAGCACCCAGGAGTCCGCGAAAAAATAGAACTGATGTGACTAGGGCATACAGCGAAACTTAGTCCACGTTGCGCGCTCGATCCGATTAAAAGAGCCCATGGACCCAATATTCTCCTTTTAAATGTCTTCTCTTATAAATAAAACAAGTTTCAACGTGTTAGATGCATTGATTTTATTTATTTATTGACGTTTCGCATCCTTTGCAGGAATGCGTCGTCAGATTAAGGATTTTTACTTTGTCGTGCTAAGAAACAAAACCTAAGAAACAAATATGTCTTCTCTTTTTCTTTAACTTCATGTTCATTTAACACAACGTAATCTGAGAATATTTTACTTCCTTAGCGTGCGATTCTCTAAATTTTTGGGGCAAGAAATGTTCGCACACCGTGTGCGTTGACTTTGTGGCAAGTCATCGACGGACACTTTTTTCATGATTCAGGGACTTTTGTCCTCCGGGGGCAAAAGTACCTCGTCTGTGCAGGTCGTTATAGGGAGATTTGCACGTAGTAACACAATCTCTTTGGTCGACGGTACCTATAACGTTGAGGCAAAATACAACGTTACACCATCGAACACAGAGATTATGTTGATTTGTGCAAATCGTCCCATTTGAAATATTTTTCCTGTCCCATTTGAACTTTAACCAATCTTTTCTACCTTAACTGATCTTTCGAACTGATCTAATTATCTAACCTACCAAAAAGGTGTTTGGTGGAATTTGTAATTAAGAGTAGGCGTATCGAGCCACCTGAGATTAATGACATGAATACACTTTCTACCTATGTTTAACTGAAATCAATTAGAGTGGATTGGTTGAACAACCACTGTGACTTCAAAGACCTGATATCAGGGTAACGTTAATGGGTAAATTAATTGAAACTATTTCCGAATCTAAAAAAGACTACACTTCTTTAAACATATAAGGATTCAACTATTAAATTTAGAGTATCATCATCATCAGCCTTTTATTGTCTCCTGCTGCTGGGATAAGGTAGTGAATAGGAAGATTGGTCCGTTACCTTAGTATCCCATAACACAAGACTACGGTGCTCACTTTGGGGCTAGACTAATTGGTGTGAGTGTTAGGTATATTTATTATTATTAAATTAAAAAAATGCTTCAAACTTACTTTTAAAAAATGAAAAGAAAAAAAGCAAGTATATAAAGTCTATAATGCTGTTATGTAAGGATCAAAGCTACTCCATATAACAGTCGGGACCCATTAGATATTCTAGAATAGATATTTTTTTTAATAATAATGGGTTCCAATTTCTTCTACCCATGACCTACCCAAACACAATAAGAATTAGTATAAAAAAATCGTCACGGTCATTAGGGCCATGGTAGCTGACCATTATGGTCAGTGCATCCACCCGGATAGCGGAGAGTGCGGGTTCGAGTCCCGTCTGCTGCTTGGTCCACGTGGATTTTTTTCTAGTAACATTTTCTTTAGATTAAATTTCAACATCTAGCAGTAACCTATTAAAAAATATAATATATTAAAAAGAATATGTATAAATTAGCGAATTACATTTACCAAAATGTAATTAATTCCAAATAAGTTTGACTTAAAATATCAACATAAAAGAACACGAACAAAAATTCTGCTTACCAAATAAACCATTGACTTACTTAATCTTTTTTTTCATTAATTAAATATAATTATCCTGTCTATCTACAATAATATTTTAAAGAGGAAAGATTTGTATGTTTGTAACAAATAAACTTTCAATCTGCCGTTTCTAAAAATACATTCACCATTATTAGTTAGCTACAATATTTATTACTTTTTTTAGCATTAATCTGCTCTATTTACAAATCTAAAGAAAAAAAAAATCGTCATCAAAATCGGTCCACGCGTTGGGTCTCTACTGTACCACAAAGGAACAAACATACATATATAGACCAACGATATTAAAAACAAAATATCGTTGATATCGACTGTTAAACACAATAGAAGTCACGCAGTCGGGTAAAAAGAAAGAGGAAGTCTTTTTTTATCGTTGGAACTTTCCTCATTGACAGAGTTACGAGTTTTCATAAAACACCTACGCGCTTACTGTACCTACTCGCACCGTAATTAAAACTCCTTAATGGCCCATTCATTTGAAAAAATCAAAGAACAAATGTACTAAAAGTGCGCTGGACCACTCTCAAGTACATTTTTATGAAGATTTTTTAGGTTATGGGAAAAAAAGTGTAAATAAAAAAACTTGTATTTTAATAACCTGCAATGTTGCCATTGTTTTTTTATAAGAGTTATAGGTTTTCCGCAAATCGTCATAAACCGATTTCCCCCCTAAAAAGGTCATCTTCCTACCCTTTCTGTCTTCAAATCGCCCTTAAGGGTGGGCTCAGGTTTGATCCTCTGTCTCATTAACTTAGAGAAATAACCGTTTTACATTGTCTCGGGTCCGTGTTTGAGGTATCTAGGTAGGTACTGCAGGGCTTAACCTGGAGGGATAGCCCTGGGGAACTTAGTTCACAATTATTGCAATAAGAACACTTAGGATGCTCAACTTTGTTTATTTTAACTCAAGAAAATTACAATAATTTATTATGTTTTGGAATGTCCGATATGAGACAAATGATTCTCATGTTCAAATCTTTAAAATAATGACATTTACTTTTTAATCAAACTGCCAGCCGCAGTCATCACATAAACAAAGAGTTTATGTAATGCCTTAAGAACACAAGCATGGAGGCCGTAACGCTACGGGCGTTAGGGTACGGCCAGAGTGCACTCAGATTCAGATTCAGATTCCGAAAACAAGCGCGAGAAATAAACAGTGTAGTCGAAGGGTACGGCCAGAGTGCACTCCTGATTCAGATTCAGATTCAGACTCAGAAAACAAAGCGCGAGAAAAAGCAGGCAACCTGAATCTGAGTGCACTCTGGCCGCACCCATACAGTACCTTTATTAGGTTGTAGACTAAGTCTCTAAGGGTAGGTGATTAGAAAATTAGTTATACATTTCGATGATTATTCCATCATTTTAATGAATGCACAAATCTACTGTTTCAATTAATGTCATTCACTGTTGCTGTCACGGAGGTTAGAGAGAAGGAGAACGATCGCTACGTGCTAAGCATTAGCTCGCTTGTCCCTAAAAATTTGTAGAATTTTTTGTAGTTCATTTTTTAGCCACCAGCCGCGCTGCCGTCGGTAAGTAATATCTGTGAAGTTAGCTGTTTATGAGTACAAGTAGATGGAGTTAGTTGACTAATGTACAATTTTTCTCCGTGGCATTGGTCATTTCGAAATAGCGCACAACATCCCGCTTTTATTGAGACTACTAAGCCATCGCAGCGCCTCACTTATTTTGTCCATATTTAAGTTTAGGTTTAGAGAATCGTGCCAGAATCGACATCATTGTTAGGTTAATCCTAACACTAAGATGTAAATGTCAACAAGAATACACTAACCGTTAGTTAGTAACATGTCTTACAATTAGTGTTAATATTTAACGTGTTTTTAACCTTCGTAACATTATGTGGTTATTTATACTAACGATATGACGACGTACTAACTCGTTTTAGTGTAATAACATTCATTCATTCGCATGCCGACGCGGCAACGCGGGTCGTTGACTTTTTAACATGCTCATTCTTTATTTATTTATACTTTATTTGGGAAACAAATATAGGTATTTAAATTAATTACTTTTAGGAACGATCAAATGATAGGTACATAAATCATTGAAGTTTCCACTAATCAAAAACACAAATTGGGCTAAGCGATTCAACATAACAATCATTTACCGAAATAACGAAAGGTGTAAAACCCTAAATCTTAAAATTTTACGCATTTGTTTTTAAATTACTGAGTGACATCGCATCACATTTTTATCCGGCGTATCGGTCAACCTTCGCATCTCTTTGTGGCAAGACTGAAACGATATCGTACATTACATGAATGGTGTTTAGATTCCTATTATGTATATTGTGTTGTTTGCTAAGAATCTCCATACATATGCTTAAAAAAAACGTGTGTGCTTATGACCACACGACTGAAGTAGAAACTTCTTTAGCTCCATCTGTATGAATATACATGTGTGTACATATACATATTTCATTTACTAGCTATAAGAGTAAGAGAGAAAGAAAATGTGCGCGCGCACTGCTTTCTCTTATATCCCCCACTCAACTCCCGTTCGCCTCGCCCGAACACACTTTTCATAACGCGCAACGCATTCGCCAGCTTATCCCCCAAGTCAAGCGTGCGTAAAGAAGTTTCATTTCAAAAATATATATAATGAAAATCGCCGTCTGCCTGGCAAGTGCATGATTAAACTGTATTAAACATTCACAAAAATATTAGTGTCACCTTGCGCAAAAGTTATGAAATCAAAGGACATTGTTCTGCGTCTATACATAGTTAGCCTAACAACCAACAATCATGAAATATTATTTTCTAGGTTCGAAATCGCAAGTAAATGACTATAAAAAAAGGTAAATTTAAAAAATCAATAAACCCGACTGCTTAATTATACTTCAAATAAAAACTGAAAAGAAAAAAACAAGTCCAGTAGTCTATAATTCTGTTATTAATGAACAAAGCTACTTTAACAGTCGGGACCCATTAGATATTCAAGAATACATAATATTTTTCAACAGTGGGTCCCGACTGTTAAAGTAGCTTTGTTCCTTAATAACAGAATTATAGACTACTGGACTTGTTTTTTTCTTTTCAGTTTTTATTTGAAGTATAATTAAGCAGTCGGGTTTATTGATTTTTTAAATTTACCTTTTTTATTTCACACTTTTCAGTTAGTATTTTAAGACGGAATATACCGTAATCTTGTTACTTCAGTAAGGGAATTAATATCGCGGGAATTATTAAGTACCTTGCGTCGGTCTAAAAGATTGATTTATTAAGACATAAAGACTTTACCAGCGAGGTCAAGGCTACAGATGGGCCTCAATTTTCGTAAAAATGTGTGAAGTTAAATCAAGTCGTTACATAAATATCTCTAATGTATGTAAATTGTATAGTAAACTATAACTTACTCAAAAAGTCATCTTTTGTTTATGTTTTGAAGTTATACTTCTTTAGGCGCGTTATGAAAAAATGATGAGAGTGAAATTTTAAGATGCGCGCGCATCACTGTAACACAAAAAATTAACAGCATGAAGTTGGAAAACTTTTCGAAAGCGGTCGCGAAAGCATTACTTTTCTGTTTACCGCACATTAAGAAAATCTACCAACAAAATAGGAATAGAATCTCTATTTAGTAGGTGCTAACGACTGCATTGTGAAGGCCTATCAAAAGTATTTATTAATCTGGAACAACGGAACCAAAGCGCGATTCAGGAGACTACAGCGCCATCTCTTGACCATTGGTGTAGTAGAACCAAAAACCACATCTTTATTTTTTGTAATAAAGTAACAAAAAGTATTTATTAATCTGGAACAACGGAACCATAGCGCGATTCAGGAGACTACAGCGCCATCTCTTGACCATTGGTGTAGTAAAACCAAAAACCACATCTTTATTTTTTTAATAAAGTAACAGTTATATATTCATATTTATAATATTTATCCACATGTTTCTAGTTTGTATATTCGGAATACGTGTTTGAGTTTCATACAAGTGCAAATCACATATGTTCTAATAAATTATATTCCGATTTTAATTGAATATTTTGATTATTTATTTATTTTTTCAAATTAAAACTGAACTTTATTGACTTCGTCCTTTTCCAGACTTTTTATTAATTTATTGTAATTAATTATTTGCATGCAATTAAAAACTAATTTTAAACGATGCCAAAGAAGGATAACTTCTCACGCGCCTACATAAGTACACGCACCCATTTTTTTTTAATAGTTTAGCAGTAAATATAAAATTCATTTACTTTTATTCGTCGACTATTTAAAATTAGCAGTGGCTGCATTGTCATGTCAATGCCGGACGTCTAAGATTGTGATATACACAAATGCAGTGTCAGTCCCTAGTCTCATAATTTGATATACCTACATAATTCACAGAAACCCAATATGTAGATGCCAGAAGTTAACTTAAAATGTTTTTAATCACCCTATATACAATACCAATCAATGACGTTTATGTCGCAGCTTGAAGAAAGCAGTAATTCCCGTTTGTTGTTCTGGACAATGGTGGCAACTGCCTTAGATCACTAAATTAAATAATTATGCAATCACCAAAGCAAAGTTTATAATATTTGATTAAACTAAAGGCGCATAATAAAACTTTTACAAATATAATCAAATAAACCTATTACTTACTTTATTTTTAAATCTTTTTCATCAATTAAATACTTATCTTATCCTAACTATCTATACTAATATTATAAAGAGGCAAGATTTGTATGTTTGTAACAAATAATCTGTCAAACTACTGAACCGGTTTCAAATATTAATTCTTCATAAGGTTTTATCCCGATAAATAAATTTCGCCCGTATAATACAATACAATACAATACAATACAATACAAT
This sequence comes from Chilo suppressalis, assembly GCA_902850365.2. Classification (NCBI taxonomy): domain Eukaryota; kingdom Metazoa; phylum Arthropoda; class Insecta; order Lepidoptera; family Crambidae; genus Chilo; species Chilo suppressalis. Next base: position 9,196,162 of record OU963899.1, on the reverse strand, counting down.
ACAATACAATACAAAAACTCTTTATTGTACACCACAAAAAAAACATTGAACAATAAGTACAAAACCATCTAGTACACGTGATGCAATGGGCGGCCTTATCGCTTAAAGCGATCTCTTCCAGGCAACCTTTGGATGGAGAGGATTAGAAGGAAGTGGGAGAGACGGCGGTGTAAATCGCTGGTAAACTATATAATATATTAGCATATACATACATACACCATACACATATAAGATATATATATATATATATATACATACATACAATAAGTATAAATACAAATACATATGTGGCGGCGACATCTATATGCCCCACAGATATACAACGGATGTAGGAAAACATTACTCACCATCCTCAAAAGATGGCGTTACCTGCACTGCGATCAATATTAGTATGGAAGCCTACATCGCGCAAATGAAATTCGGAGGCTAACTCTTCATATCTACGATGCCTGACCAACATCAGTCGGGCCGCGGCCCCCGAGCTACCATCACCCAGCTCGGAGGAAGATCTTCCCCTTTGGCCTTTCTACACTGGTGACCCTCGACTGAGCACAGCAGCAGCAAAAAGCAACCTTCTACCATCGCAGCGCAGCCATCAATCCTCATACCCCTTCCTCATCAGGTCAAGCAACAACAGCAGCCACACAGCAAGCCAGCATCAGCCCCAAGGTTCCATCGCAGCTCTCAACGACGCTTCCTGGATCTTCGGCAGCACTCGACGGCATCATCCCGACCTGGTCTCCGCAGCCCACGATCGGTACCTCACTTGTCGGCCGCAAGAACACCGGCGTGGCAGCCCTGCACACCAGCAGCTCGGACCCACCGTCACACTCCACCTGTCTCGACTCACCGCAGACTGGGGCATCCTGCAGCACACTGGCACTTGCAAGCTCGACTGACGCACTGACTGCTGAAAAACACTGACTATCGACCTCCGGTCTCGGAGGGGAGTGATGTGGCGGCGACATCTATATGCCCCACAGATATACAACGGATGTAGGAAAACATTACTCACCATCCTCAAAAGATGGCGTTACCTGCACTGCGATCAATATTAGTATGGAAGCCTACATCGCGCAAATGAAATTCGGAGGCTAACTCTTCATATATACGATGCCTGACCAACATCAGTCGGGCCGCGGCCCCCGAGCTACCATCACCCAGCTCGGAGGAAGATCTTCCCCTTTGGCCTTCCTACACATACATTGATCCAGTCCAGTTGGGAGGCAATTGTAAGCACATCAGATATTAAAATGTATTACAATGTCAGAAAATAGGAATTCAGATGGTTTTTAAATGTAATAATAGTTTCCGCACGTCTTATTGAAACCGGAAGAGAATTCCATAGATGTACAGCTTGCACTGCAAACGAACGATGGAAAAAAGTTGTGCCGTGTACGGGGGTCATAAGAGCAAGATTTTCTGATGATCTTAAAGATAACGTGTTAGAATTATGCAGGAAATTAAAACTTTCCTTGAGATAGCGCGGGGACTTGGGATTGAACAATATGTTGTAAAGAAGAGAAAGGATATGAGTATTCCGGCGAAGGCGAATAGGTAGCCACTTGAGCTGTGAACGAAATTGAGAAACATGATCATATTTGCGCAAGCCAAATATGAAACGGATACAAAAATTTTGAAGCCGCTCAAGTTTGTTAAGCTGGTCCTCCGTGAGATCTAGATAGCAGACGTCAGCATAATCAAGTATAGGAAGCAATAAAGACTGTGCTAAGGCAATTTTGGTGGTAATGGGCAGAAAATTACGGAGTCTCCTAAGTGATGCTGCTGAAGCATACAATTTGCGACTGACCACTTGCATCTGCGGACCCCAACTCATACAGTTGTCAAACGTTAATCCTAGGTTTTTTACCGATGTGCTAAAAGGGATTAGATTTCCAGCAATTTCGATGTTGGGTAGTGACTGCCAGTCCACTCTATCTAACATTCTAGAGCTACCAATTACTATGCTAGTTGTTTTGGAGGGATTTATTTCCAACCCAAAAGATTTGCTCCACTCAGAAATCACATGTAGATCACTGTTTGTAGCCTGCACTGCATCACCAAGTTGACCAATAGGAGCTTGGCGATAGATTTGTAAGTCATCTGCATATAGGTGGTAGGAAGAAGAAATATTGTTTGAAACGGAGTTAATTAATACAGCGAAAAGAAGAGGAGATAAAACGCCGCCCTGGGGAACGCCAGCAGTCGTGTCGCTCCATGAAGAAAATTTCTCCTCAAGGCGAACGCGCTGCCTGCGCCCATGCAGATAACTGCGAAACCACTCAATCACCGATGGAGATACGTTAAGTGAGCGCAGCAATGCCAAAAGAACCTCAAAGTCGACAGTGTTAAAAGCATTGCTAAAGTCCAACAATGTTAATACCGTGAGGAGACCATTATCCATTCCAAAGCGTATATCATCAGTTACTTTAAGTAACGCAGTCGTAGTGCTATGGCCAGGACGGAAACCGGATTGAAAAGGGTTGAAAAGATCGTGGCGAAAGAGGAATGTATTCAATTGATTATGGATAAGGCGTTCAAGAACCTTAGACAGAAAGGGGAGGATAGAAATGGGACGAAAATCGACGATGGTTTGAGGGTTCGATCTTTTAGGAAGAGGAATAATTTGGGCTTGCTTCCAAACTGACGGGAAGACTCCGTTGGAAATCGAGCTGTTAAAAAGGAAGGACAGGAAGAATAATATCCAGGATAGGTATCAACATGTTTCGACTAATGCCGTCACTCCCCACCGCATTGGAAGAGATAAAAAGCATGCTCTTCTTAACGTCACATTCAGTGAATTGAGTAAAGACAAAAGGAGAGTAGTCTGGAACTGGTAACGAAGAAAGGTAGTTTAAAGTACAAGACTTGTGAGAATCACTGAGACTAGAAGTGGAAGAGAATTGAATGTTAAGAGAATCTACGTTGATGCTACTAGGAGTAGATTCGTGTCGAGGCTTACCAATTCCAAGTGATTTAAGGAAATTCCAGACTTTTGCTGGATCTTTATTATCAACAGAAGCATGAATATGGCGGCGCAAGGCATCCCTACACACCAAATTGCCCGGGTGGATCACTAGTAAGTATAATATAATATTATAGATGCGAAAGTGAGTTTGTTTGTTGCGCTTTCGTGCCCTAATAGCTAAATCGAATATAATGAATTCCCATATAGAAGTAGATGGGAACTTGGTTCTTAGCTACAACATCGCAATACTTATAGGCGTAGGGTGATGAAAGGGGTGATTTGCCTATAAAAATCTACATTATTTACTTTGAATTTTGCAGAATAATTACAAAACCAATATTATCGCGAGCTGATTAATAAATACAGGGATTCCAATAAGTATGTACTTACTAGCGAAAAATGGGTTATTTGTCATTATATTAAGTAAAGCTTTTTTTAACATTAAGTAATATCTAAAGAAAAGTTTACTAGAAAAAAATCCACGCGGACCAGGCAGCGGACGGGACTCGAACCCGCATCCTTCGCTATCCGGGCGAATGCACTGACCATTATGCTACCACGGCCCTATTAGCCGAGTCGAAATTTTCCTAGCCTTAAGCTGCAAGGCTACTTTTCTTTAGATTTAAACATCTTGCAGTTAAATGCTTAAAAAATAAATAAAATCATAATTAAGTAATATCGTTAAAAAAATGAAAAACAGTAAAATTCCGAGTTTTTCATTAAAATTCAATAATCATAAATACCTATTATGATAATATGTTTTTCATCATTCAATAAGAAGGAACTGTACTTTTTGCAGTGCAGGCCAAAATGGCTCGCAGATGGGAGATTTTTTTCCCTCTTATGTGACACTTATTGTTATATATTGGCCAATTCACTCAATAACTACATAAATTATTATATATATGTAATTATCATATATTAGCTAATATAGCTCATATATGATAACTGTTAAGTTTCATTAAAATCCATTCAGTATTTTTTAGGTGAAAGAGCAACAAAAATCCATACAAACGTAAGATTGAAATTAAAAGCGTAAGTCGTTGTTAATATACAACTTTAAAGCGTTGTAGATCCTAAACAATCATATAAAATGAAAAATGGTGTTAGAAACCTAAATATGATTTTTGATTACCTAGACCAGTGGTTCTCAAACTTTTTAAATGACGGAACCCTTTTGGGAAGCAAAATACTTGATGGAACCCTACAATAAAACAATTATTTTTATAAGTGTATTCTATATTAATCAGCATAATAAAAGTACAATGTATCCGTTACTAATTATTATTTACTTCACCACTTGGTAAGGACAATAATAGAAAACATTAAAAAAGAAAAAATCTAACTAGTGGGAGGTATGAAACTGTTTTTTATTTTTCATCAATTGCTTGATATCAGGTTTGATGGAAGAAAGTTGGAGTCTCATATCAGCTTCGGCGTCCAGTCTATTGCGATATTTTGTTTTCGTGGCTGCGTAGGTAGAGAATCCTGTTTCGCACAAATATGTAGTTGGGAACGGGAGAAGAATATCCAGAGCCATTTGGCCAAGCATTGCATATTCATCTTGGATTCTGCACCAAAAATCATTAAGAGGCGTCGTTTTGAACAATGACTCCATACTTGTGTCTGATGACATTTCTAAAAGAGATTCATATATCTCATTTGACATGTTTTCAGGCTTTTCCAAGTTGGGTAAAAAAGGATTATGAATCCAGGAGTTCACTTTAATTTTTGTATTGTGTTCTTCGGGAAAATACTTTTCAAAAGATGCGCGCATCGAACTGAGATATTGGACCAATTCTTCAAACACATTATCTTCAAACATTTCTGAGTCGTTTTCGCTAACAAACTCAGTGAGTAACGTAAAACTTTCTATTTCTTTCTTACCAATGCAAATGATCCATAAATCTAATTTTCTTTTAAAAGTAGTTATTTTATTATAGGCCTGAAACACTGTTGTCTGTTTACCTTGCAATGATAAATTTAATTCGTTAAGTTTTTGAAAGATATCCGCCATAAAAGACAATCGGAACAACCAAGTTTTATCATACAAACGGTCCTTCAAATTAAAAGAAGTATCTGCTGAAAGAAACATTTGTAACTCGGCTCTAAGTTCAAATAGCCTTGTTAAAGTTTTTCCCCGAGACAGCCATCGCACTTCTGTATGGAGCAGCAGTGTTTTATGTTTGCTGCCATAATCTTCACACAATAATGAGAACAATCGGGATTGTAGTGGTCGTGATTTGATAAAATTAATTATTTTTACCGCTTCATCCATAACTAATTTTAGATTAGACGGCATTTGCTTCATCGCAAGTGCTTGTCTATGCAGAATACAATGACTGGAACTACAATTAGGCGCTTTATTTTTCATTCGTGACACTGCTCCTGCTGTTTTACCTGTCATCGCCTTGGCCCCATCTGTACAAATGTCAATGCAATTGTTCCAACTGAGATTATGTTCTTCAAAAAATATATTTATTTTATTAAAAATTTCTTCCCCGGTAGTGTTTGTAAGCAGCGATGAACACATAAGCATGTCTTCTTCAAAAGAACTTTTATATGGATATCTCACAATAACCAGCAGGATAGCCAAACCAGCGACATCAGTCGACTCGTCCATTTGCAAAGCGAATCGTGTATTTTGTAGACGTGTAACTAGTTCTTGTTTGACGTAGCTTGCCAGATCATGGATTCGTCGTGAAACAGTATCGTTTGATAGCGGAACAGTAGAAAGATGCTTTGCAGATTTTTCATCAAGCATACATTTTGTTATGTCTAATACACATGGTTTTATTAATTTCTCAGCGATAGTGTGCGCTTCACCTGCTTGTGCAATGCGATAGCTAACTAAGTATGATGCCTCCGTGGCCTTTTCGTTGGTAGTTTGTGTTACATGCATCATATTTTTTTGACTTTCTAATAACTGATCTTTTTTGCGAACAAAAAATTCTTTATTCTTGTCTTTAGTCTCGGGGTGTACGGTTTCTAAATGTCGACGCAATTTGGCAGGTGCCATGGAACTATTAGGAAGCAGTTTACTACAGAGCATGCAGAGAGGTGAGCCGTTGGAATCAACAAATCCGAAACTGATATAAGATTCATCATACTTCCTTTTTTTCGTCTTTGAAACCGTCGAGCTTGACGTCGTGGCACTCGTGGCATCATCTTCTGGATCGGTGATTGCTAAATTCTCCGCGCGCATTGCTTTTGAACATTCAGCGTCATTAGAAGATGTTGTTGGAACACGTTTAACACCTTTAAGCCAACGTTCCATTCTTCTTTATTTATAATGTTACAAGTCAGGATAGTGGGGTTTAAATAATGCACAATCGTTACTGCGTATAAGAGACTAAATTTAGAACCTACAGGGAAGAAATGTATAAAACTGAGACAACAGAATACAGCAGGCAGTAAAACAATGAACACCAGTTTCTCGCTAGCGAGCTTGTAAGTAGGTAGTAACTTATCGCTCCGAACGCTAATCATCAACTGACGACGCCAACGCGCGATCGCCGCTTTTATACTTAGTCCTAGACTCGATCTCAAATATTCTCGAAAATACTCGAGTCGGCACCTTTGATAAACAAAAAGCAAAAATAAAAACAGAAATTTAAAAATAGCGTTGTAAACAATATCGACTTTATCCTTTGAAGTTAGAGACGAAAGTCGCTAGTTGACAACTATAGCGTCTAATTCAGAGGCGGCTTTTATCAAAGAGACTGAGCGCTTACAAGTATACTACCCGCTCGTTTTAAGTTTGCCGCTGGCGATAGGTATGAGTGTATGACGTTCGAAATTTTTTATTTAATTGTAACAATAAAAATTGTGTACGTTAGATATTTGGGTAAAACTATGACACATTATAAGTTTTGTTGTCACGTGGGGGAGGGTACGCGCATTCCACAGACCGGCTAACTTAGAGCGAACGCGTTGTACAAGTATAAAATTGTTGAGACCAAACTTATGAGATATTGTACCAGCTAATGTAACACAAGCTTATACAAATACAAATAAATAAATAAATAACATTCATAGCGTTTTGTCTCCGCGCGGCCGCGGAGTCCGCACAGCCGCGGAGCGACCAGAGAGAGGTGTTTTGATTTTTTTATTTCTAAATTCTTGCGGAACCCCGACAGAGGTATCACGGAACCCTAGGGTTCCGCGGAACACACTTAGAGTATAGCTGACCTAGACAGTGATACCCCACTCGACATATTTTGTCAACTTATTTTTTTTACTTCGTCACAATATGGCGCCTAATTTTGCCCATACTGAATTTTGATTACTATCATATCTTTAGTAGCACTCCCATGATTGAGACGAATTGATTGATGTATGAATCATTAAAATCGGTCCAGGCGTTTGGTCTCTAGTGTGCCACAAAGGAACAAACATACATATATAGACTGTTAAACACATTACCCTGTCTGCGCGTCGCGCTTCGCGCTCTTGCATTGCGCAGCCGGGTAAAAACAAAGATTATTGACGGACACTTCTGAGAACTTAAATTATTAGGAAAACTAATTTTTTTTGAGGTTATGTTGAATGTTCAATGAAACATAGGTGAACCTATGAACTTAGTATGAACTCAGTATGAAGTGAATTAATATTATGACTAATTCATTTTATTCGGTGTGATTTTAAAGAATAACTATTAGGAAAAACTTGGTTAGGTAGGAATCATGAATAAAATAAAAACAATAGTTTTGCTTCTCATTATTTATTGACTATTTTTCACATAATTGTATCATATTATATTTATTTGTTTAACACATGTATATTGTGTAAATATGCAGCGTGAATGTGTATCAGGTGCTCTTGAATAATTTGGCAGTATGATCCTCTCAGGATGTTGTGGCACAGGTTCACTAGCACTTGGTAATAAGGTAACATCGATGGCATATTAGATAGCCGAAATAGTAATAGTTAAATTAAAGGAAAAACAATCGCAAATAAAAACACACAACAGGTAATCCGAACGAGAATTTTCCGTATATAAAAAGTACTCTTTGACGAGAATGCACGAATGCCACAGATTACTACGAATGCAAACTGCCTGCACCACAACCACAGAGTACCGAGTTTATGCCGGCCCTTCACTTGACAACAGTTTGTCCTTGTCATGCTTAATAAGGAATGAAGAGGACAGACTGATGTCATGTTTTTATATAGCAAATACGAATAGCCAAGTGAAGTGCCGGCATTAGGAAGAAAGTGTTTTTTGTTTGCAGCGTTGTCATAGATTATACACTTAAAATAGTATTTATTGTCTCAGATTATTTATTAACTTTTTAATTTAGCTTACCTAACTGGAAGTGTCCGTCACAATCTAAATACTGATAATTATCGCAAAGAATATACTTAGAATTATCATAAATGCCAAATTAGTGTTGGTTCTTAGGCCAATTTTAACATTGTCCTTTAAAAGTTAAATTCTATTTTATTTTTATTTGATTTTAAACAATTGAAAAAGAGGGAATGTGTGTATAATCAAATGGCCTAAATATTTTTCTCAAAGTAATCTATGTGTAAGTGTAATAAAGAGCTATGATCATGCTCTATGATATATGGAGATTTAAATGTAAATAGAATCTTGCGCGTCGGTATGTTATGAAATTCAGAATTATTTTGTCCACCTAAGCGTGAGTTACACCCTTAGCTGTACCAATTTCCTTTACTGTAATGTCATGTTAAAGTCATGGTAAAATTTTACTTTACCAAGCTCTGTGATGCATTTCACACTTAGCATTTTTTATATTGCTCTTAAATTGAAGCGCCGCCTGCTGCGCGCCCTTTAACAGAACTTTACCCTGAATAGCTGAACGCTGTAGATATTGTAACGCTCGACTGCGTTACCATCCCTCTTTCTTATTTATTTCTCGAGCCAACGGCTGGCTTGCGGGGAATAATTTCGTAAAAGATTAATGTTAAAATTATAACATAGAATGCAATTGCTTTTGGCTTTCTTTGAAAGACGGCATTCTTTCTAAAAACGGACATAGTACGGGCAGTGCCATAGTACGGGATTTCTAGTGGGTCAACGTATTGAAGCTTTTCTTAATATTTTTGGGGATCCCTGACCAAAGTTTCGAAGATTTAAATTAAACAGTTTATGAATTCACTACGTATCCATCCACAGGCAAAAATAAGATATATTATAACTTTTGCGATAGAAAGTAATCTATCAAAGTTATTCTTTAGCAGCGTTGCCAGTTTTTTTTGCCAAGTCGTGATTTAGGAACTTTTTAAATGAAAAAAGCGGGATTATTTCGTTGAAAGCGGGACATAGTAAAAAAAACGTATATAATCAAAAGTTTTTGAATATATATCTTCATAATTGAGTTCAAATTACGTTTACGTGACAATAGATAGGTACTGTAACGTCCGTTGCGTTACAGCCTCCTTGTTTGGGTAAACTCTTTGTTCATGTAATGCCTACGGCTGGCAGTTATATTAAAAAGGTAATGTCATGATTTTAAAAGATTTGAAATTGGGAATCTTCTGTCGTTTGATAGAAGATTCCAAGAGATAGACTTCAGGCACCTAACCATACGTTATATTTGCCTGATTTCTAAAAAAATAAAAGAGTTAAACATATAAGTTGTTTTCCATTTCATAAAACTACGCCCCCAGGATCTATCCCTTCAGGGTGGATCGCCGCAGTACCTAGTAAAAATATCCATAGAAAAAGTATTTTAATTATATATTATAAAAATATGATATTTTAAATCAGACTTACTCTATCGTTAAATAGTTGAGTCTTTGTTTGAGAGTTCTTCATTACGCGCCGGGCAGGCGGCCAGTCCACACTTGTCTGTGCCACCCGCCCGCGCTTTCTCAGTACGCTCCACGTACGGTCGAGTTATTCCCGAAAAACGGGACTGAGCTTGTCCCGCGTGGGACATTTAATTTAGACTACCTCCGTGGCCGAGTGGTCTATACGCCGGGTTTCATGGTGAGGTCGACTCGAGAGGTCCCTGGTTCGAATCCCGGTGGAGGCAGATGTTTGTGTGATGAATACGAGCATTTGTATTCCAGTCATGGATGTTAAATATTGATTTCTAAATAAACATAATTATAGGTATATATATGTTTTCTATTCGTTACCCTAGTATCCTATAACACAAGTCTTACAGTGCTTACTTTAGGGCTAGGCTAATTGGTGTGAGTGATGGAAATATTAATTGTAATTAATTAATTTAAAAATCGGACGTCCCGCCAGAACCGGGACGTCTGCCAACGTTATTCTATAGTGACCTAGCGAGGTTGGTATAGTAGACGTAGACGACTGCCAAGCCACTGAGTCGCTCGGGTCGGGTTTGCTGAATCGACAATTTGCAACAATGTATTCCGCTACAATACTATACATAATTAGTTATAGATAGATATAATCTTTATTACTCACACATACACAATTAATGGGCTTACAAAACAGATAGTAAACTATGGATGGTGAGTAAACTATTATCTTTATTATTATTTATCAATATCGATATTCCGTAATATATCTATTAAAACACTCACACAAAAATAACCAAAATTTCACGCATTAAGCAAAGTGTAGTTTACTTAAGGTATATATAATACGGCCACACTCAGAGACGACAATTAAATTTAGTGCGTGGCACAGTGACATGTTGTCTTATCCTATTTCAACGCCATCGAAATGATAGTGACTGCATCATATTCAATGAAAAATTATTTTGACGTTTGCGAGTGCGTTGTAGTAGGTTAGGTAAATAAGAAAACCGCCCCTTCCGTTTTTATGTTTTTGTGTGAGTGACTTTTATTTCTTGCGGCTGATATAAAACGCGCCTCTAATTTTAAGTGCACTACAGATCTGTGACTACAGGCTCATTCTGTAGTGAAGGTAATGTTAGTACTATACTGTGCGAGTCTAGCAACTTGGTTTGATTAATTATACTCTTAGAATTTCAAATACCTCAATGAAAACAAGAGAGGTAGGCAGGTAGGGTAATTAGGATTCAATAAGGTCCAAGCTCGCCAACTCCTCGGGGGAAGTATCCTCTATCTTATAGAAGGTCATAGTAAAATAACACTACCTTATGGTGGTGGTGTGTTTGTAGGTGCGCAAGGTTCTGAGGTTCCATGGAACTCTGTAAAAAACATACTGAGTGGAAATCACTTGCCTATGTCCACCTCTTTGGGAACCATTTGTATGTAGGTATGTAATATTTCATTCATCATTCTTCATCAGCCTATAAATGTCCCCACTGCTGGGGCACAAGCCTTCCCTATGGATGAAAATAGGGAGATTGCGCCATGACCCACCACGCCCGCTGAGTGCGCATCGGTGGGTGCTACCGACTGCAGATGCAGCAGGGACCAACGGCTAAGCGTGCCTTCCGAAGCACGGAGAAGCTCGAGATAGTAAATTTTTGGTCATCCAACCAATGACCGACCACTGCGAAAGTTGCTTGATTTCAACGGTCGCAGCCGAACGCGCAAAGCATCCGCGCCAAGAGCTCCTCATGTAATATTTATTCAAGTATAAAAGAGAAATTGCGCTATTGGACTATCTGGACTGTTAAAATAATGTTGCCATATATATGTAACGGCAATTGGCAACATTACCCGTCCTTGACAAAGCCATTTTCTTAATTGAAACGGCAAATGATGGCTTTTTCCTCAAAGGTTTTCCTATAGCTCCGATATAAACGATCACTTGTCTTAGCAGAGCCTGTAAGAATTTTTTAATCTGTATCTGTAAAGATCTGCTTTTTACTTTATAAAGTTGCTTTTCTGCTTTTTCTCCGCGTAAAGTGGATTATTTCACACGGAGGTATTGTTCATCTAGCAACACAAGGTTAATATTTTATTCGTATCACGTACTAATATAATGCCCAATAGGATAGCAGTGCGTATGAAAACAATTGTAATAGGTACATTCTCATTTCTACTACTTTCTCAGCTGTCGACCGTTATTGTAGAGAATATCTGAAAACGCACCTTGTATGAAAATACGAAATTTAAGTACCAACAGAAACAAACATTCACAGTACCTACATTCTGTCTGTAAAATTTAATAGATGCTTCATTCATTCAGTCACACGTGTTGTCTTGTTTTATTTATATCACAACGATATCGTTGTTAATCACCAAAAAAATATTGACAGTTCTGAATATGAACATAGCCTATGCACTTAGAGTTACACGGCCGGACAAAAAAAACCGGCCGATTCTCATCTTATTATTCGAGTTCTACTGTACATTCAGGCTTCATTTATGTCTTAAATCCATCCTGAATAGCTTCTCTACAAATTTATCTATATATTAGATGTATTGTGTAAACTAAAACCATTACTAAATAGGATAAAACGCAAAATATGAAAAAATCAAAATACGAAAATATTTTTCTCAACTCGTGGCAGAAATCTTCCACTTAAATAGACGAAAGGCTATATTTCTGAATTACTATAAGAAGTGCATACCTACTGAGATAATATTATGTCTGTCTACTTACTTACCTACGCATTGTTATAAAAACTGGCCAAGTGCGAGTCTGGCGAGTTCGCTCTGCTATGGTTCCGTAAAATAATTTGTTTGTTTTTGTCACAACTAACAAAGTAGCTACATGATGAATCGCCGATTTCACTATTTATTATTTAAATACAGCATATGGGATATAATATACCAAAATTTCACATTCCTGACTTGTTCAGATTTTAAAATAGACCCCGTAACAAAAATGGTCTAAAAATTACAACTTTTACGGCCCCCCATTTCATTGTTAATGAAAAAAAAAATACATATATAGATTCTGCTCAAAGAGCTCTAGACTAGACAATGACGTGTCACATGCTGGGATGAAAAAAATGTCTTTCGCAGTGGGCACTTTGGGCAAGTGCCCAGGGCTTCGCGATCGATAGGGGCCCCACTCAGATCAAATACAAAGTCCCTAGTTCCTGTTGAATCACCAAACGGAAGTCATAGGGGCCCCATTATCCTAATATGCCCAAGGCCTCCAATAGGTCAAAGACGGCACTGACTACAATTGAATGTTCTTAATTTTACTGGTATTTACTAACATTTGATAGAAGAAAAAAAATGCGTGAAACGCAATAGAAACATAAATATAGAGTTGACTTCAGAAGCTCTTTTTTATTGATGTCTGATATAAATAGATTGATACCTTTCCAATTATAATATTGCAAATAGTTTAATATTGATACCGTTTCAGAAGCTGTTTGAGATATACAATTCAAATTTAATTTTAAGGGGCAGATCCTGTGTACGCAATTGGAATTAGTTAAAAGCACTTAAGCCTTTAGGCCGAAGTTATCCTGTAACTAATTATACGAAAGGAATGGAGACATGGTTGTACCTCGACTGGCCAATACGCATCTGTCTTATAAAACAAAACTAAAAAGCTTATTACATCTACGAGTATGAAGAATTCATATAAAATATTTATTATTGTAGTTAAAAATACTTACTGAGTAAGTTGTTTATTTAATGTAGACTGACATCAGGACCGGGACCGCATAACACATTAAAAGAATTTGCCGTATCCAGAACGAAGGCCAACCAGAATCTGTCCTTAACCGAAAATAAGGCAGGGTATCACTTGCGCGCTACCTACTTTGACCACGAGAAGCGACAGAAAGTTTACTCATCCAACGTTTTTTTGAAGTGATAACTTCTAAAGGGAGGGTAAAACGTTTCATTACGTAACACGTTACGGCGCCAGTCTGTCTGGCTTTCTTTCCTGTCACACTTAAGGCAGCAGTAGGCATGCTCCTCCTCTTTCACTCTAACCTGCAGCGCCGCTTGGATTAATTTAAGTTATCACTTCTGTCGTACGTCCCGACACCCACACGCTTTTTTTGTATTAAAATGGTGGCAAACAAGCATATGGCCCGCCTGATGGTAAACGTTCACCAACACTATAGAAACTGAAACGATACAAAAAAAGCGAGTGTGCTTATGACCACACGACTGAAGTGAAACTTCTTTAGCTCTAATGATCTGAAAATCCAATGAACTTAACCTGAAGATTTGTTGATAGAAAAAAACCACCTATTCGCGCTGGGTCCGTTATCACCCTCCAATCCGGACTGGGTTCATTATCACCCACCAAGCCGTGACGGGTCCGTTATCGCCCACCAATCCGCACTGGGTCCGTTATCACCTACAAATCCGCGCTGGGTCCGTTATCATCCACCAATCCGCACTGGGTCCATTATCACCGAACAATCCGCGCTGGGTCCGTTATCACCCACCAATCCGCGCTGGGTACGTTATCATCCACCAATCCGCACTGGGTCCGTTATCACCCACCAATCCGCGCTGGGTCCGTTATCATCCACCAATCCGTGACGGGTCCGTTATCATTCACTAATCCGCACTGGGTCCGTTATCAGCCACCAATCCGCGCTGGGTCCGTTATTATCCACCAATCCGCACTGGGTCCATTATCACCGAACAATCCGCGCTGGGTCCGTTATCACCCACCAATCCGCGCTTTGTCCGTTATCACCAAGCAATCCGCGCTGGGTCCGTGATCACCCACAACTCCGCGCTAGGTTCGTAATCACTCACACATCCGCGCTGGGTCCGTTATCACCCACCAATCCGCGCTAGGTCCGTTATCATCGACCAATCCGTGCTGGGTCCGAGATCACCCACAAATCCGCACTGGGTCCGGTTTCACTTACCAATCTACACTGGGCCCGTTATCACCCACAAATCCACGCTGCGTCCGTTATCATTCACCAATTCGCACTGGGTCCGTTATCACCCACCAATCCGCGCTGGGTCGTTATCACCCACCAAGCACTAGATTCATGTATTTTGTGACGGGTATTGTTCATTGTTTACCGATGAGTCACCGGTGACGTCACGTAACGGAAAAATTCTCACACATTCGTCAGTTTACCTCCCAAGTCAGACAGACAGTCAAGTCAGACAGACAATAGACCATCTACGTCCAGTGAGTTGGCAGACCTGGTGAAGGGGCAACCCGGTTTCAGGCAGCAACCACAGGACACGACAGACGAGCTTGACTCGCAAGTCGCTACGCACCGACGTAAAAATCGGCGCGTGGAGGACAAAACCAGGAATCCAGCTCAGGACACCAAACCGAACACGGGCCGACTGAAGCACGGTAAACGCGCTAGGAAGGCCCGCGACAGACTTCTCTCGGCGGAGACCACCAGACAAGCGGAAGCGGGTCAGGAAGGAACCCAGGACCAGGGACAGACAGACGGACAAAGGAAATGGACTGACAGACGGACAGAAAAAAGACAGACCAAGACTGGACAGACAGACAGACAGGAGGCCTCAAAGAGGCCCAGACTTGATGACACGGTGTCACCGAGGGGGCAATATAAAAAGCCCAAAAACGACGAACCGCGTCGCTCTTCTGGGAAGGTCTCCTTCGCCGACGCAGCTACTGCAGACCTGCTGGTGATTATCACCAGCAAAAAGACGGGACACATTAGTGCCACCCAGGCTGGGTTGGTCCTTAAGGCCCTGGAGGAGGCCGTTGTGGAGGAACTGCTAACAGCAGGATCCTCAACGGACGAAGCCCCAAACCTTAAGGGAAAACCCATCATTGGGGACGGCGCCCTGAGCCTCTGGTGTGAAACACCCAAAACACTGGAGTGGGTCAGGAAGGTAGTGGACAGCTTAAAAATACCGGGGTTAGACGACCTAGTAGTGCAGCGCCAGATCGACAGGCCGAAGAGAGTGGTTTGTGGCCTCCTCATACCGGGGACGCGAGAACCACACACAATCGCCAAGCTGCTGCGCTACCAGAACAAGTTCGCAGAGGTTGACCGATGGATCCTGCACAAGGCCATCGCAGGTGACGATAGCACCTTTTTGGTGTTTAGCACGACCAGGGACGTCGCGGAGGGGCTACTAGCTAGAGGCAGACGCCTCTGCTACTTGATGGGCTCTGTATACGTGAGGTTCAGGAACCAGGGTGGTCAGTACCTGGAGAGCCTGCCACCTCTAGAGGAAAAAACATCTACTCCGGTACAGAGCACGTCTAGACCAGCCGTGACACAACAGACCATCACAGACACTCCAGTTGCAATGGAGTCCACATCTGAGGAGAAGGGGGACACAGACGTGGTTGACGAGTGGGCAGACAAACTTGGGGGGATCGACATCAGTCAGGAGGTTGATGTCGATGTGCTTCTCGCCTCAGATGGCGCCCCAACAGAAGACAATTAAGCTCCTGCAGAGAAACCTCCAGCACAGTCGCACCGCAACGGCTCAACTAAGGAAGTGGCTGGAGGAGAACAACGACGGGGCTATTGCTCTGGTCCAAGAGCCGTGGATCAGATCCAACACCATATGTGGCCTCAACAACACCGGTGGTAAGAATTTTTACAACCCAGGTAACCGCGCACCGCGGACCTGCATTGTATGTTCAAGACACTTACAGGCAAAAATAATGACACAATTTTGTTCTAGCGACATAACAACAATACAAATAATACAACAGCAAAATCCAAGTGTACCTGTCCTGGTAGTTGCCTCTGCCTACATGCCTGAAGGAGAGGAAACTCCGTCAGGGGAACTGGCTGAGCTGGTGAGACACTGTGAACAAACTGACAAGGCGCTGATCATCGGCACCGACTCCAACGCCCACCATCAACTGTGGGGCATGACGAAAAGCAACAAACGAGGTGAGGAATTAGTAGATTACCTATTTACCACAAACCTTAACATAATAAACACAGGTTCTGAACCTACTTTCGTAACAAGAAGAGGTAGATCTATCATCGATCTTACTCTTGCATCAAGGAGAGCAGTGGGATTGATCTCTGACTGGCACGTCTCCCCAGAGGCATCCTGCTCTGACCACAGGTGGATTAGGTTCAACATCGCGGTACAGCGTGTTACCCAGTCACCAAGACGCATACCCAAGAAAACGAATAGAAGCCAATATCGCAGACAGGTAACACTATCACTGCAACATATGCAGGCTGAAAGCTTAGACGAAACCAATAAGATAGACGAAACAGCTGAGGAATTAACAAGGGTAATTATCTCATGCTATCAGACAGCCTGTCCTCTCAGTACACCATCATCCAACTCGGATGCCAGCCAGTCGTGGTGGGGCCCCGAGCTATACAAACTGAGGAAAAAGGTAAGAAGACTTTTTAACAGGGCCATGAACACATGTGACGACCAATACTGGGATGCGTATAAAGATGCCAAGGCTCTTTATAAAAAACGCATCCGATACTGGAGCAATGGGTCTTGGAGGAAATTTTGTTCTGAAATAGACTCATGCACCAAGGCAAATAAGGTAAGGAAACTGCTTTCCAAAGACAGACAACAAGACCTTTCACAGCTCGGGAAAGCTGATGGCTCCCTCACAGAGACAGTGGAGGAGGCACAGAGGGTACTGCTCGAAACCCACTTTCCAGGCTGCATCATAGACACGACACACACCTGGAATGACACTTGCTGGACCCCCACGGAACAATCCTGGAACACTGCAATGAGGACAGTGTCCATGGACAAGTTAAGGTGGGCCATTAACAGCTTCCAGCCATTTAAAGCAGCCGGACCAGATGGCATCTTTCCGGCGTTGCTTCAATGGGCAGGTGAAGCGCTAATCCTTATCCTGGTGCCCCTCCTGAGAGCGTGTCTTGCATTCAGATACACGCCGAAGCCTTGGAGGGAGGTCAAGGTAATCTTCATACCAAAGCCAGGTAAGGCCGACTACAACGAAGCGAAATCTTTCAGGCCAATAAGTCTCTCATCATTTCTGCTAAAAACCTTAGAAAGACTGTGTGACAGAGAGCTGAGAGATAACCAATTAACCAGCTTTCCACTACATCTAAACCAACACGCCTATTGTCCAGGCAAGTCGACAGAATCTGCACTACATGCAGTCGTAAGTAAAATAGAGGATAGTCTCAGACGAAAAGAGCTATGTCTGGGCACCTTTATAGACATAGAAGGCGCGTTTGACAAAACAAGCTTCGCCAGTATTGTAAACGCACTTGGCAAACACGGAGTCGATGAGAACATTATATACTGGGTAAGTAACATGCTCCGTAACAGACTAATCAGACTACAAGACGACAACCATCTCAGAGCATTGGCGACTAAAGGATGTCCTCAAGGAGGAGTACTATCGCCTCTGCTATGGAATGTAGTCGTAAACGACTTAATTACCAAACTAAACAACCTTCACTTCCACACGGTGGGCTATGCGGATGACCTGGCAATCCTAATCCCGGGTAAGTTTGCGAGCACCGCTTGTGACATTACACGGGGGGCAATGAAGGTAGTTGAAAAATGGTGTGACGACTACGGCCTTAAGGTGAATCCAGTGAAGACAGAATTAGTCATGTTCACGAATAAAAGAGCCTTAGGCGACTATCGGCTACCGAAACTATTTAACACGACACCAAGGCTCTCCAACGAGGTAAAGTATCTAGGAATAACCCTAGATTCCAAACTGAACTGGGGTTCACACATAGACAAAACTACTACTAAGACCAACATCATTTTCTGGCAATGCCGCAAAATGATTAGCAAAACCTGGGGACTATCACCGCTCATTGTTAGGTGGCTGTACACGACCATAATTAGGCCCATCATCAGCTATGCAGCAGTAGTATGGTGGACAAAGACAAACCAGGTAACGACAATTAATAAGTTAAGACGTCTCCAGAGGCGGGCCTGCTGTGCAATCACTGGCTGCATGAAAACCACTCCCACATCAGCACTGGAGACTATACTTGACGTGAGACCACTACATTTGTTTATACAACAGGAAGCTGCTTGTACAGCCACACGACTAAGCATGCTGGGGCTATGGAGGGACAACAGCTCCCCACACACCAGCATTTTAGCAGACATATACAGGTACTTTCCGTACTTTGCTGCAGTAAACGACCTCATTCCAAAGACGTACGTATTCGACAAAAAATACAAAATTCAACTTTATGAAGACACTCCGGACCACTGTCTGCAAAAGGAGTTGAGGGTCTACACAGACGGCTCAAAAACCAACTACGGTACAGGTTCGGGTGTCTTCTCTGAAGACCTAAATATACACATCTCAACAGCATTGGGAGCCTATAACACGGTCTTCCAGGCAGAGTGTGTGGGCATCATCAAGGCCGCTGAAGCGATAGATTGTCGCAAGGTAAGAGGAAAACACATTCGTATTCTCTCTGACAGCGCTTCTGTCCTACAGGCACTGGACAACAATATAATGACATCAGGCTTAATTTATGAATGCCACTGTAAGTTGACTAATATTGCTAACGACAATAGATTGACTTTGCAGTGGATTAAAGGACACAGCGGCTCAAGGGGTAACGATGCGGCGGACTGCTTAGCCAGGGAAGGTTCTAGCAGGACGGCCATTGGTCCGGAGCCTATTGTACCCATACCCTATCGACAGCTGCGAACATGGATAAGGGAGCGCTGTCAACGACAACATAACGAATACTGGACAGAACTCACAGACTGCAGGCAAGCTAGGGAAGCCGTTCCCAAGGTAAACCTGCAGCTAACACGTAAGTTAATCAGACTTCCTAGACAAGCCTTAAAACAAATCGTGGGTATACTCACGGGTCACGGCTATTTCAACAAACACCTTTGTAATATAGGTATTTCTGACAGCCCTCTGTGCAGAGCCTGCCTGGAGGACGAGGAGACGAGCGTCCATGTGCTGCTGGAGTGCACGGGCGTTGCAAGACAAAGGATTTCTCTAATGGGAAGCCCGAAGACTATAGTAGAGGCCTGCAGTAACGTTCGGGGACTGCTGAGCTTTCTGGAGGAGCTGGGATGGCAGGACTGATGCCAATCCCCACGCAAAATAGGCACCAGATGTCGAGTTGCGGAAACAGCCCGCCGTTCTACTAAGACTAAGACTAAGACCTCCCAAGTCAAGCGTGCCTAAAGAAGTTTCACTTCAAAAACACTCCACCGTTGTCTGCTCTGACCCAATCTCCTGCCCCGTGGAGTCTAGGAGCCTTACTCACCGCCAGAAATACAATACTACTAAAAGGTAGTGTTATTTTACTGTAGTACAGTAAGGTTGGGGTAAGTTCCCCAGACGGCCGTTCCAATCTGAGCGGGAATTCCGCTATGCCCGTACTCTCTTCAAAGTATATAGTGGGTGCTAATGACTGAAGATACAGCCGAGACCAACACGGCTTGCGTTCTTCCAAAGTACGTACCTAACGAGGAACTCCAGAAAATAAATTATTTGGCATTCATTCAGCCTGTATGCTAATAGGTACTTAACTTCTAATCAGAGCCTGCTCGGGGTCAACACTGCTAAACACTGCGCGTTGGAGCTCCTCAAAACCAGGGCCGGATTTAGACGGGGAGGCCCTGGAGTAACGAAAGCGTGGAGGCCTATTTAGAATCTATTACGGCCAGGGGGGGGGGGGGGGGGATATTGATAATCGCTCTAGTGGAGGCCTCTGGGTCACAGCTATGCCTGCTTTAAATCCGGCCCTGTTCTAATCACTGTAACACAGCAACACCAAAAAAAAGGTGATATTTCATTGTATTCTTTTGTTAATGGTGTAGATGACTTTGCTAAACGAGTGCTCCAATTCGAGCACAAAATTCGGTTTTTCCATGCTTCCCTTGATTGAACTACCCAAAAATAGCATTTTGAAAGTAAAATGAAAACAATTTCGTAATACTGATAATAATACTCGTTATCTTCAACTTAATCAATGAATGAGTAGGTATTTTAGGAAGATTAATGAAGTGCCGCTAAAACGGTTCCCAGAAATTGTAACAACAGTAGTGTGTGTGGAAAGGGCATATTTGATAGCGACGAAAATTGGATGAGTATTAGAAATATTAATAGTTAGTCGTTAAAACTATGGAAAACAAATTTGTGGTTAGAAAGCATTGTGGAAAAAATTGATTTCCCATACAAAATTTAAGGATGATTTTTGTGATAAAACAATCCTATGTCCTTTCTTGGGACTTAAGCTATTTCTGTACCTTTCATCTTAATCGGCTATAAGTCGCACGTCACAAACAAAAGGGCATTATCTTCAAAAACGGTGTTTTGAGATATCGCGTTTTGAAGTTTTAAAAATCATAGAAGCGAAACTACTTGTTCAAATGTTTAAAATGATACCTTGATTTAAAGGTACATTGGTGTCGATTCTGGCATGATTCTCTAAAGCTAAACTTAAATTTGACAACAGTACATCCTTGTCCTTCTCTATACAGAATGAAAAGGTGAGACTTACCTTAAATTAAGTTTTAAGTTTAGAGAATCACGCCAGAATTGACACCATTATCCTTCTTTGTGTTGAGTAAGTTTAGTTAGTGTATCAATAGTAGTTTTTTTTTAGTTTTTTAAAAGTATGTGACTGTATAAAGAGAATACCCTATAAGCAGTTCAAATGGCTCCAATGGCTCATGTTAAAAATAACATATTATAATTTTTATTATTTTTAAAGCATGTAACTGCTTGATGTTTAAATCTAAAGAAAATATAACTAGAAAAAAATCCACGCGGACCAGGCAGCAGACGGGACTCGAACCTGCACCCTTCGCAATCCGGGCGAATGCACTGACCAATTATGCTACGGCGGCCCTCACGGGCCGCGTCGAAATTCTTCTAGCCATTCTTAAGCTGCAAGGCAGCGCCATCTCTTCGCATTATAGGTAACCCACAATGTCAAATGAATACTTTTGCAAGTATTAAACATTTGAAAGAAGAAATATCAATTATAGTTATAATTTTTATTATTTTTCAAGCATGTAACTGCTTGATGTTTAAATCTAAAGAAAATATATTCATTTGACATTGTGGGTTACCTATAATGCGAAGAGATGGAGCTGCCTTGCAGCTTAAGAATGGCTAGAAGAATTTCGATATATAACATATTAAATAAAATTGAACAGGCCAGAAGGTATTATTTTAAATAAAACTTCAAACTTGTATAAATCCGAATGGGCAATAGGGTATAGGGCAATAGGGTAGGGTATCTTAACTTAATACTGTTTATAATACTCACAATCATAAATTTAGCCTAGAAATTGACGACATATGTTGCTATAATTCAAAAACTATTTCGAACTGAAATACAATTATTTTACCGGTTTATAGAGAAAAAAATGTAGTTTTCGAAACACTAATAAATAAATAAATGGTTTTGCCGACTTAATATCCTATTGTTTGTGACGTGCGAAGTGTAAAGAGGTTACGCAGCGCACGCAGCGGGTGCCGCAAACACCCACGCACTTTGCGAGCGCAAATCGCGCCCTGAGTTTTCCTTGTGCGTTTTATTTACAATTTAACATTCTACTCGAGTTGCGGTCCCGCAGCTGCGGCGGCCGCGGGAGAAAATAGAGCCGTGAGTACTTAGCCTTACACGCATTATTTCGGCGAGTGCCACACGGCCCCGCCGCGCCGCCCCGCCGACCAACTAAACGCCGTAGGCTTTTCCAAGTGACTGGGTTAGGTTCTCAGTTAGAAAACAAACTTTATATATTATCTCGAGCTTGGGATTCGGATTTTCATTATTCTTCTGTATACGTAGATCAACACTGAGTCTTGGGATGTTGTAGTCTCATGTTTTCTATCAAAAGAGTAGATTCCAGTTTTATCCCTATTTTACCTCGTCTGTGATTTATCATTGATAGATTTTTTGACACAGACCGCGTTGTTTGGTAGATAGTTAAATTTGACTATAGCCAACCCGTTAATGCCACGTCAAATCATGGAAGTTATTATACCTGTTACCGTTAGGTATATAACTTCCTTGCGTCAAATACATAAGTAGTACAATGTTTAAAATTTTGACAAATGTTTACATTTTCTATATTTAAATATGTATATAACAACGCGGCCTTAGTCGGACCGTCTTGCTGCGCTGCATCCTCTTTGTCTTTAGTATTTAAATTTTTCGAAACGCGAGTTGTTATGGTGTGGCTTCTCGCGGGGTGTCAGAAGTTTTTTCCTTTTACACAAACATATGACATTCCTGTATACACTATAATATATACAAACATATGTTGCATCTCTCTCTCTCTCTCTGTCTCTTTCAGCCTGTCTCAACCCTCTTTGTGTAGGCCTCCTTCAAATTACGCCACCTGTCACGATCTTGTGCGTCTTGAAGCCAATGTTTTCCTGCTGTTCTCTTAATGTCATCGTCCCAACGCATCTGCGGTCTTCCTGGAGGACGTTTTTGACCCCAAGGTCGCCACTCAAGGAGCCGCTTGGTCCACGAATCTGTCTTGCGTGCCACATGGCCCGCCAATTCCCATTTCAATGATCTCAATGTGACTCCGGCCAGTTTCCTCTCTAGTGCCCGCTGGGCACAAAATCATTACATGTTGCATAAGAGACATGAAATAAAGTGGTGAAATACAATGTAAATTTTAGTCCACTTTAGTATATTAGTTATCTCTATCGATTATACAGATATAAAATTTCAATATGTTTGGAAAGTTTGACCCTTTATGGAGAAACTTGATTGCAAATCGACAGTCTTGAACTATTTCGTACTTAACTTTAATAAAACACCTTTGAACGGGTGAAAACGCGATTGAATGCGTTAAGTGATCCTTTGAGAAGTGTTTTATTTAATGAGTATTTGCGCGAAGTTTGAAGAAGAAAGAAGAGTACTTACAAATTCATAATGAAAATTAATTTAAATATAAAGTGACAAGTGAGACGAACTTCTTAGTAATCCAGGGATTCACCGTGCGGGTGCCTGGTTTATCGTGTAGCAGAGAGAGAAACTCGGAGTAGTTCCTGGGACTTGCGACCCAGGTGTAGGTTTAAGGAGGCCCATTTTGAGATGCGCATCAACGCTCACCTTCACTGCTCGAGTTGTCATTTCCTTCCTAGCCAAATTTGATAGGAGCCTGTTAGTGCAGCCTTGGTTACTCGTTCCGAAATTGAACTTTACCTATAATTTATAGTAATTAACGTTATTAGCGTGATTGCTACCACGTGCCTTGTTGTTTGCAGATACCCGATATTTTCGGCACTGTTGCAAGTGCCAAAGTCACGGAATTACTCCGTTACAGTAATCCAATTACGTTAAATACTATAATGGTGGTGACCATGAAAGCTTACAACAATATTACCATAAAATTTTAAGAGATTTCCAAATTAGAAAATTGAAATTAGTTAGTACTTCAATGTATGTAACTGTTCTCAAATCAAATCATTACCTTATCTTTCTTCTTACGTTACAGTTTTGAAAATGTTGTTATTACTGTTGAAAGAGTTGTAGAGCTTCTTACATCCGTTCTCGTTCATAAATTGAAAGCATCTCTATGAATAGCGGGCTATAAAACTTTGGGTGGGACTATTTAAAATTGTTGCCTACAACTTCTATTTTCTTAATGACTTTACTTTGATGAGCAATTAATTTTAAAAGGACTCCGCTCAAATATCACTTTTCGTAACTTGGGTGCTGAAATCGTACCAGCGGCCCATGGCCGTTTTGGCCCTAGGGTTAATATTCTCCTCCATTACGCTTCCGGAAACGTAACAGAGGTGTCTTTATTTTTAAATTTTTAGGTTGCAATTCAGCGCTATTTTTTTATTTATATTGTAGATCAACGTCGTCGAATGAGATACTAGAAGTATCTGAAACATTCGAAATAAGAAATAACTACCAGAACTAAGTCTAAAGATAAAATCTATATCTACCAGAATTGAATGTGAAGTGTCGAATTTTTAAATAAATTTAGGTTAAAACGTGCACTTGTAATAAAGCTTTGCGTATCTTCTTTGAATCCGTTAAAAAAATATAATGCAACGCGAAACTTTCAAAATGTATATGTCGAATTCATTTTATTACTCGCCTTATTATTGAATTTTAGGGCTTGCAGGTACTACTCTTAGAATCGGAAATCGGTGTATTGTGTTGTGACCAAGTACTATAAGTAGCAGGACAACGATAGCGATCACGATTTATGGAATGTCAACTTTAAGAGACTACTTCCCCTCAGGAGCTGGGTAAATTTCAATGTAGTTTAAGTTAACGATTCCATAGTTTTCGTTTTATATTAGCCGTCTTATGTTAAGTAGTAGGCTATTGTTTAGACCAAAAAAACTGGAAAAATCATAACATGAGCTTACTATGCACAATTAATTGACAAGCTGAAGGCAGAAATTGCAGAAAATTTACAAATTTGCAGAAAAAGAGAATCATGTTTCACTAAGACAATGTCTCACATCCCAATGGTCGTGCAAAAATCCACGAATTAGGTACGGTTTGTACTGTTTGACCATCTTCTTAACTCACCAGATCTAGCTCCAAGGGCTTTCTTTTTTATTCCCTCATCTAAAAATTGTGCTCGCAGGACTAAGATTTTCGTTAAATAAAGAGGCAGTCGTCTTTGTAAGCAATTATTTTGCAAAGAAAAACGCTGAGTACTATTTGGACGGGATACAGAGATGAGAGCATCGCTAGGACAAGCGTGTGCTAGGACAAACAAGAAGACTATGTAGAATATTTTATTCTAACGAATGTCTGGAAATAGAAATGTCTGGTAGGTATCTTTGTTAGGTTGGAAACTTCTCAGACCACCCTCTTAATATAAATTTCTAGGATGAAATTCATAAACTAAATATTTGAAGTTATATTGAAATTAATATGGGACACTCTACAGTTTCCATTATTAGCAATAGATTAAACTTAACCGGAGACATACTTAGATTTTTGATACTAAAATAAGTTAATATACTTACAGTTTATTTTTTTCTAGTAAAGTTTTCTTTAGATTTAAACATCTAGCAGTTAAATGCTTAAAAATAAATAAAATCATAACTATAATTGCTATTTCTTCTTTCAAATGTTTAATACTTGAAAAAGTATTCATTTGACATTGTGGGTTGCCTACAATGCGAAGAGATGGCGCTGCCTTGCAGCCTAAGGCTAGGAAAATTTCGATGCGGCGAAGAGGGCCGTGGTAGCATAATGGTCAGTGCATTCGCCCGGATTGCGAAGGATGCGGGTTCGAGTCCCGTCCGCTGCCTGGTCCGCGTGGATTTTTTTCTAGTAAAGTTTTCTTTAGATTTAAACATCTAGCACAGCTATACTCTAAGTGTGTTCCGCGGAACCCTAGGGTTCCGTGATACCTCTGTCGGGGTTCCGCAAGAATTTAGAAATAAAAAAATCAAAACACCTCTCTCTGGTCGCTCCGCGGCTGTGCGGACTCCGCGGCCGCGCGGAGACAAAACGCTATGAATGTTATTTATTTATTTATTTGTATTTGTATAAGCTTGTGTTACATTAGCTGGTACAATATCTCATAAGTTTGGTCTCAACAATTTTATACTTGTACAACGCGTTCGCTCTAAGTTTGCCGGTCTGTGGAATGCGCGTACCCTCCCCCACGTGACAACAAAACTTATAATGTGTCATAGTTTTACCCAAATATCTAACGTACACAATTTTTATTGTTACAATTAAATAAAAAATTTCGAACGTCATACACTCATACCTATCGCCAGCGGCAAACTTAAAACGAGCGGGTAGTATACTTGTAAGCGCTCAGTCTCTTTGATAAAAGCCGCCTCTGAATTAGACGCTATAGTTGTCAACTAGCGACTTTCGTCTCTAACTTCAAAGGATAAAGTCGATATTGTTTACAACGCTATTTTTAAATTTCTGTTTTTATTTTTGCTTTTTGTTTATCAAAGGTGCCGACTCGAGTATTTTCGAGAATATTTGAGATCGAGTCTAGGACTAAGTATAAAAGCGGCGATCGCGCGTTGGCGTCGTCAGTTGATGATTAGCGTTCGGAGCGATAAGTTACTACCTACTTACAAGCTCGCTAGCGAGAAACTGGTGTTCATTGTTTTACTGCCTGCTGTATTCTGTTGTCTCAGTTTTATACATTTCTTCCCTGTAGGTTCTAAATTTAGTCTCTTATACGCAGTAACGATTGTGCATTATTTAAACCCCACTATCCTGACTTGTAACATTATAAATAAAGAAGAATGGAACGTTGGCTTAAAGGTGTTAAACGTGTTCCAACAACATCTTCTAATGACGCTGAATGTTCAAAAGCAATGCGCGCGGAGAATTTAGCAATCACCGATCCAGAAGATGATGCCACGAGTGCCACGACGTCAAGCTCGACGGTTTCAAAGACGAAAAAAAGGAAGTATGATGAATCTTATATCAGTTTCGGATTTGTTGATTCCAACGGCTCACCTCTCTGCATGCTCTGTAGTAAACTGCTTCCTAATAGTTCCATGGCACCTGCCAAATTGCGTCGACATTTAGAAACCGTACACCCCGAGACTAAAGACAAGAATAAAGAATTTTTTGTTCGCAAAAAAGATCAGTTATTAGAAAGTCAAAAAAATATGATGCATGTAACACAAACTACCAACGAAAAGGCCACGGAGGCATCATACTTAGTTAGCTATCGCATTGCACAAGCAGGTGAAGCGCACACTATCGCTGAGAAATTAATAAAACCATGTGTATTAGACATAACAAAATGTATGCTTGATGAAAAATCTGCAAAGCATCTTTCTACTGTTCCGCTATCAAACGATACTGTTTCACGACGAATCCATGATCTGGCAAGCTACGTCAAACAAGAACTAGTTACACGTCTACAAAATACACGATTCGCTTTGCAAATGGACGAGTCGACTGATGTCGCTGGTTTGGCTATCCTGCTGGTTATTGTGAGATATCCATATAAAAGTTCTTTTGAAGAAGACATGCTTATGTGTTCATCGCTGCTTACAAACACTACCGGGGAAGAAATTTTTAATAAAATAAATATATTTTTTGAAGAACATAATCTCAGTTGGAACAATTGCATTGACATTTGTACAGATGGGGCCAAGGCGATGACAGGTAAAACAGCAGGAGCAGTGTCACGAATGAAAAATAAAGCGCCTAATTGTAGTTCCAGTCATTGTATTCTGCATAGACAAGCACTTGCGATGAAGCAAATGCCGTCTAATCTAAAATTAGTTATGGATGAAGCGGTAAAAATAATTAATTTTATCAAATCACGACCACTACAATCCCGATTGTTCTCATTATTGTGTGAAGATTATGGCAGCAAACATAAAACACTGCTGCTCCATACAGAAGTGCGATGGCTGTCTCGGGGAAAAACTTTAACAAGGCTATTTGAACTTAGAGCCGAGTTACAAATGTTTCTTTCAGCAGATACTTCTTTTAATTTGAAGGACCGTTTGTATGATAAAACTTGGTTGTTCCGATTGTCTTTTATGGCGGATATCTTTCAAAAACTTAACGAATTAAATTTATCATTGCAAGGTAAACAGACAACAGTGTTTCAGGCCTATAATAAAATAACTACTTTTAAAAGAAAATTAGATTTTTGGATCATTTGCATTGGTAAGAAAGAAATAGAAAGTTTTACGTTACTCACTGAGTTTGTTAGCGAAAACGACTCAGAAATGTTTGAAGATAATGTGTTTGAAGAATTGGTCCAATATCTCAGTTCGATGCGCGCATCTTTTGAAAAGTATTTTCCCGAAGAACACAATACAAAAATTAAAGTGAACTCCTGGATTCATAATCCTTTTTTACCCAACTTGGAAAAGCCTGAAAACATGTCAAATGAGATATATGAATCTCTTTTAGAAATGTCATCAGACACAAGTATGGAGTCATTGTTCAAAACGACGCCTCTTAATGATTTTTGGTGCAGAATCCAAGATGAATATGCAATGCTTGGCCAAATGGCTCTGGATATTCTTCTCCCGTTCCCAACTACATATTTGTGCGAAACAGGATTCTCTACCTACGCAGCCACGAAAACAAAATATCGCAATAGACTGGACGCCGAAGCTGATATGAGACTCCAACTTTCTTCCATCAAACCTGATATCAAGCAATTGATGAAAAATAAAAAACAGTTTCATACCTCCCACTAGTTAGATTTTTTCTTTTTTAATGTTTTCTATTATTGTCCTTACCAAGTGGTGAAGTAAATAATAATTAGTAACGGATACATTGTACTTTTATTATGCTGATTAATATAGAATACACTTATAAAAATAATTGTTTTATTGTAGGGTTCCATCAAGTATTTTGCTTCCCAAAAGGGTTCCGTCATTTAAAAAGTTTGAGAACCACTGATCTAGCAGTTAAATGCTTAAAAATAAATAAAATCATAACTATAATTGCTATTTCTTCTTTCAAATGTTTAATACTTGAAAAAGTATTCATTTGACATTGTGGGTTGCCTACAATGCGAAGAGATGGCGCTGCCTTGCAGCCTAAGGCTAGGAAAATTTCGATGCGGCGAAGAGGGCCGTGGTAGCATAATGGTCAGTGCATTCGCCCGGATTGCGAAGGATGCGGGTTCGAGTCCCGTCCGCTGCCTGGTCCGCGTGGATTTTTTTCTAGTAAAGTTTTCTTTAGATTTAAACATCTAGCAGTTAAATGCTTAAAAATAAATAAAATCATACTTACAGTTTATTTGTACTTCTAGTCTAGAGGATGTAAATGTATACATAAGATTCTAAGTAGTCCTTTAAACTACTACTTTTTATATAAATAAGATTTCTTTGCCAAATTAAGGGTTTTTAGATGATATGCTATTCTAATGGATTATTTTAGAAACGAGGTATAAAGTTTTTAGAGTTATAGAAGTTCAAACCGAACGAGTAATACGATGAGAAATATTCTATGTCTGGATATTGCTATGATTTGTGATTCTCGTGCATGTACAATATTCGAGATTCGAGACACGCCGTCTAGAGATTGATAGATTGTGTAGATAAACGTCTATACAATCAATCACGTGAGTAATGTTAGACAAGTGTTGCATGATCGGTTATAATGTACTTATAGAATTGCACTACATATAAATTTTATTGTATTGAAAAAATATGCAAGTGCCGAAATATCGGGGCCTCGCAAAGACAATGTACATGGTAGCTATCCCGCTATTTATTATGATGTTAGTTACTATAAAAGTTTAAAACAATATTATATTTTTCAGGATTTATAATTAGATAATCACAAAGGTTTTAATGTGAAATACAATTAACAGTATAAGTAATTGTGTAATGAGTAGGTATACTCGGAGGAGGGGAAAAAAACCACTTTTAGTCAAGAGTCAAACCGACTAATACGGTAATAAAAATATCCAGCTCATTGTAGATCTTTTAATTTGTTGAGTTCAGTCGATAACCGAGGTACTTGTTTGTTTACAAGTAGATGCTCTACTTATACAATATCTTCTTTATAAAATTAATGATACAAAGAGTGAAACATAAATGTTAAGGATGGTTGTTTATTCTCTAGTCTATCAAAGCAAGTATTTCAAAATTACATAAACAAGGTGAAAGGAGCGTGTTTATATCTAATCATGATAAATATCTAAAGTTCAAACGGTGTTTCGTTTGAATTTATTTCCTTACATATTTTTGCACGTGATTTCGTGTGTTCAACTCTGAAATCTTTAGGTAATGTACTTGAAGAAAACATGTACGAAATTTCAGTGGAGTTATTTCAGCTGTTTCCTCGTGATTGACTTACAAACAAACATTTTTATAATTTTACATATTCAGTTCTCAGTATGATAATCAAGATTGAATAATGAAACAAATTTGTAAATATAATTGATAAGGAATCAAAACGGTAAGGAAATACGCAGTACACACAACACAACAAAATGCTACGTAAATACCGTATCAATGCTAGGACTACAAAGAGAACATTACATAAGCATGTATTGCCACACTTGATTTGGAGACCAATCTACGCTGAGCCGTATCTCGGCGGGGCCTGGGGCGTGACAATGGTCAGGAAGCGGTCCATCTCGCTATCTGACAGGAAGTGACCTCTTGTGGAGTGGAGGCGTCATTGTGCGACGACACTCGCCACGTCTCTTATTGACCAGGTAAACTGGAAGTGTCCTATGGCACCCGAAAATGATACAACACACTTGATAGTAATTTTCAGATTGTTTCATTTTTTATAACAAAAATGAATATAGAAGAATAATATAAGATAAAAAAAATTAAATGGTAAAAGTGACGAGGTTAACTGTGGTTTAAAAGAGTTCTATTTGTGAGATACCTAGCCCTAAGTGTTGTGATATTGAATTTGGTACATCATAAATTATAGGTAATTCTATAATTTACAACGTAGACGTAATAAAGTATGGTATGTCAAGACAAAACATTAAAATGGTAAAAGACTTCTTGACATAATGTTTAATTATTAGCGTTAAAATAAATTTGCATGACACCAAATAAGAATTATTTTTGGTAATAAAATAACAGTCCCTTTTCCACAAGTATATATCTCGGAATGCTGTCCTATTAAAGTAATTTCGTCTGAGTAGGTCTCTTGCGGATTCAACCAAATCGGAGACCTTAGGAAAATATATTTATAGATAAGTACATATAAAATTGCGTGAAGATTAAATCTTGATGTGGTTAACAAATCTTTCTTTCTTTGTCAGCGGTATTATCATATATGTGTCGGTGTCGTAGGATGCGACTTTTGCAAAAACCTGGAGAATAATACCCGGAGAATTTTCTTATGTTCTAGTATTTTTTAGGCTGGAAGGCAGCGTCATCTCTTCGCATTGTAGGTAACCCACAACCACGCGTGGATTTTTTCTAGTAAAAAATTCTTTCGATTTAGACATCTAGCAGTTAAATACTTAAAAAATAAAAATATGACTAAGTCTCTAACTCAAACTTATTTATTCAGTCTAGGCTGTTACAAGCTCTCGTGAAAGTCAAACGCTACGCCATCGGTTCGTAAATCTACGGCGGCGGGAGACCTTGTACTGAGAAGAACCGGCAAGAAACTCAGCAAGGGCAATTATTTTCTCCCTGTTTTGTTTCATACAGCGTCGTCAATTTCATCACATTAATATTATTAATTAATAAAAGTAAAGTATAGCTAGGTACTATTTATAAAAAAATTAGAAGTGGCGATTAAACAATTTTCAACCAAATTAGCAAAGTAAAACGACTTAATCTATTGTATTAAGCCCAAGATGACTTATCTTTATGAAATCTTTAACAGTATAGTAACCTTTCTTAAGGAGACATTTTTGTATACACAATTTAAACTTATTAAAAGGTAAATTAGTTATTTCTTTTCGTATTTTATAATAGTAATATATACCTTGACCCACGAATGATAAATGTCATTGCCATTGTCTAATTATTCGCGTTTTCACAAAATCTGTAGGATTTTCGATTTCTGAGTTAAAAACGTGAAATCACGAGCAAAATGCGATTTATCAAATCATACTACGATATATACAAAGTACGTAAGGGAAGTCAATACAATATAGAATCATAAACATGGCCAAACGAATAGTACACTCATATGTCAAACACATGAGTGCACTATTCGTTTGGCCAATCCAGTACCTCTCAGAGGCCAATAATTATGCCTTGCTGTTGCAAATAAAAACTGTGGACCTGAATGCATGTAGGTCGTGTGTAGAGAGTCAAATAAAAGATAAGTTAATCGATGCTTGCCACATAGAAAAATGGAATAATTTCATATTGTGATCGTAGTAAGAATTACTAAGCCTACCACCTACTCTGATAAGATTATCGGAATTAATAAAGGGAGATAAAGATAAACGTCTATTTTTGTGTGGTAAACGTTTGTTGTCAATGAGTAACTGACGCTCTACTGCAAATGACTCTTGTTGAGCTACTTGTAAAAGTTTTGCCGTGGCTGCCTTGAGTTCTAATGTTGTTAAAAATCCATTAAGCTTTGTTTTTTTTTTCAAATATTGTAAAAAAATCTTAGAATGAATGCAATAGTACGTTTTAATTTACTAAAACTAGAAATATTTTTAAAAGATTAGGTAATATTTGAATCTTTCCATCCAAACAAAAACAACTTATATCACTACTGCAACTGATACAGATGAAGAAATAAATAAATTATTTGGTGATAATGAAAAATGAAAGGAAGAAGAAAGAAATTGTAACGATCTCACGGTTTGATGCGAAGATGCCAATCTTATCACTTTATCCGTTTTTATCTATTTTTTGAATTTCTTGTGTATATAAAAGAATTTCCCACTCGTCTCGGTGCTGCAAAGACGACTCGGGCTACTTCGCG
The DNA here is from genome assembly GCA_902850365.2 of Chilo suppressalis. Lineage (NCBI taxonomy): Eukaryota > Metazoa > Arthropoda > Insecta > Lepidoptera > Crambidae > Chilo > Chilo suppressalis. Next base: position 9,163,129 of record OU963899.1, on the reverse strand, counting down.
TTTTTGCTCGGAAGACTATTATTCCGCTGGAATGCCACGTGGATAGCACGAACTCCGAGCTGGCAACGGTTTTTTCTGTTTGAGCAGCTGATTATTATGATCGCCGCCGTCGTCGATCGAAAATTTTCCCTGTCGTCGTTCCTTATGCAGCAGAGAACATAGCTTTACCACGAAACTTTGCGTGGTCTTTGACGCTTCAGCTAGCACGTCTTCAGTTAATGATATTCAAAATGTTAGTCCAATCATACAGGATGATATAATATCTATTTTAATGCGTTTCCGGCAGCATATATGTTGATTCTGCGAAAAAATTTATCGTCAAGTAAATATAGACAAAACGCAACGTTCTTTACAATGCATTTCATGGAGGTTCGACCACTCCCACCCTCTCAGTACTTACACCCTTAACACAGCCACGTATGGTAAATTACTATGTTCAATAGATTGTAACTGTAATCGTACTGGAAAGAAAGGGTGATATTCATCACCCTTTCTTTCCAGTACGATTACATATATTCATTCATTCATTCATATGATATTCATCAGAAAACAATACATAGGTGGCACAGTGTTAGATACTTGTAACGTGATGGCGGAATTGATGTTTGTTGACCGTGCTTTGTTGATCAAAGCCGTGCTGAGATGTTTTCACCTTGTATGCGTTTGTATGTGGCTAGTTTCTTTCTGCCTTAATGTTTTACAGCGGAACGCTTTGTCGCTCCGCCTCACATCAATGTGAAGTGGTTTGGAATTTCGAACTATAGCACAGGTCCCACTGTCGAAGACGAACGAGCATCTCTTTGCATTCATTGCAGGAAACCCACAATCTAGTGCTGTAGTTACAAGCTTAAAAAAACTGTTTTATTTAATTTTTGTTTATCTACTTTCTTTTACCCCCTGCTTCCACTTTAAAGAAAGACTTGTATTTTTATAAGAAAAAACATAGTTACAAAGTTAAAACTAGTAGTAAAAGTGTGTTATTCTCAGAATAATTGTACACATCAATAAATTTCTTAATATTCAACTTATGTAATTGTTTTAGTGCAAAATAATGATTCCATTTAGACAGAGACGTTGCCAATGTATATAATTTATTCCATCTCCGTAAGAGAAATAAGATCTTAAACTTGGCATCGGGTCTTATTTATTACAACTGATTGATGGTAGCGTTTACCGATATCGGATACTAGTTATTATTTGTGGTACACGATCGATTTAACAATCTTAATTTGGTTAGCATATGAATCCTTATGTGATTATGCGGTAAGCTGTTATTAAACTCTATTAATAACAGCTGTAACCTTTTGTCCTAAGAGATCTGTGAAATTAATAAAAAAATATTGGTCAAAATTATGTAAAATTGGTTACATTTATGTAAATATCTGACTTAAAAATTATGTTTATTAAATTATAAACTAGAGCAAATCTTTGTTATTTGGTTTTTTATTTTCATATAAATTACTTTATTTATTTATGTTACCAAACAGTATGAATAATATATATTTTAACATAACAATATTTTCGTACTGTATGAAATCTTCTTTTTCGGTGTTCTGAATAAATCGCCGATTTAGGCACACCTACCTATAAATTAAATGTGGACTTAATATCAATGATAATTACATTTAAATTAGAATTAAGACACTTGCATCAACTTTATTATAAAATCTATAGTAAGATTTGTGCATAAAAGATTATCTTCTACATTAAACGGAAAGTGGGAAATAATCATGATGTGTCTATTATGTTGTTCCTGTTGATGTCAGAGGCAGATATACCTACAATTGGCAATTTATGCAAATGTCTAGACACCCAGGATCAATTTACTAACAATACGTCAGCAGTCTCACTGAACTAAATAACATGTGGCTTCCAAAATTTGACGTAGGTACGCGTCTGAGACGAGGGGTTAAGAAAGACAGAATAGTAATTTTGCTTCCGCAATACCGAAATATACTTCGTATTATTCTTAATCCTACTTCTATATAATATATGTATAAAACTATTTATTTCTTATGTTATCGCACTCACTTGTTATTAAACAAAACATTTTTGATTGGGTAATAAATGGGTATAAGCGCGTTTTTTATTTTTATTTTCTTTATGTTTCAGTATTCTTCCCCGTCCTTACCCTCTTTCGCCTGCCGATATCTTGTATCGATCTCGGGTAAATGTGAGGACCTTAATATTAAATATAAATCCTCCCTACAAAACTCACTATTACAATCAAAATAAAAAAAAATCATTAAAAACTAAACTAAAAAAACCCTAGCCTATCTTGCGACTACGAAGCCCTCAGAACAATAACTAAGTTATTGTAAAATCTGTATGTTCGTAATCAGAGTCGGCGCAAAGTGGTGTGGGCCACCGCTCACGGCCTCGCGGTGGAAAGGGACTCGCGCCCCACAGCCGAAAATAAATTTAAAAAAGTATGGAAATTCTAAAAGAACACGCCGTGCCGCAAGGGATATTTTATATTAAAGGGTGTCTCAATAAGAGTCCTCTTTTTATTATAAACTTAAAACACGTATATAGACTGTAAAGAACTTGTGCCTTATAAAGTTGCAGTCGGTCGGCAGGGCCGGTGTGAAGTACCTTTCGATCTATTGAGCACACCAAGCTTCTTAGAAGCCAATTAGGCCTTTCCCTCTAAATTATCCCAAAACTGGACCACGCACGATATGTCAACGCCAGGAATTCCAATACTAGCTGAGGCAGTTAGAGGAGTGTTCTCAAAATGAGGGAATACGACAAATAGTATTTTTTTGCGGTAATCCCGCATACCTGTGTTTTAGTAGGATTATTAAAGTCGGTCCCAATTTTATACTTTGTATAACAAAGTCTCAACTTCAGAATATTTATTTTATTCTATACTTAATCGGAACATGTCTTCTTTTTTTACAATCTTCTTTATTTAGAGGCTTTTACCTTATAAAGATATGCCAGCCCCATCATATCCTAACATTATAAATTACAAAATTAATATAAAATTACGACGATGCATTGTTGCAAAAAATATATATAAGGCTTTTGAATATTTCCGATTGCAAATCTGCCAATATATTGTTGCAAATATCTCTACACCGAACACGTTTATATTATGTTTTTGCAATAATGACATTGTCTTATTGTTATACTTAGTACACTCTACAAACATGTGCTGAACGTCATCGACTGTACCACAAATTTCACAATTAGGAGAATCTAATTTTTTCAGAAGGAAACCATATTTCCTGGATGGAGAATGTTCAGTACGAAGTCTTAAAGCTGTTACAATGAACCTTCTGCTGCATTTCAAATTGACAAACCAAGGAATTGTCAGAGGCTGACACTGGATTGTCTTGTACCAGATTCCTTTTTCCCTACTTCGCTCGTCAAAATTTTCTCTAAATTTTGCAAAACATTTTCTTTTGAATTTTCCCAGAAGCTCTAATAAAATGGTAAAATATTTCAGTTAATACCTTCAGTGATAGCTAACTTCGCCAGTCTGTCGGCCTCTTCATTTCCTTTAAGACCATCATGAGATAGAATCCGTTGCAATCTCAGAATAATATTACGCAAATTGATTTCATAGATCCTGCTTAAAATAGAATATGTTATCGGTGTGCCTCTGCTGTGTCCAATGGCGCATCGAGCTAAATGTTGTAAGGCACTTTTGCTATCTGTCAGTATAACAAACCGATGTTCTTCTAAACCGTCAAAGTAATTTATGGCTTCTAAAATTGCAAGCAACTCCATGGTCATGATTGAGAATTCAGTAGTTGATTTATACATAGCAGAGCATCCCTTTACATCAAAGAAAGCAGCGCCTACACCAAGAGTCCCTTTGGAAGCATTTGTAAAGATGTGTGTCCAACCTGTATACTTCTCTCTCAATTCAATCATAGCATTAATATAAAGTTGCGAGGTAAAATAGCTGTTTTTGGCTTTTTTAACACTCATATTTTTCTTATCAAATATTTTTTTTTCTAATCTATTCTATTCTAAGAGATATTCCACTCTTCTGCGCACGAAATGAATGTGAATAAATAATCGATATTCCTGATAAACTACATTAAGTTTCACTAATATTTCTCATTTTTGTCTTTTCTGATTGTATTTTAAGAACAGAATAAAATTAATATTTAAGGGAGGCCATATCACAAACATGTTTTTTTTTGCCGCTCATTGCCGCTCATTGCTCTTCATCAGGGGTGCTCAAACTTGAACTGCTGGCGATCTATCTCAAAATATTTAGACTACTTACGATCGACTCTGAGAGGCTGCAAGTGTGTGTGATGCAGGGTTGTCGTACATACATACATGTACATAGGGTGTACCGTAGCATATATAGATATTAGCTTTCCGCACAATATACTTTATTTTATTCAAGGTTTGGGTTAGGTTTAATTAGGTTCTTCTCTACAGTATCAATGAAAAAACTCATAGTTATTCAAAACTGCGAGTTTATTGGTTGTTCCAAAACAAAAGCGTTCCATCTGGTGTTAAACTTGACTAAGGAGTGACTTTGGATGTTGAAGCGTGGCACTGCATGTCTTCAGCATACTTTTCGTAAGATGCTACATAACCACCGAATGCTAATCGCAAGCATGATGGCATATGATCGTCTGTTAGTTGATTGCGATATTTTGACTTAATTATCTTTATTTTAGGAAATGCAGACTCGCACAAGTAAGTTGACCCAAACATTGCCGTCAGTTGAAGAGCGATTTGCCTTAGATTCGGATATTTATCACCAGAAATTAAAACAAAAGAAATTTGTATCAGATTAGATAGATGTATATCTTATATAATCTGCACCAACTCAATTTCAAAAGAATATGACTTCATATTAAACTGACTTGCTATTTCAGTAGCTAATACCTCAATGTTTTTACATGAAAAAGGATAACTCATAGATGATGCTAAATTTGCCTATTTACTGCAATCATAAAAATGCATTTCGAATTGTCTCAAAATATTTGATAATTCTGCCTCATACGTATCATAATTCAACTGAGGAATCCTTGCTTTCAAAGACGGAATATGTTTCAGATCCTTTCTTTTCAGTTGAGCTATCATAAGTTGCAATTTACTTTTGAATGCGTTTACTGCGCTAATCATCTCAATAATAGTTTTTCCTTTACCTTGAAGCTCCAAGTTAATGGTGTTTAAGTGCATTGTGATGTCAGTCAAAAATGCCAAATCAGTCAGCCATTTTTCGTTTTTCAACATCTGAGTGTCATCACCTCTTTCGTCTAGAAAAGCTGTTATTTCGGGCAATAATTCTTGAAGCCTTTCTAGGAATTTTCCGCGACTCAACCACTTGACGTCCGTGTGAAGAACTAAATCAGTGTGTTCAGCTGACTCCCTATCTTCCAACTGCAACTTAAAGAGCCGCCGTTGCAAACTACGTGCACGGATGGAATTCACAATTTTTGTTGCAATGCCCATAATTATTTATAATTTCCTCCGTGTTTAAAACTTATGAACACAAAACTTGTTGATGTATAATGCAATGGAATGAAAAAAATGAAGGGACATCTCCATTAGCTCGACACAATGCCACAAAACCGTTTTTGCAAACCGGTGCTTCATCGGTTGTAATGCACACTAATTCATATATTGGTAGCTTGTAGTTTTTTTTACAAAATTGAAGATTCTTCCTTCAGAGGAATGATTGTCAAAAATTCTTCTTTAGCCAACATGTCATTGAATACCATCCGAATAAAAATACACAGCTGGGCAGTGTCTGTCATATCGGTGGATTCGTTGATTTGTAAAGAAAAGTATGTACACATTTCATGATATCATGTTTTAGTTTATCTGCCATGTCCTGACTCATGATTTCAATACGCCTTGTGACAGTCGGACGAGATAATTGAAGTTCTCTAATAGCACACATGATATCTGTTTTATTTTTAAAATCTCCAAATAAAGTCTCACCCGCTTCAATAAATGCTTCCTTCACAACCGATCCATCTTCGAATGGTTTCTTGTGTTTTGCCAATATATGAGATATTTTAAATGACGCGATCGTAGCAGCTTGATTGTTTGGCTGGTCTTTCTTTTTTCAAACAAGTTATCAAATCACGTACTTTTCGTTTTCTTAATTCACTCTGTGGCGGAAATTCCTTTTCATAGATTTTATGAACCGTTTTATGATGCCTCTCTAAGTTACCACGCTTAGGTATTAACTGCCGCATGACAAATAAGACAAATGCACTTATCCTTTACCATACAAAAGAAAAAATCGTTATTAAAATGATACGTTCCCGTCAAACGCGCCACCCGAAATTTCTAGAAAAGCGGCAAGAGAAAGAAACGCGGCTCTTCTTTGACAAGTACCGCGCGTTCCTTTGATAAAGCCGCCTTTTGCCGCTAACAGAGTTTAATTTTATTACGTAATAATTTTTTAAGTTAAGTACGTACTTATTGAAAAAAAAAAACTTCTCGAGATCTACTCGAAAAGCACTCGCGATCGATCGTTTGAGCACCCCTGCTCTACATTAATAACAGCTACAGGTAGACGTTTGAAATATTTACAGAATATTTATTTGTATATAAAATTTAACAATAAATGATTATTTAACAACAAATACTAATATAAGTATTTAAGGGGGACTACCATAGCTTAAATTTCACAGATGACATATTTCTGTTGCCGCTGTAACAACAAATACTACAAACAGAATAAAATAAATATTTAAGGGGGACTGCCATACAACAAAAGTGTTTTTTTGCCGTTTTTTGATCGATATTATTTATACTAAAGTGTCTAATGTTGTATAGATAATTGTACGGAACCTTTCGTGTGCGAGTACGACTCGCACTTGGCCGGTTTTTTATTTTATAAACCCTTCTTGCACTATCAGAGGTCCTCGCTAAAAATTCCTTGCCCCAATGACGTATAATATAAAACATCAGAGACTTGCCCACATTAAGTTTAGGTCTTGCTCCGCCACTGCTCGTAATTTAATTATTGTTGTCAGGCAGAGCCTGTAAAAGGTTCGTAACCTCTAGAAAATTGAAATAATGTAATAAAAAAACACTTAAATCCGTCCAAAAAGTGTTTTATTAAATATTGTGGTTATTCTAGTTTGTTAGGTACGTTACGTCACAAGGCCGAGGAACCGCAAACTATCCCGCCAACGCTAGAGGCATCGTTTAGTTCTCATCTGAGTCAACGAAGTTAATAAAATTACGTCACCGGCACCGGGATAAAACATTGTATTGTCTGTATAACATAGGAAGTTAGATATTATATGGTGATATAATATGCTAGAGTTTGTTACATAAACAAGGAAAATATAATACATGATCCTCAAAAAATAATAATACCTAAAATACAATTGTAAAGGTTCGGTTACCAATTGTATTTTTTCGAGGATCAATTAGGTACTATTTTTTGATGATCATTTTAATAAGTGCCTGTAAATAAGGCCTGAAATTCGTTATTTTCAATAAGTTGGTTTCAACAGTTAGGTATGATAAATTCGTGGAATTTATAACGAAGATATCAATATCAATTTAATATTAACTCAAATCACTGCAATCTTTTTAATGATAATGTTATGTTTCAATATCACAACATACTATAAAATAAAGTACCTCGACTACTCTGCGTGAATTTATGCTCACAATGTGATTTTCATCAGTTACTTATATTTTTGTCTTACTGAAAGTTAAGATTTAAAAAACTTAACCGGGAACAATTGGTAAGCGGCCCACCATAACCAATAGAAACTTTTGATATATAAAATATCATTCGCGCCGTTGCCTATCTCGAACCAATCCCCAAGGACCCTTTTTTTATTTTTTGACGATGAGAAATCCCTTGGCGGACCGTACCGTGCTCTGGCTAGGCGCACGGCGTGTGTGGGACTCACCCGGCGGGGCGCAGCGCCGGTCCTACCCACTAAAACTCACCGGTACCCTCCCACGCCCATGTGGGAGCGTCTCAGGATCGGCGCACCTCTGTGTGCGCCACTTCACTGGAAAGCCCCCGGGCCGGCCCCGACCAAAGAGTGGACCGAGCGCCACGCCTCTGGGGGATTACGCTAGGCTACTAGGCAATCCCCAGACGGGGAGGCCTATGCCGAATGGCACCTAGGGCACGCGATGGCCAAGCCGCGCCCATACCACCTTAGGGCCGACGAAGACTGGCAGTCACGGCTACCTGCTTTCTTCGGTCCACCCGCCTACGTCGGAGGGGAACGGCTAGAGCGTCCTCCTCCCGCTCACTCTCCGCGGCTCCTTCTGCGTCATCACCGATTCGCAGAAGGAGGCGGCAGCCTTCCAGGCCCTCTCGCTACCAAGCATGGCTCTAACCATGTTTCGCAACGAGAGGTCTCCATCGCCGAGCGCCACACGATTAGCGTGTGCTCAGCCGTGTCGTCGGGAGAGGTGATGACACTGCGCAGAACCTCCCTCCGTGCCTCGGTGCGGAGCCGTTCTACTTCCTCCAGAACGGGCCGCTCGCCTCGTATTCTCGCCGCGGCCCTGTGTTGATGCACTTGGGACAGAATCAGGGCATCAACTTCCCACGGGAGCGTACCTGCCAGGACGCAGGCAGACCCGTGGCTGACCGTGCGGTAAGCCTGGGCCACGATGACCCCCCCCCCCCCCCCCCCCCGTGGAGCCCTGGAACCTTAATCACCGCTCGCAATTTATTTATTTTCATTTGGGAAAAATACGAGTTTACACAATTCAATTAAGTAACGCTTATAACTTTTCCATAAACCAGTTAAGTTTCCACAGACTCAAACATTCATACACTTACATAATTTACTTAAAGTTACGTACAATATTTAGAGTTATGTGAATAGAATAAACATGATAATCAAAATTGATGGTAAGAAAATAATTACTGAGGGTTAGGGTAAAATGCCCTTATAGCATTAATTTCTAAATTGATTCTAAGAAAGGCAAAATATATCCAATCCCCTGAAGTATTTATTATAGCTGTGACATGCTCTAGAAATGAAACTATTTGCAGCAAACTTGGTCCTGCTGAATTGTATTACAAACGTGTTGTCAGACCTAGTTCTATTAGGACAACGGAAACCAATCCTCTGCAAAAGGAACGGCGAATCTACAAGGTCATTAATAAGTTTGTAAAGAAATAATTGATCTCTAACAGTTCTGCGATGTTGCAAGGATGTATGTAACCTGTAACTTTGTTTCACAATCATCAATAATTAAGTTAACATTAATTTTGTTTTCTAAGTACTTTACAAATTGGTGTTAAATTCTTTTAATAGCATTAATGTATGTATTATACTGTGGATTCAATACATAAGAGGCATATTCAAGGTGTGGTCTCAAAAATGCATTATACAGTATTATCAAAGTAGATGAGCTACGGAATTTCTTTCCAATACGCATGATGAAACATAGCATTCTATACAATTTTGCAAGAACAGCAATGATCTAAATACGGCGAAGTGAGGTCGGGTCACTAGTAACATAATAAATCTTATCGCAGATATTATACAAAAGTGATGTCCTGTTTGTCCAAAATATTTTTTTCAATACTTGCTCGATTAAAGGAAATTATGACTTTACTCATTTAAAGTTTTTAACGAAATTCTTTTAAACAGGAGTTGATTTGATGGCTGTTTTTTCCGTGGCACGTCGTCTCGTCATAACGAAGTAAAGAAAATTCGACAAACAGCAAACTTTGGTATTTCCAGAATAAACGAGAAAGAAGTCCGGTCAACGTATATGAAGTAACTAGTGAGAGCCCGCAACTTCGTCTGCGTGGTTAAATTTTTTCATCCCCCTTAAGGATGATTTCTGCGATAAAAACTATTTATCGTATGTCTGTATGTCCTTTCCCGAGACTCAAACATAGCTGTACCAAATTTCATCTAAATTGGTTCAGCGGTTTAAGCGTGAAGAGGTAACAGACAGACCCACTTTCAAATTTATAATGTCAAGTATGGATCTACTTATGTAATGCTTACTAATAGCGTTGATATTCTAACGCTAGCCGGGCTAAGCAGTTGACACATTTCTGACCGTCCATATTGGTAAACGTTCGCGATAGAGCGACAATATTGCCGTAGCATAAGATTGTTAATGTAAAGGTTTGTAGGGTTGTATTGCGTATATCTGAGGAGCTCGATGGCGCAAGTGGTAAGCGCGAATGGCTGCGATCGTGGAAGTTAAGCAACTTTCGCAGTGGTCGGTCATTGGATGGGTGAGCAAAAATTTACTATCTCGACCTCCTCCGTGCTTCGGAAGGCACGTTAAGCCGTTGGTCCCGGCTGCATCAGCAGTCGTCAGCACCCACCAATCCGCACTGGGCCCGCGTGGTGGGTCATGGCTTTATCTATATCCCTTTTATGGCAATATCCCTTTTCCATCCATAGGGAAGGCCTGTGCCCCAGCAGTGGGGACATCAATAGGCTGATGATGATTGCATATATCGCCACTAAGTTATGCGACCGGCCATTATCGGCTATCTTAGCGAACATTCGGGCTGCGGGTGCGTTTTCGGGCAAGTTGCGGTGCGTCAAAGAGTTTTTAGCGCGCTTATTCAACGCGCTGCGTGGTCAGACTAGCGTTGTTTATTTATAAAATGATTCGACTACTCTTAATTTTTGGTAGTGTTTATGTGTTTGTTTTTAGGGTTCCGGAAAAACGGAACCCTATTGAATGGATTACAGAACTGAAAAAAAGAAAAACTAAAAGAGCGTACTCCTTCCTTAAAGGCCGGCATCGCATTTGTGATACTCCTGGTCTTGCAAGTGTCCATGGGCGACGGTGATCACTTACCATCAGGTGAGCCATATGCTCGTATGCCCCCTATAACATAAAAAAAAACTGAAATTTTGGTATCTTTGGTATCTCAAAATCGAAACTACTTAAGAATGTGAAATTCTGGTATATGATCTCCCATATGCTGTATTAAAAACAACAAATACTCAAAACGCCGTTCCATTATGTACTTTGTACTTTGACAAAAATAAACAAATGATTTTACGGAACCCTAATAAAGCGAGGCCAGACTCGTGCTTGGCCAGTTTTACTTTTTACAGTTATGCTCTAAAGTGTCAACGTAATATATGTTCTATTATAAATCTTAAATTTTTAATATGGCTATAGATAATTCAATGTCTTTAGTTTGGTTGACCGAAGTAACACCCGTACTACTACTGATACAAGGTCCAATTTTTTTCTTTTATGTGTTTTAATATTTATTCGGTTAGTATTGGTTTTCTCTGAACTCCGTTTTATTAAAACTTACATAATCTCTCTTACTCAATAAATTAATAAATTGAATACTAGTATGATTTGGAAGTCGGGTGGGGTTGAGATTGAAAAGCGTATAGCAATTAGAAATGAAAATCTTTACCATGTTTTGCTTGTTTTTTTATTTTTCATCATTAGGACCCAACGAGATCATGTAAACCGAATATATTTTTTAACTTTATTTTCTATTTTCGATTTTAAAGTCGGTTTTTATATTTCTGGTTTATTTGTTTCTTAGGTTTTCACGCATATCACTCATTAAATAAAACTAGTTTTTACGGTTTAATGCACGAAACTTTATTTATTTATTGACGTTTCGTAGCCTTTACAGGCTACGTCGTCAGAATTAAACTTTTATTAAATAATTTTTTTCATGCCCGTAAAAACTACTTTTATTTAATTTCTTGTTTTTGTAGAATATTTATGAATTTAGTTTTTTGTTCATTATTTTATTGAAATTTTCGTAAATATTAAATACAACATTCTCGAGGATCACATTCACAGTTGAAGTTTTATATGAAACTTCCTAAAAGTGTTGGGTCAGCGTGTGTCAGCTTTTCATTTCTAAAAACAAATTTCAAGTAAAGATTCAATCGAAGTAGATTTTTGTGGATATGAACGTACGGTACGGAGACAGCTGCCGGCGCCGGCGAGTCTGGTGCAGGGTCGGCGCCCGCCGTTTCCCGGGACGACGCCAGTCGATCGCGGACCGCACGCCGCACGCATTACGATGTATTGTCACCACATCACTGCGGCCTGTCTTTTGTTCACATTACAAACTGTCAGTGCTAAAATCAGCGGAGGCCCCCGCGGCCGATTCGGTGGAGTTTCCGACTATTCCAATTCACACGTAAATGCCCACCACGCCCACTACTCTTATCATCCCCCGACTCACATTACGTATATATGCCGATATTGTACGGGCCCTACTTCGTACCCGGTTTACCACAGCACGTTACCGAGTTACGTTTATAAATTCAGGGAATCCGATAGCCGTTACGCGGTTTTACTTACCGGATTGTCTCTATATAACTTGGGAAGATGTTGTGGACAAGTGGACTCCAGTGTTTACACTCCACGTGCTGAAGAAAAATGCTCTCTACAAGTTATCGACCGCAGACACTTCGAGGAGGCAAGATTTCCATGCTTCATGATGTCGTCCTTTATGGAGCATAATCAATCGAAGTTTTACGAGGCATTGACTTTGAAGAATGCATCAGTTTTAGTGAACGAAACCACGACGACGGAGGTGCCTGTAACATTTGACATTGTGTCAGCTCATGTCGATGTTAAGCCATATTTGAGTGAAAATATGACTTTGTTAGTAGTAAGCCGTGATCAAGACTGCGTGATATGGCATAATATGACGATGACGAAAGAGAGGCATACCGTATCTTGTACATTGCTAAAGGAGTACGCTGAAACCATGAAGCCTGTCGGGGTTCCAGTGTATATTTGGATGCCAGCTCTGTTATCTACCATTGTTGGTATTTACATAATATGCTACTGTTGCTGCAGAAAACCCAAGAATAAGAAGGAAGATTTACCTTTGAATCCGAACAGTGTGTATAGATACTGTTCTAACTGATTCAGAACAGATTATAAGCAGAGGCGTCTCTAGCCCTTGTAGCACTAGTGTCCAATCATTAACCTAGCGCCCTCTAGTAAGCGCATGGTCAAAGTGTAATGGTGGCGAGTGACGCTAGGCGCCCCCCGACCGCTGCGCGCGTGTGCAACACGCACCCTACACCAAAGGTAAAGCCGCCTCTGATTATAGGGGAAAAGCCGGATAGTTGTCCCACTCTCCAGTAAAACTTTATTGTTGAAAAATATTGACCTACAAGTAGTGATGCATCATGTATATTGTTTATCTATACACGAAATTTATCCTTTATTTTTCATAGTAGCTTATTTGTTTTAAACGTAATTTATTATCGATTTGAGTAAATCCAGCTTTCATAGACTTCTTAGAAAAGGATAGGTGCCTACTCAAACGGATAATGGCCTAACGCTAAAAAATTATCGAGGGAAACTTACCCCTTGCCTGAACTTTGTGAAAATAGACCACTCACTTTTCTTGAAGAAAAGTATATTTATACGAGTATGAACTTTTACAAACAGTTTTTAATATTGATTGTTTGTATCTGACTTGCGCTTGAACTTTTTTTGTGGGTGCCGTCTTTTCTTCGCAACATTACTTTGAATAAGCAAATGTTGGCAGTAGTTTTCTTTTATTATTTTTTAAAGGATATTTACGATACATTTCGCTCTTAAAATAGGAATTTAATATATTTAAAATAAAAAATATATAAGTATTTCCAACACTCACACCAATTAGCCTAGCCCCAAAGTAAGCATTGTAGGGCTTATGTTAAAGGATACTAGGGCAACGGATAGAATACATATACAGTACATTTATATAAAAATACTTAATTAAACATCCATGACTGGAGTACAAATGTTCGTATTCATCACACAAACCCACCCACCGGGATTCGAACACGGGACCTCTCGAGTCGGCGACACCATGAAACCCGGCGTACAAACCACTCGGCCACGGAGGTCGGAGAGATTTAAAACAGTTTTTTATATTTTTATTTAAAACAAAAAAATATTTAAATATTTTTTTATTCACGAGTTGGAAAAACATTCAAATCAGTAATAATTTATGGTTAATTGCCCATAGAGCAAATATCTGCAAAAGTAAATAGGGAAATTTTTGTTTGATACGGATACTTGCCCTTTATTTTTATAAAATAAATAAAAACTAGTCAACAACAAAACAAGTAAAATATGCACATGCACACACATCTCTCTATCACACACACACACACACACAGTGTAATGTATTATAAATACTTTGTTTCAAATCATGTCTGTAATGTGCCTGTCTTTTGAGGTGGGCGCTAATAACTGTTACACAGTCTTAGACTACTACGGTTGTTAACGCTAAATTGTTATATTGTATACGTCATGGTTCAAAAATAAAGATTATTATTATTATTATAATTAGAAACAGTGTAATTTAAACAGTTTACTGAATCCCCAATATTCAAAAGAATGTCCTCCCTAATATAATTTCGACGTTAATCAACAATCATTTATTTGCTTACACGGCGCTTGTGCCTAATTCTACAATGTACATGCCATTAAAGCCTTCGGAAAAGACAGGTACTTTATGTTATGGAAGAGCACTAACGCCAACAGCATCCCTATAAACAGTGTATTGGAAACCGCGGCAAGTATCCAACTGCGGCGACTATCCGGCTTTTACCCTAAATCGTCGACGAAGTTCCTACTATCACTGTTTGAAATAAGGCTTATCTAGACTATAAATTAATATTAAATTAAAAAGTCACTAAAACCTTTTTCTTAGTAAACTACAGTTTCTTTAGGTATCTATATAATAACAAATTGCTATAATTAATGCTTAGACATATATGTTTAGTTTACATAAATTGTTCTAAAACAGATGGCGCACGCCCAAAATCAACGTTCTATGTATCGTGAACTTTGTCATGTCGTGTCCTACTCTATGGCAATAGATAATGTGTAAGATAGAGTAGGATGGACGATTACTACCACCATTATATCGAAAGTCTGCTTCAAATGTAGCGCCAAAGTTTACAGAGGATTTTTTATGGTGTCCAGACATGGAAGTTATTTATGTATGATAATGATGAGATAAGATACAAAACTTGTAACTTTTCTTTATTAGTAAAATTATTAAGGTTTTTTTTCTTTTAAATTTTAACTATTTGAACTCTTTTATACGTTTTATATTATAGCGGAAACTTTATTGATGTATGTTTTGTTAATTAAATCTAGGTATAAGTATTGTTTGTTTCCCAAATAAAGATAAAATAAAAAAATAAAATTATTTAATAGAAAATGTATATAAATGCGATTCAAATAAATTCAAATGTCGCTTGAAAAGTACGGTTTCACGCTTCTGTAATATGGAAATTAGTCAACTGTTTAGTATTTATGCTAATGGTATAATAGGGATTAGTTTAGCTTGTGTATTGTGGTTATGAAGTCCTGGAGGCCTACTCTAATTCAACGAAATTTCGTTTTTCGTCTCTGTTTCGTTTTTTTATTATAATAATATTCGTCGATGGAATATAGATTGAGGTGTAGATTTTTTTAAACCCACTCAATGAAAGTTTCAGTTTGATAGTTTATCGTTCAAATTAAGTATAACCATAAATTTCCGAAATAAAAATTTCGTTTGAACTACGCTATCGAAAGTTCGTTTCGGAGAAAGAGAGTAGAACTCCTGGTGCAGAATGTCATCAATTTGTCCGTTCTGATTAAAATATGCCTTTGCGATATTGTGATAATATTACTCTTAGCATAGTATAATATAAGTAGAAAAAAGTATAAAACATTAATTAACATTCGGGTTCTAGCTGATTCTTGTGTATGCATGATTTTAATGAAATTGTCGTGAATGCTGTGTGTTTAGAAATTTCAGTTTATTAAAGTGATGCTGTAATTATAAAATTAATAAAATATTTTAAAATAGGCGATTACATTGGTTTTATTTTTTACCTCATCTTGAAATTAATAGATTGGTAATTCACTTATTACGGCATGATAATTATAAAGCAATCTATAACTTTGATTATGCTCACATAAAAACACTTGGTGAACAGAAGTATTAGGTCAAGGCCACACTGGTACGGCGACTGCTACGCACGTAGCGCGATATGTCGCGTCGGCGCTGTACGTACAGGCAGCTAAACGTCTGTAGTGCGGCCACTATAGAGCAACGCGACCGACGCAGCCAAGAGGGAGTAGGCATACACAGCTTTCCTCTCTGTCAGATTGGGCATACAAACCATACATGTGTGCAGGATTTGGCGGTGTATTGTGTCATTGTTTATGTGTTAGTGTCGTAATTACAGTTTTGTTTTTTACGTATGTACGTTAAACTGCGTTTGTGTGCATTTCCCCCTCTGATTAAAAGTAGCAGAATGATTTAATGATTTGAATAGTAATAGACCGCTATGGTTACTCCCTTCTGTGTTGCTCTATAGCGACCGCGTGCCACCGACATATTGTACTTTTATGAGTATGTTTTCACAAAATCGCCGTCGCGTCGCAGTCGCCTTACTAGTGCGGCTAAGGCCTTAAGCGCATTATTTAATTTAAAATAATTTGATACGTTGCCAATCCAGCGATGGTCACGGAAATGGACTTAACAGTTGGAGCCAAATAAGTCCAGGATTAGATCATACAGTAATGGGCGTAATTTTTTATAGTATATGGGTAGTATATACGTCGGAGCGTTTCGAACATAGTGGTGATTCAGTATAGTATATCTATATTAAATATAACTATAAAGTAATAATATTGTAGCGATCGTATAAATCGGATTACTCAAAAATGGGGTCTAGAAGTGCAGTAGTATACTCCACCTTACTGTCCACTTATTTGTTTTCCAAGATCTGGTAAGGTTTTCTCTGTCTTTTGTCTGTCCACCCGTCGGTCAAGACCATTTTTCTCAGGAATGCGTGGAAAAATCTTCCGAGGCTCTATTTTTTAAGTCAAAGTTTCCAGAAAGAGAAACAGGATATTCCCCAAATTTTGCCAAAATTAAGGTGCACATTATAAGCTATCTCACTGCTTGTGTCTCCCAAACCTCATCGCTCAATTACCGTTCTCACAGCCGCCGCAACCCTTTGTTCACAAAGAAAAACCAATTATTGAATCTAAAGAATTTTTTACAT
The DNA here is from genome assembly GCA_902850365.2 of Chilo suppressalis. Taxonomy (NCBI): domain Eukaryota; kingdom Metazoa; phylum Arthropoda; class Insecta; order Lepidoptera; family Crambidae; genus Chilo; species Chilo suppressalis. The sequence continues at coordinate 9,146,156 of OU963899.1, read as the reverse complement.
GGAAAAAATCCACGCGGTCAAGGCAGCCGATGCGACAGCGTGGGTTTTTTCTACTAAAATTTTCGTTAGATTTAAACATAAGCAGTTAATTGCTTAAAAATATATAATAAATCAATTATTATTTGAAATAGATATTAATTACCTAAATATGTTCCAGCTGGCGCAACGATTTTCTTACCCAAATTGTACCTATCTAGGTACACTAAACTTCACTAAACTAAGGTTGAAATGATAATTATGTTTAGAAAACTTATTCGTAGTAACTATGAAAAGGATTACTGAAATCCCTGCTGAGTCAACTAACTTTTAGATACCCGGTAAACACGGCCTTGCCACTTTAGAAATTTACAGTGTCCTTGACATTTTAAACAGGACACTAATGTCGTATTTACAGTCACGCCAACCAATCCACGTTACTCGAACGCCGAGCTTTAATTAGTCTCATCCAATTAACATAACTTTACTGGGAAACGACCTCTGTGTAAGCAACTGGTGTTATCTTACTAGAATATGAGTTTCACAGACAAGGATTTTAATAAACAAAGGAAAACATGGTTACAGTCGGACCACAATAAGTCTGCAGTAGACTGACAGTAGCAAACATTTTTTTTTCACATGGCAGTACTGATTATAGTTAAATAAACTTACACTGATACTTTATTATCAACCGACTTAAAAGGAGGAGGTTCTTAATTATATATATGTATTATTTTATTTTGAAATTAAACAATAAGTAAGACGACGGTATGTTCAACGATTTAGCATTTATTAGAAAGACAATATAAATATCATTACACAAGTGCAGTTTCAATATTACATTATGGACTTGGACATACATTTAAATCAGTTTTAAGGTATGAACAATAATGGTCAACGAATTAGAAACAACAACAAAAAGTATAAAAACAATAAGTTTTTAAGTAATAGTAATTAGTATTGTAGTAGTAACAATATACCAGAGATTATCTATCGGGTTAAAATTTGGACTATTTGCTGGCCAACGGATATACGCTGTTCGCTAAGGAAACATTTGACGCTATTGACCGTGTGTTTAGGGTCATTGTCATACTGAAAGATCCAGGTTGCAGGCAAATAATCGTCCGAGTAGGGAATTATTGTGTGCTCTAAGATATTTTTGTATTGCCATTGATCCATTGTACCTTCATTCTTCCGAACGGGTCCAACTCAACATCCGGAAAAACACCTCCAAACTTTAATGTTATTGCCACCATGCTTGACTATACTCATTGTAAATTTATAATTAAAAGCATTGTTTAGAGGGCGTCTAACATAGCGTTTTCCATCGGAATTTACCATATTTATTTTTGTTTCATCTGAAAATAACATTTTTTACATTCTCGTACCGTCCAATTAATATATTTTTTAGCGAATAATAATCGCTTCTCCTGGTGTTGCTTGGTAAGAAGTGAGTACCTTTCGAGCGATTCTTCCAATCAATTTAGCTTCCACTAATCTTTGGCGTATCAGTCTTGTCGAGATGTTTCTCGGATCATCAGGCAAAAAAAACTTTATTTTTAATCTGGTTGGAGCCTTTGCTTGAGTCTTTTTTAGCAACACCAACGATTAATGTATCTTCTCTGGGAGAGGAATTTCTTGCCCGAGCCTTTCTAAGAACATTTTCAACAGCTCCATGTTTTGTAATGATCAATTGCATTATAAAACTTTCTTTACAGAACAATTTAAATCCTCAGCTATTCTTCTGTTCGCCCACTTATGATCTATATGTAAATTAATAATTATTTGCATATTTGTGGCGTCACAACTTTTATTTTTGCCCATTTTGAACAAAATAAAATTCAGATAAAATTTTGAATTGCCCCCCAAATAATAAAATAAAGCCAAGAAAGAAATGTTATTCTCCAATTTCAAAAAAAGAACGAGCTATGAATGCTTTTTAAAATGTTTCTAATTAGGCGTCCAAGCGGTCAGTAACATAAAATAAACTCCTATATGTGTAAGAATAATTTTGTAATTAAAAGAAAGTTTATATTTTATGCATTTAATGAGATTTTTATTTGGGTGACTATATCATTGCATATTTATAAATTATTGAATGTGTATATTTTTTACGAACATTTGTATATTCAAGTTATACTTTCCTTATTCATAAGAAGTGTTTCTAATTATATGACCACCACTGTATCGATATGTATAAATTGTTATTCGCATATTTATGGGCCGATTTCGATGATTCAGTTTTACGGTTCCTTATTCAAAGGGTAAAAACGAAGCCCTATTGCTGACATTCTGTCATCTGTCTGTCCGTATGCCACGGGTCTATAGATCGTAAACGGCTATGAGTTACAAAATAATGCCGAACTTTTAGTTTAAAATTCAATTTCATTAATTGTCTCATACACGTGATACGTCATTGTCTAGGGCTCGTTGAGTTGGATTTGAATATTGTTACGTATTGGGATAGGGAGAGATTCGAAATTGTAATACCAGTTCACAATTGACAGTTAAGCACAAATTAAAAGTACCCCGGGTCTCGGCTAGATTATGTAATTTCAAACCATTCCATATCGATTGCAGAAAGAATAAATATGGTGGCTTTTCTACTCTCTGTACAATAATGAAGTGTCATAATGAATTGTCGGAAAACTGTGATATTGATATTTTTAACGATAGTTTGGGTGCTTTAAAATGATAAATTTATCTTTATTACACAAAAATATTGTAAGTGGCTTTTGCAGTATTCTGTTTATCAAAATCATTCATATTTCCTAGACGTTTTAATATGTTATTTGATGACTAAATTTATAGTTTTGAATGTTGTGCATACCTATAATTTAGACACATATATACATAACTAATGTTTGTAATTCATAACATAAGAATGCCGTGTATCTGTTAAGTTGGTAAGCCTTTATTAAATAAATAAAAAAATAAAACAAATATTAATAAAACTCAACTGTCCCCGGTGAAAGTTGTGATTGTTAAACAATTTTTGCTACTTGGTCTATCTAAAAATTTAAACTAGTTAAAAATGTAAAAGTTTGGTTTGTGCCGTATTCACATCACATACCAAAACTACAGTTTCGAAATCTGTATTTAAACAACAAATACTGAAAACGCTCATTCATAACGTACTCTGTAAGTTGTGGTAAAAAGAAACTAATGATTTTTCCTTTCGCGGTATAATGCGAACTACGATGTAGATATCGCTACAGCTTGGAAACGAACTATTTCATAACTCAGTAGTAGTAGTAGTAGTACATAGTGATAGGTAGCTTCAATAACAGGATTATTTTACTGCACGGAACCCTAATAGAGCGATAGTAGAATCGCGCGTGGACAGGTTTCTTTTTTGTTTTAAATCTGTTGTTAAAAATGTTGTTTGTTGAGATAGTCCTTTAATAATAAGGCGAAGATCTGTTGAGTACTTTGGCAGACGGAACGCTTTCCTCTTGAATTAGTAAATAATTAGAATTAAAATAATTTTAAGAAAAATAAAACAGGTAATGCACTACAGCAAATAACAATAGCTCCTAGCATGCCATACATAGTTAGTCGATGCTATTTTGGATTTTTGGTATATAAAAGGTTAAATACAAAACTTATTTGTCAAAAATCGTTTTATTGTTGTTCACGAATATATCCGAGATCGATTTCGATGATTATTATTTTACCATTAGTTATATAAAAAAAAAGAAAAAGATTTTCTTTCAAATATTTACATATACTCTGTTAATTACTGAAAGATAGATCTGTATCCAAAACTTTAATTCCATCATATTAAATGTCCACGTTAATTTTCTTTTCTTTCGTTTCTTCTTGATATTCAATCTCTCCTTCTATATTTTTAATATCTGTTCCTTCAAGCCCCCATAAATCCTCTATCTTTTTAATGTTGATTGAATTGAAAGATTATATAACACAATCACTATTTTTATGCCTAAAATGAAAATCATTACCGCACTTATCAACATTTGACTCAAGGAGGGTTCCAATTCAATGTAATTAGATTTAGCCATCGCAGTGTATCATGGCTCAAAGGATGGCCCTATCTCCCAGACTACGAAAACTAATAATTTTAATATACTATGAATATATTTCAACAAATAAATTTGGCTGAAAAGGATTTTTAGCTATAACATTTTTCTCTCTACAGAATCTTCATTATTATGCACAGTTTGCAGACTCGTGCATTTATCAAATGGTTGAACCGAAGTGACATTTTGTGAACTGGGTTGGTAAGCGAGATTCATAGTACAAATATTGGAGGACGTCCAACTGCATAAATGTACTTTACATAAATATCAGGACCCCGTTCATAAATATATTTAATGTATACACCAGAATTTTAGTACAATGGATGGCGTGTGAATACATTAATGAAAAATTTAACACATATCAATTGCAAATAAAGTAATTTCAACGAAATATAAAGAACAAAAATAATTTATTCACAATGCGTTGGGATTTAAGACACTTTGTTAAATATAAAATTATTAGGGACTATTTGTCTTAAGCTCATTCTTTCTAAGCAATCCTAACTAAGAAGTTACTACTAATGTATTATTGAAAAGTTTCACATCAATAATTAATACTGTGCCAAACTTACATATTATTTTTCATTCGATTCCTTTTCCGGTTGGTTGAGTTACCAGTACCCTTAGTACGAGTTTTACAATTACGAAAACTATGATAGTTTTTGTGAACTCGCACTCGTACTAAGGGTACCGATTATATTGATTTCGTTTCAATACAAATAAACAGTTTTTAAATTCTATCATTATTTCATTTTCGTCTTCTTAAATTTTAAGTATATTTGGTTACTTTTCACCAAAATGGACACGGAAACATAATTCACAATTACGAAAACTATGATAGTTTTCGTGAGTTTAAACTCGTACTAAGGGTACGGAACACTGTCAGTCAACAGTTTACCCAAGCAAGCGTATTGTAAAAATCTGCTGAAGCCCATGATATTCAGTGATGCATTTAGTGCGTGCGGATACAACGAAATGCCGATAGCGAAATGTTAAGTTAATATGTTCCTTTACAAAATGGTGATTTGCAGGAGAGTTCTTGCTGCAGCTTAGATAACACAATTTCCTACAACATTTTTATTTTTCACAATCAACACCGGCTCTTTGCTGGCATTACTTAAATGGCTATGAAAGGCTTTGCATTGTATTGTAATTTTATAACTAAAAACCTTATATATATATAATAACTATAATATATTATTAAAAGGAGTCCCTTTAGGCAAGGTTCCAAAGATACTGGCAGCGTTACACCTTTCAATGGCTAGACTAATTCTTTGTCCGAGGTAGCTGCCAGCTCTTCGGTCTCCTGTGATGTCGACTAACCTTTTTGATATTTCCTTAAAAATATGTAAATTATGGGGGATGTTATTTCACTCTCAGATTCAATTTATTTTGAACTGTAAGACCCCCAACTGCTTTTCAGCAATAATGATTGCTTTATTTATAAGCTATTGCTCTATTTATACGTTTTTGTTATAGTTACAGTAAAGCGTATTTTCTACTTGAATAGGCAACCATCACTAATAATGTTCAACCTTACGAAAAACTCTATAGGTTTCGCGCGCTGTATATTAAATATATTTGTGTGTGAAAACTGTGGACAAGGCTATTGACACTGTATAGAGTCAAATAAAACTAGTTTTAACGGGTTAATGCACAAACTTTATTTATTTATTGACGTTTCGCAGCCTTTTCAGGTCTGCATCGTCAGAATAATGATTTTTTAATAAAAAAAAAATAAAAAATTTCGTCATTGTTGCAAGCACCATGATCATGAAGTAACAAACAGTTACTCCTTTAGTATTAAAAAAGATAAAAAAATCAAAATAAAGTTTATGCATTAACTCGTTAAAACTGAAGTGTCACTAAAAATGAGTGATGTGCTTCAAAACCTAAGAAACAAATACTGTATAGAGTCGTCGATATTTCGGCATTGTTGCAAGCGCCATGATCATGAAATAACAAACAGTTACTCCGTTAGTGACGTAATATCTTTCGCACGTCTCTCTTGCTACAAAGAAACTTCCGAATTCTAATTTTATTCTTCCATGTTCACTGAGCCGTCCTTTCTTCGGGGCTTTGAAGTGATGTAATTAAGATTATGTGGAAATGCTTGGATCTAGATAATGAGGTGATCAGTTCTGGCGGTCAAAGGAAAGCCAAGATTTTACCGATTGATAAAACTTTAAAAATGAACGTTCAATCTGATTGTCTGGACACGTAAATATTTCAATATTATCGTGTGTCAAATTACTGTCTTTTTTAGGAACTTGTCTTGTCTTGTCGACGATGAACGAGAAGCGAGTAAAGCTAGAAACTAGAAACGAGTGAACGATCGGCGTGAAGTAAGTGTCTAGTTCCGATAGTTTTATTGTTGGGCTATAAGCGAGTATGCGAGTACGACGGGCGATAACTCGCGCCACTCCCTCGTGGAGGTAGTTTTGAGCAAAATTGCACCCACAAGTGTTCTGACGGCCAAACGAACATCGTTGAGCGAGTATTATCGTCGATAGCTCTTGTCGCTTAGCGTAAAACTAGAGGAGCGAGTTCTCGCAGGGAGTGGAACAGTCATGTCACGTAGGTGAATCGGAACGTCAACGTTAAATATATTTTGTCTCACTCTCACCCTCTCGCTCTTGTACCAACATGGCTGGCTAATAAAGTGCGTATCAATTCAAGACATTGTTTTTTCAATTATTGCTATTGGTGTAAAATGTAATTTTTGTCAGAAACTCAATCATTATTCTAAAATGTGTTTCTCAAATAGAAAAAATGTCAATTGTTTAACTGAACAAGTTAATTCCATGTCTAATAATATTAATTCACTTTTTCTAGGTTCCATATATGAATGCAATTCTGTAAAATGCAATGAACAGTGGTGTGTTACTTTAACTATCAATAACAATAATGTTACCTTTTTAATTGATTCCGGTGCAGATGTCAATATCATGTCACAAAAAACATTTAATAAACTAGCATTGTCGGAAACACAGCTCACAAAAACTCCATATACTTTGTCAACTTTCACAGGACAAAATATTCCTACAATTGGTTGTTGTCAAATTTCTTGTCAAGTCAAAAACAAATTGTATGTCTTATCTTTTTATATTACAGGCATAAATTGCAGAAATGTACTTGGAAGACAGTCATGTGAACAATTAAAATTACTCAAAAGAATCCAATCAGTAACATTTGATGAAAACATTCATAGTCAGGGTCAAATAAAGTCAGAGGCTAGTTACAGTCAACAAGTCAGTCAAAATAAGTCACTAATTACCAATTCACAGTCAAATTGTCATAATTTATTAGGGAAATATAATGATGTTTTCAATGGTATTGGAGCAATTAAAAATTATGAATGTCATTTAACACTTAAGCCTGATATCAACCCCTCTGTCGAAGCATGTAGAAAAATACCTTTTAAATTACAGGATAAAGTGAAAGCAGAACTTAAAAAACTTGAATCAACAGGAATAATAGCTCGGGTTGATGAACCAACAAGTTGGGTCAGTGCAATGGTGATTGTGTCTAAAAAAGATGGCAGCATTAGATTATGTCTTGATCCACGTAAGTTAAATAATGCCATTATGCGTTCTCATTTTCCATTTCCACATATTGATGATATTAAATCAGAACTCAATGGTTCTTGTTATTTTTCAACATTAGATGCTAGATCAGGATTTTGGAACTTAATTCTAGATGAGCAGTCATCTAAGCTTTGTACATTTATTTCACCTTTTGGTAGATACAGGTTTCTTAGACTTCCCTTTGGCATAAATGCAGCCCCTGAAATATTTCACAAAGAGATGGTTTTACGTTTTGGTGATATAAAAGGTTTAAAAATAATGATGGACGATTTTTTAATCCATGCAGACACTTTAGAGTCCCATAACTGTATTTTAGAGCAAGTCTTAGGTCGTGCAAGAAAAATAGGATTAAAGTTCAATCTAGAAAAATGTAAAATTTGCCAAACTGAAGTAAAATATTTAGGATTTATATTTAACAAAAATGGAGTGTCAGTTGATCCATCTAAAGTAGAGTCAATTTGCAAAATGCCATCCCCACAGTCGTCTCGTGCTAGCAGTCCTTATCGATCCCAATATTACCAAAGGTCTAGTAATCAGTTTCAGTCAGAGCATCACCACAAGTCACAAAAAACATGTAATAAATGTGGTCAAATTCATCGCTACAAATGTCCTGCTATTGGTGTAAAATGTAATAACATTGTAATGTTAAAAATGTCTTCAAAAGGGGAGATGTCACGTAGGTGAATCGGAACGCCAACGTTAAATATATTTTGTCTCACTCTCACCCTCTCGCTCTTGTACCAACATGGCTGGCTAATAAAGTGCGTATCAATTCAAGACATTGTTTTTTCAATTATAAAGAAGACCCATCATTACTGAAGAAACCACAACAAGTCAGTGACAAACTTTTGATGTTTGATGAAATGTATATTTAAGTTTTGGTTACCCAATCAATGAACGACCACTGAGAAAGGTGCTTGACTTCAACGATCGCAGCCGACCGCGTTAACACTTGCGCCGTCGAGCTCCTCAGCTGTCTCATATCCTTTAGGAAAAATGTAATAAAAAGTTAAAGTGAGTCAGAATATTCTATATTGACATTTTAAATGCGAAAGTTTGTCTGTCTGTTACCTCTCCATGATTTAAGCTCTGAACCGATTTAGATGAAATTTGGTATGCTTAGATATAGTTTGAAACTTGGGAAAAGACACAGAATTGTTTTATTCCTAGAAATCATCCTTTAAGGGGTTTCAAAAAGGAGGTAGAAAGTATGAGAAACCCATTTTTCGCAAACGAACTCGTGGAGACTATTTTCTTCTTGAATCTATGTAAGTATTACTGAGTTTGACATTAAATAAGGTGCAATTTATCAAGTAACCTTATTCAGTCGTATATGAAATCCCAGACTTTTTTATTACAAATTTAATTAAAACAAAATATTCTATGTTGTGAATACCTTGAAAATTCTATTTATATAAAAAAAAAAATCTACTTAAATAAGTGATTTATGTGAACAACTCTTATAAATGAGATGAAACGTCTGAACTTTTTATAGTCTTAGAGTGGTTTCACGCTAGCGTTTCCTTCTGCGCGTATACGGTCGTTTCAGCACGCGCGCTTAAACTACTAATTATGCGCTACTTTACGCGCTTCAAAAAACCGGACTCGCTGACACGGGCATATTTCGGTGTGTTCGCTCAAACCGGTAATGTGGTGTTTCTCTCGGCTCGCGCCTACACGAGTATATAATATATTAGCAGCCGCCCGCGATTTCGTACGCTTGGAGTTAGTTAGAAATAAAGGTTCACTGCTCGTTCCCCGTAGGTGATAGCGTGATAATATGTAGCCTTTAAGTTGACCCAACATCTTAATAATATTCGTGCTAAATTTGAAGTAAATCCGTGCAGTACTTTTTGAGTTTATCCCGGACATACATATAGACAAAACTTTCGCTTCGGTATCGATTGTAGATTACACCCCAAGTATACTTAAAAAAAAAAAAAATATATATATGTATAGATATGCAGGTGTGGTTAAGGTTACGCCTATATGCGCCTACATGCGCTTCCAAAAACAAGTATAGGCGCGCGCATAAAATGTTAGTCTGAAACCGCTCGAGCGCTCTTATGACGTACCTGTGAAACAATTTTATATGCCAATGAGGAAATGTCAACGTAACGTAATATTTATGTGTTTACGGTTCCATAAATCTCTTTGCACTCTAACAACAAGTTCCTAGCTAGATGTTTCAAGAGTAAATAAATAAAAGCAATTGACCGTCAAACGAGTATGAGTCCGCCTCACATTTTGGCGGATTCTTTTTATTTTAGCGCCAGTTAATTGAGTTCTGTATCATACTACAAGGTAAATCCTGCTAGTTTGTGTATTTGAACATTTGTTTCACAGTCACGCAAAAACAACTGAACGGATTGCGATGAAATTTGATAGGCACCTACGTATATAGTATATAGTTAATGACCTGGATGGAGACATAGACATACTTTTTAACCCGGAAAAATGTTAGGTTCCTGTGGGATTCTAAAAAAACCAAAGTTAACACGGATGAAGTCGAGGGTGGATGCCAGTAAATTAAAAACAATTAGTTATAAAAGTTAAACAAAGAATACTGAAAAAAATACGTTATAAATTATATGTTTGGGTTCCAAGCTCTCAAAATTAGAACTTGTCATTTATTTACCGAAATTAAATGAGGTAGTCACTGAATAAACTTTAACCCAGGGAAAAAAATGTGTTCATTATATACAAACGAATAACTCATAAACCAAGAAACCTAGCATTACACAAAGTCAGGGGGTCTGCTCTCTTTCCCCGATACGAACTTTCGATAACGAAGTTCAAACGAAATTTAATTTCGTCAATTTTAGGTTATACTAAATTTGAACGATAAACTATCAAATTGAAGCTTTTATTTGAGTAGGCTTAGAAAATCTACACCTCAATTTATACTCCGACGACGAATATTATTATAACTAAAAACGAAACAGAAACATAGTAAGAAAAGTGCGAGGTTCGATCGAAATTTAGGTTTGGGGACGGTGAGATCCTAAGGGGACCTCAAGCCGAGAATTGGCGAGTGCCTCTAGAGGTATTCTAGGCGGATGGCATCTCCCCACGGGGGGAGTCTCCTCTCCGTCTGGAGGCTTTAGACCACTCGAACCTAACTACCTACCAACTCGTAAAAACCCCTGCCAATATTCAATCTAAACACAGATGCCAACAATTGGCACTTTATTTTTAATACTGTCAAATATCGTATTTCACTAGGCGAGAATTACGTGTCCATCCTTTGCGTTTTTATAACTTACTAGCTGTACCCTGCCACGCTTCGCAGTGGCACATTCTGATTGAATGGTTGAGAAATAAGAAACAAAATAAAGAATACATTTCATATAAGTTTAATTTTTCAGTACTTGTGGATATAAAATATTTTTTGTTTTTCCACTGTCAGCGTAGATATAAAGACTATCTGGTTTGCCGACTCGGGAACACGATTTGAAAAAAAGATTCACTTCAATAATAAATATATTTTGTTATTGATTAATTATTTAAATATTTTATTTTACTTATTTATTTAATTAATTAATATTAAATAAATAATAATTGCAAAAAAATAATATTTTTACTGTCCATCTTTGATATAAAATATAACCTCTACTTAAGATTTGGTGAAAGGCGCAGTTCGATCACAACACTATCACACCAAAAATTCTTGATTTAAGTGAATATCTAATTCAGATTGTATAATAATCAGAATCAGATGCAAATTTGTTTGTAAATAAACAATGTGATTGGGAACGCAATTGTTTCTCATGTGACTGCGTCATTACTATTGCGGTTGTCAGCGAGTGTTTTCCTCGCTTCTGGCATATGGCGCGGTCACTGGTACAAAGCTGATCGTTAAAAAAACTGTTTTCTCGCGGTTGCAGATAATGTGACTGACGCAAAAAATAGATAAAAACAATCTTTGCTGCGGATTTTATATCATGTTAAAATTTCAACTCAATCGGTGCAGCACTTTTTGAGTTTTTGAAGCGTACACAAACCAACATAACATTTATATATATATATATAGATTTGGTATATACATTTCGGTATATGGACAACTTATACTTCCATATATCAAAGGCAACTTTGACGTGACATGGGTTGCGCATATTCTTTTTGTAGTCGCGGTTCCTTTTATCTTATAATTATGTAGGTGGACAGAATATTTTAAGCACAAGTGATAACTTGGTGAACCTTGACAGTACGTAAGTACTATTGTTTAATGCTGGAAAAAATAATGTGCCATTATTCAGACGCCTTTGGTATGATAAGTATTGTTCTGCTGGTTTATGGTAAAGCATCTTTTATGCTATACCATTTGCGCAAGATTCTACGGAGCTCAGGGTATAGTACATTACTGGAGCGGCCAGCAAAAGAGGCATTGATGGACGAACCTCGGATTCGCCTAGGCACACATACGGCCATACATGTGGTCAAGGCTTGTATAGTACTTTTCTCAAAAAATGCACGTAAATTAAAACTAAGTAGGCTAGGCAGAACTTTCGAAATTCTGGAAAATTAATGACGCACAACGAAGAACATTGAATTTTTCACGTGTTAAAGTATTTGTTTGTTTTGTTTTTTACAAGCAGATTTCTATTACGAAATATAGTTTGAAATTTAAAAAAAACCTTTAGTACAGTCAATCTGTAGGTTGAGTGGTGAAAAAAAAACCTAAAGGGTAAGTCTTGTTTTTTCTGTTGCCAAATGACGTCAGTAAGCCACCTTGGCGATGGGCATGTTCAACTCGTAGGCGTTTTTTGAAAAACTCAAAAAAACCTTCAAAAAATTTTTGAAACGCATTTTTCTTGTTTTGTTATGCATTTTAGAAACTTTTTTTTCGACCATAATTGTAGAGGGCGTTGAGTACTACAATTTATGTCATTGTTGGAATCTCGTACACTTCCTTAGACTGGATTCCAAGATCCCGGGAACCTTTATTCGGATGAAACATGATAAAAGGATTTAATGAAATTTTCCTTTCTCTAATGCTTTCTTATCCTATAAGAACATGTTTGATTCTCCGTTTAATATCAATTCAGAGTTAAACTCTTTTGCAACAGGCCTACACCATTTCACCTCAGGACAAGGTATTGATAAATGAGGTGTAGTTAAATAAAGCGCAGAAAGCTTACAATTTCTAAGTGAAAATAATCAGCGTCGGGCGTACCGCGGAAAGACTTTTATCCTGTATAATCTTACAAAAGGTACCTGAGGTGTGTTAAAATAAATCGCGGAGGAATTTGAAGGCAAAAATTATTTTCAATAACTTTCTTTTTGTTAAGCTTATCTTATTTGGCTATTTAGTTTTTAATGAAACTGTGGTCACTGCGACTAAAATGAGGTATTGTGATTCACTACCAAATTAAAGTAGGTATTTCTTCGAATTCGATACTTATTTAGTATTGAGCTATTATAATCATAAAATTTCGAACCTTACAATATTAGTGATCATTAGTTAGATCCTAAACAACGGTCAGGTAATCATACTATACCGTTGTTTTATTACTACACAATGGAGTACTTGGTTGAGTTCAATGCTAAGAAAAACCCAGGTTTGTGCTTTCACGGTAAAAAGGCGTCATTCCTTCCCATTCTCTCTCTTCAGGGCACTACACTTGCGCTACAAAGCAACAACACCATGCTCGGTATGGAAATTAGCTCAAACATAAATCCAAAGGACTACATCAAAAGAAACCGTGATCAAAACAGCTTCACGGAAACTCGGCGCCTTGAAAAAGGTACGGCGTTTTTCACGCCCATCAACTGTGCTTGTTGTACAAGACTCAAGTATGCATGCGTGGAATATTGCTCCACCAAGAACTTCGAACTCGATGCTTTAGATAGGTTACAACGCCGCAAATCTGCATCATTGGCGGAGGTGACTAAATACTTCGAGCCTCTTCAATTACGCCGTAATATGGCGTCATTTAGCGCGATTTATTGTGAATACCATAGCGGATGTTATGAGGAGTTATTCTCCCTTATCCCACCTTCTTTATTTCAGAGCACCACGCGCGCTTGCCTACGTTGCCACCGACTTACTTATGTGACAACTTTTCGAGCGCGAACAAAGATATTATTACTTGTTTCTTAGATTTTCACGCACATCACTCATTAAATAAAACTAGTTTTGACGGGTTAATGCACGAACTTTATTTATTTATTGACGTTTCGAAGCCTTTTGAGGTCTGCATCGTCAGGATAATTTGACGTCTGAGTTCGTACATTAACCCGTTTAAACTAGTTATATTTAAAGATATTCTTATTTTTTTGTACTATCTGCAAATGGAATGGTTTGCGTGCTCACGTGTTCCTTCCCTGCTACAACCCGGATCCTTTAAAAGAGACGTGGATAGTAGTCCGGCAATGTGAGGATGGCTGGTGTGGCATGTAGCACTGCTGTACCAGCTATCATCGCTTCTACGGTCTAACGGTGGAGTCCACCGTTACTTAGTATCAGGGGGGGTGGTCATTAGTAAAAAAGAATAGTCGAAACTATTTAAAAAAAAACTTAATTCCATTTTGAATTTTTGTCCTGGGCGCAATTTTATTAGAATAGTATCTACGAATTATCTACTATTTCGGTTCAAGAGATGACAACGGAGAGTTCCGTTTGTCACAATTTGGTTACGGAACCCTACAAATAGTGCATGTAAAATTCATGTGAAAGAACAGTACTAAAGTATTGCACACCTATCCCGAGATAGTTGGCTATGCTGGCATATTGCTTGCAACGGAGAAACTATTTTCTCACTAAACAGATGACACAAATTCCATAACGATGAGAGATGAGACATTTGTGGCATATTATACTGAATGTTATTCGATTTCTCCTTCCCCGAAATATTGCCCTAGTTACAGTTCGTCTCACATCACAACTGCGCTCTGAAAACGATCATTCTCGCCTCTGCAACTCATAATGTATATATGAACAAGAATTTGTTTTGTTTTGATTGTATTTTGTATTTCGTTAGATCAGAGGAATACCTCCTCTTGTCAGAACGAAGTGGATAAAAAACAGATACTTGAAATAAATCAAATTGTATTTGAAAATAGTAGGGGAGCCCAAGTAGGGATTTTGGAATTTACCCAAGTGCAGCAGAATAACAAAAGGGGGCATCCTTGCATCTTGTAAAGTACTCCCACCTGAACTGGACAACAAAAAAAAATCAACTATGAGCCATGGCTTTTGTTCGCGTCCAAATCGTCAGTCTTTTGAATAGGAGCTATTGGAGGGTTCACGTAACATCCTTTCTCAATGTCTGACACGCTTGAACATTTTTTTACTATGTTCTACCCCTTCGTGCGGCCACACCCACACAGAGATATAATAGATACCCCGCAAAAAGTATTTGAAATACTAGATTAAAGATACGTATTTTCTAAATTATTTTTTAAGATATAGACGCTTTTTTGAAAAAGGATATTTCAATTGGGTTTAAGGATTATTTTAGTAAATTGTATTACAATCCAATACATTTATCTTAGTTTAAAGAATTAGTTTTGCTAAAGTTCGAATTTGATTAAATACATCCACTCCGCTCGAATTGGAGCGCCCGTCTGGGGAAATAACCTCCACCATACAGAAAACCACAGTAAACAGTTTAAAAAAATCTGAGAAACTTGAGAAAAAAAAAAGTATTTTAGCTAAATAAGTATCTTCAAAAAAGTAAGATACTGGGAAAAAGTATTTAAATACAAGATAAATTTAAAAAAAGTATTAGAAATATAAGATAAGGATACGAATTTGTATCTTAGATACTTTCTAAATAGTTTCTCTCCTTTTCTATTCCTAATCCACAAAGCTAAAAATAATATCACAAACCCACAATTTTGCCTGATACTGATTAGGTGATATCGGCCTTAATAACTCTCTACCAATTTTACCAGAATGCGACATTTCGTTTTTCTATATGAAGCTCCGACAATGCGGGTATGTAGATAGATATTTGCGCCGTCATTGAGACATTGTTATATTATCAGAAAATGCTGTTACAGTGGTGTCATTAATGGATAACATCAATCAATTTATGACTGTGAGTGGCTTAGGGCTCAAATGATACGTACTTATATTTTTATGAATGACTGCACACCAAGCGTGTAGCTAGCTGATTGAGCAGACGGGGTTTATGTCTGGTGTAAAGAAGTAAAAACAATTGATTCCCATATATAAGTAAGCAGTATTTAAACAAACAACCGTGTTTAGGCAAAATTTGTATTTGCAATTTTAAATTTGTGTCCAGTTTTTTTGTGTCCTTTGAAACGCCGTTGTTGTTGATACTAAACTTTCGGCAAGTCCCTCTCAAACATAAAAAAGTACACTCACTAATAAGTTCAATTACAAAAATGAAAACGAAACTTAAAAGTACAACAACTACTTTGGATAACAATGTACGTACAACATACAATAACTGTAAAAACGAAAACAAAAATAATGTAGAAATGAAATTAGTCTTACAAATATAAAATACGTTAAATATTATAATAATGATGTAACGTAAATTTTAAAACGGTCTGTCAAAGTGAAAATAAAGCAGGAATTTGGCGCACTTCTAAAAAAAGAATATGACAGTTCTTAATAAAAAGATGTTAAGGCGCAAGTCGTATTTTTTACATATACGTCTTACATAAAGATTATTCTTACCATCACAGGATAGGTTTGTTGTGTTTTTAGTAATTTTATTCTTTGTATCACAATATAAAAAAGAGAGCCAACAACATAAGCTGCCAGAAATATTTTTTGACGTCTACAGATTTATTGTACAATTAGTGGCCCGCCCTCGTTTTGCTTCGGTGTAGAGCTGTAGTGTATAGTTTTTGTTCTCAGTATATTACACAATGTATTTCTTTATAAAATTATAAACCTTCTGATATTTTATTTAACTGATAGTGAAAATTTTGGGGTTATTGTTATCAAGTGCTTAGCGCGTTTGGCTGCGATTGTTGAAGTGAAGCAACTTTCGCAGTGGTCACTCTTTGGATGGGTGACTAAAATTAACTATCTTGAGTTTTAGTTGTGACATAACTTTAATAGTTAGACATATGGTATCGCTGACATTTTTGTAGATATTGATGTCCTCTTTAAAACTTTAGAACATCACTTTGCTGTACTGTCTATGACTTCCGCTGTGTAAGCGATATAAGGTTATTTTTTTATATGTTTTTCACACTCTGGGTTCGAAGTTTTCATATGTTCATCAAGGATAATGTAGGATTATAAACGTGAAAGTTTAAAAAAAACAAATCAGTCCAGTAGTTTCGGAGCCTATTCAATACAAACAAACAAACAATTAAGTCTTTGCTCTTTATCATATTACTTTAGATTTTAGGCGGGAGCTACGAAGAATATGTGCTACGAATTTCGTAGCATTTTAATGCTGCTGAAAGTAACTTTTTTGAGCAATCTATTTGGATATTATGAATGAAAAAAGAGTAGATAGTGTAATCTTTGGTAAATTATTGCAATTGGTTTTGTTTCTGTTGACAATTTGTATGGATGGTCACTGGCGAATGGTAATGTGGTCGGGAACTATCTTCTGAAAGTATTTTTATGGCAGCTTATCTTATATTCATTGAAATATTCATGTATGCTTTTATCTATGAATACGTTTTGTTTCATATAAGAAAGAAACAGGAAGTATGGTTTTGTTTCTGTCAATATTTTTTTATTTATCCAAAGGTTCGATGAATCTACGTAGCCTTGATTATTTGGATCAAATTTGGTAACCGTTTTGATTTTAATATTTACTAGTGACTCGCCCTCGCTTAGGTGTAAAGCTGTAGTGTGTAGACTATAGTGTTTTTTGTCAGGCTTGTATTATATATAATGATATTCTTCTAATACCTAACTACAATAGGCACGCGCCGGCCGCCCCCCCCCCCCCCCCCGCCCGTTACCGCCGGCACCGCTATGTCCCTGCATTTTAAATCTGTAATTTCTTTGAAAATATTCATTTAAATTACACGCTATCAAGAGCCAAATTGGTTTATATTAAATGCACAATGTATTTACGGTACTTAATTGGATAAGTATGAATGCTGTATTGCTGAAAATCGCTAAGTTAGCTATTATTTCTCGTAAAAAGTAAAGAATAAAAAATGGTTATTGTAGGTTATCCCTAAGAGATGGACATAAAAAGTCCGCAATTTTTTGTAGACATTTTTAAGGCGTACAATACTGTTGTACATTATTTTGATCTACCCGTAGAGCTCGATGGCGCAAGTGGTTAGCGCGTCCGGCTGCGATCGTTGTAGTTAAGCAACTTTCGCAGTGGTCGGTCATTGGATGGGTGACCAAAAGTTTACTATCTCGAGTTCCTCCGTGCTTCGGAAGGCACGTTAAGCCGTTGGTCCCGGCTGCATCTGCAGTCGTTAGCACCCACCAATCCGCACTGGGCCCGCGTGGTGGGTAATGGCCCAATCTCCCTATTCCATCCATAGAGAAGGCCTGTGCCCCAGCAGTGGAGACATTAATAGGCTGATGATGATGTAGGGTTCAGCCAGCGTTTGCAATGTAAGCGCATAAAATGTGTTTATTTACAACCTTACATTAAAAACCTCTAAAATTATCAGTGTCTCTACTATATTATGCATCTATTATACATATAAACCTTCCTCTGTTCCTCCGTTTTAAAGATCTAAGCATACATAGGGTCAACAGACAGCGAAAAGCGACCGCTTTATACTATGTAGTGATTTAACACAAATGATATAAGCAATTAAGTATTTTCTCGAATAATTCGACTCGAAGTAAGTTTATGAACTCACGGCACCGCTTAGAGACGTAAATCAATAGGCTAGTTGACCCTTTTTGGAAAAAGGTTTTAAATGGTTAATAAATGTTCTATTAGACCGAAAAAAAATGTATTGTATTTTTTGAGACCTAGAAAACTACAAATCTTTAATTTTAAAATAGACTTTTCATGGACATACAAAAACGCTGTCGGCCATTTTAGTCTATAGATTATGTATGCTATGACGTTGACGGTAGTAAACAAAAACTCGTAAGCACGTAGAAAATAACCTATCTGTGTTTATAATAAAAAAAACATGATTTCTAATAGATACCACGAAAAATATAGTAATTATCATTATTGTATTGTACAAGATAGTAAAAACACATCCTTGAAGACTCCAGGAAAGTCGTGGATTAAAGTACCGAAAGAAATTAACCTACGCAATACCTGGTTTAGAACTTGCTAAAAGTGATCCTGCAACTTTATCGACTCATAGTAAAATTTTTTTTGCGAAGATCACTTTGATGGAAGTACTCATTGAATAATATTTTAAATCTATTCATTTATTATCAGTTTTAATAATACTAGTTTTAAAGTTATGTATGAATGACATTTAGTTGTTTACTAAAAGAGACGTCACAATCATGGTGGATGTGGCGAACAGCGTTTTTAGTGTTTAAAAAGTATAGACTAAAAATTATTTTTCTAAATTAAATTTCTACAGCAATCTTCTGCTTTTATGCAGTGAAATCGATATATTTAGGTTCCTTAGACCAAATATTTTAAGAAATAAACATTTATTTAATACAATTCGACATGAGTCAACTAGCCTATTGTTAAGGTTGATTAAAATTGATACTATCACTTTCTCTGCGGTACCAATAGAAGACAACATGTCACATAAAAAAGCATAAATTTAACTAAATCGGGCTAATCTAAGCTTTTAATAGATGGTATAAATAACTTTTTAATTAGAGAAACTCTGTTTTGTCAGATTCAATTTCAATAGTACGCACGCACACTGCGGACCGAGGAGAAGCTGCTGGAACTGGAGGAAGAATTGAGCAGGATTCGCTGGAGTATTGTAGGACTATCAGAAGTCCGAAGAGAGGGCGAGGACACGATGGTCCTTAAATCCGGCAACCTGCTCTATTTCCGGGAGGGCGAAGATCTGTCCCAGGGTGGTGTCGGGTTTGTTGTCCACAAGTCTCTCGTGAACAATGTTGTACAGATCGGTAGTGTGTCGAATAGGGTGGCGTACCTTATACTCAGAATCACCAAACGGTATTCGTTGAAGGTCATACAGGTATACGCTCCGACCTCGACGCACCCCGACGAGGAAGTGGAAGTCATGTATGAGGATATTTCTCGGGCAATGCATGCTTCCAGGACCCATTACACCGTTGTCATGGGGGACTTCAACGCAAGGCTGGGCAAACGTGGCGATGATGAGTTGAAAGTGGGGCAATTTGGAGTTGGAATCCGGAACGTCCGAGGTCAAATGCTAGCCGATTACATGGAGAAGGAGGGACTCTTTATGATGAACTCCTTCTTCAGAAAACGGCTGCATCGAAAATGGACCTGGAAAAGTCCGGATGGCGTGACAAAAAATGAGATTGACTTCATCATGTCGACTAAAACTCGGATATTCAATGATGTCTCAGTGATCAATTCGTTCAATACGGGAAGCGATCACCGAATGGTAAGAGGCACATTGAATCTAAATGTCAAAGCCGAAAGGAATCGACTGATGAAGTCCACGCTCCGTCCTGAAGCCATCCGGATCCAAAACCCCGAGCGCTTTCAACTCGAACTGCAAAATCGCTTCGATTGCCTAGAGAGCTGCGTAGACGTGGACAATTATAATGACAGGTTTGTTGAAGCTGTCCTTACGGTGGGCTCGAAGTTCTGCAAGCCCATCCGTACCAAAAAACGCAGCAAGATCTCGGAGCCGACTCTCAAGCTCATGGAGAAAAGGCGTGAGATGGGTCTGCAGTCCTCTGAAGATGCACGTCGGCAGCTCAATAGGCAGATTTCGAAGTCTCTGACTCGCGACATACGCCGCTTTAATACTGATCGTATTAAAGAGGCCATCGAGCGGAACAAAGGCTCGAAAGTGTTCGCAAGAAATCTGTCTCTTGGACAGAGTTTGCTGACGAAGCTGAAGACAGAGGACGGCAGAATCATTTCGTCGCAACCTGAGCTTATGGCTGAGATCGAAAGCTTCTACGGACAGCTATACGCGACATCACGAGTACCTGTCACAAAGGCGACCGACCCAAGAGCCAAATTAACCCGACACTACACCGAAGATATCCCGGACGTCAGCCTGTACGAGATTAGTGTAGCTCTGAAACAGCTCAAAAACAATAAGGCGCCGGGTGATGACGGAGTTACAGCCGAGCTTCTGAAAGCAGGTGGACGACCAGTCTTGAAATCTCTTCAGAAGCTATTTAACTCTGTCATACTCGAGGGCAGAACGCCTAGCGCATGGCATAGGGGAGTGGTGGCGCTTTTCTTCAAGAAGGGAGACAGGGCCCAATTGAAGAATTACAGACCCATCACGCTCCTGAGTCATGTATACAAGCTGTTTTCGAGAGTCCTCACGAATCGTCTCGCGCGCAGGTTTGACGACTTCCAGCCTCCCGAACAAGCCGGATTCCGAAAAGGGTTTAGTACCGTAGACCACATCCATACGCTGCGGCAGGTTATACAGAAGACCGAAGAGTATAACCTGCCATTATGCTTGGCGTTTGTGGACTACGAGAAAGCCTTCGATTCGATCGAGACATGGGCCGTGCTTCGGTCACTCCAAAGGTGCCAAATAGACTATCGATACATCGAAGTGTTGCAGTCGTTGTATGAAAACGCCACTATGTCAGTTCGACTCCAGGACCAAAACACGAAGCCAATCCAGCTGCAGCGTGGTGTAAGACAGGGTGACGTTATATCACCGAAACTGTTTACAGCTGCGCTGGAAGACGTTTTCAAACTTTTGGACTGGAGCGGACTTGGCATCAACATAAACGGCGAGTACATGACGCACCTTCGATTTGCAGATGATATCGTAGTCATGGCTGAGACCATGGATGACCTTGGCACAATGCTCGGCGACCTCAGTAGGGTGTCCCAACAAGTGGGTCTCAAAATGAACATGGACAAGACGAAAATCATGTCGAATTCCAATGTCGTACCCACTCCAGTGACTGTTGGGAGCTCTACACTGGAAGCTGTTGACCAGTACGTATACCTGGGACAAATAGTCCAACTGGGTAAGTCCAACTTCCAGAAAGAGGTTAATCGACGAATCCAACTCGGCTGGGCAGCGTTCGGGAAGCTACGTAGCATCTTCTCGGAACATCTACCGCAGTGCCTCAAGACGAAAGTCTTCAATTCGTGCGTGTTGCCAGTGATGACATACGGAACCGAGACGTGGCCGCTTACAATGGGTCTTGTAAGAAGGCTCAAAGTCACCCAAAGGGCAATGGAGAGGGCTATGCTCGGAGTTTCTCTGCGTGATCGAATCAGAAATGAGGAGATACGCAAGAGAACTAAAGTCACCGACATAGCCCACAGAATTGCAAACCTTAAGTGGCAATGGGCAGGGCACATTGCTCGCAGGACCGATGGCCGCTGGGGCGGAAAGGTCCTCGAGTGGCGACCGCGTACCGGGAAACGCAGTGTTGGCAGGCCCCCCACAAGGTGGACCGACGATCTGGTAATGGTCGCGGGAAGCCGCTGGATGCGGGCAGCATGGGACCGATCGTTGTGGAAATCCATGGGGGAGGCCTATGTCCAACAGTGGACGTCTTTCGGCTGATGATGATGATGATGATGAGAATTTCAATAGTAGATTAAAGTGAGTTCATCATCATCGTCAGCCTATTAATGTCCTCACTGCTGGGGCACAGGCATTCCCCATGGATGGAATAGGGAGATTGGGCCGTGACTACCACGCGGGTCCACTGCGTATTGGTGGGTGCTAACGACTGCAGATGCAGCCGGGACCAACGGCTTAACCTGCCTTTTGGAGCACGGAGGAGCTTGAGATAGTCAGTTTTTGATCACCAATCCAATGATCGACCATTGCGAAAGTTGCTTAACTTTCACGATCGCACCTACGCCATCGAGCTCCTCGATTTATTTTATATTACTATACAAATGTATGATCGAGACTATATTTATGCAGTATATCCGTAATTCGACGATCTCCGTGCCCGAGTGATATTTGCGCCGGCTTTCAAGGTGTCGCCTACAGAGGTCCCGGGTGAATCCTGGTGGGGTCAAATGCTTGTGTGATGAATACGACCATTTGTACTCCAGTTATGGATGCTTAATATGTATTCCTGTATAAATATAATTATAAATGTATCAGTATATGTATTCTATCTGTTACTCTAGTATTCCATAACATAAACCTACAGTGCTTACTTTGGGGCTAGGCTAATTGGTATGTTAAAAAAAACATAAAATCCATATAATTAGAATATGTTCTCTAACTCTATTATGTATATTTCAGTTCAGTTAACAAATAAACACAGTTCAGTTCATTTCAATTTAAGCTTAAATTCCTTATAATCCTATGGATTTTTGATTACACTTCAAAAATGCTCTGGTCAAATAAATGTACTGCAAAAAATTCATACTAATTGGGTCGGAAATAATTGGGCCACAAACATCATAAGGCTGCTATTAATAATACAAGGCAGTTAGAGGGCCCTCCAATCTGTGTATAAGGAAACCTTGTGCGTGGCTGAAATTTTAATATTCAATTATAGAATTATTCATCAGAGTCCTACTTGTGATTAATTACGTTTTTGATTTGTGTCAAACAAACGCGGTAAACAGATTTCAACCTGTTTATTTTACTTGACGCAGGTTGGAATAAAGGTTTTCTTAGAATGGGACTTTCGTGAATAAAACACGGGTTAAATGACCGGGAAAACAATGTTATAGCTAATTGCTATAAATAAGAAAAGAATTTATGGGCAGCGTACGAGAAATGGCACGCAACTTTAGTCGAACGATAACAGCGAGAAATAGGTACAGTGACCTTTTTTCTAGATGTCGGCGTGTGGATAGTAATGGACACGTCGATAGGAATTGGAAATAAGCGGGTACTACGTCATGAACCTTAAGCCTAGGTTCGGATGGAAAATTGAACGTGAACGTAGACATGGTACTAACTTCACATCATACAACCAAGAAGAAAAAATCTTACCGACATGCGCGCCTGCTGAAATATTAAATTCGGTCATTTGTATAAGAGTACGTGATATTTTTGACCATGCATGTTGAGAATTTTGAACATCAAAGTTTGTATGTTTGTTACTCAATCACGCGAAAACTACTGAACGGGTTTGGATAAAATTTGGTACGCATATAGTTTACGAACTAGTCTAAAACATAGGATATCCAGCTAAAATATTTGGTTCCTGTGGGATTCTCGGAGGCCGCTAATTAAATACAAAACAAGACGTTTTAACATATGTAATTACCTATGTGTCTACAATTATATTGATATTGACGTGTAGATACACGTCGCACAATCTTCAGAATCCCAATCACCAAGTTTTGACAGCTCCCTCAAATTTTGTATGGAAAAAGATATTTTGTTCTAAAGTTCGATAAAGGGCGCTGCTTCGTTTTTCTAAATAATAAGAATAGTGTGCACGGACCACAAAGCCCCACGACAACGGCTAACTAGAGCCGAGTTCCGAGTCTCAGAGATGCCCTCTAATTGAGCCGACCCCTCAGGTTCGAGTGGTCTAGAGGCTCCAGACGGAGAGGAGAGGCTCCAGACGGAGAGGAGACTGGGAAGATGCACTCTGCCTGGAATACCTCTAGAAGCACTCGTCAATTCTCGGCTTGAGGTCCCCTTAGGATCTCGCCGTCCCCAAACCCTCACCGGGTTTGGGAACGCTGTAAAAGTCATCTGAGACAACCAACAGCATAAAAAAAACGGACCGCACAGCTGAAGTGAAACTTCTTTTTCTAAGTAACCTTACATTAGGCGATACATAAGGCATACGGGAATGGAGCAGCATCATTCGCCGCGTGTGACGCTCGTGACGCATTTACGTTTCATCATTTCCATACGATTTAAAAAAGAAATCCAACACTCGCACCAATTAGCCTAGCCCCAAAGTAAGCACTGTAAGGCTTGTGTTATGGGATGCTAGGGTAACGGATAGAATACATATACTGTACAATACTGTCCATATATAAGTATATTTATATAGAAATAAATATTGTACATCCATGACTGGAGTAAAAATGCTCGTATTCATCACACAAACATTTGCTCCCACCGGGATTCGAACCCGGGACCTCTCGAGTCGGCGACAACATGAAACCCGGCGTACAAACCACTCGGCCACGGAGGTCGTCGAATTTTCCATTTACACCCCGTTGGAAAAGAAGTTTCACTTTAAAATTTTGCCAATACAATACGTTACGCAGCTGTAGAAATTTGGTACCTGGCCCTCGCAGTCTTATCTTTAATTTATTTTACTTAGAGATAAACTGCTGTCAAAAAATATCTCGCCGACGTAGAATGGATGCTATGCCAGTGTGTCATTGGTAGGTAATATGTCTTTATACGTGCGAGTTAGTGAGGGCCAACCCTTATACGGCTAATAAAACGTGTAATTTGTTAGTTGTCACCTGAAAGAACATCGATCCTGAAAAGGGTTGATGTTTCACATCAATTATTACGTAAAATTAAAATATAAGAAAGTACTTTATGAACGAACCTCTTTGAAGAATGTCCTATTAAACAAAGAGTGATTTATCAAAAGAGTATTCGTGCGGAAATTGCGAAACACGTAATTAAGTTATTTAATTTTTGGTCGTATAATATGGTGAGTGGACCATGGAACGCCACTCTAACGAATAAACAGTTTTTATTAGTTCATTTACTGGATAAATGAAAGAAACAAATTATTAATTAACACTTTGTTTTATTGTGTAACATAAAAATTACTTTTTTTATTTTAAATGTGATCACTATTTATTAAACTTCACTTAATTAAGCTCTTCCATACCAAGCAATTTGCTGACAGCTAGCTGTCGGCGCGTGAACTGCGAGCCTTAGTTTAGGATGGTGTTGGGTGGGATCTGTGTTGGAGCAGAGTCGTGCAAGTGGGCTTTCACCTTTAAGTGGGTGTAGTTAAAACGAGAAAAAATGTAATAGAAAGAAAATGTAAAAAATCTTTCATTCAAGGACATGTAATATTTATTTAAAACAACAAACCTGCCGTATTAGTTTAATCGCAGAAGCAAACCTTAATAGTTAGACTCATAAAATGGCACTATACGACCGTTCGCCCATTAAGCTAAAAGCGAAAACATTTGTTTTGTACGACGTTTATGAGACGTTATATAATAGCATTAAATGTTGTTACCTATCGAAAATACGTTAATGGTATGAAAAAACCGGCCAAGTGCAAGTCGGACTCGCGCACCGAAGGTTCGGTACAAACTCAATTTAATAGCTCTCTGCGTTCATGACAAAAGAGGTAGTAACTTTGAAATTTTTAAAAAATATTTTTTAATATATGATGTAGCTAAAGATTTACGGTTTTCACAATTTTTCCTTTTCTGTACATTGTAGACATTACTTCGTACCAAATTTCAAGATTTTAAGTTCAGGGGAAGTACCCTGTAGGTTTTGATTCCAGTGTGAGTTTCAAAATTTTTCGGCATAAACGGCTGTATCTTTTGATTGCTTTGGCTTAGAAGTTTGATTTTTTCACACCTCTAAGGTACAGTAGACATGAGTATTAGATATGAATTTCGGGTTGATACCTCCACGCGTTCCTAAGAAAAACTGAAAAAGACGTACGGACGGACACCAAAGTGATCCTATAAGGTTTCCGTTTTTTACTTTTGAGGTACGGAACCCTAAAAAAAGTAGTTTATTACACAGATCTATAGCGTCTAGAGATCAACGTATGCAAGGCACGTACACATGATTGATTTTCCACAATTTACAAAACTTATCTTACAATGTAGGGGCTCGCTGTTAACTATAGGTAACTTATCCTATAGGTTGCGTCAAACTTATTGAGCAAAATTTAAACAGACAAATAAACTTGCGCAGTAGACGTTATTGTATGTAAAATTGCGACTGCGCAGGCTTCCTTGTCTTTCTATGGTCGTTGCTCAAGAAGTTTGCCGGGATCAATCAAACGGGGCTGCCCATTCTAACCATTCGGGCGTAATGGTTCAGTGGAATCCAGTTCCCCAGAAGTAATAATTTTGTGAGTACTGGAAATATGATTTGCGTTTATCGCTTTTCATAACTTGTATTGAATGCCTAATTTTTTTGTGGTAAGGCTAAGAATATATTTTACACGTATCAAACGTTTGTCAGATTCAATCCAACAGAATTTATTTGTAATGGGTAATCCTATTATCGTTTGTGTTATTTATAAGGCACACCTGGCCTAAAAAAACACGTAAGAGTAATATTATTTTATTTATTCATGAATCCTCCGGGTACGTGAATAAGGAGAACATAATATCTTAGGTACGTACTAGAATTTGGAGCGAACTAGTTTATTAGAGACTAGTGACCCTTGCTTCGGTGAAGAGCTGTAGTGTAGACTATAGTTTTTGTTCAAAGACTTACTTCATAATAATTATAAACCTTCCATTTAAAGTAAAAAGTTCATTGCGTAGTTTAGGACCCGTTGTACCGAATGCAACATGGCTCTGCTATTCCGATTTAAAAAAATATTTTTGTATTAGACAGTGCATTTGTCGAGGAAGGCTATAGGCTATAACTAGGCTACGACCAGTAGCAGAGTACGACCAGAGAACAGATAAAGGTATTTTTTTTGATTATTTTAGAAAAAGCATATCTTCATTTGAAGAGCCTCTGAGTTTATTATCACCATGTACACATATCACCACAAAAACGATAGTACAAGGGGAATTTCAGAGCGGACTAAAATGGAGTCATCAAGTGTGACATAATATCGCAGGATTGCGCGATGCGAATCAGATCGGAAGTTCTTGCGGTGCATTCGTGCGAGCTCGCAGATATTTATGATGCGATGCGAATTCGCAGTAATGTGTGCAAAAGCAGCATTAAAATATGTATCACTTAATATTTTTGAAGTGAAAACTTCTTTAGCGACGTTGTACACTTTTTTTGTAATGGGTAAAAAATGACTAACTCGCGTGAGGGCACGTGGCCTGATCGAAAATTCGTAAGAGGAAAACAATAAAATTTGAAAGGTTGTTGACTTTCAATATATTGGACAAAACATAGTAATATTTTATTTTATCGTATTATACTAATAAGTCTCTAACTAGGACGTCCAGGTGGCAGCTTTAATGCGAAGAAAATGCATTTTTTTACAATAGATGTCGCTAGGTGCGCTTAAATGTGATTCATGTATTTTACAATAGATATCGCTAGGTGCACTTAAATGTGATTCATGTAAGTTGATTTTTCTGAGAGATAAACTTTTTAGTGTAGTATAAATTGTCATGTTTGTGTAAGCAATAAATAAATATTGTATTGTACCACATAAATGATAGTACTTTTATACTGATAATTAAAGCAATTCGTGCAAAATTATTCCCTGATCATTCGAAAATATCAAAAATGCACAACGTTAATATTCAAGTTTTCACTTCTGTCGGCACTCCCGGAGTGCAACCCGTCGTTTTTTTTCAATGATGAGAGTATTTACCCTAGGTATTGTGAGTCTATTGTAACATGAAAATGCACTCTTGAAAAGTTTTGTTTCCAAGCTTAGCGCGTACGCTGCGTTAACCGAGAACTCGGAGCGGACCTCCGTTTCATGTTATTACATAGAGCAGCGCTGCGTGATCACGATGAAGGCATTTTTTGGTAATGCACACAGAACACTGTATAAGTCAATTTATATTTTACTTAGATTTTTTACACATTCATTTCTTTTTAACCGACTTGAAAAAGATAAATTATGAGGTTTGTCAACACAAACCAGTTCATGCCCCGTTTACAGAATAAATTCAAGTACCTACTACAAATTAATAAATAAATTGTTAAAACAAAGAATTTGTATTTTTTTCATAAAATTTGCCAGCTTGTTTGTTCCGTTTCTAAACGGAATTAAATTAATAATTTAATAAATTTAATTTCTAATCTAAGTCGTTCGTTCTAACTAATAATTTTAATTAATTTTTCTATGGAGACAGATCGGCCTTTAAAACAAAGACAATGGTTAAATTGTGTCGCGTAGAATAAAATTTAAGTTGGAGTATGAGGTTGGAGGGAATGAACTTTAATATAACAACGACACCTCGTTTCTGTTGCGTAAACAATATTACTGTACTTAATGTTTCTATTTATTTTAAATTAGCCCTAATTTTACACTGTCACGCTTTAAGTTAACCGTAGAGATGATCATAATAAACGAAGTAGATATTCAATATTGATTCCAATAAAAACCTCAACTATTCTCCATTGTGATTCATATTCCACTTCAGTTCACCACCAACAACTCGATCGTGGAAGCATATTACCATCGATATTGCTAAATTGTTTTATCTTTGTCGCATTACGCCGTTTATCTAAATCATACATGCCATTTCAATCCCTATTACCTACGTTAAGCGATATTACGGTGAGCGAAAAACGTCAATGGTTATCTTTGAATTGGCTACTACGTGTGAGGTTATTTCGAAATTGGTTTCAGTTTGGGAAGCAGTTATTAATAAAAGCGAAATTTCAAAAGTTTTATCAGTAGTATGTCGACAATTATTTACTATGGATTTTCATAGCTATGTGAAAAATACCGAAAACTATTGAGGGCTGTTACTATGGTAAAATGGAAATTGGGCTAGTGTGTCTGGCTGGATCTGTAGACTTTCGAAACTCGATGGAATGGGCTAGTGATTGTAGTAATCAGGTAACTGGCGAGTAAGCTGGTATTAGTGAAATTATATGATAATCTCGAGTTTCTTCTCCATGAAAAAAAAGCCCTGCCCTGGTACTAGTTGGATTCGATGGTAACGGAGGTCAACTAATGATTTTGAAACTGGGAAGGCTGCGTCATTGGTACGTTAATCTACGGCGTACGGGAGAACTTGAATTAAAGTTTTACGATAGGTTTATTTATATTTGATATTAATGTTGATTAGGATGAAACATTTGCTCAAATACTACATACATGAATTGTTAAACGTTAAACGTAATACAGAACTACAATTATTCATAAATTGTGTAAGTATGTCTTGTCTTATCCTAGATGGGAGTTTAATGCTAAGATAAATATATATATTTATTTTATAACAGATAGAACATTCGGTGTGTTCACTGTCTTATTGTAGTAAAAGTAGAATAAGATACGACTTGTTAGCTAATAAAAGTCTGCTGCTATTTATGCTGATCACTGTTGTTTTTTCTAAGATGTTATCCGGAGACTTATATCACAGTTTTAGTATCTGCGCTGATCTGCGCGGTTAAATTTGCATCTGGAACAGCTCCTAGTTCAGTATAAACTTCATAGCTTTGTTATACTATAAAAAGTGTGTCATCGTGAGATACCTGGCAGATGAAAAATTACGGCACTTATAAAAACAAATAGGTATAAAAACGTCTTGGAGACTTGGATGCAAACCAAAATCTTTACTTGCTGCAGTCGCTCTAAGTGACGACCTCCGTGGCCGAGTGGTTTGTACGCCGGGTTTCAAGGCGTCGCCGACTCGAGAGGTCCCAGGTTCGAATCCCGGTGGTGGCAGATGTTTGTGTGATGAACACGAGCATTTGTACTCCAGTCATGGATGTTTAATATGTATTTCTATATAAATATACTTATATATGTAAACTATATGTATTCTATCCGTTACCCTAGCATCCCATAACACAAGCCTTACAGTGCTTACTTTGGGGCTAGGCTAATTGGTGTGAGTGTTGGAAATATTTATTTATTATTTATTATTATTTATTAAGTGACCAATAGACTAGCAAAGCTGGTTACCAAAAAAAAATTTACACGCCCAAACCCAAATTTTGTGAGGAATCAACCCCTGCTGTTAGAATAAACTCACTTTTCATCTCGGAATCCGCAGTGTGATTTACAAATTAGAACACGACTTTCTAATACCGGATTAAGTGGATTACGCGGTGAAAAGTGAGTTCGTTTTTACAGAATAGGACCACTGTATATTCTTATTTCTTTTGAAATCGCATCAACACTTTTTGAAACGTTTATGAAAGAAAAAGTGTGGTTGTGGTTCTCTGCGGGAGTTTCAACACGTTTCTTGTTTCAATTCATCGGAAGGACGGCGTGAAGGCGGTTGCGGTGCGTGAACGGAATTCCTCATTATTACTGGCCCTCGCGGTTACTGAGGGTAACTTCCCAGTTGTTCCCCGTTCCAGTAATGGGACTTGAAGTGTTCCCTTCGATATGAACTAATATAGTAACTTTGTGGAACAAAATATCTCCAGTCTTATGTTTATTGTGTCATTGTACTAGTTACGGCGTAGTTCGCCCTACTTGCGTACTGCGTAAGTTGTTACGTACGTTTTATTGTTGACATTTTGAGGATTAGGAACATAGAGTGCGAAGAAGATCTTGTAGCGCGAGACCGTAATTGGAACTTATTTTAGGAAGGTATATAAACCTTTTATTTATAGAGAAATGTTAATACTAAGGCCTTTAATATTACCTATTACTCTATTGACGACCTCCGTGGCCGAGTGGTTTGAACGCCGGGTTTCATGGTGTCGCCGACTTGAGAGGTCCCGGGTTCAAATCTCGGTGGGGGCAGATGTTTGTGTGATGAATACGATAAGCATTTGTACTCCAGTCATGGATGTTTAATATGTATTTCTATATAAATAAACTTATATATGTACAGTATATGTATTCTATCCGTTACCCTAGCATCCCATAATACAAGCCTTATAGTGCTTAGTTTGGGGCTAGGCTAATTGGTGTGAGTGTTGGGAATATTTATTTATTTATCCGAGCTATTTTACAGGGTGTAAAATGACAAGACTAAAACTACGCTTTCTGAACACCCAAACATGTAATATTACAAAATATTAAACGTGGGAATCATTTGTAATTTTAAGTTAAAAAAACACTTTGTTTCAGTACGCAATGTATGGCGCGGCGCGCTACTGTGGCGCTACGCAAAGAATGTGCCTGTGTATGTGTGTGTAAGTGAGTCGATAAAAAAGTTTCTCAATAACGTTTTGAAAATATTAATGTAAAAAAAATATTAATATAAAAAATATTGAAAAAAATTTGTGACTTTGACCTTCAAATCAATATCTCCATAACCATAAATTTCCCAGGTATGGTCCAGAAGAAAAAGTAATCCTTATTTCTTTATTTTTCACCAGCAGCCTCCCTCGTGCCAACGTCAATTAACTGCCACAAGATCTTGGCCGCACTCCATAATATTATGGTTCTGGACACAGATTTTGCATTCAAGTGTATTTCTGAAGAGAATGCAAGTGTTTCAACGTTTTCTAATGAACTTTTGATCAAGTTATTAAAATCATTTTTAGCTTTCGTCATTTCGTGTTTCCGCATTCCTTATTCGTTAGCTTGTTCAAAACTTATCACGTTTCCATTTTTTCACACAAACACTGTCATTTATAATGAAATTCCCAAATATAGAAAAAAAAATATTAACGTTTTGTTGTTACTATCTTTTGCCCGAGACTTCGCTTGCGTTAAATTTGATTTTGAGTGAATTAATGATTTTTTTTATTTGGGTTCGACATGCTCTCTAATTCAAATTTGTTAATGTGCTGAGGGTGGAAATTTCCATGGAAGTAGATGCCACCCCTTCTCAGGGATGATTTTTTTACTAAAAATAAATGGGGGAATGTATAGATTAACTTATTTTAAGCAACTTGTGTGATGCAAACTTTTTTACTAAAAGTCAATACTTTTGGACTTATTCAAGAGTGGAAAAGTCAATTTTTCAACAAAAAAAAACACGTATTACGTTTCTATAGTTATTTTGCTATTCGGGGCGGACAAGAAACAAAAATCAGATCTCATAATATACGGTCTAGCGGTTCTTGAGTTATAAGTTATTGTTTTCATAACACGCCTCTGTTTTATTTAAATAGATGAAAAAGATTTCGAAACTACCTTCTTTACGAGTTAGATAGCACAGTGGAGTAAGCGCAATCAGTCAGAAACTAGGCAAGTTAATAAAAAAATTCTTCACATTTCGTTCATCGGATGAGAACAAATATTTATGGTTCCGAATTCCACTGTGCCTCCTTAGGAACCTAGATTAAGACAGCGGCACCGAAATTTCGGTAAATGCTGGAGCTGTACTGTATTACTATGATGATCAGAGAATTTGTACCAAGACTAGCGGCCCGTGACTTCGTCCACGTTAACTTTAGTTTTTTTAAGAATTCCTCAGGTATCTAATTTTTTTCACGATAAAAATTATTCGTTTCTTGCTCGTGGTCAAACTACGAATGTTTTTTCTTGTGGTCAAACTTTCGAACTAGTTGGTTTAACATGAGTATTAATCCGTATATTCAAACGTAGCGTAGAATCATAACGTCCAGTATTAATAATCAAACTCCAGTAAGAGATAAGCCTGTTAGAGCTTTGTAACCACGATTTTTTTTCAACAACTTCAAAAAGTAGGAGGTTTTCAATTCGATTGTGAAAAACGGGTCATCAATGTTTAGCTAAGTTTAAATACTCGGAATTTAATCCTGTTAACTAGTTAAACAGTTTGACCACAAGGATGTTTTTTCCTGTTGGACAAACTAGTTTGTTACCCTATGTCTCAATCCAGGTAATGAACTATATGTGTGCCCATCCAAATGCATTCAGCCATTTTTGCGTCAGTGAGTAACACACATACAAACATACATACTTTGACATTTATAATATTAGTAGTATAGGAGGAATTGCATTAGGAATTATGTATTAATGCTTCCTATTATAGGCGTCGTGAATGCCAAATTGAATACACTAACGCTTTATACACAAGTTTCTTAGAGTGGGGTCCACGGACCAATTACTGAGGCTGTAGGATTTCTATCAAGTGTCCATAAAAGCCCAGCGAACCCTTAACATTTAATCAATTATATTAAGTGCATGAATTTATTAATATTAAATTATTCATTCTGGTAGTCGTCTCCTGGCGGAAATGCGACCTTTTTAGTCTATCAAAGAGTTTTGTGTGTATGGAACTGTGTGTAATGTTAATTTTATTAAAAGTGAAACTAAAAAAAAATATAAAGAAAATTTTGATGGACTCGAACCTGTACTATATGAGCGGTTGCATTGACCAATTATGCCACCGCGACCTTAATGGCCGTGTCGAATTTCATCTAGTATATCTTAGGCTGCAAGGCAGTGCGAACTCTTCGCATTGTAGGTAAGTATTTTTATTTGAATGAAGAACTATCAATTGTAGTTTATTGCATTTTTATTTTTTAAACATTGAACTGTTATTCAAATATTTAATATTTGTACACACACGCCTCGTCTAAAACAATACCACCGCAGACTAAACCCCGGTAACCCCTATATGATACCCCGGTGTCACGTACAGTGTAAAGGCTTACGATAGCATGTTACAGGTTATATTGCAGTTATATAAAAGATACTTTTTTACGATCTCAATTAAAGTAACTAATACTAATATATCCACAGTAGGTTTATACATTCCATAACTCTATCCATAAATCTAGACGTTTAGTGGTTTGAGTTTTAGTGTTTCGTTAGGAACTAAAGTTATTTATGCTACATTAATAAAAGCGAACTTTTTTATTTGCGTCGATAAAGGTACTAAGTTTATGTTAGGTAAAAAGCCATTAATTAGGTCCTATTCTAGCACAGTTTCTTGTTAAAACTTAATATGACAGCAGTGTATTATTTTCATTATGTATTTATAGAGCATGATAAGTATATATAGCTATCAAAGGAGGACGGGCGAAAAGTACCTACCGACCAATAACGATCAGTCTAGATATGTCATTGTAGCCCTTTTCACAAATATTATTTGTTATTATCGGGGCTAGTCTTAATTTGCTATGAGAAAATAGTTATAGCTAAATGAACTTTATAAAAAAGTCTTTTATTTCTTTTTTTTTAGCTGAAACTGTTTTTTCATAGCGAATTGATATTTGCCCCCATAGTAACAAATGATAGTCACGAGAAAGTTATCTCTCATAATTACATTTCTGCGCGTTCTGGAGGAAAGGCGAAATGTAAATACCAACCGATAACAACTAGACGTATTTCTTCGAAAAGCTCGTTTCACGACTATCATTTGTTACTATGTGAGCTAGTCTCAATTCGCTGTAAAGTTATTTATAGCTAAATGAAAGTTAAAAAGGCTTTTATTGATGTTCTTTTTTTGGCTACAATTATTTTACAACTAACATCGAATTGAGACTTGCCCCCATTGTAACAATAGATAGTCATGAGAAGGGCTATTTAATGAGATACAGTTGATCGTTCTTGATCGGTGGAACTTGTTCTATACATTTGGTCGTTCTCCTTTAGTTTTGGAGAAACATGTCAGTATCAGGTCCACTGTCTATATGAAATTATATCTTTCAACGGGTTTCGTCTGTGCGGTTACTACAGGAAGTTCGTTTTAATGAATTGAAACATTTATTACGGCGAGTGTAAGAGCGGCTGTTGAGTAACGGCAAACACAAGCTTGAGTAGTGAGCTTAATATAACTTCATACACCGTAAATTATTATATTTATATTTTTAAGAATTTATCTGCTAGATTTTTAAATCCAAAGAAAATTTCGGTAGACATCGACATGGTCCAAGTTTCAGACCGGATTTGAACCCGTATCTTCCGTAATCCTGGCAGACTAACCAAGATAGCGGAAGATGCGAAAGATACCATTCCAGTGACCTACAAAGGCGCGGCGTTTTTTTTTTGTCCCTGAAATGGTGACAGCGTTCTCAAACTGCGTTTGCAATAAATATAAAAATTGCCAACACACATCAATTAGCCTAACCACAAAGTAAGCACTATAAGGCTTGTGTTATGGGATAGGGTAACAGAATACATATACAGTACATATATATAAATATATTTATATAGAAATACGTATTTAACCACCACGACTGGAGTACAAATGCTCGTATTCATCACACAAACATCTGCCCCCATTGGGATTCGAACCCGGGGACCTCTCGAGTCGGCGAAACCATGAAACCCGGCGTATAAACCATTCGACCACGGAGGTCGTCGTAAAAAAATATTCTTTCTTGTTGTATCTCTTCGTTAAAACAATAATAAACTGCAGTTTCCCTTAAAGTGATATGACACAACAGCATAGGTATTCTGTAAGATGCAATCTCACTTACGATCTCAATTGTTCGGATTTTTGACAAATGCCAAATATCTAACACTGGCTGCTTCTACAGACAAAGCGTGATTTTGCTGTGTAATGGCGTAATGCATATAGATCAATGTCTAATGGCTGCAGCTACCGAAATCGGAAGTTAGATTTTATTCTACAGAGTCGCCTTACAGGATTCTACTCGATTTTATAATGACGTGAACCGTTTTCTTGCGTTACGTACTAAGGAACCGCACAGTACTGCGCGACATACGGCACCTTTAAACTTTAGTTCATCTATATCTTTTAAACGAATCACGATACTATTCTTAAAGAATCACATTTTTTTTACTACAAGGTATGTTTTCATGGAAAAAATAAATAAAAATTATGAAAGATTGCGAAGTTATAGAATATATATAAGAAGTAACGTATACTTATCAATGTCTACTTTCGGATACGAAAAACATTTTAACTTTAATACATTATATTATTGGATTTTTTTTAAAATTTTATTAGAAAAAATCCATGCGGACCAGGCAGCAGACGGAACTTGAACCCGCACCCTTCGCTATGAGGGCGAATGCACTGACTATTATGCTACCGCGGCCCTGACGAAATAATACATATTTAAGAAAAAAACAATTTATATTCTTAAATGAACACTATTTTCTCATTCCTCAATTCTTTTGGTTAACTTCCTCAAATTTTGATTATATTCTTTAAAATATTTTTTTTTGTAATTCGTAACTAGGCAAAGAAATAACGGCGTACTTTTTATTTAGGTTCCGAACTTAATATTCTTTTTTCTGTCTGCTTCATGAAAATGCCGCTGAATCGTCGAATAAAAGTACATATTATTCGACGATGCGCTTGCAACAGCAGTGCTATTCAGTAAAAAGTACCACTAACATATTCGTGATAATTTTACAGAATGGTACTGCAGACCACACTATTGTTATACAGAATTTTCTACTCAGATAATGCTAAAAATAGAGAGATATAATACTTTGATCACTCATACTGTCCTCATAGCCAGTGGTAATAAACATTGTGCGTGTCTTAATTCTGTTACGTTGGTTTCATTTTGGATCATCCACTGAATATAATTATTTTTCTTGCTATTGTGCAGGGTTATTTAAAATAAAGGAGGACTGATTTCAAAGTACTATTGTTATACTATTTATTTTATGTTACTTACTACCCTACCAACCCGAAAATTTGGAAACTTCTGATATAGTATTGTTTCAGTGTCGAAATCAGCCAAATCAATTGGTGTTGAGAATCAATCATGGTCAAATCCAACTACATTACTATCAAATCTAGTCAAATCCACAGATTGGTTTCGAAATTGGTCAAATCCAAAATTCAATCTGAATTAACTTAGTTTTTTTTGTTCTATGGTCATGATGTTTTTTTTTTATTAATAATACCACCTTAGGCGAAGCAATAATGATACAAGATGTTTAATACAAATTGTGCAAGAAGTTTAAAACTAAAAGTCGTTGATTCCCATTTTACTCCCGAATGGATTTGACCAGTTTGGTTTCTAAACGACACATATGGGCATTGAAGAGATATATTTATTCTTTTATCTGTCTTATTCGTTACTATTGATACTATGAATTTAATAATTATTTTGACTGCAATGACCTCATAAAACAGATTTATATTCGAATTCCCAGTAGTTCAAAGCGTTTCAGAGATACCTACTAATACCTGCTCATAAACTATTTTTCCCCAAATAGTGTAGAACGAATGAACGAATGCAGGTGAACGCGCACCCCCACATCGAATAATGAACTTTTTAATGACAACCTATTTGATTTTGATTTGGACTTATTTACAATGTCTTTTATTCAATATAAAAACGCCATTACTGATTGTTTACCAAACATTTAAAAATGTGTTTTGTAACTTTTAAATTATACCATCGAGTTGCAAGTAGAATAGATATTACAAAATCACGTTTCTTATCTATTATAATTTTATCATCTCTATGTTGTGATATATTTTTAGTGGATAACGGAGTTGGTTGTGTAATGACATCAATATATTTAATAGCGTTACTACATTACATTCAATACTGCACAATTGTTTGTTATCCTAAATAAATCAAAATATAAATGAAAATAAAAAAATAAATGACTGATTGGATATAATGAACGCATGATGCTGACAGCAGTTTGTTGTATCATATTTAATTAGGTATGAAAAATTATCTGTGCTTAATTGAAATTACAATATCAATATTTCTCAAAGTACTTTTAATACTTATGCAACATTTAAGCAATAATTTCCGGCATTATATAATGCACAATAATTTATAGATTTGTATCTAAATGTAAGCAGCGTATTTTAATAACCGTAATGCTTCTCCCACACCTGCTCGTCAAAGATTTGGCACTAAAATACGCTAAAATTAGCGTTCGAAATTTGAATTAGTTCTATCGTAAGTCCTTCAGATGCACATACAAATTTATGTCTCCTCTTTTATGCGTGTCAAAAATCGCTAGTTAGTTCTCGTCTAGCGTCTATAGACACGCAGCCCGATAATTCATTCGGTTAGAACCATAGAGTACCTTATTATAAGAACTAAATTCAAATTTCGAACGCTAATTTTAGCGCATTTAGTACCAAACTTTGTCTCGCAGGTTAAGAAGAAGCATAATAGGTAGACAGTTGAAATTCTCTGAGGCATTCTCAAAGAATATGAATTTCTGTTGCTGCTGTAAACAATAAGAAAAAGTCCAGGTATTTTAAAGTACAAATATTACAATCTTTAACTAGTGTCAAATCATAAACATATTATGATGTTATGGACCTTTTCTCTACCAGCCCGATTTATACTAAGTCCGTTAAAATGTTTCCTTTGTTTGTTAAAATTTACTATAAAACAGTGTCTAAACAATGCGTCATGTCTATAATCTATTTTAATTACGTTACGGTAAACTCGGGAAAGATAAAAAAAAGGCGTTTAGACGGGTAAAATGGAGTATATTTTCAAAATCTCAAAATTTCATGTCCAGATTTTTTGGTTATTTGCACATTCTATTATAACTTACCAAATAAAAACCTAAAATTCTATACTACCACAATTAAATTTTACACTACAGATCTGTCTCGAGCGCGCGCCAAATGTGTCAACACGTGCGCCGTTAATATAAACATTACTCAGATTTCAAGTGGGTCGTAAAGATTACGCCGGCTGTTTGGATGGCTGAAATTTATTACTCCATTAGCTCCGAGTGTTAAGATAACATTAGAACCAAGATTGTTATGAATAACGTTTGTATATTTTTTAGGTTTAAGAACTTACAACGAGGCATTTAAAAATCGCCTACAAATCAGTCATCTCAGTTTTATGTCTATAAAACGAAAAGTATTTACAATTTTGGTAAACAGTTTTTTTTATCAGAATGTACGCGAAATTTGCTTTAGAATAAAGAAAAACTAATCACTAGTTCACATACAAGAAAATAATATAAAAAAATATTTCGTTCGTGTATTTGAATTTCGAACAACCGTTCCACCGCGCGGATTTTGTTTTTTTTTTATTTCTTCAAAAATACGAACTCAAGAGATTCTTTGTATTCGAAGTATTAATCATGAATAATTTATTCAATAATTAAAAATTAAAACATTACAATTATTATCGAAATTATCAAATAAAAACATAGGGTAAGTACCCCTAAGTTTTCGCTGATTTTTTTTGCGACCGCGTCTGCAAAAAAATTCTAAAAAAAAAAAATTCACGGAGACCCGCAAACGAAACATCAAAATAGAGTAACTAAATGTATTTAACTTAACCAGGCATGGTGTTTTTTTCTTTAAAACCACTCAAAAGTACTTAAAATAGTCTGAATACACGGCATATTTTTTTTCAGACAAAAAACGGCGAACGACGAACTTTGACAGACAACAGTATAAATATTTCATTAGACAGTTGTTTTAATCAATGGCTTGATAGCTAGCCCGTTTTTTCCTCTAAAAATTGATATAAAAATGTAGGTAATGGCCAAATTTAAGGCCCCAGTGGCCCGAGTCCAACTTTCGTATGGTAAATCGACCGACTTTTGGTCGCTGGCCGCAAGTCGGGGTAACGTCAAAAACCAAAAGTCGGTCGATGGCCGCCTGAGAGGTTATGAATCGAAGCAAACGTTTTTGTATACAATAAACATATTTGTATACATCTAAGCTCTGTTTATTGCTCTTTTTAATTGAAATGTTCAATTTACAAACGAAATCTTGCAATTAACATCACTGGTTAACGCACCAATAATAGCACCAATTAACGTAGGTACATCTCTTTTAAAATAGGTGAACCATCTAAAGGATTAAGGTGTTAATGTTTATAGTCTCCAGCCCTTTACAATTACTCCGAGATCTTGCGTCATTAAGCCTGTTTCATTGTCTATACCACGGCGAGTGTTCTGTGATTACTGGTGGTTACTCCCTTTTCTACCTTTCTTTCTTTGGATTCTTAGATTAAAACAAAAAGGGGATATAAGGCACGATCACAGAACACAGAAAGGGGTAATAAGGGTGATCATAGACCGTTTATACGGGATCCGTCGCATGCTGGCCTCCACTACACTTCCATCTAATAAAGAATAGCCAACCAAACGACCCGACATCAAACAACCGAACCAATCAGCGCTCACAGCCAAGAATAACGACGCAATCAGAACCAAGTTTTGATCAAGTTGCTGACGCATAACTGTGGCGAGACAGCACTGTACGCTTCAAGGCAGCGCGAGCGGAACAGCTATTCCGCGTCGATTAACGTTTTCTTCTCTCTCTTTACAATCGGGGGAGATGTTTTAATCGTCCTTTTCTTGATAACAAATGGCGAATTCATGACAAACCATGATTATTGAAAAAAACCGTTTTAATAGTTTTACGAATGAAAAATTTTACTGTGGTGTTTGTTATATGATCTTAAACTATATGTGTTCTTTTTAAAACCATCAAAGTTATTGTTTTATCTTTATAACACAAAATATACGCAATATTGTTACACTGAGTGCACATGCAGCAGCTTTGGATGTCAAATTGTGATGAAGCGAGTAAAATTGTGTTCATGCACCACAATTTAAGCGGGGAACTTTTGAGCCGCGAGTGCCGTACCTTCCCTTTTTGGTTTAATCTTAGTTTCAATCACATATATGTTGACTTCTAATTGTAGACGTATTGATGCAATTATAGGTAGATGACTAACTCCTTTTTCTTCGTCTGTAAGGTTGAATCGAATTGAATCGGTATCGAAAAGTCTTGGACACGTATTTTCTCTTTATTCATATATTAAAGTATAACAGAGATGTATTGATTGGAAATGTCGGACGTTTTCACGACTCGGTACAATGTTTGTTGACTTAAAAGTGATGTTACGAGCTCCCACTCCCAAACTTTGCAGCGCTTTATCTTTGTAATTTTTGGTTGATTGACATAAACAAAAATAAGTATCCATTAATGTAACTGACGGCTTATATAGAATTTCCTTTATTTTATCTCATCATCATCCGTATTCTCTACATAAGGGAACTCTGATCATGCAGTATTTGGAATGGAATAAGATGAAGGTAGTACATTAGGTAAAAAGTTCAAGTGTTATTCTGCTCTGTAATAATAAATTTTACTCAACATTAATTAATATAAGTAGCAAATTCTTAAGTTGTCGACAAAGGACGGAGTGCAATGCTTACCTAATTGACGCATAGAATACTTAATTGAAGTCACCCGGGTACCGTCCAACTTTCTTTTCTTCATTCGTATTATAACTTATGAAATTTCTCTTCTAATGCAATGACAAAAAAAAAACTCGAAGAAATGAATTTAATAAGACGTATTTTTGACGAAAGTTTCCAAAACATAATTAACATGGGAATTCGAATTTTGTTCTCATAGTTTGACATGGAAAAACAATATCATTATAATATATAAAATAGCAAATTCATTCATCTTGATTTTAATAATACTTAAAGAGTGCGTGTTATCCATTAAATTACTTTAGCTACTTTTATGATCATGATGCCATCAGTTTTGGTAAACTTTCTGATAACGAGCATAAAACTTATTACATTTTACAATTACGACCAGAACGTATTACCTACTAAAGTAATAAAATGTTTTCACGGTAGTCCATTTTGTACTTAGGTGACCCCATAAAGGACTAAAAGGTCATCTTCTTTGCGCCACACATACGCCACACCTCCTTTTTATTTTTCACTTTTTTTTCTCACTTCTCTTTTTTTTGCTAAGTCTAATGTTTTGATCTTAGTTTTATATTTATCTTAAAATGTATATAATTTTTAATCTCAAATCCGCCGATAAAGGAGACCCGGCACTTTTCATAGAAAAAATGCTAAACTTGTATACAGTTGAATATGGTCTCAAAATAAGGCCAAAATTATTTGCTACATAAAACTACTTTTGCCTTATTTTTAGTGAATCGTGGAAAGAAGTTATATAATGATTAATATTTTTTGATATGGAAACCCTACATCTTTGAGGGACAGAATTTTACTTCAAAATATTACTCAAGTGACTGTAAAAACCATGATTCCTTTGCTTTTTCTAAATAAAAAACCCAAATGTCAATTTGACAATCCTAAAATACAAACAAAAAAAACATTTGCATCCGCTCCCGCGTACTGTGATTGTGAATGTTCTCTGCTGTGATTGCCTTTTTATCCGTTATTTCTCTTGACGACCCAGTTACATATAGAGGTTATATTGACAAACCTACGTATTTGACATTGACAGCTAGGTGCTGATGACAAATATTGCCAGACTACGTTACCCAGGTAGACTTAATTGCAAAAGATGCTATAACTAGGGGAAGCCCCAGTTACAACCAGGTTTTCTCTCATGATTTGACCTCCCTAGCTAGTCTTCATTTGGGAACCTCCTGGAGCTCTCAATGGAAGCTATCCAGCAAGACGGTCGGAAAACATTATGCGGATATCCAAGATATCATCCCAAGTAAACCTTGGTTTTCCAAGTTTAAGAATGGCTCAAAGTCGTGTACTTCGACCATTTGCAGACTAAGAATAGGGCACGTAAACACCCCCGTCTTCCTTGCCAAAATTAAGGTCAAAGACAGCTCACTATGTGAAAGGGCTGGATGAACGAACAACCGAACATATTTTCTTTAGTTGCCCAAAATACCCGGTTTCACTCTATCCTTCCACCATATATTCCCAAACCTATGAATTTTAAAACACTCCTAACCTATGTTAACTCTCCCTTTATTATCCTACTTTGTGAATATATATCCAAAAATAATATACGCTTGTAATTGTTTGTCTCTAGACTAACCAACTAACATTACTGACTTTTTTTTGTGTTTGTCTCTACCTTTCAGATAAGACAACAGATATCCAATTACAAAAATTCAAGTACATTGTTTACTCCTTTCACATACTGTGCTTTCACAACATACTTAAAAAAAAAAGAAAAAAAAGCAAAGTCAATTCCTACTGAACAACCAAGCTGAAACACTCGAGTCTGGCGAAATCCACAAAAGTGCACCGCCATTTTCTAAAAAGAAGAAGAAGAATTATGAAACACAGATAAAAAAAATTAAAAAAGTATACAACTTTGGCACATAATGCCGGGTGTCCTTTGGTGAAATCTAGTGATCATAACAAAAAGCAGGGGAAGTTATTCATTGTTGAACGCAAGTTTGCCCAGCACGCAAACTAACAGAGAGCTAAATGTTTAAAAATATATTATAAGTAATAACGATAATTCGGAAAATTCAGCTGCAAAGATATTGGGGAGTATGTTATACGTCAGCAGCATCTTTTTCTTATACATATTAACGTGGGCAGGCCTTTTTATAACGATACCATAAACCTTAATACGAGCCTCCGATTAAAGCTTAAATAAAAATATAGAAAAGTAAGAATTCAATATAATTTTGTCACATTAAGTTATCTTATTCTAGTGTTCGCAATGAATCTCTGAAATTCTCTCAGAATTCAACCTCGGAATTAAATTCTCTTTACATATATTTTTATGGAATTTGTCATTTTAAGTGTTGAGATGTTCGCTAACTGCGCGGCTTGTCAGTCGCCGCCTGCGCAATCAATGCGTCCA
This sequence comes from Chilo suppressalis, assembly GCA_902850365.2. Lineage (NCBI taxonomy): Eukaryota > Metazoa > Arthropoda > Insecta > Lepidoptera > Crambidae > Chilo > Chilo suppressalis. The sequence goes on along the minus strand of OU963899.1, from coordinate 9,102,395 downwards.
CTTGTCTAAACGAGCTGAGTTATAGAATGATTTGCCGCGTCTTCCTGCGCTAGATAACTTGCGCGGCCAATATAGACACTTAAGCAAAATAAGATCGATGATTGAAGATGCATGTGTCAGATAAAAAGTAGAGTGTCCACCTCGGGAGCAAGAGCAACACTATTTTAAAGCTCGAGCGGCGTACTTCGAATCCCTCGTTGCGTTCAGGATCTAGAATCTTCGCTCCGCTCTGGATTCAAAATTATTCTCGCCGTTACAATAATACTTAGGCCCATTAGTAAACAATAGATAATACTATTGGCCTGTGCAGACGAAGGACTTTTGTCCGCGGAAGATTAAAGTCCCTAAATCGTGAAAAACATGTCAGCCGAAGACTTGCCACGTGCACAACACATATGATGTGCGAACAATTGGCCCCCGAAAATTTAGACAAGCGTATGCTGTGGAAGTCAATATTTTGTAACTTTAGGAAGACGGAAGACGTTTTAAAATCCATGCGCAAACGCAGACTAAAGTTCGCATGAGTTCTATTGTCTTTTGGAGACAACCGTGTACTTTTGTTCTGTCCGGTCTCTGGATGTCCTCGGTTGTTCGGAAGACTTTTTGTACGTGGGTGTTTTGAATCCATCGTTTGCGTTACTCGATACAGTTGTAAGCGATCTATTTTGACGGTTAATAAAACCTGCCGATAATTTTCCCTATTAATTAACCTGATCGGAAAGTGCTTTATTTAAAACTCGGCTCGGATTCGCCTCGTATGATAAACCCACAATCGTGTTTTAATACCTCTCATTATACAACAGTTGTATAAATAACTATTAAAGTTTATTGAAAAACCATGAACATTTCTGCTTGCACTGTCCAATGACAGAAGTGCTGGATACGTATAAATATATTGGTGTATTAATTGATAGCCGATTCTGTTGGGTACCGCATATAAATCATGTGAGTGTAACTAAGATAATAAGTAATCAGCAAACTTTACATACTAAAATACAAGCTTCCTTTTAAAATATTAAGATTGTTGCGAGTATCTAGCCTTGGCGGACTTAATTATTGGTTACGGTCCAAGCTCCTATGGTATAAGTAAAATAAGTTTTGTTTTTATTGTTTTAAGCATTTAACTGCTAGATGCTTAAATCTACAGAAAAGTTTTACTAGAAAAAAAAACCACGCGGACTAGGCAGCGGACGGGACTCGAACCCGCACCCTTCGCAATCCGGGCGAATGCACTGACCAATTATGCTACCACGGCCCTGATGGCCGCGTCGAAATTTTCCTAGCTTTAAGCTGCAAGGCAGCGCCATCTCTTCGCATTGTAGGTAACCCACAATGTCAAATGAATACTTTTTTCAAGTATTAAACATTTGAAAGAAGAGATAGCAATTATAGTTATGTTTTTATTGTTTTAAGCATTTAACTGTAAACCTGAGTTAGAATATGTTTTCTTTTTCTAAAATAAAGAAAAAAACAATGATAAAAAAATGTCTTCAATCCTAAATGATGGAACAAAGCGGGCAAAAATTGTTAGTGCGTTAAGTAAATAAATAAATAAAATAAACTTTCTCCCCTCGGTGAATTATGTATTATAATTCATTGATCTTTCATTGTCTACATGCCCGATTTTTTCATATAAACCTCAATAATCTATTTTTTTTAAATCAACTCATTGAGAGCTTTCCAAGATGTTTCAAATTTTAAAAAAACTGCTGAGGTCTTTCAGAGGATTTATGTTTTGCTACTTCTACTAAATTACTACCTTTTATTAGTGTTCTCTAAAGTCATCGAGACCAATGATCTCCATTAACTTTACTGTTCATTGCTTTATCACCTCGTAAAAAGATCCTTAAAAGATAAAGGTTCGAATGAGTTCGGTCATATCAAAAAAACGATATTTACTGCAATTGATTTTATTTATACTTATACTGCTGCTACTTTAAAACCAACTATTAATTGTAGTAAAAATAAATCTGATAATTTTACACAAGGCATACAATGGATAGTGTGATAGTATACTTGATGTAGCCCTTTTCATTTTAACGTATACTGAGCAAACTAAAAACAAAAATAAGGGGTCCGAAAGCTCACTGACAGATATTTCACATTGACTTATTACTTGAGTTAGTTTCACCCAGTTGCCTTCAGTATCTTAAATACCCTGATGATTAAATTGAGCGTTTGCTACGATAATGTTCTACTATAATGATGATACCGCAGGATATAAATTGCAGTTAGATATTTTGTGCCAGTGGGTACTTAATCCCTCAATTATAAATAAAGTCAAAAAGACAAAAGGAGCTTTATTCACACTTTCAGTCAACGGGGCCGGTGAAACTCTCAGGAGTATTCGGATTTATAAAAGCAATAAAGAAGTTGTGAAGAAAATTAATATCTTACTGGACATCGGTTTGGCTGCGTGCCTGCGGTTATAAAGCTTCTCAAATTGTCTACAGATGGTGCGTTTTATTGGCATATATTACTAGTATCTCAACGAAAATTTTCATTTACGGATTCAAATGTTAGTCTCTTAAACTCAAAGTTTAATTAAAGTTTTCTGTTCTTAGAAAGCTAGCTTCAGTTAAACGACACCGAGCACAAAAATTTTACATTTTAAAATATATAAAGCAGCGCAATATTGTAGTCGCTAGCGAGTTAAAAAATACTTGCAATGCAATCAGTGTGAAAACACTAAAAACTATGTTATTTAAATATCAAATTCGTCATTTTAGTAATCCTTGGAGGAAGCTCTTGTCCATTATTAAATCCTACTAATATTAATATGTGAATGTTTGTTTGTTTATAACTCAATCACGCAAAAACTACTGAACAGATTTGGATGAAATTTGGTACGCGTATGGTTTATGACATATAATACTTTTTCTCCCGGAAAAATATTAGGTCCATGGAGGATTTTCAAAAGAACAAAGTTAGTATTCAGTATTTTTACAAACATTTGCCTCATCGGGATTTGAATCCAGGAAGGACCTCTGAGTAGGAGACACCGTGAAAACCAGAGTACATATACCACTCGAGCCACGGAGGTCGTCAAATTATACTGAACGTTATTGGCTGAAATGATGATGATAAAATGAGATACACTCACAAATTGATAATAATCAATTACCAATTTGTGTATATCGTTGACTCGCCTAATGACACACTGATAATTACTTCCTTATTTTTGTCGTGATATATGTTATAAATGAACCGCAAATAGCCGTCAGTCTTGGAGAACCCCCACATACAAACAGCGTGTGTCAACAATAACCAAGTAATTGATAAAGAGAGTAAATAGATTGATATAAAAGCACGTACGTACTAACATAGACTGGGAAAAACTCATTGACTTTCCAGATTTTTTCTTGTTCCTGGTTTAGTATGAAAATTAATGTATAGGCACTCCTATTTCAGGACAGTGGACAGAATTTTATATTTTAGGGTTCCATACCTCAATTGGCAAAAATGGAACTGGAATGGAATTAAAGGATTATTCGATTGTCTGTCTTTCTGTCACAGTCAATTATAAAATACTAAAATTTAGCTAACTCTACCGTGTTATGTATATTTTACACTTGGTTGTTTTTTTCTTTAACTGTTATTTTATATAAACAAGACATTTGTAAGTCAGAAATAGTTATTTATGATATAAGTGCAGTAAGTTGGTTGTTACAAACGAGTAGACGAATATAACACTAATTCGCACGAAATGTTTTTCAGTACATTTGCAAGAGAACAGTACCTCATTTATGTAATGAAGCAAACTGTTTTCTAATAAGAAAACGCAGTTCCAAATAGCGCCACGTGCCGGTGGTGCAAATTAGAACTACATCACGTATTAATTATTATTTATTAAAGTTCTCCCTTTTCAGGGAAGGCAAGGGAACAATGCCCATACAGCTCCAGCATACACATGCAAATTACATATTTATTAAAATAAATAAACCAAGTACTCTGCGCTGAAGTATAACTGTGTAATCAATACAATAAATAAAAAAACAGTGTAATTTAAAGGCAGTATTAACAGTATAATTTTGAAGTAATAGTGATAAAAATGTATATCTTTCCCATTCAGAAAGATAATACATTTTTATCAGCGATTTTAGTTGTTTGTCTTTGGCAACTAAGTATTAATTAACCTTTTTATGTCAACGCAACGGAAAACCATCAGAATAATAACTATATAAGTAATACTTTTGATCATCAACAGCGAAAAATGCTAAATATTCCTAAACTTCTTTGAAGTTGACGTCTTTTAAAAGGTTAAAAATTTACAGATTTCTAATTTTAACTTTATTCTTCAAAAGCGAATTACTAAATATATAATTGGTTCCGCATTACTATTATTGATGTTTGACTTGCAAGATTTGGCTTTTTAAAATCTAACGCGATTAAAAAAAAGTAAAACGTGAGTGTCGTGGATCACTCGGTTGGAAGCGGAACGGAGTTAAAAATACCATAAGAGGAGGCGAACTATTATAAGAAACTACCATAGGTGGAGAAAATTAGCATAAAAAACACCACCAGGGTGAGTAAAAACTACCATAGAGAATCTACCATGGAAGGGAGAAAACTGCCATGGGCAAAAAAACTACCATAGGTAACTACCGTATGAAACTACCTTAGTGGGAGAAAACTACCAATGAAAACTACCGTAGGTTGAGGGAAACTACTCCAAAACAAAGTGCGAGTCGGACTCGCCCATGAAGTGTTCCGTAGCAGCAAGTAACATAATATAAAACCTGCCCCCCGCGCAGTCTGCACCCGCTACCGATCAAGCCACGCCCCGCGCGAATTATAATTATTAGAAAATAATGGTTCACGGTTTATGCATAACGTTTATGTTTATGAAATGAAATGTTTTTTTTTTTTAATTTTTATATTTGAGTTGATTGAATGAAAGGTGAATAGCGGTTTACGATTTATGACGTATTAAAAAAAACTACTAACTAGATCTCGTACAAACCAATTTTCGTTGGAAGTTTGCATGGTAATGTACATCATATATTTTTTTCAATGGTATAGCTCTTATAGTTTCGGAAAACAGTGGCTGTGACATACGGACGGACAAACAGAAGGACATGACGAATCTGTAAGGGTTCCATTTTTTGCTATTTGGCTACGGAACCCTAAAAATTGCGTAAGTTATGGAATACTCGGGTGGACCGAAGTTTTATACAATCCATCAATTCGCCCTAGGCCCGCGTGACGAGTCATGACCCAATCTCACTATTCCATCTAAAAAGTTTCCTACCGACCAATCCGCACTGTGCCTGCCTGCCAAGTCATGACCTAATCTCTCTATTCCATAAAATAGGGCGTAAATAAAATCATAAGGCGTATGAAATTACTATCTTTTAGAAGCAATGGGCAGACAATCTATAAATTTTGTTTCCAGATAACAACTTAGACACAAATTATGAGAAAAAGGTTATTATTGTGATTTAGTAAGTATGAGAGTGATATTTAATTTTATTTTAACGGATTGTACGTCTTTTTCCTGCACGAAAAATTTGATGTACTTCGTGGCAAGGCTCACTACAAGGTTAATTGAATGTCTTCGGACATTCAACTTCGTGTAATTGTGGTTGAACTACACTTTCAGGTAAGTTCCTTTTACCACTAATTATAACAATACGTCTTTTACCTGTACGAAAAAACTAAAGATTTGTACACACGTAAATTATTTATCATTATAAATAGTGAAAAAAGTTGAGGAATTATACTTAAAAATTTTATACAGTGCCCTAATGAGTGATTGACTCCATCAGTAGGTATGTTTACAGAAGTCTACTGTTTATACGAATTCTTCAAATAAACAAGATATTATTTATATCAGCTTGTATTTATTTTTATTGAACAATTTACGGCGCGGATGCCAAGAATTCAGGTATGGTACAAGTTGTAAGACAATTGATGATTATTATATTATATCTGTATTTCATGTGTTTGACACATGTTTCTAAATGGAGTGATTTACTTTTTCAATGTTTTTTTTTATAAGATGTGCAATACCTACCGCACCATGTTAAATGTAAGTGGAGTCTAGTTACGAAGATAGCTAATCCACAGAATTTGTGCCGCTCCATACATCCTCCTGTTGTTTAATCTTTACTCAGAGGCTATTATGGCTAAAGCGCTTGAGGATATCAACTGTGGTATTAAAATCAATGGACGCCTAATCTATAACCTTCGTTATGCCGATGACACAGTACTTATAGCTTCATCGGTGACAGAGCTACAGAGGATTGTCGAACGCGTGAATGAGTTGAGTGAGAAAGCTGGCTTGAAGATGAACATCAACAAAACCAAGCTAATGATTGTGTCCCGTGATGTCGACCTGAATACTACGGTTAGAATATCGGGTTACCAGATAGAAAGAGTCACCAAGTACAAATATTTAGGCACCTGGCTGACTGAAGACTGGTATTGTGACACTGAAATAAAAACCCGCATTGAAGTCGCCCGTAGTGCCTTCAATACTATGAAAAAAGTGCTTACTATCCGTGGTCTTCACATTACACTCCGTACTCGGCTCCTGATTTGCTATGTCTGGCCAATACTTCTATACGGATGCGAGTCTTGGACTATTAAAATAGACCTCAGAAAACGTACATTCGAAATGTGGGCTTACAGACGAATGTTGAAAGTTAGTTGGACTCAAATGGTAACAAGTGATGAAATCCTGCGAATTGTGTTGGCAAGAAACGCGAACTTTGGGATACCATCAGAGTGAGGAAGGTTGCGTATCTAGGGCACGTGATGAGACACGAATGGTACGCCCTTTTACAATTAATAATGATGGACAAAGTTGCTGGATAACGAGACGTCGGCGTCGGTCGCAGGAAGAAGTCTTGGTTGAGGAACCTACGAGAATGGACTGGAATCTCGAGCGCCGCTGCATTAATCGATCTCGATAAGGATAAGGAGACGTATGCTCAACTGACTGCCAACCTTCACTGTTCGGAGAGGCACTAGAAGAGGAAGATACATCCTCACCTTGCCGGCTTGAAACCAATCCCGCGGAGCCCTGGAAAACTACTCACCAGTACAGGTAGAAACACAACACTACCAAAAGGTAGTGTTATTTTACTGTGATCTTCTGTGAGGTGCAGGTTGCTTCCCGGGCGCTCCAATTCGGGTGGAAAATTCGCTATACGGAGGGTATAGCTCTCTTAAACGAAACGAATTGCGAAAAGTTTTTTTTTACATTACTAAAAGAAAGTATAGTTTAAAAAAAAACTGCAAGAACAGAGTTTAGATAAATAAAAATATCGTAACATGAATAAAGTAACTTGTAACCATTATCTTATAATTCTAGCTACATTTGATTCTGTAACGATTACTTTCAAATTGTTCTGATTAACAAGTAAAAATTATTACAACAAACAGTTTTGTGGAATGTCTAATGCACCTGTAACGGGCGGTGTCGCAAAAGTGAAAAATTAAAAATCGGGTAATTTTCCTTTTAATAATTGGGATAAATCGTGAGATTTTTGTCAAAATAAAACAACAGTATTTTATGCTATTATAATTTTCGTTTCGCTTAACTCCGGTAACTAGTACTTGGACTATTAATAGAATGATCGGACTGGGACATCGTAACTTATAGCTCAGAAACAAATTAACATAAACAAAATTTTAAACTTTGCATAACAGTGCGGACGAACGAAGCGATAAATAATAGATTAAGTATTCGCAATAACAATCCGTGTGATTCCCCATCAAACAACTATAAACTCAATTTTATGCCATTTCAGTGTAATATATTTTGTGAATATTGAGAGTTTGAGTTTTGTCATATAAGAACGGGTATTACAAGACGGGAGTCTGTTTGTTCGTATAGCAACAAAAAAGTGATTTGCAAAGCTTTTCTGAAATTGTGAAAACAAAACGCGATTGACAGAAAATTTTTACTGCACTTCTGGAAAGATGAATCTGTATTAACCTTAGAGTATATATACGTTAAACGTATTAACCATTTCCTGCGAAAACCATTAAATAATAATGTGTGTAAAATGTAAAATGATGGTAAACAAAATATTGTACTTTACTAATTTATTTTACTTCTTTATTTATTTGTGTTTTAACTGTTAATAATTTGTAGTCATTTTCTTGTGATGTTTGTAAAGTATTTACTTTTGGTGCGTTTTGGCACTTCCGGTTTACGGAGAGTGCCATAAATGCAAGTTGGCGAGGCATTCAGTGTTCATCGCTCGTATAGTGAACATTTAGGAAATCGATATAAATGAAAACGTATTTAACGAAGATTAAGAGTGATTAATAGGTAATTCAAAAAAACATCTGCATTTAAAGAGTGTAAATGCAGATTGAATTTTTGACGACGTAAAAAAAACTTTAACTTTGTTTGATCGTACATAAAACGGACTTAGGTAAACTATACTATAAACAATGTTTATCGTTATGCTCTCAGATATTGGAATTTTCATACGTACGAATTTTTATTACATTTATAAACGAATGACAAAAAGCAGTACCGTTCAGTATGAGTAAGCAAACGGGCTTACTATCTCGAGACAGTGGTTTTGGCAGGATTCTCTTAAAACTAAATTTAAGATCAGTCTGTCTTTTTCATTCTGTATGGAGAATGCTAGGGATACACTGTTGTCAAATTAAAGTTTAGCTTTAGAGAATCATACCAGAATCGATACCACCGACTGCCAGTTTTGATTTTTTTTTCTCATTCTCGATATATACACGACAGTGTGTGAAGAAATCTTAACAATACGTCTAAATTGACCGCTGGCGGTGAGATTGTTCCTGAAGGTCACTAGTGATAAGTTAAGACAAAACCTAATTTACACTTGTAATGAATAAGACGACCTCTTCAACTTACCACTGGGGGTCTACTCTCTTTCTCCAAAACTAATTTTCGATAATGAAGTGGAAACGAAATTTAATTTCGTCAATTTAGAATTATACTTTATTTGAACGATAAACTATCAAATTAAAGTTTTCTTTGAGTAGGCTTAGAAAACCTACTACTCAATCTATATTCCGACGACAATTATTATTATAATTAAAAACGAACCTGAAACATAGTAAGAAAAGTGTGAAGTTTCGATCGAAAGTTAGATTTTCGTTAAATTAGAGTAGGCCTCCTGGTTTTGAGATTAGGTGGTCAGACAGTCCGTAGACAGCTTCGTTTGTTATCTAGTTCGTTTCATTCCCAGTGTGGCTTCAGCTTTTATGGTAACAGAACGTCTCGAGACCATTGCAAAAAATATAAGCAAACGAAAGTTCCCTTTTAAAATAAATTATATGTTCGGTAATATAAGTACAGAAATAACCGCTACATCCATCATAAGAACAAAAATGCTAACTAGCTTTGTCAGGCATTCATCAAGTTATTTAAAGTTGGTTTTTATGTCGGTAAAGTTTTTTTTTATTTATAAAGAAAGTCGCTTTTGAGCGACTTACTCAATCTCGTGTTCAATTTATCATCATCAGCCTTCAGACGATTTGGTGTATACTTGTGCTCTTGAGAGCAGAAAACTTTCAAAGCATTACGTAAATCCAAAGAGAGGGCGTTTAAAGGACTACTTTCAAAAGACTTTCTTTTTTAATATTCTGTTACAAACTGACCGCGTTCATTAATTATGTTTCTTTTTAATACAAGTACTCTCTTCTGATAAGCACTTGTCCCACTGCTGACGATGAACAAGAGACGAGTAGAGCTAGAAACGAAGCGAGTGTGAAGTTCCGATAGTATTATCGCGGGGCTGTAAGTGAGTGCGCGAGTACGACGCGCCACTCGCTTGTGGAGGCAGTTCTAGGCCTAACCTAAAGGTTCAGCTAGGTTACCAATTATATTTTTTTGAGGATCAATAACTATTTTCACTTATTATTTAAATATGTGCCTAATTTTATTAGTTTTTAAATTCTTTTTGCTACAAAATTATAATAGATCTTAATTAAAACTAAGTAAAACTTCATTCTCTACATTAGATGCCATCGTGCCAATAAAGTATAGGTATATCAACTGATTTTAACTACAAAAGCGTGCGTACTATATGCCCTCAGAGCGTCGAATGAGCTTCCTAGCCTAACAGCTATATCACTACCCGATCGTCAGGGTGTAAGTGAGTAAGGGAGATCGGTTCCCCGACTCCATAACTCATATTACACCACCGAAAAACAGGCTTTATACTAACCAATTTTAAGGGCCCGATCGAAAGGGTGGGCGTGGCCCCTAGCTCGTGGTAACAATTTTACACCGCGCCGATCGTCCTAGATCGGGTCCCTTACTCCCTAACTCACATTACACCACCCTTAGTCAGGGTAAGGGTCTCTTAAAATTGGGTAATGTAAAACGGACTTAATCAGGGTAAGGGTCTCTTAAAATTGGGTAATGTAAAACGGACTTTAGTCAGGGTAAGGGTACCTTAAAATTGGGTAATGTAAAACGAACTTTAGTCAGGGTAAGGGTACCTTAAAATTGGGTAATTTAAAACGGACTTTAGTCAGGGTAAGGGTCTCTTAAAATTGGGTAGTCTAATAGGCACATCAAGCGAGCATCGCTGAGGGAGTATCCCTGAGCGAGTGTCGCTGAGTGAGTATTATCATTGATTGCTCTTGACGTTCAGCGAGAAATTAGTAGAGCGACTGCTCACCGGCAGTGTAAACAACAGTCAGCGATCAACTAATATAATAATATATCTCTTTTATTTACATGGAATGTATATCTATCGTACGTTTCTTGAGCGAGAAAATAGCCAACAGCTAGACGATTCGATTTAATTAGGTATGGAGGTTTGTCCAATGTAGTCAATGTTGCTAAAGTATGTGTTATTTGTTACGTGTCGGATAAGGGACCGTGCGGTGTACCTATACTTGTGATGAATAAAGACAAAGTATTTAAAATATATAGAGGGCCTGTTTCAGCACTTGATAATAAAGCCCCTAAAAGCTTCTTCGAGGCTTATATATAGAATGAAAGAAAACTCATATTTACCTTCCGAGCAATAACAAAGAGTAACAAAAGGAAAATATAATGGAAAAACAAGGGAATAATAAAAAAAGAAAAGACATGAAATATCAGTAGTAGTAGTGTACTGTGCAAGGCCAACAATTCGCTGTTTTAGCTATGTTTCTGTGGTATGTACTTCGCAATACCAAAGTAGCACTGATTTTCAGCCAGTGCTTTAACTTTAAAGCACATCTACTTAGATGATGTGCAAAACACACATGAAATTATTAATATATCACACTACATACTACCACATCGCTAAAGAAACGTACACAGACTGTATGTAACTTTACTTATGTGATAGGTACTACAACAAATAGAAAATTGTATTAGCAGTATGTTTATAAAAACATTGTTATAGAATGTAAATATGAATGAATAACTATTTCCATAGAGAACCTATATAATTTATATTGTATTAAAATTTGTGGTTTTTAGGGTCCGTACCTCAAAAGGAAAAAACGGAACCTTATAGGATCACTTTGTTGTCCGTCCGTCCGTCTGTCAAGACCGTTTTTCTCAGGAACGCGTAGAGGTATCAAACTGAAATTCATATCTAATACTCAGGTGTACTGTCCCTTGGAGCTGTGAAAAAATCAAACTTCTAAGCCAAAGCAATCAAAAGATGCAGCCGTTTATGCCGCAAATTATCGAAACTCGCACGGGAATCAAAACCTACAGGGTACTTCCCGCGAACTTAGAATCTTGAAATTTGGTACGAAATAACATCTTATATATAGTACAGATAAAGACAAAATTGCGAAACATCATAATTTTTTTTAATAATTATTAAAATATACCTACAGGTTGTACGGAACCCTCGGTGCACGAGTCCGACTCGCACTTGGCCGGTTTTTTTGGAGTTTACTCCTTAAGAATCGATTTGCATATATAAGGGGCCCGGTATGACAAAAATGTGAGGAGTAAAATCTATCGATGAATGACCTCGTTACGTTTTCGGTGCGCATCTTATGTCGCCCAACTTTGACAAAAGAAGATGACGGATTGACATTAATATATTTTTTTAAATCTGAACTGAATTTAGATATTGTTTCTGATAGAGCAATGGGGACAACGAGGTATGGTACAACCATTGATGCGGTATTTTCAAGATTCGTGAACCACGTATCTACGAACGTCCATGTGTCTTATTTTACTTACCATAAGCCACTTGTCACTGTAATTAATAATGCAGACAATGTTGATTTAATTAATATTTAAAAAATGATAATAGTCTGATAATAATAATTACATAATTTATCAACATTCCTAATGATATATTTATGCACATCTGAAATTGACTATTGTACAAAGTTTAATGTAAAATATTTCGTCGATTAGTTATAATAAATGTATATGAAATGAATAAATATATATTTATATATGTATATTATTTTCATTAATTTGTTAATTTACCCTTTCATACAGTATCAATCTTTTTTAAGTTAAATAAACTCTTTTTGCATCTGGTTAGACTATCGAACTTAAGGAGTAAACTCCAGTCGTGCGTCGGAGCTGACACACACAATTACTAAAAGATTCTATTCTATGAAATTATCATCATCTTTGAAATTTAAATGGTTTGTTTTGTGCGTTATCATATTCCCGGCAGTGTCATGTGGGTAATAACCCGTTTAAGGGTGCTTAATTAAATGAGCAGTGTGCATGCGAACGTGAACACATTGTGTTGGATTGGAACAAAAGGTATTAAGCCTTTATAATTTACTAGTACTTTGGCTACCTACTTGTTGGTCCTTTACACAGTAACGTACCATGAACTCTGTGCATGCAACTACAGAACTTTTTTCATACACATTGCTATATACAGAATACTTAAGTCTCATGTTTCTTTCATGTGTAGTTTTTAGGTACGGTAATAGCCTCACAGACGAGGGACTTTCAAACCCTCCTCCTGGCTTCCATTCAAAATACTGCCGATATGGACGCGACCAAAATTCATGGCTAATTGTAGACATTTTTTCTGCGTTCCAGCTCTATATAAACGGGCTCAGATTTGGTGGGAGTACCTCACATGATGGAAGGTTGCCCCTCTTATGTTATATTTTTTTCATACACATTACTCAACTAGAATACTTATGTCTCATGTTTTTATCACGTGTAGTTTTTAGGTACGATAATGGCCTCATAGACGAGGGACTCTCGAACCATCCTCCTAGCTCCCATTCAAAAGACTGACGATTTGGACGCGACCAAAAATCATGACCGATTGTAGTTTTTTTTTCTGCGCTTCGGCATTATTTAAACGGGCTCAGATTTGGTGGGAGTACTTCACATGAAGGAAGGTTTCTCCTCTTATGTTATTCTGCCGCGCTCGAGTAAATTCCAAAATCGCCGCTTGGGCTTCCTTTACTATTAAAACAATCGCTATACCATGACCAAACCTATTTTATCAAAATCAATTACTTTATCTAATACATATAAAATTAGGGTCATGTAAATCTTTTTGGACTGTACGTACATACGAGTAGGTATTGTAACTTATAGAAAACTATTAGTTATACATATGTACTTAGATCGGCCGAGTTTCACGACAAATTGTTACCGATAAAATTACCTTTCATAGATGAGTATTATCAAAGCTCTAAAGTCAAATTTCGCTGGGACACCAAGGACATCGACTAATATTACCTACTCTATGCCAAAGGCTACACAATCCATTTTATGTAACTGAAGAGAAACCAAAATAAGAAATACTACAACGGAGATACATTTGATTAATTAATGACAAATGGCGCAACCATGGTGTTCTTGTGTGATTTATATACCTAAAAGTTGCGGAGTTCAGGGGCTTACGTAATGAACAGGGAGGCTTTTATTCCTAATGTAAGTACTATACAAACGACCCGTGGTTCTTTGCCAAAGCACCTTAAATGCTTAATGAATATTCAGCGACATTATATTTTATTTCATTTTTTTTCACAGAAGGACAAATCGCTTGAATAACATGGGGTGAGAAAGAAAACACAAGATCATAACAGCTTATTATCTTATTCCTTTTGGAAAATTGTAAATGTTATATCATTGGTATGGTCAAGTGACATCCTTTCTGTACAGTACCTAATAATCCGTTTGAGTTATGCATGTTAATCTGTTTTCCCGGACCAATATAATCTGGACATCTTCAAGGCCAGAGTGAACAGGCATCTTCTAGGCAGGCGTGTATCCTAGGTCTCATCATCGCTTTCCATCAGTTGAGATTGTGGTCAAAAACCTTGCCTATTATGCATTAAAAAAAACATAGATTTTTATAGGCATATAAAAAAATGTTTTTTCTTGTTGCCAAATTATTCTCATGTTTTCAAAGAAATCTGGTATCATATGGAACGGATTGAGGGATAAATAACATAAATAGGTTAGTAGTCTGGCGCAGACCCATCTCCAGCTACGAGAACACCATTTATTCACGAGCACGAAGTTAAATAACAATGCCCACGTAAATATTTGAACAATGTAAAGTATATTTTTCTCACTGGAGTATAAACGCCTATTAGATACCTTTTTTATCATGATCTTTTAGTCAGGTAACATCGGTCGTGACTGCGGTAGAGTAAAATAAGTTTTTTTATGGTATAGTAAAATATGCTTTAATTTATTCAACGTATAGAAAATTACTAACACTGCAATGGTGATGCGACAGACACTCCATTCCTATATTTCGTGGATATATGAGAACTTAATTTACTGTAGAAAAATGAAAATCAGATAAAAAAATCACGATGCAAATGAATCTTTTAAAATCATTATTAAATATCCGCCAATTAAAAATCGTTTTTAAAATTACTCAGTTCTTCTGTTGATGGACACATTTATTATTGAGATATTGTCAGCCATTCCTTTTAATATCTCAAACTTACTCAATAAGTACTAATTAAATACTGTCTTCACTCTTTTACGAAAGGTTTCACAGTACCTACGGTCTCCTAAAGACAACTTCCCTTTGGAGAAACCTGGTGTCTATAACATCGATTGCAGCTGTGGCAGTTCATATATTGGCCAAACAAAGTTAACAATAGCATACCGTATGAGGGACCATATAAAAGCAATAATTTGATCGATTCTGGTCCAAACCACTGGATTGAGTACCATAACCCACAGCTGATTATCTTAACAGAACGCAGTATGTAGTGACATACCATAGTGGCGTTCTGTTGATTAGTCAGGGATGCAATTGAAATAAGAAAACATAAAAAATTAAATCATTTTAAATTAATATTTTTTAGGGCATAAATTGTCGAGTGTCTGGAAAACCCAGATTAATAAAAAAAAAACTGTCGTGTCGCGATCCGATACTGTGAGTGTTGTGTGTCGATAACAGTTTCGAGTGAATAGTGAGATTGTGAACAGTGATATGGATATCGAACGCTATAAAAGACTTTGTCGGAGGGTAGACCGATATGTCTGCCAATAACATCTTACCCGCAATAACTTAAGTTATTCCGTAATCATGGCGCTTGTGACAGTGCCGAAACATCGGAGACTCACAAAATCCTTACATGGATGGCAATCCCGCTAATAACTGTAATGTTAATGACAATGAAAGTTTAAAAGAATATATTAATAGATTTTCTTTCCCTGAATCTGACATAGGATAAAAATATTCAGACATTTTTATACTTATGAAACTTCGCAGTATTCTTTGTTATTTTCCCAAGCATATAATATTTTTATTGTAGTCTAAAAGCTTCGTTGTAGGTACATGGTTTTTACTATTAAGTTGAGTATATGATTTTATAAAAATAGAATTTTATGATAATAAATATAATAGGCGAAAAGGGGCAAGTAGCTTGCGTTAGTTATTTGTGAGGCACTTGCGTTGGTTATTTGTGTCGTAGGAGGATTTGATAAACCAAATTTTCGAAAGGGCGGATAAATAGACAATGGCGAGGACATTTCTCAATTTTACTGCTAAAAGATAGAATTTTATTGACGAGTCCCTTACTAAGATTGCGAAAAGAATTGTTGTCTTATTATGAATATTGTTGGGTTTTTAGGTTAGTGTTGTGACCATGACGCGCGAGCAGAGCGAGCTAGCGTTCCGCGGCAGCAGCAGGCGAAGTGCCAGAAATAAAATTCGTTAACAGTATGAGCAATGTCATTGCCATTGTCTAATTATCTGCATTTTCGCAAGTTCCCTAGGATTTTCACAAAATTTTGATAAATCTAGGATGTTTTGATATATGCACAGAAATAAATATAATTGATTTCTGTGGTTATATGCTTATGGCACATTTTATAGCTTTTGTCTTAGTAAGGCCCTTTGGCGTTGTTAATATCGAATTTCGTATTCACTTTGATTTTTGTTACCTAAAGGCACAATTTCTTTAAATAATAGGACAAAAAAGATTAAGTTTATTATGATTTACTTTTGATATAAGAATATTCAAGGTTTAAGGGAAGTGAAACTGGCAATAAAACTACTATAACACTTCAGAGTTCGGTGTAACCGAATCCTAAACACAACTATGTTATAAGCTTATCCCTGGCTTTACAAGGACCTTGTATAGGACGACCCATGAGCTTGATGAGATGAGCCTTATCCATATATTGTATATGTAAGACTATGGTGTTAATTTTTACTGCCTTGCTTTTTTTCCTTATTTGACGTACTTTATCGAGGGCCTTTATTATATTTAACGATTAAAGGTCTTAGTTGTGTTAGTATTTATCGCTAACGGAAAGTATGTAAATACTGATTACCGTTTGACGCCAAAATGAAAATTAAAACAAAACCCAGCCAAGTGCGAGTCAAACTAGCGCACGAAGGGTTCCGTACCATTATCTGTACAGTAGTCACAATATTATAATACCGAGCAAAAAACGGCAAAAAATCACGTCTGTGTATGGTATGTATGGGAGCTCTCCTTAAATATTTATTTTATTTTAATTATTATAAACTTTTTATAAGTTTTGCTGTAACCTAAGAAAACTGGAGAGCTATATTCCATATTATTTTAAATTTTCAAGTAGAAGTTACGGAGGTAAGGAACAGTTAAATTTTCATCTAATTTCTTAAATAATTAAAATACAAAAATGTTTTTTATTTTCTTTACTTAGTTAGGAGCTTGTATTCTTACAAGAAAATGCCAGCTCCATCGTAATCTAACTTAAATAGGGGTGACGAAAATTAGTCATCATCCCTATTATCCCATTTCCATAATATTGCGCTGTAGGAGCGACGAATGATTTGTGCAATAATGCACTAACTAAACACTTTGCTGCATTCAATGTATATATATATATATTATATATATATTTAAATGTATTTATGCATGTATATTTTGGTTCTTTTTTATATAAATATTTATGTAGTTACTTTTATTGGTGTATGTTTATAGTTCATCACTTTTTTTAATATAGCCCCATTCGTGAATTTCTTTATGCCTAAAGGTTGACTGGGAGAGAATCCTTTTAGCGTTAAGTCCGCCTTTTGTCCATTTTTGTAATTGTGGTAACAAAGTTTAAATAAATAAATATTTATATATTCATTTAGAATATGTTGAACATCATCCAAAGTTCCACCCACAGATATCATTATTAGGAGAATTGTCTTTTTCTAATTAAATATTCAAATTTTTTGGATGGATAATGTCCAGTTTTTAACCTATGCAACTGTGTAATATAGCCTCCCTACTTTGCCCGTTCCTCCCGGACGTACAGCGGTGTACACCCCACGCCAACCTCAAGACTGTTCACCACTATCTAGAGACATCACGGCCAGCATTGTTGTTCCTGACGGAGACACAAAAACTTCCGCTTATAAAAACTATCCCGGCTAAGTGCTTAAAGATCTCTCATTCTCCATGCTAGGGGTACACACGTCTATTCCCTACTCTCTTTGTGCTGCATATCAATGACTAAATTCCTGTTGGGAATATTCATTGCTATGCAGACGATAGTATAGTGCATGCGGGATATCCCGGAAAAACAGAGGTTGGACAGGCGGAAACCAAGGAGAAACGGAAGAATCTTGTCATTGAACTCAATTATGCTTTGGCGAATGAGGTATCAAGAACTTGGTTGAGTTCAATACTAAGAAAATCCAGGTCTGCGCTTTAACGGCAAAAATGTCGTCATTCCTTTCATTTCCTTCTCTTCAGGGCACTAAAATGTGGCTTTAAAAGCTATGTAGTTAGTTATTGTGTAATCCAACGCTACATAACTATGCTAAATGAAATAAATATGCTAAAGTCATCTTAAGTTGTCTTCACTTCAATGTCTAATCTGACACCCATGTCTGTAAAAATCTTTTCTTAATAATAAAAACAGTTTAGATAGATAGATAGATAGAATAAAATTTAATAAAAGGTATTATAAATTTGGAAAAAAAAGATGTTTTATTTCCACACATGCTTACACCATGTACGATTTGTTATTATCGCATCAAATTATTTTTGCTGAATAGCCATTGGTTGGGTCTAAGAAGTTTTTATCCGGAAATAGTTTTATCCTCGTAAGTCCCGTGTTTTTTTAACAGCAGTAGTCATATCTGACGGATGTACTATAGCAAGTACAAATCAAGAATAGTACTTCAGACCGAGACAAGAAAAAACGCTTGTACGTAATTTTTGAAGTGAGGTCTTGTTGTCTGTATTTTTTACGTTATGTTTATTACGTAAAGCACCTTTTTAAGAAGAAATTTATTGAAAATATTTTGTACTTGTGTGAGTGCATTAGGTTTTTACACCGTGTAATAAAACAATGTAATAAAAGTTAAAAAAAATATTTAGTATCGAAACAAAACATATTTTTCCTCTTAACATCATTTTATTACAACGTAAACAATCTTCATTAAAAAAAAAACAATTACAAACTCAGCCTCAATGACAATTTAGGCCATTATCTTATCTTAATCAGAGAATAACGGCATCACTATACCTACTTATTAAATAAAATAGAAAACGCTGAAATTTGCAAACAATCTTCCTTACGTACTACTTATAAGACATTATATAGCGAAATCACAGTCAAGTATAAGAGATCAAAATAAATGGTAATAGGCTATAATTTAACATTTTTGTCAACTGAACACGACAAAAAATAGTTTTTATTTTAATTTTCTAGGAGATGAACTTGTAATATAGACCGAACGTACCGCCACAAGTACAAATATTTATGTAACAAACACCTAACGTACCACGTCAAGTACATATTATTTTGACCGATCAGAAATCTCCTTAAAATTATATCATCTTTTAAATTTTGTTCATTTTAAAATATTCAGAATTTATATACACTAATTCATTTATAAAACAAAAGAAAAAACAAATGATTTATTGGATATAAACAGATAATCTTACCTCGTGCTGGTCGTCGTCCCGACCGCGTAGTCATCTTGCGAAAAAGTGACACTGACACTGTCAGTTGACGTTACCTGTCAAACAGGGCGGAATCGACCATGGAATATAGAATGAGAATGACTGTGTCTGTGTTGCCGTTATAAAAAAACTACCCGGTAAATGGGGATTTAAAAATTTGTACTTCGGCAAGTACATTAGGTACGCACTCCATATATGTAGTTAAAATATCAGGTCTGAACTACTATCCTTTATTTGTACTTATACAAGTACGCGGGGACTTACGAGGTTAAAGCAGTCGAGAAATATATTTGTCACAAAGTACCTACGTACAGTGGGACCAAGATCATGTAGCACGTGGGCGAAATCGGAACTAATTTTAAGAACGTTAAGATAAAGAAATCTTTTATATATAGAAGAAGGTGTAAATAAGCCTGTAATATTTCCTATTACTCTTTCTGATTTATTATAAATTAATTCTCGTATAAAGCGACACAATGTCTATTTCATTCGTCACGAGGAGCCCAATTAGTGACCCCGACGTGATTCTCCGTGATTGCACATCTTAATCGGCCTTCAACAAGCAACAAGCGAATCTCACCGAACGAAATTTCAAAAGGCACAAATTCACGGAGATATTTAGTCGCCACGGGAGAAGATAATCGCATCCAACCAGTGACGGGAGATGAAGAATCAAACAGCCCGTGTATCGCTTGATAACGAAGAGCGTAAATTATTCTTATTTACATCTTATATACCTACCAATTTTCCTACCAAATATTGATGTGCGTCAGCTGTAAATTCTGTGCCCCCCTGTCAATGCCATAAAAGTACCACAGGATCTCGCACTGTAAACACTATATTGTCAGTGTTGGAACCAACTGGCGCCGTAGAAAAGCGGTCATTATGTCTAACGCTTATGCTAACTTTAAGCTCTCCCCTCATGGGCGCGTTATTGTCGGTCTATAACATCGGATGCGTTATTGTGATATCTATTCTAGTGCCTACATTTTGTATTAGAACAGCTACGAAGTTACACTCGGCTGCTATAATAACGACGCAATAGAATAAAGGCACATTATCGCCTATGGGGTTGAGGCATGAGGCCTTAAGGTTTAAAAATAAGCATCAAGTCGCAAGCTTGTAAATTTCGTACAGCAAATCAAATATTAAATACACATAGAACTTACGAAAAGTAATTTTATTGTTTATGTTGTTTTTAAACTAAAAAGTGAGCGCTATGCTATCGACCAGAACAAACCAATAGAAAGAATACCACTTGTCTAAATTCCCTGTCGTGTTATACGACTTACACGATTTACTTTCGTTTCCAGGCCACCAAGAAAGACGTTTCAAAATATTGGCACCATATTTCCTTATAATAGAATCTGTTTCTTTGACATGTTACTTTATATACTGTAACAAGAGTCAACCCTGTTGATACACGGGCGGGAGTGATATGTCACACTGGCCTTGAGTAGACAGGGTACGTCTGGGTACGTTAGACGAAATCTTTACACGTTCCAGTAATATCGTCATGAATGGGAAAATCAACTAAATGCCCAAATTTCAAATTCAAATTCTTTATTTGCCATTCAGTGTGCGTAGGCAAAAATATAAATGTAGCTTTAAGCCTATTTAACATTTTACAGTATTAAGATATTTCGTTATAAAAGAATTAACAAATAAAATCTCTTGTGAACTATCGTATTTGTAACTTGCGTTAAACATTAATATTTCGCATTTTAGTTCAGCAATTGTTGTATTCTTGAAGTCTCTAATAATGCCATGAAAAACAATATTATTAAATAAACCAGTTATTTTTCTCTGTATAAAACTATATTATAAATATTTTAGAAAATAAAGCTCCTAAAAAGTTTTGTCTATTGATTATGTTGGCCCATTATAATTATGAAGGTTTTACCCATAATCGCTACGCTGGGCAGGCGGGTTGGCTGCTGACCGTCACCAGTGAGATTTTCCTCCCCTACGTCGTTGGATGGTTATACGAGTATAAGGGCTGCGATTGTCTGAGGCTTGTTGGCATAAGCCAGTGACTTCAAGTTAGCTTGTAAGAAAGAAGACCGGGGTAGTTAAATTAGGCGATCTTGCTGGCAATGCTAAATTGCCAAATCAAATCGTGCTGTCGGTCGGTGCGGTTGCACCATCTTGTTGAAACTTGTTCACGCCGTTGCGGCGTTTTACGATCTACTTCTTGTTTGTTTGTATTCTGCAGCTGTCTATTTCACAAAATTAAATGTCAAATACGCCATTTGCCAATAATTAGAACATCTTTCGACAAAGTGATTAATTTTAACCACCCTGTAACAAGTAACACGTGTAACCCTGTAACTCGTAAATTCGAGCTATGAACGCTCGGTTTAACAATATTTAGTGATAAATTACCTACTCTTATTTCCATTGATCATAGACAAAATGACGATCATTGGTTCTTGTCGGTCATTGGTGCCACTACTACATTGTATCACATAATACCCGGTAATAATTTGAGAGTTAATGCAAGCTTCGCAGTTAACTAAAAATAAATACAACGAAGCTCAACATAAGACTCGTAATAGTAGAGATTATAATTTAGTCGTCGGTTGATTACACATTCAACGTTGTTAAACTATACATTTTGTGTCAGTATTGCAGCCCTAAAAAAATATTGTGTCCGTTGGGTGTCGGAGCCAAACCAAGTTTTTAGGTAGTTTTACCATGTCCGTTTTCCTTGCGTAAAATTTGTAGTAAATTAATACAAAAAAAATATCATACGTTACTACAAAATTTACGCAAGTAGCAATGTTTATGTATATATAAGTTGTTTTCAGGAGGGAAAATTGATTCTAAAAAAAATGGACTTTTAAGTGCACTAATGAATCCCTTGAAATGTAGTAGTATGAACCATGTAGAAATATATATTACTAAAATCATTACATACAAAAGAATAATAATTTTCTAATAAATAACGTTTGTAGTAATATAAGTTATTAACGGGATTGTTACCATGTACATGGATTGTACATGGTAATATTACTATAATGTTAGTGACCATGAAAGTTTAAAACAATAAAAAACTTTTGGATTTGCGGGCTCTTTGGCTGACCAGTAGCGGGCCGTATGGGCCGTTTGTATATGTAAGCTCCCGGCAGATGCTGTTAAGTCCCGAAGCTACCTATAAGTTTGGACTTTGTGATAGGCAACTACGGAACCCTATGTGCATGCTTATGGCTCAACACACAACATGTTTTTGGGTTGGTTTTTAAATCTGCGATCACGTGTCACAAATAAAGAATGTGCATCTGTTGGTGACAAGTTATTAATGTCGGTCGGTCAGAACGATGAACATATGAACATTATACTGGCGATGCCGGCTAGCGGAGACAGCGGGTTATTCGAAAACGTCAGACCCAAGTCACTAGCCTGTTCTATCCAATTATATTATACCTACTAGACTTCTCAAAATCTAGGGAATATGATGGATAGGCACATTATTTCTTTAAAAATAAATATGGAAATTTATATTTCTTTAATGTAATTACTTCAGACTAGCTGTACCCGCAACTTCGTACGTTTATCGGAAAATAAACAGTGTATATGAAATGAAATGAAATGCAACCTTTTATTGGCCATCCTAACAAAAGAAAAAGTTATAAATACAACTATAAAAATAAAATAAAAAATTAAAATGAAATACAAGAAAACTTAACCTAAGGAAACAAAATATAAAAAAGAATATAAATTTCTAAGATAGCCAATCAGGACCCTGCTACGGGAAGTTAGCAGACCATTTTGTTAATTGACATTTTACGCGTAAAAACGCTTAAACTATTTCTAAAATTATCAGGAACTATAGAACTCAGCTGCATGCGAAAAGAACTCAACAATTTAATTTTGATTTGCTGAAAAATGATGTGCTATGTTCACTCACATTGCAGATTGTGGGACTAATTTGGTGATGTGATGTGGTGTAGCGGTGACCAGTAGGCCTATTTGCTAACTGCTTTTGGAAGCAACAGTATAAGTATTTAATATCGTTGGATGGAAGTGATAATCACCGAGCTATTAAGTGATCCACTACTACTTTATTATAAGGCTACTAAGGTACTTGTTCTGGAAAGCATCGTTGGATATACAATTATACCTTTCCTCTCCCTCCTTGGATATCCTACTGGGCAGACGTGTTTCGAACTAACATACATATATTATTTAAATAATTAAAAATAAAATATAAATGAAATTGCTGTGCGTTACCAGGATCGCAACAATTGTTGATAGTGAAAGCCAAGAAAACTATTATTATTATAATCTTTAGTTTCATTGACACTACATAATGTAAAAAAAACTGTAAATGATCTACTTCTAAAATACAATTATGAGGAAACTGAAGATCTTATTAGGTAAACTACACATTATTGTACACGGACCCACGCGCATGAACACACACCCACACGCACAAACGCATACACTCACACACACACGCACACACACCCACACGCACAAACGCAGACACTCACACACGCACACACATACACACACACGCACACAAACACATACAGATTCATTTGCATTAAATTCATAATATTAAGTTCTTAAGATGTACGCTATTGAGATTGAGTTTACTTATCTGGGATGAGCCACTGACTCCTGAGATACAGGACATGTCCTAGTTTGGGAGTTTGAGACTCACACTGTTTTAAAAATGTCATTGGTAAGGTGCTTATTGTAAAATTAATGTTCATGTATTATTTTACTATTGTTAAATAAATATTATTATTATTACACACTTTAAATGTCAAAAAAGTTAGCAAATAGGCTGGCTGATGTGGTGGTAAAGTTCAGAATCACCTTGCCAATCTGCAGAAATGCTTCTTCTCGTCTCTTTTAAAGGACCCAGATTGTAGGAAGTAAGGAACACGTGCGCGGGCAAAGAATTTGGCAAAC
Source organism: Chilo suppressalis (assembly GCA_902850365.2). Taxonomy (NCBI): domain Eukaryota; kingdom Metazoa; phylum Arthropoda; class Insecta; order Lepidoptera; family Crambidae; genus Chilo; species Chilo suppressalis. Next base: position 9,078,149 of record OU963899.1, on the reverse strand, counting down.
AAATTTTACGAATGACAAATATTTAAAAATTTAAAAATTACAAATATTTTAAAATTACAAATAGTACGAAAAAAAAATGGGTCACTTAACTCCTTTGTTCGTGTAGGAATCGTTGTCATCGATAACTATTGGCAACGTAGGCGAGCGCGTGTGGTCCTCTGAAGGAAAGGGGAAGGTGAGAAAAGGGAGAATAACTCTTTAGAGCATTCGCGGTGAGATAGAACGCGCTTAATTATTCCACATCACAGCGTAGTTTAAGAGGCTCGTAGTGTTAAGTCACTTTCTCTTCGCCAATGATGTGCATCACGTGCCGCTGTAACCTATCCAGACCACTTAGTAAGTAGTTGGCGGAGTCATCCCAGAGGTGCGAGCAATATACCACGCGGTCTTGCGTGGTATATTGCTTACTTGCACTTGCGTCTTATACAACAAGCCACTTGATCAAGAGTGAAAAAACGCCACATCTTGTTTAGGATTCCGAGTTCTCGGGAAACTGTTTTATCATGGTTTCGATGTTGTTCGTTGGATTCAGGTCTGACTGAACTTCCAAACCGAGTATGGCGTTGTTGCTCTGTAGCGCCAGTATTGTGCCCAAAAGAGACGGAAAGGTTTAATTAAAGAACAGTGTCGTTTTTGCCGCGAAAGTGCATATCTTGGTTTTTTTAGCATTGAACTCAACCAAGTTCTTGGTACCCCAGTCGTTAATGTGGTCCAAAGCCTGATTGAGTTCAAAAACAAGATTCTTCCGTTTCTCCTTGGTTTCTAACTGTTCAGCTGCTGCTCGTCCGAAATATCCCTCATGCACTGTACTATCATCTGCATAGCAATGAATATTCCCAAGAAAAATTAGGTTATTGATATACGGCAAAAAGAGTGTGGGGCACTGGACAGAGCCTTGAAGCACACCGGCGTTCACTGATATGAACTGCAAACTACATCCGTCCGTGAGGATGTGAATTCTACGCTCATGCAGGAAGTCGGCGACCAGTCGTAGAACTGAACAGACAGGCCGTATGCAAGAGAGAAAGAAGACTCTTGTGCCAGATTCGGTAAAAGCCTTGGCGATGTTGGCTGAAAGCCAAAGACTCAACCCGCTTCATCAAAAGCCTCACCCCAAATATGCGCCAGGTACGCTAGAAGCTCACCCGTTCATTAATTCTGCCTAAACCCGCATTTACGATCGTGGATTAGAGAGTAGTCTTCTAGGTAGCGGATCAGATGGTTATTAAGACCCTTTGTAGGACTTTGTACCATGCCGAAGTGACAGCTACAGGCTGATAGACGATCGGGTCTGAGCGGTCTCCTTTTTTGGGCACCGGCTGTGCAATGGCATCTTTATAAAAGCTAATGCATGGGCAGAGATCCTTGTATGGTCAGGTCAACCGTGGTTAGCGTTAAGGTCCCCCAAAAACACCAGTTCTGCGTAGGGAAATTGTGCCTAAATATCATCTGTTGCCCAACTAAGTTGGTTAAAGATTTGAGTTGTCTCAAAGTCGCCGGTATGGAGCGAGTAGACGCACTGGTAGACTTTGGTCAGGGACCAGAGACGACGTGTACCCCCAACATGGCGAACGAGGAATCTTCCACGCAGCGGAGATGGTGACAACAATCATCTGCCTATACATGCAGTCACACGCCGGCTTTTGCTTTGAAGGCTTCTTCAAGCGCGTGGCCGGGATAGTTAAGGTAGCCTGTGTCAGCGGGCGGAAGGATTTGTGTCTTCTTAGAAACTGCAATACTTGCCGTGCTGAATCAAGATGGTGGTGGACAGCGTTGAGGTTAGAGTGGAATCCGCGTATATTGCAGAACTGGACCTCAAATAGCGTGGAATACGTGGGGGTGTGCACCACTGTACCACCAAACTAACCTGACGGGCGTCATGAGCCCTACCACTAGTACAGCGGATGAAAGCTCCTGCATCTTGTCGTTTCTTACGACACCCACGGGAAATAAAGCGGCGGTGAGTGGTATATGTCCTCACTCTCGTCACCACACAATTTAAAATTAAAAACATTAGAAAAAAATCTACGTTTTTCTATTGAAGCATTATAAAAAATAGAGACAAATCAATCGTATTTTACATAACTAAAAGAACTTGACCGCAATGTATGAAAAGCGGATTAATTTCAGGGTATGTAAGTTGGTCCCGTCCCTCAGACAAATTTGTTCTTATTCATGCGAACATTAATCCCAGAAAGTTTGGTCACATATTTTCAATTTCGCTTTTACTGTGATATTTTGTCCCTTCCTACTGCATTTATAAAAAGAGGAAACTTAATATGATAAAATAAATAATTTAGTAGAATAGTATGGGTTACTTTTTCTGTATTTTATTCATCATTAAATAAGCCTAAACCTCAAATAAAAATACGGAAAAAACCGCGCTGTAACAAAGATCGCTTTATGATTTTGCCTTTTGCATATTTAGGCGTGAATGAATAAGTTAGTGAATATTAATTAACTTAATACAAATGAAGTTCAGAGTTACAAACGCAGTCGATAACATCAAACGCAACAGTAAACAGGGCGCGGAGTGGAATAGTAATTGCATAGCTTCGACATGTTTGCGACCTCCTTGTTTCATGCAATCCATCAATCCAATCCGCTATACGCGTTTGCATTTTAATTGCCCTACAAATAACATTTACATTTCTGTCGGCATATACTGGCTGGACTGAAGCTGAACTGAAGCACAGAATATATGTACAAGTCAGTACTTGCCGGCCAAATTCAGTAAGTTAGCCGTTCGGTTGCGCAGAAGGCGGTTTTATTCCTAATCCTAATACTTAAATGAAATGCGTAACCAAATGGATTACCTACTTCAGGCATCCGTAAGATGTTGACTGATCTGTAAATAGGTACCTTTAACCGTTGAACAAATCGGGTGCACTAGAGAGAATGACGCACGCATCAAAGATACTACTGCACGAGAATGACGAATCCGTTTTAAATATAACTCCCATATCTGAAAATACACGAACGATTTAACATTTGGTATAGGTACGGCTAAACCCCATAAACAAATCAAATAGTGACCGTGTTGCCAACCTAGTCTACAAACAGTGAAATGTTGCCAGTTCGTCGTTTTTAATAGAGGGTCCTTTTCCTAGTTAATGGAGGTTCGGATAGCAATTAGGAAACCTAACACCTAAGTCTCTCTCTAAAAATCTTCTATTTATACTTTTGGATTTTTAACGCATTTGGGTTTGTACGCAGTAACTTTGTAACACTTGTTTAAAGGGATTAACGTTAAGGATGCGTAAACAATCCATAAAAATGACTTGTACAGAGTCCCAATTAATTTCGAAATTAATTGGAACTTCGCAGTAAGCCTTGTGGCTTTAAATTTACAGTACCTTTTAAAGATAGGTTTTAGGTATGTTTGTTTTGTTTGAGTGCGTTCTTTCCCATTTGAAATTTTGTTTAAAATCACATTTACAATTTTACAATATGACAATCCAGCTAATAGTGTCAAGCCAAGTCAAGTGTAACATCACCAAAGGGGCATTTTACAAAATTAGACGGTATGTTTTAATTAAACATGACGCAGTTGAAAATGTGCCGCTGCAGCCATCTCCATATTGCCGGCTTGAACGAGCGTTTGAATTTGAGCGGGAAATCCTTTTATTAAATTGCCAGACAAGCTGTTAATACAGTTTCCGGGCAACATGTAAGTTCAATCATGGTTCACCGTTCAAATAATGTCAAATGTCGTGGCATGAACGCTAAACGTCACTCTGTTTAAACCAATGTTGATTTGTTCTTTGATGCTCTGCCAATCCCGTTAGGGCTACACGGCATGTCATGGATTTCTGATGTAAACTATTTTTTAAACTTTTGCTATAGCGTGCATCACACACAATTTTGAACACAGTCTAGTCATTTAGTTATATATCAATGACGTCATAGATCATCCTGTCTATTTAATGAAATCGGATGTCTACGACTTCCTTTTATGAAATAAAAATATCACAAAGGATCGTAGATAGATAAATCAGCGTCTTTAAAAGTCAATAGAAGTGGACAACAACAATTAATATTTATCTACATTGTTCTTAATAGTAAAAGTGTTAAACTAGGTATGTGTTATAGGGATAGTATTCTCGGTACGATCGGTGAACGCGGAAGAAATATGGCCATCTCTTTAAACGCTCGTAAAAGGCGGATGCAAACTAAAACCCCGCAGATGTTACTAAGTATCTCTTCATTTTTGCCAATTTGACAAAACAGTTTTTAGTGCGTAGGCATGAAATAAATAAGTAAAAAAATATGCTTGCTTCAATTTCAATATTTTAGTAGATAAGTGTACGTATCGATTAGAGATAATAATATTTGAAATTATTCAATTTATAAGATATTACCTTAAATTTTTTGATATTGCACTTATTTATCTCTACGTCAACACTAAGCAGTAGACGTACAGGTCTGATGTTTTTTTGAAGTGAAAACTTCTTTAGCGGCGTTGTACACTTTTTTTTGTATGGGTTAAAAATGTTAAACTGGCGTCAGGTTAAACACGTGGGCTGATCGCGTCATGACTCACAATTAAATTGGAAAGGTTGTTGACTTTCAATATACTGGAGAAAACATAGTAACATTTTAGTTTACCGTATTATAATAATAAGCCTCTATCTAGGACGTCCACGTGGCAGCTTTCACGGGATTCATGTAAGTTGATTTTTCTTAGAGATTAACTTTTTTAATGTAATATAAATTGTCATGTTTGTGTATGATAGCGCAATAAATAAATATTTTATTCTACCACATACATGATAGTAATTTAATACTGATAATTAAAGCAATTCGTGCAAAATTATTCCCTAACCATTCCAAAATATCAAAAATGTACAACGTTAATATTCGGCACTCCCGGAGTGCAACCCATTGTTTTTTTTATGTTAAAAGGGTGGAAAACAAATATATGCCCCCCCCCCCCTAATGGCCTGCTACTATTACTATACAAATATCACTTACACCGTTGCCTACCCTCGTCGAAACCCCTACCCCGTGGAGCACTGGAACCTTACTCACAGACTGAAACACAACACCACTAAAAGGTATTGTTATTCTATTTTACTGTAGTCTTCTGTAAAGTGGATGTTACTTCCCCAGACGGGTGCTTCAATTCGAGCAGAAAATCCGCTATGCCCTACCTCTCATGATGGTGATGATGAAATGATCCGTACTGGACTGGAACAGAAGGCAAGTCAAACAACGGGTGAAATGTCACTTTTAAGTAAAACTAGATCCTCGATGCCGCACGAAAAGTTTAATAATCCTGGAAATGTGTTGAATTGATAAAAAAAGTTTACATTTAACAACGGGCTGCAAACGGAGAAAAGTATTTGTACTACGACTGCCCAAAAGTGGCGAAAACAATTTTCAGAGTTCTCCTTATGAATGTTACTCGTATATCTTGTTTTTGCCCCCAAAACTTCTAAATACCTAATGCATTCGCATATATGGGGTATCGTTTGAAACCTTAGAAACTACCCGGTCATTCTACAAAGGTTCGAAATATTTTTGTTATATATATATACTAGCTCACCCAGCGAACTTCGTACCGCCATAAAAAAAATAGAGGTTGGTGGTAGAAAGTTGAAAATTTAGGGATGTATGTATTTTTGTATGATGTATCATAAAAAAAATATATATCTAAAATTGAAAAAAAAAATTTAAGGGTGGATTACCCTTAACATTTAGGGGGATGAAAAATAGATTACATCCGATTCTCAAACCTACTGAATATGCATATAAAATTTCACGAAAATCGGAGTTTAACCACAAACACCGCGACACGAGAATTTTATATATTAGATAATGTTTTTTTTTTATAAAAAAAGTTTGCATATATTGGGCGCCATTTCTAAAAGTGTAAAAATAATGATCTTTTATCAATACAATATGATGAGTGTTTTTTTAGTGTATCAAAATTGAGATCAAAAATCAGGTCTCGATGAGGGCAATCCAAAAAAACTGATAGAAAAAAGAACAACTGATTGATCCATCAACGCACAGCTCAAACTACGGATTGTGCTGAAATTTGGTACACATATATTTTATGATGTAGACGTGCGCTAAAAAAGGATATTCCAAAACATGCCCTCTAGGTGTCACTGCACACGGGCCACCGGCCACAACCACAAAACACCGCCACCTCGCGATTTAGAATATTGTAAACAATTTGGAATTAATACCGCCAGACACATTCAGTCAGTAGTATTTATTGCCAGACACTTTAAATGTCGAAAGCAAAAATAGTCCATAAGAACTTCATTCGATAGTATTTGATTGAATAGTCATTCGTTAGTTCAGGATCAAAAGGCTTGTTAGTCGATTCTTCGTGTGGTCTGCTCTGTTTACATTTCTTATTCTGTTCAATATGATGTTAATTATTTGATATGTTTTTCCTTTTTAATTGAGTTATTACGAACAATTTGGATATAAATAGAAGAACTACTATGGAAGGAAGAAAACTACCATATGAATTACTATAAAAAAAACTCGCCAAGATCAAAACTTTCCACCAAAATGGCATATTTAACAGCGTAATCAAGCAATTCCACGGAGACAAAAAGAGCTTAAACTTTTTATCGCCTAGTTCCCATCCGCCCCCGGCTGTACCGTCCCAACAATAGGTATTTTTTGTCGTTGGTACCGTCCGAATAGGAAATTTCATCCAAAAAAATGTATGTGTAAAAAAATAATGAAAATTAACTTCACCAAATAATACAAATACAATCAATTATACTATATGAAAATAGGAAGAAAATATTTGCCCTTGCTTGCAATCCCCCTGAGTTTTTTGCTCTTATTTCTTAGAACAAGGTTTTCAGAGGAAGATTTACAAGCTGATGTTATTAAACTTTAATTAGTGCTTTCATGCTTGATTAAATAAATTATTTTAAATTGAGTTTTATTTTTATAACTTTAGAGTGGTAATTGTTTTGTTGATGCTGTATTTGATAAACAACTGTAATGTACCTTTTAATGTTTGTCTTTAATAAGACAAAACCAATTAACAGCCAACAGTTTCTCAAGCGAAACGTTTCTTAGTATAGAGCACGCTGATTTATTTTACTTGATGTTTGGCAGTATGCCTAATTATTGTCATATTCAAGGGGTATCTCCGATACTCAAGGAATAGTTTTTTTACTTAAAAACACATAAAATTATTTTAGTTTGTATTTCTAGGAACAAAGTTATAAATTGTTATGGTGTTTTGAATAATATCTTGTTTCTTTGTAAGTAGTCACGTTTACCTTAAGAGTATACTTTAACAGAATGATGCGTCAACAAGGTAAAAGAAATATTCACAAAATTATCACGAGATAGGTGCGCACTGGTAGCCTGATTGCTTAGTTATGACCATTATATAGCTATTAAAGCAAAGTATTGAAGAATTGGGAATATCAGTATCTGAAAATAAATTAATATTTATTACCAGACTATACAGTTTTCAAAAGATACAATGCTTCATTGTAATGATATCGTTCCGTTTCACGGGCCATTGAAAACGACCTGCGAATTAGTTCAACTGAACGGCTATTGATGACGTGTTTGTGATGAAAAAATAATCGAATGTTATATTAACACTCCACTCAATAACTAGCATATCTCATAGACAAGCTTATGTTCAATGTTAGTTGAAAACTTACTTATTTTTACGTGATCCTGAAAACACCACTAGGAAAAGGAAAACTAATGAAAATATATCAAATACAGATTGAAATATTCCAAAAGCTTTTATTCCTAAGAAATAAATTACGTAGGTTAGGTGTTACACATTCGTAATTAAAGTTAGGTCCAAAAATGTAATGGTTAAATTATTAAGGAGAAAATTGAAGAAAGAGGTGTCAATTGATTCGTAATTATGATCCAGATAATTAGAGTGTGGGTCTTAAATATTTGTTTGAGGCAGACACTGCTGCATATACTGAGAGCAGTTGAATAGGATGTCAAATGAAATTTTATTTTCTCTTTCATACTATACCTTGTTATAGGTACACATATTTTCTCTCAATAGGTAATATATTTTTATGAATACTACTAGTGGCTAGTAGAGTTACAATTTATTATGCATTTTCATTAGGAGCTCGATGGCGCAGGTGGTTAGCGCGTTCGGCTGAGATCGTTGTAGTTAAGCAAATTTCGCAGTGGTCGGTCATTGGATGGGTGACCACAATTTTCTATCTCGAGTTCTTTCGTGCTTCGGAAGGCACGTTAAGCCGTTGGTCCCGGTTGCATCTGCAGTCGTTAGCACCCGCCAATCCGCACTGGGCCGTGGGTCATGGCCCAATCTCCCTATTTCATCCATAGGGAAGGCCTGTGCCCCAGCAGTGGGGATATTAAGAGGCTGATGATGATGATGATGATGCATTTTCTTATACACATTTAGTTTTTTTTTATAGCGAGGAGGCAAATGACTCTACCCCACCTGATGTAAAGCGGTGATAAAGTCCAAACGCGAAGATAGCTAGTACAGCAGTTATAAACTGCTACACCAACCATCCTCACCTTGCCGGCCTGCAAAAATGCATCTTCACGCCTCTCTTAAAGGACCCCAGATTATAGGACACGTGCACGGGTAAAGAATTCCACTTACGAATAGTACGACAAAGAAATGAGCCACCAAATTTCTTTGTTCGTGTAGGAATAGTGGCCAGAGTAAATCGGTGGCAACGGAGGTCAGCGCGCGTGGTCCTCTGAAGAAAAGGTGATGGAGGGATAAGCGAGAATAACTCCTCAGAACACTCGCCGTGGTATAGTCGGTAGAATGCGCTTAATGATGCCACATCGCGGCGTAATTGTTAAGTTATTAAACTTGAAACTTACCCAATGTTCTTATGGGTTTGTGTTTCTTTTTATGGCGCCTCCAATTATTATCATTTGCATTCTACATTGTTTTCGCCATTTTGCAACTAATAACTATTTGAGTGCTCCTGGAACCTTTAGGTAGATACAAAAAATATTTTCTAAATTACGAGAAATGAAAGGATGTTTTTGTCTGTTAGTGTTAGGTGCTAGCTCCCTCAAAGCTTCTCAAAAGCGATATAAGAAGAGCTCGTTAATAATTTTAAGTGAAAGCGATTCTTGTCTCCCGAGGGAAGGAGTATGGTTTCAAGACTTTTAAAAATCTCTTCTGTGGTGTCGTGTGAGGGTCCATAAAATATGGTTGAGCGAAGCGACGGCTGGTTTATGCGTCATGCTCGTAAACGGGTGCTACAAGCGGAGATGAGTCTGCTATAACTCTTTTGCTATAAAATATTATATTGTAAATAAAACTACACACATCAAAAGTGTCTAGGGATCAACATATATTTTTGCAATAACTTTTCTCCTGATTGATATTAATTAAAATTTTCTTTAAGGATTCATCAAATAAAGTGTTTTCGTTTGTCACAGTAACGATAAACCAAGTCACCTTTGCATTAATAAAGAAATTTGCCATTTTCCTAATAAAGGGATTTTTGACATTTGAACCACTAACACAACAGTTCGAAAAAAAGACTGAAATAACAGTTTTCTCTAAAATTTTATTGGGTAACTTAAACAATTAATAATCCGTATTTCTACCGCGAACACTAACAACACAAGAACATCGGTTTGGCATACTCAAAATGAGTTCATCCAAATCACGCTGTGGAATGGCCGCCCATGTTCGTTGCAACAACAAAAAAAGGTCTTCTTGCGACTGGATACCCTCCATATTCGGCAGAGCTCTTCTCTGTAGCATATCCCATGCATGCTCAATCGGGTTCAAGTCTGGCGACTGAGCAGGCCAGGGCAGGACATTGATGTTAGCTGCGGCGAGAGTCTGTCTTACAACTCTTGCGGTGTGCGGTCGTGCATTATCATGCATTAACTGAAATAAGGGACCGATTTGCACTTGTAGAGGAACGATGACGTCTGATACAATCGTCTCAGCATAAATTTGAGCGTTGAGGTTGCCTCTGATCCAAATCAACTCAGTTCTTCCGCCGATCCAAATACCCGCCCATACCATGATGGTTCCACCACTATAAGGATGGACTTCCTGGCAGGATTTTAATCGCTGTTGGCGTCCAGGGGTTCTCCAGTGTCGTATACGTCTTGTATCCGGTCTCATACCAAAACGAGACTCATCAGAAAAGCACACGAAACGCCATTGTTCTTCTGCCCAATTTCTGTGTTCAAGAGCCCATTGATATCGAATCCTACGATTGTGCATTGCTATAGGTGGTACCCGTAGCGGTCTTCGGGAATGAAGGTTCACTTCATGCAAGCGGTTTCTGACTGTTTGGTCGCTAATTAAGTTCCCTGAAGAGTGATGAAGCCTCACGGCTAACATCATGGCGGTTATTGTTGGAGCTCTTCGAGTTAAGATTTGAATGTATCGGTCTTGTCTCCGTGTGGTGCAGCGATACCGTCCTCCATGGCGCTCAGCCACGGTACCAGTGCTTCGGTATCGTGTCCAAAGTCGACTGATAACACTCTGACTTGTATTCAGAGCTAAAGCCACAGTACGTTGCCGGGAACCAGCTTCTATCATTCCCACGGCTCTGAGCATTTCTTCCCTGCTTAAATGACGTCGCCGCTCCATAATAACGTTGGTTTTAATCAGTAGTAGGGAAACAGTAGCACTAATAATGTCTTCAATGCGTTGTATGTTTTTATAGGGAAAATATTGACAGCTGATTTTCATCTTTTACTCGAATTTGATTCACAGTTCCTGATTCAAATTATGAAATGCACCAAAAAGGATCCATATAAATTTATAAAATCATAAATTTATTACAAAGCCACATCTCAATCTCAAGAAATCCGCATAAAAATGCTTATAGACACTTTTGATGTGTGTATGTTTATTTATACTGTATATGACACATCAATCAAAATGCAATTTCACCTTATGTAATGTAAGGTAACTTCATGAATTCTCTGAAGTAATTGTTCTTCTTGACGATTCTGTTATTAATACAGGGAGAAAAAACAGCCCTTGCTGAGTTTCTTGCCGGTTCTTCTCAGTACAAGTCTCTCGCCGTGCAAAGATTTATGATTAGAACCGATGGCGTAGATTCTAGACATTCATGAGTGCTTGTAACAGCCTAAAGTTATAAATTATTTTGAGTTTGAGTTTTCGATAATACATAGGTATGAAGTCTTTAAAAAACCCTGGGCTCACCTTTCCATTATATGTAATTGAGTTGCAAGCTGAAATTTTTGTCACGCAAGGTATTAACTATTAAAAACACATACACGAAATCTTTTTAGGCGGAAACGAATAGAACTCGAGAAAAAAAATATTGAAAATTAATATTTTTGTAGGTTATGAGTCAATTTTGATCAGTGCTGCCATTTTTTTAAGCAAAAATAACATGTTTCTCGTTGTCTATGGTAAATATAAGTTTATTATGTTGGTACTATTGTCAAAATGTGACAATTTACCGCCATTAATGAGATCTGTCAGTCAGTGTTTGTGTTCGTCGCAGTTGAGAGCTTTTTCGTATTCCTGTTGATATTAACATCGTCTGACTACCATGGCATCCTCAAAGCCTTCGGCCTCGAGTTCTGCTGTCCCTTCGCCTGAAGTGTCGAGTGTAGTGCGAGTTTTGGACTCTAATGAGCCGCTTGTGTGGTGATACTTCACACTAGGTAAGGTTAGGTTAGTGTTGTGACCTTAACGCGCGAGCCGAGCGAGCGAAGCGAGCGTGCCGCGGCAGCGGCCGGCGAAGCGCCAGGAAGAAAAATTCGTTAATAGAGACTTTTTCTACAAAAAAATCAAATATCACCTCTAGGCCCTGGAAGTACAGTTTTACCTTTAAAACCCCTCTAATTTTTTATAAATATCATTTCTGTAAAAAAAACGCCGGGAGGGGGGGGGGGTTACCCTTCCCTCTGAGGGGTCTTCCCTAATACCTATCCCCCTGAAATTCCACTACATTTAACAGATTTAATGAATTTTTAGGTTAAGTAAAAAAAAACTGCATTTCCGCCAAAAATCTTTTATGGCGGGGGGGTCGGGAGGAGCCCCCCCTCCCCCTCCCCTACAAATTACCCCGAAATTCAATTACATATAATGGAATTAAGTACCAAACCCTGAAATCATAGAAGATAGTTTATTTAAAACAGTTTTTTTTGTGAGAATAGTTAATACTACAACTAATACTTGATACTTTTACTAATTTCAGCGCTATTGACTACACTAAAACTAATAAATACACATATGATACTAAAATTGGTTCAATAATTATTAGTGATTGAAGTACTTTTAGTAGATTGGAAATACTGTATAATATTTATAAATGTTTACATAATATATATGAGCAAAATTCAACAACTATGTATGCTATGTAAACAAAATCTTGATCTTTAATATACAGTACAAAAACCTTTAACGAAGTCGAAGGCCACGTATTTTCCCCATAATGACGATAAAGGATAATGCCCACTTTTCTTGGGCGATCCGTACCAACTTGCATCAAACCAAATTTATTCCCAAGAGTTTAGTTTTTATGTAACTTTTTAGTATCAAAAATATTTTGTCATTGTTTAACCACATTTTAGAAAATTGACATAACATTTTAAGTAATTTTGAATCAACGTGATTATTATAGATGCCGCAGGTACATTGTAAGAGCCGTGATATTATAGTATCACTAGTTAAATTATAATGAGGTTAGCAGTGTTATTATAATTTCACTATGGTAGATTATAATTTTATGGTTTTGACAATATACCTGCGACATAGATAAAGCGCGTATGCGTTTTCGGCCGCATTTCTGAGTATACTACACGAGCGCAATAAGTTGGGCCCGGACTCCTTTATTAGCCCGGATTATAGACGTGGTGAATTAATTAAACGATAAAACTACGAGATCGACTCAAACGATGCAAGAATTACATCGATCAAATAAACAAAACAAACATCATCACAACAAAAACGAAATTGACATTGACAGTTCCGTAATTAAGCGTTCCGAATCGCCAGAATGTATGTTTTGAGTTTCGAAAATACGCAATGTTTACTTTATGAAATGGTGAGATAAAATATTTAAAATGATGTAAAAAAATTACATATGTATTTTATTTTCTAGTTTTAAATATTATTGGTACGGATTTCCTAAGAAAAATGGGCATTGTACTTTATAGTTATGGAGATATTGAAAGTCAGTCACAATTTTCTTTTCAAGATTTATACATATTTTTTTTCAAAACGTTATTTAGATTTTTTTTATCGACGCACTTACACACACATACACACAGGCAAATTCTTTGAGTAGCGCTACAGTAGCGCGCCGCTCTATACATTGCGTACTGGAAAAAATGTTTTTGTTCACTTCAAAATACAAATGATTCCCACGTATAATATTTTGTAATATTACTTGTTTGGGTGTACAGAATGCGCAGTTTTAGTCTTTGCCATAGGTTTTTTTACAACCTGTATGTATATGTAAATTACGCGTCCCGTTGTTTGTCCGGAATGGACTCCTAAACTATTTAACCTTAAATTTTAATCAAATTTGCACACCGTTTGAAGTTTGATCCAACTTGAAAGATAGGATAGCTTACATCTCAATTTATAGTCGCAATATTATATTATCGCAAATTATTACTTTTGGGCGGTACGAAGTTCGCCGAGTCAGCTAGTTATTAGGCGCGTCTACACAGAACGAGCAGCCTCGTGAGGCATTTGCCGCGCGAGGAAACTGTCCCCGAACGAGTGCGGCAGCGTCGGTGTCACCGCGAGGCTGCCGCGAGCGGCAGGCTCGAGCCAGTTTTCTTCGTTCGTTTATTCTCGTGATTTTTCCCGCCTGAAAGATCCCAGCAATGACTCCATTTTCTTTTTTGAATCAGGAATCGGGACATTCATCTCGTGGCTAATATTTAACCAGGCATCTTCCCTAAGTCCTCTATTTGTAAAATTAGGATCACTTGCACTCCATAGCCAGGTGTTTACACCATAGAGAGATATTAATTTCAGACACTGATCTTTATTCATAATTATTATGTACGACCGAGGCACGAAACAAAATACGCGAGCGTCCAGAGTGCCCGCGTCAAATGACTGAGGCGCATTCCCTATATACTAGTATACTCTATGCTGAGGCGCCTTTGAGCAAAACAAAAAACCAACAAAAAACTGGCTCGGGCGCTCGGTCGCTCGCCCGCGGCAGCGCGCGCGCTTGCCTCGGCCGAGGCACGTCTACATTAACCGAGCTGCCTTATAACTCTAAAGTAAAGGACATGGCTAAGAAACTGCCCTTAACGTGTGTAAATATTTCGCACTAGCCCGTAACTTTACAATATTTTTTTATTAATTATTACGTGTTTATTATTCTCATACAACTTTTGTGAAATAATCAATAATTAAAAGTATCAAAATTTACTTCATGTCTGTTTAAAAAGTAAAATGTACCGTTTTACAAAATAAATGAACAATAAATGTACACATTAAACTATGACATATTTGGCCCTTTTTTATTTTAACAAATCACTGAACGCCTAAAATTATAGATTTTATTATTCTGATCAGGCTTAAGACAAGGCTGTATGATAATTAATACTTTATTTTTTGTAAATGGTCAAAACAAAACTTCACTGATTTCCTGTCAGGCCGACGAATCCGACGATAACAAATTATTTGTATATACTTTTGCTTTAAAAAACTTTTTGTGAGTGAAAAGAGTTAATCAGAGATATGGGAAGAAAGATTCTAAGAAAATGCGAACTTGATGACTCTGTAAGTAATTGGCAACATCTTTTATCAACTGTAGTAAGGTAATGACATAATAGAAGTTCTCATAATTTTCAAGATTGTGACTTTATCAAAAGTTCCTGAGTATTATTTCATATAAATTATAAATATTCAGCCATTTACCATTAAATATTACTAAGTACAGTATTTATACATTGCCAGGGCAGTTGCACATAAAAAACTTTACCATGTCCTTTTACTAAAAACAAATTCCACGCGATTCAAGCATCACACGGGATTCCAAGCCGCATCTTCCGTTAACCTGGCGGACGCACTAGGGAAGGAACTATTGATGATAGCCATAATAATAATAAACAAACAAACGATGTCTCAAACAATTGGCAATTCATTTTCTCCAGCCATCCATGTACTTACCATTGAATACATAATTGCATCTAATTTAAATTGTCTGCGTGACCTTCACGTGGTACGATTCTTGCTGTATGCACTAGAACCGATTCACTGTTAAATTACAAATTGTTCATAACGAGGTAAAAACTAATTATATTAAACGGAACAGAGCGGAATCATTTTCTTAGTTGGGGATTTAAATTAGTTTCGTTATAGAGCTACCTAGAACTTAGGTCCTCTAGTAAGTAGTTTATTTTCTATTCTATTTTCATATCACGTTTAGGTAGCTATTTCTAATTTACATAACACAAATGCGTCAGATATACTTATATCTAACTGCCTTGAAAAATATTATAAAGATCCCTTTTGACACTACTGTTAACTTTAATTTTTTTTGTACTATGCATTACTGTGAGAGCAATAAAAATATTTCTATTCTATTTTATTCTATTCTAACAACTGGAGGAAAATTACAAAACCGCCAGACATGCTAAGATCGTTGAGGATAAAAAGTAAACAAGCTTATCCGGTTCATTTAATTTACCGCTAAAATAATATCACAGAACAATTGGAAAGTTGACGAATATAAGGAAAATGCATGCGGATAGCAAGCTGCCTTGAGCTCGGGTCATCGCAGCCGTACCGTTAAGGCGTTCGTTCACGTAAAACAAAATTGTTTCACAATCGATCTTGTAATTCATCATGCCCTCCCTGGTGTACATGATCAACCGACAGTCTGCTTCCTTCGTCACGTAGAGTCGCATGTGCGTCACCGGATCCATCACTGTTGTCAACTTCCAATCCTTCAAACCTTTTTGGTTTTTATTCTTTGGCACGATGTCTTCCTGGGGCCTCGCCACCTCACTCCAGAGACTCACGTCGACATTGTCTTCTGTCATCTTTTCCGCGTTGTAATCATGTATGTAGCTTTTGAGAAATGCATGCGCGATGTAGCACCACAATGTGATAGTTTCAGTCAGCTCCACATCTTCGATTCTGAGCCAGCACTGGTCGGAGCGGTCGTTTCTATTCGGCAATTCCAACGGAATAGGGAACGTGCAGGGTTTATTAGTATCCACGACACTACCATCACTGTAATACACTTTGACGAATAGTAAAGTTGTTAGCAGGACGCTAAGTAACATTTTAAATGTGCCGCTATGGCGGCGGCATGATTGCAACTAACTGAATGTCGCGATGATCTCTTTTACGACAAAAAGTAACGAAGAATGGCGAGGTTGCCGCACAATGCTGATTACAGGTTGCAATGATTATAAGAATGCAATTTACAGCTCATTGTTGTACTAAATTTCCACGTGAACGGTTGCGGTTATTTTTAGATCGTGATCGTGACTTTTGCGGATGGTCATTGGTGCACGCCTATCTTTTAGGATCTATTCAGTTCGGAAAATAATGATAAATTGTCTTTTGTTACAAAACTAATCACGGTCGTTTTGGGTCTTGCGGGTTTTTTTAATATTAGGTACTGTATTATTATTATTGTGTACGGGTTTGGCACAGCATCAACAGTGAGGTTTGTAGTCTGACTTCCATTTGGCTGCATCATAAAAATGGAAATAGATTTTGTTTCCAAAATAATAGTAAACTAAAATCTCGTCGCCTGCAACAGTTTTAATAATTACTATAGCTGGCTATTGACTCTGATTACTGACAAAAGAAAGTCAGTAGTTGACACATTCTGGTTTTGGTTCAAAGTAAGCACTGTAAGGCTTGTTATATGGGATGCTAGTGTAACGGATAGAATACATATGCAGTACATATATAATTATATTTATGTAGAAATATATATTAAACATTCATGACTGGAGTACAAATGCTCGTATTCATCACACAAATATCTGCCCCCACCGGGATTCGAACCCGGGACCTCTCGAGTCGGCGACACCATGAAACCTGGCGTACAAACCATTCGGCTACGGAAGTCGTCGTTCAGTTAAGTCAGCATAGTCCACATAATACTTACCAATTAAAATTGAAAATAATTAGGCTAATTTACGTTCGAAAGGCATGGAATCTCTCTATTTTAAAATGTTAATAAACGAATATTTTTAAATTAGTGGTAGCCAAGGAGGTCAAGTTTGATTGGAAGAATTAAAC
This sequence comes from Chilo suppressalis, assembly GCA_902850365.2. Taxonomy (NCBI): domain Eukaryota; kingdom Metazoa; phylum Arthropoda; class Insecta; order Lepidoptera; family Crambidae; genus Chilo; species Chilo suppressalis. Next base: position 9,060,943 of record OU963899.1, on the reverse strand, counting down.
AAGGAAAACCGTTGCAGCTTTACCATACCATTACAGGTCTTTACTTTATTACTTCGTCATAATCGATTAGGCATAATTTTCTATTCAGTAATCACATGTATTGCGTAACATAAACAATTTACAATCTTCTTTATACGCAAGTTTTATGTAAATAAGTGATTCACGCCTACACTTTTGGCAAAAAAAGATATCTGTTTGTGCCACTATTGCTATAAAACTTGCTACAGGCGGTATATATTGAGGTTATTTATAAAAATCCCATTACGGTAAAGGCGGTAGTATGAGGAAATGATAATGCTTTTTATGGATAGTTTTTCAAAGAAACTTATTAACTTAGTACAATGTAGGTAGGTATAAACAATGTATACTTTTATTGGAGAGCTTTAAGAGCTTAAGACATGTTATTTTCCGACGTCCACGCGGATGATGTCGCAGGTACAGCTAGTATCTACGGACTGACTAACATTCAACGGACAGCCGAAATCACTGGGACAAGAGACTCCAAATTTGACACGTAGGTTCCTTAAAAGGTGTAGAAGTGCACTAAAAAGGTTTTTTTTAATTCACCCCAAACGGTTTAAAATAGGGGATGAAAGTTTGTATGAAAAATGTTATTCCCTGACTTTATACATTTGAAACTTGACACGAATACTTATCTACGATTCTATCATTTTTAGTTTCTTTGAACAACCTCCTAAAAGGGGATCGGGACAGCGTCGCGTCGAAGTTTTATATAGATGCATTTTAATGCGCACTTCGATTAACTCGAAGCTTGTTAATTTTACTAAAGACCAGAAATAAAGAATAATGTATATCAGGGATTTTTGAAAAATCTCCCCTGGGAGGGTAAAAAAGGGGATGAAAGTTTGTATGAAAAATATTATTTTTTGAGTTAATACACTAAGTGCATTTGCAGCAATTTTGCTAAATCTCATTTTATGGAATAACGTCAAATTGACATTGACGATTGTCACTTTTCTATGGGATGCATCTAGTATTAATTATATCGAGGTTAGCAAAATTGTACGAATACTTATATAAATAAACTAAAAAGTTTCCCATTTTTGCATTGTTATAATCTGAGTGGATATTTCAATACAAAAAATTGATTGCGAATGTTAGTATTTTACAAAGTTATTTTCTGAGTCATACAAAATATTTACATAAGACCATATATATATTATCCAAGACCAATCGTGGCAATCGTGTAGACCATTATTTAAGGGTCTTGGATTGTTGCTGCTGCCATCGCTGTACATATATGAATAGGCTAGTTGACCCTTTTTGGAAAAAGGTTTTAAATGGTTAATAAATGTTCTATTAGACCGAAAAAAAAATGTATTGTATTTTTTTAAACCTAGAAAGCTACAAATCTTTAATTTTAAAATAGACTTTTCATGGACATACAAAAACGCTGTCGGCCATTTTAGTCTATAGATTGTCTATGCTATGACGTGAACTGTGGTAAACAAAAACTCGTAAACACGTAGAAAATTACTTTTAACTGAGTTTATAATAAAAAAAACATGATTTCTAATAAATACCACGAAAAATAAAGTAATTATCATTACTGTATTGTACGAGAATATAAAAACACATCCTTGAAGACTCCAGGAAAGTTGTGGATTAAAGTGCCGAAAGAAATTAACCTACGCAACTTTATTACACTTATTCATATGTTATATCAGTTTTATGTTTATTACTACATTGTAATACTAAATGCACTGAACTTACATAGATGCCTTGTCGTTTCTCTGCTCCGCAGAGCAGAAATCGGGGTTTAGTGCAACAAATTCACCAACCATCAATGCGTCAATTCTTGGCAGATTTGTGCTTTCTGCTTTCACAAAGCCGGCATCCATAATTTGTTCAGTAAAAAAAAACTAAGTTTACTGTTTTTTTCTTTCCTAAAGTTAAAAGTGTTTTAAGATAAATTTAGTCAGACGAAAGAATCCATCTACAGTAACACGCGAATGACATTTAGTTGTTTACCACAAGAGACGTCAAAATCATGGCGAAAGTGGCGAACAGCGTTTTTAGTGTTTAAAAAATATAGACTAAAAAATATTTTTTAAAATTAAATTTCTACAGCAATCTTCTGCTTTTATGAAGTGAAATCGATATATTAAGGTTCCTTAGACTAAACACTTTAAGAAATAAACATTTATTTCATACAATTCGACATGAGTAAACTAGCCTATTAGCAGTATTTGTCGACGGGCACAAGCAGTTTTTCAAGAGGGTCAATAATTTCCGACTTAGAGACCCTTACAGAATGATATTCAATGAGATCCCAAAGTCTGACAAATATAAGAAAAGTTGCTTGTGCCTTTGTGTCGGGCTCTTGAATAAAATTCCATCCAACATGAAAATGCTAAATATGAACATGTTTAAAAATAAACTATATAAATGGCTAAATGGAAACAATTTCTATGATTTAAAAAGTTATTTCAATTACAAAAATTAATGGTCATGTTTTAACTTATCCTATAATAAAAAAAAATATCTTTTTTTATTATTTTTTTATCTGATATTTAGAAACCTTGTTATATTAATATGTTGACATTGTATATTTTATTGACATAATATTAGGTAACTCTGACATTCTTAATTCTATAGAAAATTTTAAAAGTAATTAATCTATTTTTTTTTTCAAATTTGTACCATATATGTATTTGCATGCTATTTTTAAAAATGGCGATCAAATCACTTTATGCAATACCTGTATACCGTGTTTTAGCAAATAAAGATTATGATTAGTAGGTATAATCTACTTTTACTGATAGCATTATATATTATAAAGTGCCCACAAATCTAAAGATCTCTGTATTTCTATATTATAAAGCTTTTATTATTTCACTTGTCCCGTTGTTGTCTTTGTGTAATGTATTCTTGTTTGTTAAAGGAGACTGGGCTTTGTATTGGAGTTCGTCCAAGTAACAATACCGACACCGTGTGTTATTAATGTAAGGGAAAATGCACTTAAATACAATGGGGCATCCCAGCAGTTTCGAGAAAAAATTACACTTTATATTATAATTATATACATATGTTTTAGTAGTTATTGCTTAAGAGGTTTATGTCGGCTATTTCCGACAGTATTTGACTTCAGTAATCAGTACATTTCTTACAGGTACTTCAATATCAAGTTTTTTTTATGGTATGACTTTCTCGGGTATTATGTGACTGGGTGATTCCTGGGCCCCATGATTTTAAGGGTCACATTGAAATATTAACTGGAGTAATAGATCAATTTGAATAAAGTACCACTCCAAGCTTTACTTAACTATTGTAGTGTTTAGGCCATTAGATAAAAAAAAAATTTAATTAAAGAAATTGGTTAAATATCCATTTGAAACTAAAAAAACGCGGTAATTTCACTAGATTTTTCCGTGACACAACGCGCGACTCTTGCTATGTTATAGTGATTTTTTTTTTACGCTCAAGATTATACATGAATATATACTGTTTTTAAATACATAAAGAGTTATTCTATTAGGTCATGAATAAACTGTTCTAAAATAATCAAAGTCCTTTGTCCTAGTGTCCATTGTATTTGAACAAATAAGTACCTTTATTTGTTCAAATACATGTCACGGCATTTCAATCTCGCGGCGAAACTATGACAATTTATTTAGTGGAATACTCGGTAATCGTCTTGCGATTGGTCCAAAAGACCGCTTGTTGACCGGCCGTGTCCGGACGGGAAGGTAGTGTCCGTAGATTTCGCGCCAGAAATTTTAGGTAAAGTTCTTTGACTTCTGCAAATGTTTGTCCAACGGGGTAGGTATAACTCGTGGTTCGTTTTGCTGTTAAATTGAGAATAGTTTCACTAAACTGGTTTTTGATTAATAATACGTATATCCCTGTGTAGGCACTGGAGTACAAATAAATACGATTTTATTTATAGTTTTACAGTAATACCTTCATATTTGAATTATCGTCAGATTCGTGGTCGTAAGATCCGTGGATTTAAGCCATGGATCTGATTTATCGACCATGGATCTGACCACATAATATTATAGCTTCACTGCCTCCGTGGTGTAACGGTTAGAGCGTTGGACTCCCAACCTGAAGGTCGTGGGTTCGAATCCGGCGCGGACCAAAATAATATCTCCTGCGTAGCTGGTTAATCTCGTTGAGATTAGCCGCTGTGGTAGAAATCGACAAGGAGGCCTAATTTTTACAGCTTCAATCATTTTCTTTCAGTTTTAATTGCCGTGGATACCTACCCAGCAAAGACTGGCGTTTAAACGTAAGAATTTAAACAAATACTAAAGTAGTTTATTTATTGATTTTTTAATATTTTATATGCAATGGATGTAAAAAAATACAAAAACTTTAAATTTCTGATTACTTCTGCTATAATGATGTTTTATTTAGAATTTTCTTTATTGCAGCATTCTAACAGGCGATTCTAACGCGACGCCATTACTTGATTCATATACTTCGGATCCGTGATGCCCATGGTCAGATCCGTGGCGAGCCAAAACATTTTCTTTTTTTGTTTTCAAGAATCTATAAGGTCTACGTGTTTGCCTCATTTACAGAATGACTTGTTTTTCAGCCTTGTTTAGCCATATAATTTTAGTTTTTTCTAATAATGAAATAAAATAAAAGTCACGGATCTGATGCGAAGAACGTTAGTCCCAGGAATCACCCGACTATATCTAGCAGAAAAATACATAACAGAAAGCAAATAAGTACGGTCAGAAATGACCTAATTCAACAAAACATGTAATAAAATATATGTACTATAAAGGTAAGGCTTTTTAAGGAAATAGCAAAAAGATTAGTCGACATCACAGGAGACCGAAGAGCTGGCAGCTACTTCGGACATAGAATAAGTCTAGCTATTCAAGGGGTAACGGTGCAAGTATCTTTGGAACCTTGCCTAAAGGGACTCCTTTTAATAATATATTTTTGTTATTATATATATATATATATATATATATTTACATATATTTTTAAGGTTTTTAGTTATAAATACTATTTGTTATTTAGTTAAATGGACATACATCTTTTTTTTTTTTTTTTTTATATGATTAGGTAGGCAAATGACTCTACCCCACCTGATGTTAAGTGGTGATAAAGTCCAAACGCGAAGATAGCTGGTACAGCAGTTATAAACTGTTACACCAACCATCCTCACCTTGCCGGCCTGCAAAAATGCTTCTTCACGCCTCTCTTAAAGGACCCCAGATTATAGGAAGGAGGGAACACGTGCGCGGGCATAGAATTCCACTTACGAATAGTACGACAAAGAAATGAGTCGCCAAATTTCTTTGTTCGTGTAGGAATAGTGGCCACAGTAAGTCGGTGGCAACGTAGGCCAGCGCGCGTGGTCCTCTGAAGAAAAGGTGATGGAGGGATAAGCGAGAATAGCTCCTCAGAACACTCGCCGTGGTATAGTCGATAGAATGCGCTTAATGATGCCACACCACGGCGTAATTGTAGAGACTCGAGTTTCTTAGTTACCTCTTCATCGCCAATGATGCGGGCAGCGCGCCGCTGCAACCTATCCAAGGCATCGAGTAAGTGCTTAGCGGAGCCATCCCAGAGGTGCGAGCAATATTCCACGCAGGACCGCACTTGCGTTTTGTACAACAAGCACAGTTGATCGGGCGTGAAAAAACGCCGCACCTTGTTCAGGACTCCGAGTTTGCGTGAAGCTGCTTTGATCAACGTCTCGATGTAGTCCTTTGGATTCAGGTCTGAGCGAACCTCCATACCGAGCATGGTAATATAGCTCTGTAGCGCCAGTGTTGTGCCCTGAAGAGAGGGAAGGGGAAGGAATGGCGATGTTTTTGCCGTGAAAGCGCAAGCCTGAGTTTTCTTGGCATTGAACTCAACCAAGTTCCTGGTACCCCATTCGGAAATGTGGTCCAAAGCCCGATTGAGCTCAACGACAAGATTCTCCCGTTTCTCCATGGTTACTACCTTTCCAGCCGCCGCGTGTCCAAAGTATCTCGCATGCACTGTGCTATCGTCTGCATAGCACTGAATTTTCGCAAGTGGAATCAAATCATTGATATGCAGCAGAAAGAGTGTGGGGGATAGAACGGAGCCCTGAGGAACACCGGCATTCACTGACATGAACTGAGAACTACATCCGTCCGTAAGGACGCGAATTCTACGCTCATGTAGGAAGTCAGCTACCCAGGCGCAGAGCTGAGCAGGCAGACCGTATGCGGGCAGCTTGGAGAGAAGGCTTTTGTGCCAGACCCTGTCAAAAGCCTTGGCGATGTCAAGGCTAATAGCCAGAGACTCTCCCCGCTTGTCTATAGCTTCACCCCATATGTGTGTCACGTACGCTAGAAGGTCACCCGTCGATCGATTCGGTCTAAATCCGTATTGACGATCGTGAATCAGAGAGTAATCTTCTAGGTAGCGGGTCAGATGGTTGTTAAGGACCCTTTCTAAGACTTTACACAACACTGAGGTGACAGCTATCGGCCGATAGTTGGCCGGGTCTGAGCGGTCCCCTTTTTTGGGCACCGGCTGCACATTGGCGTCTCTCCAAGCTTCCGGCACACGCCCCAAAGAGTAAGAGAGTTGGTACAGGCGCGTACACACGGGAGACAACTCCGCTGCACAATGTTTAAGAACAACTGCTGGGATGCCATCAGGTCCACTAGCTTTCCGGACGTCGAGTGATTGCAACTCCGCACGAACATCACGCTGCCTGATTTTAATGTCAGGCATCGTAGTGCCACAATGAGGTAGTGTAGGTGGCAGTGCATTGCAATCACTGATTCGGGAGTTAGCCGCAAAGAGCTTTGCCAACAAATCGGCTTTCTCTTGCGGCTCATGAGCTAGTGACCCATCTGGACATCGCAGAGGTGGCAGCGAGGGCTGGCAAAAGTTGTGTTGCACGGCCTTAGCCAAACGCCAAAAACTACTGGGAGCCCGTAGGGTGCGTTAACAATTCGTGGCCAGTACGTGCTACACGTTGGGCATCCGCTCTGATGTAAGCCTTCTTACAAGACTTGGAAGCACTATTATAGGCAGCTTTCAGTGAGTTAACCCCGGGATCCTTAAGAGCGTGGCCTTTGATCCAAACGCGATATGCCGCCTGCTTACGAGAAACAGCATCGGCACAATCGCGATTGAACCAGCAGTTACGTGTGCCCTTACTGATGAGATCAGAATGTAGGATGTAATACTCCATTCCCATTACGATCTCCTCAGTAATGGCAACGGCGCTGGATGATAGGTCCTTTTCATTGAAGCAGCGCTGCTTCCAAGGGACGGACGCAAAGGAATCGCGCATACCATCCCAATCTGCCGACCCATAGTGCCAGACCCTGCGTTTGACCACTAATGGACGAGGGGTTTTGGCCTGTGGCACCTTGACAGATATCAGGCAATGGTCTGATGAACCCAGCGGGGCTCGAACCACGACCTGATACTCCTGCGGATGGGTCGTAAGCAGAAGGTCTAGTAAAGAAGGCGCTTGACTTGCTATATCTGGGATCCTGGTGGGCTGATCAACCAGTTGGGTCAAGTCATGCGTGAGAGCGAAAGCATGGGCAGAGATCCCTGCATGGTCAGTTTTGGAAGAGCCAAGCCACAAACCGTGGTGGGCGTTAAAGTCTCCCAAAAACACCAGTTCTGCGTTGGGAAATTGCGCCTGGGCATCATCTGCTACCCTACTGAGTTTTCTCAGCGTCGCCGGTGTGAGATCTGTAGAGGCACACGTAGACTCTGGACTGAAGACCAGAGTCTACATGTACCGCCAACATGGAAAAGGAGGGGTCTTCCAGGCAGCTCAAACGGCGACAACAAACATCCCACCCACTTCCCGGCTTCCGATTAAGCTGAAATTTTGCACGCACCTACATATAAGTATATCAATGCAATATTATGATAATATGGAGCTGGAAAGTAACTATAGGAGCTCTGTAATGAAACGACGCAACCCCATTAAGTTTGGAATCCTTTAATTGATTCGTACCTATTGACGATACGAGGCTAAACTCGATGTATAATAGGAACTCTGTTATACATCGAGTTTAGCCTCGTTTGATTTGTTTTGACGAGTACTTTCAAAACTTTATTTCTAAAACCAATGCTAATGTTACAAATTTTGAGAACCCCTAGTAGAAAAGTTTATTTGCCTGTGTAAGGAACTCTCGCTCTTCAATAACTATTCCAAACTTTATTTTTTAACTTTACTTTATTGGTTAGAAATATATAACGATATTTACATTTTGCATGTTTAGTCTAAAGTGTTCAATATATCTGTTATGTTTGTGTGTGTGTACGTGCGTGCGTGCGTGCGTTCACATAAGAAGGAGATAGAAAGCCTCTCTTGAGTTTGTTTCGCCGGTTCTTCTCAGGAAGGTCTCCCAATTTTGGAACCGGTGGTATTTACGGTAGTTAGGGTCAAAAAATAAATAAACTCAAAATTACAAACAAGAATTTTAAATAAAATACTTTATTAAGTAAATTAAATAATAAATTCATACATAGACAATAAAATTTTAAAAATCTTCCAATGAAATAACCGAACGCTCAATATAAGTCTTTCGAAGGTAGCTCGACAATTTTAAATAAAAAATCATTATTCTGACGATGCAGACCTGAAAAGGCTGCGAAACGTCAATAAATAAATAAAGTTTCGTGCATTAACCCGTAAAAACTAGTTTTATATCAATACCTTTGTTGTTCCTTTAGAATTCGTTATAAGTTCTACACGTTTTGACTATAGGATTATAAATAAGAGGTGTTATTTTTAAAAACTTGAATTGCGAATGTATTTGCAAGGCGGGATCTATATAGCGTATTAACATGTATGAGTTATCGATGTATGAATGCAGAAACTTATGAAGGAAAATTAAATCATATCTTTTACGCCTGACTTGTAGGGAGACAACACGAAATTTTGACAATCGGTCTTTATAATTATTAAGGGAACAACCATATTTAAATTTACGAGAAAGGAATCTCAGGAGTTTCCTCTAAACACGTTCAATTCTAGTAACATGTACATCTTAATAGGGCGACCATACAGGGCAACAGTATTCAAGAATACTTCTCGCCAGACTGAAAAAAAGACAGATAATGCTTTATGGCTTTTAAAATTACTTAGTAGATTTAATGATAAATCCCAGCATACTGTTACTTTTCTTTATAATATGATCGTAGTGAGGACGGAAGCTTAACTCATCATCGAAAAACAAACCTAAATCTTTGATTTGATTTGGGAAAATAGGTCCGTTTCATTTGTTATGAATGTGAATTCTGTTTGATTATGAAAGCTTGTTTTTCAATCAGACATTAAATGTACAATTATTTTAAAATACCATATCACGTTATAATTTTGTAAGTTTTCTGTTCATAATATGTGTGTTTATTAAAACAGAGATAAAAAAGAATAGCGCGCGAGATACCCCGAAAATTTATTGACGTAATTACTTCGAAGTTCTGAGTGTGTTCATTATGGTTTCTATAAATAATATCATTCGCGTTTGGGCCGCCACAGTGTATAAGTGCGTGTAACCGTGTGTTAGTTAGTGCTGTCTAAAATGGCCAACAGAAAAACCCTGTTAGGTCTGTTAATTTTAACAATTTCCGTGAGTTTTATAGACTGTAGAGGTGGGAGAGGAGGCGGTGGCCGTAGTGGAGGAAGCCGTAGCCATAGTAGCCACAGTGGATGGAGCTCACACAGCTCTAGTAGTTATAGTAAGCCGTCCTGGTCATCCGGAAGTTCATGGAGTAGTGGCTCCTCTGGTCACAGTTACCCGTCATCGTCTTCAGGACTTTCTGGATCAGGATCATCATGGAATCCTAGCCATTCATCGTCATCCAATTTTGGTTATCCATCTTCATCGTCCGGACTGTCTGGATCTGGCAGTAGATATCCCTATTCGTCGTCAGGATCATCGTGGTTTGGATCCGGGAGTAGCAGCTACCCATCGTCATCCAGTGGATTGTCCGGATCCGGTTCAAAAAGCTACTATCCGTCTTCATCATCAGGATCATCGTGGTCTGGATCAAAAAATAGTAATCCGCACAGTTATCCACCGTCATCTACAGGACTATCGGGATCTGGATCGAGTAGATCGTCAAATTATCACGTCTATTATACACAAAGAGCACCAACATATTATTCAGCACCTCAACATGTTTATATCACACAATACAGAAACTCAGATAGCCGTTATGGAGATTTGTTGACTGGATTATCTTTATACAACTTAGGGCGATCTCACAGACATTATCATGATCATTATTATTACGATGACTTTTACAATAGAAGATATAATACTGCTTATAATAATAACAACTATAATACATACAGTACGCCACAAGATACGGCAACGTGTAGATTAAAAATAAAAGACCACAAAGGTATCGAAACATTAAAAATTCCATGCGAAATCGTTTCTACTTTCACCGAAGACAGCAAAAAGGTTTCTGTATCAAACTTTGTTAATACAACTGTGTGTGTGAATAGTACAATAAAACAAAATAACACCACACCGAGTGTTGTACTTAACCAGAATACTACAGTATCGAATAAGGAACTTGAAATTTCTACGAAACCTACTGAAACGATTTTGTTAGTTAAGCCATTAGTTAAGAATAATATGACAGTAACAAATAGTACAACCGTTCAAAATAACACGGATACCGTGAAAGGTACACAAATAACTAATTTAACAATGACTACTGAAAATAAGGAAACCCAATCTCTCCTCAATGTTTCGTCGCTCTTGAATTCGACTGTTATCAATGAGCCACCTGTTGTCGCAGCGTCCAATGTCACGACAGCGTATGTTACAGCAAATTCTAATGTAACGGTTGTTTATGTCACTAACTGCACTACTATAGAGAAGCAAATTGATCCGTTATCTGTAAAAGGTTCCAAAATTGATCCTTCTGGAAAGGAATGTACTGTTGAAATACAAACGAAAAGCTCCTTATTACATAATAAAATTGATTGCGGAATTTTGATGAAATACGCTAAAATGCCAGAGCCCAAGAAGCAGGACAGTAGTTTGATGCCTTCAAGAGAGAAACTCAAGTCATGGGCATCTAATCCTCCATGGTGGACGTCCTTGTTTATAGCTATATAATAATTTACATCATATTTAGGTTTTAAGCGAAGTGAAGTAAAATTGTATTAATCATTTTAGCTAAATTAAGGAACTCAATAATGAAGCAAGTTTTAATTATATAATTAGAACAATGTTAATTTTAAATCTAGATTTTAGGTACATTGACAGCGTAATTTTAAATAAGCAATTTCCTTAAAATGCAATAATGTATTGGTAGATAGTTTGCAACTGTTATGCATAGTTATATTTATTTATATTTAAACTGTTGTGCATTTTAAATAGACTATAATTTTGTAAAATGCATATTTTATTTTTACTAAAGATATTGCTTGCAGGCTTAGGCCTGAACTTGAAATTGATAGCAGTGTATCCTTGCCATTTTCTATACAAAATGAAACGGAGACTGATGTTAAATTTTGTTTTAAGTTTACAGAATCGTGCCAGAATCGACAGCATTTTATGTCATCTATCACATTAGTAAATCCCTGACTAAACAAAATTATAACCTATTGCTTATAAATGACCTACATTACTATATTTTATTATTTTGTTTGTGTTACAAACGCGATACTACAGCGTGTAAGTGTAAATGAATAACACATTCCTGAATGCTGTCTGTTGATTAACTTTTAATTGGTGAGGTCATTTCAATCGTTGTGCTTTTGGAGTCATGATCAAAGTTGTATTCTTGTTTGATAACAGAATTTATGCAAGAATTTTACACAAATTATATGTATTTATGAGAGTGAAAGTGTATGAAACTAATAAAATTATTTCATCTAATTTTATTGTGTTTAAAGTGGGGCAAGGTATAGTTAGTAAGTACATATCTAATAACAAGTGAACATACAAAAATAAGCTGGCTTAAAATTTGTTAAAAAAATCAAATTCAAAGCTTCCGCTTCATGAAGGTCGCCAATTGTTTGGTCGGCACTCTCACCACAAATGAATTAAAATTCTCGCCGTGGCGGGACTTCAACCACGCAATCACATTTCCACGACGACGACACGTCTGGTGGAACTTGGTCTTTGTTCGAAAGTACTCTGCGATCTCCTCCACTTTCGTGGTGTAATGCAAGTGGGACACATACAGCATCAGATATATTATAGCAGACGAGGTAACCAAATACTTCGGAACAATTCAAAATGTCAATAAGTTCGATACACTACAAGTTACCATTAATATCTGAACATTCATTACTTAATTACATCTGAGTAGATGCTTGTCAATAATTTTTGTACACACAACTAACCAAAAATATCTGAAACATCTGCAATGTTAAGTGTTTCAGATGGGTAAATAATAAATATCCTATAGCAGTTGAGGAAAAAATTCAGTAGGAAGTGCTTTAAACTTTATTATAAATACAATTTGAATAGGAAGTCTTTTACTCAACCGCATCGAATACTTATGGGGTAAAATGGTGCAAGAGTGGGATGGGAATGAATGGACGAACAAACAAAGCATTAGGCCGGGCATTAGGCCGGGATTCCACCAAAGCAGAGATGTGTGCGGTGTGCTGTGTGCTGTGCGAGACGACATGTTTTTTAGCTCGGGGGACTCCGCCAAAGCGGAGATGTGTGCGGTGTGCTATGTGCGAGAAGAGATGTTTTTCAGCTCGGGAGCGAGGCGTTGAGTGCTGGAGTGAGTTGCTGGCGGGCTAGAGGGGGGAGGGTGCAGCGCTCACTGCACGCCGCTCACTTCTCTCGTCTCCACTGCGTGTCGTCTGCGCACAGCTTACATCTCCGTTTCCATCGCGCCATACAAATATTACACATCTCTGCACAGCGATCTCCACTGAAGCTGAGCGGAGAGGAGATGTGTCAATAACACAATTCTATTGCTTGTTTAAAAACATCTCCTCTCCGCTTGTCTCGCCTCCGCTTTGGTGGAGTCCCGGCCTTTAGACGACATGCAAATAACGTTTGGGAATCGTTAAATTATAATCATACCTAACAAATTAGTTCATACGACAATTTATATTTGTCAATTGCAGTAGTTATTTAAATTTAATATTCTTAGGTAAAATTTCTTAGGTAAAATTAAAATTCACGATTATCCGTGTGCATGGACTAAAAAATATTTGCCTTTTTCTGTGAAATTTTAAAAGATGGTCCTGCCTGGTGGTAACAGCTCATAATTAATAATGCCCTCCCAATCCCACCATACATACACACAGCATCACCTAGTTGCGAGTTAACCCGGGTATCGCCAGAGTCTGTGAAGCCTGACCTGCCTGAATAAATAAAAGTTACCTAAATTAAACGTTTACTATCTTCTATAAAAAATACACTCCGGGACTCTTGAATCAAGCCACCTTACATTCCCGGGCCTTTAGCCCAATACACAAAAAATATACAATATAACAAAAAAGTTTTTATGCATTTTTAATGCTGGCATATTTCATCGTCTTTCCCGTATGTATTATTCCAAATTTGAATTTTAGAATTTAAAATAAAGAACAAAAGCACGGTCACTGATTTGAAAAAAATAATGACTGTTGAAAGTTGCTTTTTTAACTCAATTTAATGTCGATTTGGTTTGAATTTTCGCAATTGTTGTAAACCAAAGTTTAGTTTAGTTATTTTTCTATAATTTGAACCGTTTTTGGCTATAAAATTATGGATACTTCACCTGAAGTAGCCGCGCAAGCTGTAGCACTTCTTCAATCTAGGCTAAGTCAGCGAGATGTGAGTCAGTCAGTCGAGATGTCACAACTTCACATAAGTCGTTCCGCTGTTCAAAAAGTGTACCACCGATACCTGGAGACTGGCGGCTTCGTTCGGCGAACAGGAGGATCTCGTTACCGAGTGATAACGGCGAGACAAGATCAATACATTGTCACTACTAGCTTACGAAATCGACGCCTTAACTCTGTTTAGATACAAGAACAGCTCAGGGACTTTCACGGAGTGGCTGTAAGTGCTCGGACCGTTAGAAGGCGACTCAATGCACGTGGTTTAAAGCCCATAAGCCAGCCAATGGACCCAAATTGACACGAGCACACCGAATAGCCCGTCTAGAGTTTGCGCGCGAACATCTAAATTGGACTCGACATCAATGGAGCCAGGTTCTCTTCACCGATGAGTCCAAGATAATGCTATACGGTAATGACGGAAAGAGTACCTTACTCCTGAAGACAGAACGAGCGTTTCGCGCAATGCTGTATTGACGAGGAAGTGAGTTATGGTGGAGTATCATGGACAGTCTGGGGAGGAATCTCTATGGAAGGCAAAACTGAGCTAGAGGTAGTGACGCGACCACGACTGCCGCCGCTAGATGGCAATAGATACATTCGCCAATGTTTAGAGAACCACGTGATGCTATATGCTCGATTTATTGGCCAAGATTTCGTTTTAATGCATGATAATGCAAGGGCCCATACTGCGGTAATCGTCAGGTACTTAAATGACATTGGTATCACTGTTATGAGATGGCCAGCGCGAAGTCCTGATATGAATCCTATAGAGCATCTATGGGATGAGCTGAAGAGGCGTGTTCGTGCTCATCATCCTGCCCCGCAAACCATGCAGGAGCTCAAAAATGTAATTTTGGAAGAATGGGAGGACATTCCTCAATATGTCATAACGACATTGATTAATTCTATGCCAAACCGTATGAGAGCTGTCATAAATGCACTAGGAGGCAATACAAGTTACTGAATAAACATTTCTTATCATGTAAAACATGTGTTTATTTAAAAATCGATTAGATTTTTTTCCTTGAAAAAAGCAAATATGGACTTGTTTCAATGTAACTCGACTTTTTTAATAAACTGTAGTTCAAATTTAGAACAGTGGCACTCTTAATGAATGATGAGTATACCAGCTCCAAAACTGCATCAAAACATTTTCCTTCTACATACATCTTTTATAAGTTACAGTACTCCAAACCAAAAAAATCAAGGTGGCTCGGTTTAGGTGTCCGGGAGTGTATAAACGAATTGCCTAAATGAAAATATCTACGCGCGTACCTTTCGAACGTCAGCACCAAACTGAATAAATATATTTTATGTTTTCGTTATTGTCGGGACAACATTTGACTAGAAGAAAATTTAAAAATCTAACTAATAAAAATATCGCGGTACCTAGCTTATTTATAGTAGTTTTAATAGTTAAATTTTTAAATTTTCTTCTATTAATATACTTATATATGTGTATCAGTCACTAATATCCCCGTAACGTAAGCCTTACAGTGCATACTTTGGGGCCAGGCTAATTGGTGTGAGTATTGGAAATATTTACTTATTTATTTAGGCAGTGTCAGGTTAACATCACGAGAGGACTGCCAAAACTACTTGTTGCGGTTTTTTGATCAGAAGCCCCAAAATTTCTATAGAAATGGGATCATGTCCCTATCTACAAGATGGCAAAAAGTTATTGAATAAAATGACACCTACATACTTTAGCTAAATGTAAATAAACTTTATTAAAAAAAAACATTTAAAATGCGAATAAACTTTTTCCACAACCTAATATATCAAGATTACTAAACCAGTTTATGGTTCATGTTTTTGTTATTACCTAACTAGATAATACTTGTTAACTGTGGACATAGTTTTTACTACATAAAAAAGTAAAATTTGCTTTTACTTGTTCATAAAAAAATAATAAATAAAAAAAGTAAAAATTATAAAAAAGAAATCTCAAACTATGTATTTACTTCTAGAGTTCATAAATATCCTTAGTTATAATTTTGTCAAAGTTGGTATTTGTTATGTTATGATTCCCAGTTTTATCACTATGTTTGTTTATTACAAAATGTGTTATTATTAAAACAGAAGCATAGAGATAAGAATTATTGGAACACGTAAGATTCCCTGAACAATTATTGACGTAATTACTTCGAAGTTCTGAGCGTCTTCATCACAGTTTCTATAAATAATATCATTCGCGTTTGGGCAGCCACAGTGTATAAGTGTGTGCAACCGTGTGTTAGTGCGTTCTGTGCAAAATGGCCAACAGAATAATTCTATTGGGTCTGTTTATTTTAACAATTTCCTTGAGTTTTATAGACTGTAGAGGTGGAAGGAGTAGAGGAGGCGGTAGCCATAGCCATAGTAGCCACAGTAGCCACAGTGGATGGAGCTCACACAGCTCTAGTAGTTATAGTAAGCCATCCTCGTCATCCGGAAGCTCATGGAGTAGTGGCTCAAGTTATAGCTATCCGTCATCGTCTTCAGGGCTTTCTGGTTCAGGATCATCATGGAAACCTAGCTCTTCATCGTCATCCAGTTATGGCTATCCATCTTCATGGTCCGGCCTGTCAGGATCTAGCAGTAGAAACCCCTCTTCATCATCAGGATCATCGTGGTTTGGATCCGGGAGCAGCAGTTATCCATCGTCATCCAGTGGATTGTCTGGGTCTGGATCAAAGAGCAACTATCCGTCTTCATCGTCGGGTTTATCTTGGTTTTCATCAGGTAGTTATCCCAGTTATCCTTCGTCGTCTTCGGGACTTTCGGGGTCAGGAAGTAGTAGTTACCCGTCGTCATCCAGTGGATTGTCTGGATTTGGATCAAATAGCAATTATCCGTCTTCATCATCGGGGTCATCTTGGTTTTCATCAGGTAGTTATCCATCGTCATCTACGGGACTATCTGGATCAGGAAATAGTTATCGTCCATCTTCATCATCAGGATCGTGGTTTGGATCTGGAAGTAGTAGTTATCCATCGTCATCCAGTGGATTGTCTGGGTCTGGATCTAAAAGCAATTATCCATCTTCATCATCAGGATTATCATGGTTTGGATCCGGGAGTAGCAGTTATCCATCGTCATCTAGTGGATTGTCTGGATCTGGATCAAAGAGCAATTACCCATCGTCATCTACGGGACTATCTGGATCAGGAAATAGTTATCGTCCATCTTCATCAAAAAATAATAATCAACCCAGCTATCCACCATCATCTACAGGACTATCAGGATCTGGATCGAGTAGTTATCCATTTGGAAAAATAAACCATAACAAGCCAGCCACTGGTCAAACTCCTCATCACGGCTTTTATGCAACTCAAAGAGCACCAACATATTATTCAGCACCTCAACATGTTTATATCACACAGTACAGAAACTCAGATAGCCGTTATGGAGATATGTTAACTGGATTATCTTTATACAACTTAGGGCGATCTCACAGTCATTACCATGATCATTATTATTACGATGACTTTTACCATAAAAGATACAATCCTGCTAATAATAATGAAAACTTCAATACATACAGTACGCCACAAGAAACGGCAACGTGTAGATTGAAAATAAAAGACCACAATGGTATCGAAACATTAAAAATTCCATGCGAAATCGTTTCTACTTTCACTGAAGATAGCAAAAAGGTTTCTGTATCAAACCTTGTTAATACAACTGTGTGTGTGAATAGCACAATATTACAAAATAACACCATACCAAATGTTGTACTTAACCAGAATACTACAGTATCGAATAAGGAACTTGAAATTTCTACGAAACCTACTGAAACGATTTTGTTAGTTAGGCCATTAGTTAATAATACTGTGACGGTAGCAAACACCACAACCGTTCAAAATAATACGGAGTCCGTGAATGGCACACAAATAACAAATTTAACAATGACTACTGAAAAGATAGAAACCAAATCTTCCCTCAATGTTACGTCGCTCTTGAATTCAACTATTGTCAATATGCCACTTGCTGGTAATAAAGTTGTAGAGTTTAATGTAACGACAGCGAACGTCACAGCAAATTCTAATGGGTCGGTTATTTATGTCACCAACTGCACAACAACAGTGAAGCAAATTGATCCGTTATCTGTAAAAGGTTCCAAAATTGATCCTTCTGGAAAGGAATGTACTATTGAAATACAAACGAAAAGCTCCTTATTACATAATATAATTGATTGCGGAACTTTGATGAAATACGCCAAAATGCCAGAGCCCAAGAAGCAGGACAGTAGTCTAATGCCCTCAAGAGAGAAACTTAAGTCATGGGCTTCTAATCCTCCATGGTGGATGTCCTTATTTATAGCAGTATAATAATTTTATTAAGCAAATCGTGAAAGAATTTACACCATATGTTTGTGTTAAATCCTTGTTAAGGAAAGTGTCTAGAATAATTATATTGATCATTATAAATTAAGGAAATAAGGAATGAAGCAGGTTTAAATTCTATAATTTATACAATGTTATTATTTCCTCTACATTGATAACGTTATTTTAAATAAGTGATTTCCTAATATAATATATTTTATCTTATTATAGGAAGATAGATTTAGTTAATGACTTGCTCATCCGGTAGAATAACATCACAATTGTATTTTTTGTTAATTAAGTTATGAATGTCAAAATATATCTCAAGCGTAAGTGAACCTGGAGAAATAAACTGACAATTGTGTTGCCAAATATTGTTGTTCGTCCAATACAAAATTGACCCCTTCTTGGAGCTATATCAACATAAAGGTAATTTTTATTTTATAATACAGATTTTGGACATAAAACTTGAGAACTGTTTTTGTACGTTTAATACTCCGGATTCAAATTCTTTTTTCCATTTTAGAGAAACGACTACATCATTATATCTTTGCGTCTATCACAACTACAGAAATTGATATTTTTTGTGGAATAACAGCACATTTGGAGGGTGTATACTCAAATTTATTGGTAAATACTATAAAGTTTATACATTTTTAAGTCGCTTATTTTTTCCTAGTGTTATTTATTAGCATTGGAGTAGAACCATACAATGTTTTGTACATCACCTGGAACATCTGGAGCACGTATTATATAATTATGACTAATAATCACAATTAAAGTAAGCTATTAGCTTGGGAGCTAAAGTTGTTTAAAAGTTTCCTTAGCCAGCCCTAGCAGTAAACGGTAACGACTCCAAATGTAAATTTGACTTTAGAGATAAGTAAAGATTCGTATTATTTCTTACTTTTTAGTTTTTTTGTTTTTAAGAAGACGGTGTTTATTTTTATTAGAGCGTTTTTATTTTTGAAAATAAAGTTTTTTATTTTTCACTTTTTATAATCCAGAGTAACATCAACTAACTAAGTATAGGTTTTCTGGCTTGCATTAACCATTTCATATGTCGTAAAATAACTAATTACGAATTGAGTGCTCTTTGAAATTAAGGAGTTTCATTGTTTTCTCCGAAAGTACTGAATAGAACTTCACCAAATAATATGGGACTATTTAGCCAAAAAAAAAACATAAACTTCTCTCGTGTAAAATTAACAAATATGTAAATATGATGATATTTTACGGGATTAGCGATTACTGTTGATGTAATAAATTTAAAATTGACATTAATTCAGAAAATAATGTAATAAAATGTACTTTTTGTATGTTATCGCGTAACGTAAATTAACAATATTATAATCTACTTATGAATAACCTATATTGCTTTATTTTATTATATTGTTTGTGTTACAATCGCGCTACCACAGCGTGTAAGTGTAGATAAATTGCACATTCGTTGATAAACTTTTAATTGGAAAGGTCAATATTTTGTGCTTTTCTAAGTTTCTATGTGCTTGCTCTAAATCTAAGTTGTATTCTTGTTTTGATAATAAAATGTATGTAAGAATTTTAATCCATTTATTTCGAGCGGCCGCCTGCGACTTCGTATTCAAATCTGTTCAGTAGTTTGCGTGTCTTAGTTACGATTACTTATAACACACTTTCATGAATAGGATATGATATCATGACCAAACCGATAAAATTTGCTTTCTAAAACATAAGCAAAAAAAATATTGCTTTAGACGGGTCAAATTTTATGTCTTTTTAAGTAGAAAAATTCTCATAAAATCGATAAAGAAGTTGGTGGTTAGAATAGAGTAGATAACAATATCTTATACACGGATAGATACTTACAGTCAAGCGTATTAAAATTTCATCATAAGGAAAACAAACAAAGGTGGAAATTCATTTCAGAAAGTACGTACGTAGGTAGTATTTTATCCTCGCAAATGTGTTATAAAACGTCGTATGACATACGTGCGGTTTGATAATTACAGCCTCTGCCTTCTTATTTATAGCCCTCACCTACGGCTCGGGCTAACAATATCGCCTCGGCTGTAATTCTCAACTTACCGCACTTATATCATAATGTACTATTATGAAAAAAAAATTTTAGATAAAACACTTATAACTCAAGAACGGCTAGACTGATTTTTATAAGATCTGTTTTTTTATTAATACCAAATATCAATCCTCGAAAAATTGCGGAAGAAAGTTATACAGAAAATCAATTTTAATAATAAATTATGTTTGATATTCCGTGATTCCACATGCACAAAGCTTATTTGTACTGTAAATCAGTTACCTACTACCATATATAGATATTTTAAAATAGAAACCAAAAGGTAAAAATGTATGTATTGTTATTTTAAAGAAAATACTCTAATCATAGGACTCGTTGCAATACTTGCTGTTATTTTGGTAAGGAGATAATTAATAACTTTTACACTCATCATAATTTTGATTTCAACATGACATAATTTTACTCCATTGGGTTTTAGTCTCCAAAAATATAGAACAATCCCTTATTTCCCAAGAAGTCTTAAGATACTACTAAGTTGCTGCGTTTGGAGAATATCGGGCAACTATCTGTTTGAAAATCAACCCCGTTCAAAATTTCGCTAACATGCCATTTTATTTTTTATTTTTTTATTTTATTTTTATTTTATTTTTTTATTTTATTTTATTTTATTAAGAAAACCAACAGCGTATACATCAACAGATACCAGATAGTATTTTACAGGTAAGTATGGCCAATTACAGGTTTCCCTTAATTTAAAAATAGTACGTGTACATCGAAGATGATTAATTCATATGACAACAAATAAATTAAGTAACAGCCATGAAAACATAAAAATAAAAATACAATGTACAAACAATGAACAAACAAGCAACTCCAAGGAGTTTTTAAATGAAGAAAGACATCATTAATACATATACACACTCACATTCCTATACATACGATACACATTCACATAATTATACATAGACACAGATACACACACACACTTTCACTGCAAAAAAAAAACAATACCTTCACATTTCTACACTAACGCACTCACTGATCAGACTCCCTTTAGTGTTTCAACAACTTCCATTTTAAATTTTTCCTTGCTATTTGAAAAGATGTCGATGCTATTAAAATATTGGTTATAAGTTTGAGCCAGTCGCAGCAGAACTGAGTTCTGTAGATAGTTCGTGCGGCACGGTGGAACCTGAAAAACGGTTGTATTGCGGGTTCGGTATTTAGGAATACGATAATTTATTTTAGCTATCAGATGTGGACAATCAATTTTACTATTAACAATGTCATGCAGTAGACCCATATCCAATACAACACGCCTCTGTTCTAATGAAAGAAGACCATGCTCAGAACAACCATCCTTGTAATTGTTAAAGGTTTTTCTACAGCGAAAGTTTATATGTTTGACAAACATTTTCTGTATTCTCTCTAGGCGGTTAATATAGGTAGTATATTGAGGAGACCATATAGGACTCACATACTCTAAAATGCTTCTTACATATGCGAAATAAACTGTTGTGATTACCGATATTTCTGAAAATGGCTTACACACTCGAAGTACAAAGCCAAGATTTCTATACGCCTTCATAACTGTGCTTTCAATGTGATCCGAAAGTATCATTTTTTGATCAAAATGTACTCCTAAGTCCCTAATAATCGACTTTCTGATAATATTTTGTCCATTAAAATAATTTATGACAATAGGCTTTCTCTTCCTTGTAAACGAGATACATTCACATTTAGCTGTATTGACGGTTATATTATTATTGTTGTAATATTCAGATAAGCGATTCAGATCACTTTGCAACAACAGTGAATCCTGAACAGTCTTAATTCGACAAAAAATCTTTTTGTCATCCGCATACATAAGATAATTAGAATGTTCTAAGCATGAACCTATATCGTAGAGGTAAGCATTGTAGAAGAGCGGCCCTAAGTGTGAGCCCTGTGGAACACCTGTAGATATACTAACGTAGTCAGAGCGATAACCACTCATAACTACCGCTTGGGATCGATTTTTTAAGTAAGATTTTACCCAACGGAGCAAATCCCCATGGATACCAAGCACTTCTAGCTTGTTTAGCAGGATCACGTGATCTACGCGATCGAAGGCTTTCTCAAAATCAGTGTAGATCACGTCAACCTGCCCTCCCCCCTCCATATTTTCCAGAACAAAATTCGTAAAACATGCTAAGTTAGTAGCAGTGGATCGCCCCTTCAAAAACCCGTGTTGCTGCCCAGGTATTGAGTTAGACAAAACAGGATAAACTGCATCATACACTATTTTTTCCAATAACTTAGCAGCAGTATTCAAAATAGAAATACCTCTGTAATTTTTAATATCCATACGCGACCCTTTCTTATGCACAGGCACTATGTGGGCGGCCTTCCACTTTTGTGGAAAGATACCCTCTCGAAGAGAACGATTAAAAATGATAGTTAAAGGGACTGCAAGCGGTTTAGCACAAAGGGACCAAAATAAAGGCGGTAACCCATCACTACCCCCACCCTTATTCTTGTCTACGGATTTCAGCATCTTTTCCACTATCGGCAGAGATGTCTGCACATTGCTTACCATGTTATTACACAATGGCAGTTCACAAATAGGGGTGTTGTTATGTAAGGGCTTACCGAAAACACTTTGAAAAAAATTACCAAAGGCGTTACACATGCTTCACGTTTACATTGAGGTACACGTTTTAAAACTATTGTTTTCTCTATATCTATTATACTGATATACTATTGACCTTCATTAATTTAATTAAGCTAAAAATTGAATGATAATTATTAATCATATTTACATTGACTGTTTTATAAAGGCGATACGAAGGTCACCAGGTCAGGTAGTATAATACAATTTAAAAGTGAGATTAATAAGATTTTTACATAATTTTTGACGTCCTTCCAATCATCTAATATAAACTATAGATAAGTAACTTTGCTTTTTAAAATCTGTTCCAACTTCAAATGTTTTCTTGGACATAGAGTAACATTTATTATTCGAAGAGTGGACACTTGTTTGAAAAGTAAGTACTACGTAAATATGAAATAAAACAACTTAGGAACGTAAATAATATTTAAAGAATACTAGCTGTGCCCCGCGGTGTTACCGCGGTTTATTAGGGAAATTTTCCCGCATTAAAACGTAGCCTATGTGTTAATCCAGGCTATATCCAGGGTATCCATAACTTTCGCCTTTATATAGGGTTTTTCAACAAAGAACTTTGTTTTCTAAAACAAAAAAATTAGATGAAGATGTTTTTTTTATTGAATTACAAAGAGAAAAGTTCGGCAATTATGAATGAAAAATTATATCTGGCAAATGTCCACCACGAGCACGCTGACAGATGTCGATTCTCTAATCAAAGTTTTTTTTTATGTTATAGGGGGCATACGAGCAGACGGCTCACCTGATGGTAAGTGATCATCGTCGCCCATGGACACTTGCAACACCAGGAGTATCACAAACACTAATAATAATCACTTTTAATCACTGTTTGGCAAAATCTATCGTTAATCACATCACGGATTTTGAGTTTTAAAGCTGCAATCGATTCAATTGGCCCCGTATAGACTCTATCCTTAACATAGCCCCACAAAAAATAATCTAGTGGTGTTAAATTGGCTGGCCACTTAACAGCTGAGTTTAGTGAAATTATGCGATCGGGAAATTTTATTTGCAATAAATTGATCGTTTCATTGGCTGTGTGACATGTGGCGCCGTCCTATTGAAACCACATATCAGTGATATCCACGTCATCAATAATAGGCCAAAATTCGCCATGTGATGGTTTTGGATAACCCCAATTGTTGAGAACGTTGCGGATTTTTTTTTAAGTGTAAACTTCTTTAGTGTCGTTGTGACTTAAAATTCGATGAAATGAAAGTACAGTATTTGACACAAGATAGGTATCCGTAATTTTATCATTTACTATATGAGACAGATAGCCGAACGGTAATGGTCTTGGGGTCGGAGTTTTTCCTGGTTTTCTTAGTACAAAAGCTTCAATTAACTAATTTTGAATAGTAATATTATGTATATGATGTTGTTCTGTATTTATTTAATGTATATCGTCTGATATGTTTATTACAGTTTATTTCTTGCTCTTTAATCGCTACATAGCTTTTGCTATTCTTCTCAATTCTTTGTAAAATATGTAAATAATTGTTTTTAATTCGTTTTAGTGCCACTATTCATCGAGAAACTAAGCATTTTCTTATACGATTACGTCAGTGCTTTTGAAGCAAAATTAGCATATAAGCATGCGTACTTTATCTGACCTTTAAAATAGTTTGCTTAAAATTTCTTACATGGAACATTGCATATCTGCAATGTGCAAAAACTCTGTTGAAACAGATTTTTTTCTATTTACCCGACTGCGCAATGCAAGAGCGCAGACAGGGTATAGTGTTTAACAGTCTACATAAAATGTTATGTATGTATGTTCCTTTGTGGCACACTAGAGACTAAACGCGTGGACCGAATTTGATGATTCATACACCAATCGATTCGTCTTAATGATGCGAGTCATACAAAAGATATGATAGTAATTAAAATTCAATATTGGAACAATTAGAAGCCATATTGTGACAAAGTAAAAAAAATAATTTGACCAAATATATAGAGTGAGGTATCATTATCTAGATAATCAAAAATCCTTTTTAGGTTCCTTACATAATTTTTTATTTTATATGACTGTTTAGGATTTACAACGATTTAAAGTTGCATATCAACCACTTGTGGTTTTAATTTCAATCTTACGTTTGTTTGGATCTTTGTTACTCTCTCACTCAAAAAATTGTAAATGGATTTAAATGAAAATTAACAAAAATATGGCTCATACATAATAATAACAAATAGATAATAATATATTCAGTTATTAAGTGAATTGGCCTAAATATAACAATAAGTGTCACGTAAGACGGAAAAAAACTCCCATCTGCGAGCCATTTGGCCTGCACTGCAATAACAATAAAAGTTACATGAATATAACGTCTAGTCTAACAGC